>LR990101.1:12500-713121 GCA_905147235.1 Erynnis tages | reverse complement strand
GGCGGGGGGGAGCAAGGTGTGTACTATATATGACTTGGCTCAGACGATCACGGCGGGGGGGGGACAAGGTGTGTACTATATATGACTTGGCTCAGACGAACACGACGGGGGGGGGGTGGGGGACAAGGTGTGTACTATGACTGGGCTCAGACGATCATGACGGGACGGGGGGGGGGGAACAAGGTGTGTTCTATGACTTGGCTCAGACGATCAAGACGGGGGGGAACAAGGTGTGTACTATGACTTGGCTCAGACGATCGAGACGGGGGGGGGAACAAGGTGTGTACTATGACTTGGCTCAGACGATCGAGACGGGGGGGGGGAACAAGGTGTGTACTATGACTTGGCTCAGACGATCGAGACGGGGGGGGGGGGGGAACAAGGTGTGTAGTATGACTTGGCTCAGACGATCGAGACGGGGGGGGAACAAGGTGTGTACTATGACTTGGCTCAGACGATCACGACGAGGGGGGGGAGGGTTCAAGGTGTGAACTAAGTTCGAGACAGAAAACGTAACATCGTTACGTTACGTTTGCTGTAGCGCAATGATGTTTCGCTTCAAATTGAAACAAAACATCATTGCGCTATGACGGTTTTAGGAGTTTGTAGATGTAACCTAACCTAACCCCCCAGACGTAACGTAAGGTGTGGTCGCAGGTGGCGGCCCAGAACTGCCGCAAACGCAAGCTGGACCAGATCACGTCGCTGGCGGACGAGGTGCGCTCGGTGCGCGACCGCAAGGCGCGCACGCAGCGCGACCACCACGCCCTGCTGGCCGAGCGGCAGCGGGTCAAGGAGCGCTTCGCGGCACTCTACCGACACGTGTTCCAGGTGAGATGCGCGGGAAAAATTGTAAAAAAAATTGTAAAAAAATTGTAAAAAAATTTAAAAAAAAAACTAAAAAAAACAATAAGATTACAAAAATTAATAAAAAAATACAAAAAAAATTTGCCTACCAAAAATTAGTTAAACCTACAAATATACCGCAATACACACGCACACAAAACGCACTAATATAAGTTTAGGTTTATAGACATTTATTCTCATAAGAAAAGAAAAGAAAATAATGCGTTCATTGTTGACTGTTACATGAGAAAGATGTTACAAAAATTATAATAAGTTAAGAACAGTCTACCCTATGCGGGCATACAATAATTATATCTTAAAAAGACTATATCTTATAAAGACTTACATTAGTCACTTACATAAGAACATTAATAACAAAAACAAATTGTTTCGTTGTGTTCGTCATAGTAAATTATGTATGTATATACTCAATTAACACAATCAACTATTTTGCGTAATTTATTAAAACGTGTTCTGCTAATTTTGCTTTAAATGTGTTAAATGAGTATGCGTTTTTTATGTGTACAGGTAAGTTGTTGTAAAGCTGCGCTCCTTCATATCGTATGTACATTACGAACGTACGAATATTAAAAAGACAAGAGTTCAAACGGCTACGCACTCGCACATACACCTACCGTGTACACACACACGCATGAAACCATACGAACTTAGAGACACACACATTCCAAAATATTCAGTAACTTTATAAAACACAACCTATTTGAAAGATAAAGACATAAAAACACATCAATAACACTAAAATAACCACGAATCTGTATAAACCACACATATTAGAACACACCTTGTATGTGGTCAGATATCGTTTTTGATTTGTTTTGGTGGTGTTTTGATTTTAATGAGTGACACATTCTTACACGCACACATTCGCACGTACGTATTCGTACATACATATCGGTACGTACGTGCGAATGAGTAGTATTAATTGAAGGAAAGAAAGATTTTTGACATTTTTTTTTACAATTTTATTATCAAATCAAATCAAATTTATTTCCAACATATTTTTCTCAAATATAACCCATTGTGGTAAAACAGATCAATAGTAATCAGAGCATGTAATAAAGGGATATGGATAAGGGATACAGATACATAAACACAAAATATGTAACAAACAAAGAAAACAAAATAAAATGGATTTCAGTTGAAACTTGTGGTTGCAAATTCCGGTCAAATCCTCCAACTCAATGCGTCTTCCCTTGTCCGCAGAACCTGCGCGACGGCGAGGGCCGGCCGCTGTCGTCGGGCCAGTACTCGCTGCAGCAAGCCGCCGACGGCAGCGTCGTGCTCGTGCCCAAGATGCCGCAGCATCCCGGTGAGCTGCTCTCCACACTACACACCACACACCACACACTACACACCACACACCACACACCTCACACTACACACCACACACCTCACACTACACACCACACACCTCACACTACACACCACACACTACACACCACACACCTCACACCACACACTACACACCTCACACTACACACCTCACACTACACACTACATACCACACGCTACACACCACACACCACACACTACACACCTCACACTACACACCACACACCACACACTACACACCACACACCACACACCTCACACTACACACCACACACCTCACACTACACACCACACACCTCACACTACACACCACACACTACACACCACACACCTCACACCACACACTACACACCTCACACTACACACCTCACACTACACACTACATACCACACGCTACACACCACACACCACACACTACACACCACACACCTCACACCACACACTACACACCTCACACTACACACCTCACACTACACACTACATACCACACGCTACACACCACACACCACACACTACACACCTCACACTACACACCACACACCACACACCTCACACTACACACCACACACCTCACACTACACACCACACACCTCACACTACACACCACACACTACACACCACACACCTCACACCACACACTACACACCTCACACTACACACCTCACACTACACACTACATACCACACGCTACACACCACACACCACACACTACACACCTCACACTACACACCACACACCTCACACTACACACCACACACTACACACCTCACACTACACACCACACACCTCACACTACACACCACACACTACACACCACACACCTCACACCACACACTACACACCTCACACTACACACTACATACCACACGCTACACACCACACACCACACACTACACTAATAGATAACACGCCCATGAACAACATTTTAACAAGCTAAGTTTTGTTCCATACAAACCTAAACTTATTACTTAGAGTTAGCGTTCAAAATGTTGGCAATAGGCATGATGACAGTAATCAAGTATCGCCAAAATATTTATCTGATCTAATAAAATAGGATTCAAGGATTTCGAAACGTGTATTTATTCTCTTATTAATGTCGAGATTGATAATTTATTTTTTAAAATAAATTACAAAATACAACAATCCGCCATGATAGCTTAAACACCCATCAGAGTGAATTACGTCAATTTACGTCACGTCTCAGTAAACGTCTACAAAAATATGATATATTTTAGACATAATAGAAACTTCTGAATATCATAGAAGAGTTTTTGAAAATTAGTCATCATGCCTATTGTTCCCAACTTATAGCCTCCCTATACTTCTTGTAATATATATGTCTCATTTTATTTTTTCATCCACAGATCACCCAATGAACCGTACGGACGACGACATGGACAGAAAGGCGAAGCACTACGACCAGTGACCACCACCCTGACTTGTAGCGAACAAACAAACACACGAGCAAACAAACACAGCTCAACAACAGCGTTAGCAGGAATGAACTAGTTACGCTAGTCGGCGCCAGAGTGCACCACTAGCTTGCAAATGGAATAATAGAGACCGCGCAGTATGGACGCGATTTCGTATGAATTCAACTCGTGCGTACACGTACGAACAATCCCGGTTTTAAATACGTTAATAATAATAGTTAGTCGTCCAAACTGAACGCGCCTTTAGAAAACCATTCGTTAGTTATGTAAGAATTGATTTTAATTTATGTATATTTTATACACGAAACAGATAAATAATAATAATACACTTAAAGAAAAAACAGTTCAATGCAATGTTGAAATTTTTCACAATTCGATTCACTGATAGTAATATTTATAGTACAGCTGATATACTAGATTAGGAGTAAAGGACGGCGGAAAAAAACTCTGGCCTTTAAAATCTACTCTGAAATATACAGCATGATTATGTATTGATAATGAACACACGTCACAGCCGTCGTGCGAGTCAATAGCAATAAAATTATCAGTTGCTCAAAAATAGAAGAAATATTTGTAATTTTTTTCGAAAAATAATAATGTTATTTTAATTAGATATCTGGAAAATAGTTAAAACGTTACGTAAGCAGGAAGAAGTATAGTCCTTATAAGTCTTTGTATGAAGAGATGAGGGAACTAACTCCTAAAAATTCCGAAATACAAATAACTTTTTTTGTGTAATATTTTTTATGTTCAATAAAAATCATTTTTACGTAAACAATGAATGGTCATGAACACACAATAATAGCTTCTACTCAGAAGCGACGTAGACTTAGTACACAATGAGTGTTGGTATAGCCATATAAGTTTTTCGTGTGCTAACCTGAAGTATTGCCAGGTAAAACATCGATTCGGTGCTGATATTATTTTACTTTGTTCATAAGGATCACAGAGTATAAAAGGTGAAAATACAGCATCACTTCTCGCTACCCATTAATGACCCACTGGCGGGTGGGTCTCCTCTCACAATGAGGATCTAGGCCATAGTCCACCACGCACCACTACTGCCCGTTGCTGGACGCACATGCGTGAGAACATTTTGGAGACCTCTGACATACAGGTTACCCGATAAAGATTCACTGTCTGTATGTTGTGACATAATGATAAATAGATATTAAATTAATAATGCATGAAGCGTGAACTTAGATTTTTTAGTTTTGAGATAATCATACTCGAAACGTTTTGGTGAGCGATCGCTTTTGCACTCGAAAGAACCAAGATAGGATTCTGGTCCTATTTGAGTCCTATTTAAGGACCATCACTATATGCGATAATTATAAGATGCCTGTCAAGCGTCTGTCACTAGCAGTATACATAATATATAAATACATAAGTGTAATGTATTGTTATAGGACTAAATCGTGTTCTGTAAGATTTTATAAGACGATGTCTTATATCAAACACATCGATCATTTGTAAGAAAAATGTTACCATTTCGGGAATTTTGTAAATCGCAAATTCTAAGGTTTTTATACGAAAAAAAAAGAAAAAAAGTACAGCCTGTATGAAAAAAAATGTGATAAAAACAAATATTCCATTTTTGTTTAGTATTTTTAGTTACGGAGGGTTTATGCCAGTGAAAATTAACAAACTAAAATAAAAACTTGTAATAGTCGATTTATTGCGAGATGTGGGCCGAATATGATTGGTGTAACACGGAAATGTATTAAAAAGGTGTTGTGTAACAGACAATAAAACATTTGGGAGTCAATCAATATATAAATAAAGTAGTCTAGACTAGATTGTTTGCGATTAGTGCTATAATAGTGCCTCGTATTCGTACAGTAATCGTATCGAGCTGCCATTAGTATGGGAAGATGTCAAGACAGATTGACATATGACATACTAATGACTTACGTTTACTAAACGAATATTTTGACGACAGAGTTGAGCTCACGTCACAGGTAATTTTCCTGTATAAAAATGTTTTGAAAGCAATTATCATGATAATTTATATTTTTTTATTATATTCTGTCCACATCTTCCCATATAGCGACTATTAACCGACTGATGCGAAAATAAAACTAATTTTAAGAATGTCTAACGACATACTAAGTTGCAATAAATAAATATTTAATAACAATTTTAACCGTTTTATTTGTAAAAACATTTTGTGTAGGTCTCTATTTATGTATATTATTATTTAGGTTAATTTGTTATAGAATTTTAAATTCTGTTTATAGCGAATCATTTAGTTTTTTGTTTCCGTTTTAGTCCGATGAGTACAAATTTGCATGGTGATTGCTGAGAAATCTGGCTAAAATAGTATATATTATACATTTGTAAATAAGGTATCAATTATACAGTGTAAGCCGATGAGCCCCCTGGAGGGCGAGCTTTTATATGTGTTAGTTTCTAAATGTTGTTTTAAGAAACTGCTTTTTTCAAAACTTGTGTCACGTTTTATTGGAAGCGAAATAAAATTATTTTCTTTCAAACTGCATTTTTATTTTTTGTCTTATTTTTACCGACTTCAAAAAAGGAGGTTATCAATGTTGACGCTTGTAACCTCAACGATGGCTGTGTTTTATGGTCTCAAAAAGAGAAAAAAGAAACTGTTTTAACACGCTGTCAAGACTTTCATATATTAATTTTGCCAACGTATCTAGATATTACTTTTATGCCAAATATTACTTTTTAAAACTCAAAAATCTTTTCTTATGCTCTTGACGGAACAATCAATTCGACACGTATGTATGTAATATTCTTAGAAGAATGTATGTATGTAGATATCGGAAACTAATTCCCATTTCCTGTTCGTTTCCATTTAGTTCAACTTAGGGTAAAAGTTTTATCAAAATCGGTCTAGTAGTTTCCGTGATATGGACTTAAAACTAAAACTTCCGAAAAAAAAACATTTAAAAAAATTAAACCGACATCAACAAAGTATGAAATAAAATTTGTTACACTCTAGGTCTACTATTTTTTGATGTCTTTAGTATCAAGTATGTTTCTATTGTTAAGTTTTGGCACCAACCGGTTTTGTATGCGCCGGCTCCAGATGGGTATTAATTTCAACAGTTAAAAGATTTCTAATATTTATTAAACATGGAGCTCGTATTGCTACATGGAGATCGTAGTGAGAAAAAATTTAATATATGAATGTCAACTTTCTGCTTTCTTCCTAACGTTGACACCGTTAACGTTTTTCACCGCTTTAGGAAAACAGGTCGCATGCACTAACAGGTTTCATTTGTAAAAAATATTTTTTAAGGATCTTTAAAGTTCTTAAAGACCAGTGCAGTTTGCAGCCTCAAATTTTGAAATTTTGAGGTTTAGTTTTTGGTTGTTTGTGTTATTCGTTAGCTCGTTCTAGGACGAAATTGCAATGCAATGCAAATGTAATAGAGTATTTCGCACCACGCAAGGAAAAATCCAAAATTATGTAATATTGATAGATTTTGTTAAAAGCAAGTGAAAAATGGTGATTTCTGTTCTGAAAAATGTAGTATACATTTATTATTTCAATTTTAAAATTCAGGTGTGTTAATCTGTTTTTCAAATGTCAAAAACGCTATACGCCATGCAAGCTATCGGCGTGACGTCATTAGCAGTGCAAATAAACAATGGAGTATAACTTTCTTCCTTTACTGAAATGTATTGTTTACACTGCGAGTGACGTCACAAGCATGGCGGCAGCGCCGATATTATTCGCGGGGATTTTTGAAATTTAAATTGAAAAGTCTTTTACATTTAATATTTGTTTGCAAAAATGTTTTTTTCCAATTTTTATAGGTTTTTATGACTTACGAATTCATATAAAAAGCTTTTCGACATAGGCCGTAATACCCTATTCCAAATGTGGCGTTATGTTTACTGAACAAAAAAATACCAAATTAAACCGATAGTTATTACAAAGGCTAAGCAGCACTTTGCCGACGGAGTTGCTTGCATAGGCATTGAATAGCATTCAATTTTTGTAAATTCTAAGGACAAATTGAAATAAACTACAGTAATATTCTAATATTGATTTATTTATTTTGATTAAACATTACATTGAATACAAAATATTAAAGTATAAATGTATTAATACTTGGAATATACTAATATTATAACTTAACTACGATTACATAACTGTGCAATATTAAATGAGTAAAACGCTTTATATTGAATCAATATAATGCATTTTACTCATTTAATATTATTGATCATCATTTAGCAGACTTGTTTACCACCAAAGTGCGTAGTAGCCATAGAGTTATTATACTAGAGCAGGGAAGCCAGGCTTCCGACTGTCTTTCTGTTAAAAAGAGAGCGAAGATTGCGGTACCTTATCTATCTGTCTCTTCTCGCGCATGTGCAATTAGCGAGAAATAGGTATTGAAAGTGTTCAATGCGCATGCGCGAAGTCCTTTAACGCGCACGCGTTAGTAGAGAGACAGATAGGGCACCATAATCTTACATCTCTCTCTAAGTGTCGGACATTGCCGTATGTCTCCCCTACTCTACTATAATATCTCTATGGTAGTAGCATTTTTGGACTAAAATAGTACTATGAACAACTCAATTGCAAAAATAATTCAATAAACGAAAAATGTAGTTTAGAGAAATAGTTTTCTAGAAATTCATCTTTAAGTCTGATTGTATTACATTTATGTATGTATGTATGTATGTATGTATGTATATCTACCATGACAGTGTAAATAGCAAAAATATTTTTGAAAGCTGAATATTCTAAAAATTTCGTTTTTCGTTTATCTTGTTTTGGTAGCAATTTTAGATATAGTGTTTTACAGAAACAGTAAAAAAACAATGAAAGGTACAAAATTTACGGAAATAGTAAAAAAAAAGAAAGAATTGCTGATTTTACGCTAAAATATTCCTAATTAAACTACATGTCTTAAATCTTATACTATTACAAAAAAGTCTAAACTAAATAAAATGGAATATAAACAGTCAATTATAAAATAAATTATCTTAATGTTACAAATAAAAGATGAGAAAAAGTTTTTTACTTTGTCTAGTCGTTTGAAAGTCAAAAAGTAAGAAATTAAAAGTAAAAAAAATAACATTTTGCTCTATTGTTACCTAATTAGAGATAAACTTTAAATACTAACAGTCGTACTCAGAGTCATTCATTAACGTTAATGGTTCATTAATTAAATAGAGATGACTCTTATGTCGATACGAATAAAGACGGTTTTATTTGTTTGTTAATGAACATTACGTTGAATGACGTCTCTGAGTGCGGCCGTAAGTCTTAGGGAATAGTATAGTTAAATGCTATATTACTACCAGACTCGTTAAGGAATGAATTAGCACAGCAAAAGATCTTATAACACGGGAGCTCAAGAGGAAAGAACTATTTTAAAGTGTTTGTGAGGTTGCGTATCATCAGATTTAAATGCATTTTTTCTTTTAAGTTTTCCTTTGAACTTTTCTTAAATTACCTTACGAAGGCGCTTGAATAGATCGCAAGCGATCGAGAACGTTAAGCAACTATGGGCGCATTTTTCTTTTCCGCTTCCTCTTAGGGAGAGTTGAAAAATTCCTCATTCTCGTTCGCTTCTTCCTAAATTAAGAGGAATTTATGAGGAATTTAGAGTGTCCACGGTTCACACGTCAAAGGATTAGCTCCGCTAAGCCGTTGCCACCAGAGCTGTGCTAAGTGAGGCTAGGTAAATGAAGCAATTGTATTGGTTGTTCAAAAACGCATCCCTCGCTACGCATCCTCGCACATCTCTGGTGGAAACGCAGCCTTATCCCCATCCTCTCACATTGTGCTCGATACTTGCTCGTCCTCTTCCTCACGAATGCATCCTCATCCTCATCCCATCCTCTCTTGTGCTCGATACTTGCTCATCCTGTTCCTCATGAATACATCCTCATCCTCATCCCAAACACTCACATTTTGCTCGATACTTCCTCATCCTCTTCCTCACGAATACATCCTCATCCTCATCCCATCCTCTCACATTGTGCTCGATACTTGCTCATCCTCTTCCTCACGAATGCATTCTCATCCTCATCCCATCCTCTCACATTGCGCTCGATACTTCCTCTCACCCCCCTCCCCACCAGCTCCAGGGGGGCTCTAGGGGAGCGCGGGCGCGGCGGGCGGCGGGAAGCAGCGCACGTGCTCGACGCCGGCGCGCTCGTCGTCGGCCGCCAGGTGGCGCGCCAGCACACCGAAGATCTGCGAGTTCAGCACCTGGAACCGCCGGATGCGGTCCACCATGCGCTTCAGCGGCTGCGACGGAAAATGACAATCAACAATAGTTTATAGCACAGTGTGACCTAAACTCGCGGTTTACGCACGCTTTTACGTGACCTACATAAGTAAGTAGCCTATTTCTACACGGTGCGTAAATGAATTGTGTGACCTAAACTCGCAATTTACGCACGCTTTTTCGTGACCTTATCTCTCTCCGTCCGCTGCAGTCCGGGGCGGGTTTATATCACACTTGCTATAAAATAGTATACGATACTTGTGACCAAAGTTGTCTGTTATTGCACTTTTTTTAAAAGTTTTTAACTTATGACTTATCTCAAAAGAAGATCAAATCACTTAGATATAAAATATAATATTTATCTTTTAACCCATTAACGACCCACTGGCGGGTGGGTCTCCTCTCACGTAGAGAGGGATGTAGGCCGCCGTCCACCACGCACCACTACTGCCCGTTGGTGGGGGAACATACCGCGTGAGAACATTTTTTTTTGTGAACCGCCACCGCCAGGCCTGTCCCACTCCCCGTGTAGGTATCAAAAATGTACCTACGCCCGCCCTTCGTCTCAGGTATTTGTGGTATTAGTTTCGAGCAACACTCACGATGCCCTTCACCAGCTCGTCCTTGCCGTCCACGCGCTGCACGCGCAGGATGTGGTAGCAGAAGTCCAGCGCCTCGAAGCGCCGCTGCTGGCCCAGGAGCGCGATGATGGTGCACCCGGCCCAGTGCAGGCCCTCGCCGAACAGCTCCCTGAGGGAGGCACCGACATTGAAGCGATAGCTCGTGGTAAAGTGAGATCATTGAGGAGTTAGCTCGTGGTAAAGTGAGAGATACAATCATTGAGGAGTTAGGTCGTGGAACAGTGAGAGTGAGAGGTACAATCATTGAGGAGTTAGCTCGTGGAACAGTGAGGGTGAGAGGTACAATCATTGAGGATTTAGCTCGTGGAACAGTGAGAGTGAGCGATACAATCATAGAGGAGTTAGCTCGTGGAACAGTGAGTGAGAGATGCAATCACTGAGGAGTTAGCTCGTGGAACAGTGAGAGTGAGAGATGCAATCATTGAGGAGTTAGCTCGTGGAACAGTGAGGGTGAGAGGTACAATCATTGAGGAGTTAGCTCGTGGAACAGTGAGTGAGAGATGCAATCATTGAGGAGTTAGCTCGTGGAACAGTGAGGGTGAGAGGTACAATCATTGAGGAGTTAGCTCGTGGAACAGTGAGTGAGAGATGCAATCATTGAGGAGTTAGCTCGTGGAACAGTGAGGGTGAGAGGTACAATCATTGAGGAGTTAGCTCGTGGAACAGTGAGTGAGAGATGCAATCATTGAGGAGTTAGCTCGTGGAACAGTGAGTGAGAGATGCAATCATTGAGGAGTTAGCTCGTGGAACAGTGAGTGAGAGATGCAATCACTGAGGAGTTAGCTCGTGGAACAGTGAGAGTGAGAGATGCAATCATTGAGGAGTTAGCTCGTGGAACAGTGAGAGTGAGAGATGCAATCATTGAGGAGTTAGCTCGTGGAACAGTGAGAGATACAATCATTGAGGAGTTAGCTCGTGGAACAGCGAGAGATACAATCATTGAGGAGTTAGCTCGTGGAACAGTGAGAGATACAATCATTGAGGAGTTAGCTCGTGGAACAGCGAGAGATACAATCATTGAGGAGTTAGCTCGTGGAACAGTGAGAGATACAATCATTGAGGAGTTAGCTCGTGGAACAGCGAGAGTGAGGGATGCAATCATTGAGGAGTTGTCAGTAACCCATTAATGACCCACTACAGGGTCGGTTCTCCTCTCACAATGAGAGGGATGTAGGCCGCCGTCCACCACGCACCACTACTGCCCGTTGGTGGACGAACATGCCGCGTGAGAACATTTGTTTGTGAACTCTCAGGCATGCAGGTTTCCTCACGATGTTTTCCTTCACCGTAACAGCAGGTGATATTTAATTTTATAAAGCGCATATAACTTTTTCAGTCATTGGTGCGTGCCACTGGGATTCGAACCCGGAACCCTCGATTCGAGGTCGAATTCTAAGCCACTGGGCTATCACCGCTATTGAGGAGTTAGCTCGTGGAAAAGGATAGATATGTGAGGTATTCAACCTCAAAACTTGGGATATTCGACCTCAAAGTCATAGTCAAAAGCTTTTATTCAGTGTTTTTTGATGAATTTCATGTATTTTAATGCTTTTCATTTAAAAATATTAGAATTCGTATCAGTAGCCTTCTTCTCCATATAAACTGTAATTGTGCCAAATTTCTAACTGCTGTTAGCGTAGTGAGCTGTAGATTGCATCCAAAATTTTTGTTTGGCGTACTCAACTTCTTGATTATTTTTTCAAATTTTCTAACACAACTCGAAAACTAGTTCATTAGATGTTATTCGATGAAATTTGGTCCCTTTTATGCTCTTAAATAATCGCTAGTTCGAAGTCAAACTATACAGGGTTACCCGTAAAACACCAGCAACCTCGCAGCACTAGGTAGCTAACACCATAAGCAACAACTTTTGTTCGACGACTTTTGGTAATTTGTTCATTTTTAATTTCATACAAAGATAAATTTATCGCATCGCGAAGATTACGTATTCGCCCGACCGTCGGTCATGCGAGCATTCATGAATGAAACACACTTTCGTAGACTTACAAATGTCACGACAGTGCAACAAAAACTTGTTTAACCGTTTATTTTTTATGTATTGAGTTATGTTCGAACTCATAGAACAAAAGTTGTTCCTTATGGTGTTAGCTACCTAGTGCTGCGAGGTTGCTCGTGTTTTACGGATAAGCCTGTATATACAAATATTGCTCGTTGCGTTGCTTATGGTGTTAGCTGCCTAGTGCTGCGAGGTTGCTGGTGTTTTACGGGTAACGCTGTATATACAAATATTGCTCGTTGCGCTTGCAAGACATGATTTAAAAAAATAAAATATGACATTTAAACTCACTCGACGGTGAACTGCGTGTCTCCCACGGGGATGCAGTACAGGAACTGCAGCGCCGACCACAGGCTGTAATAATAAAAAACAACTGTTAGCATTTAATAACAACCATTACTGTCTACAGGGTGTAGAATTGCCTAGTTGCCTTGAGTGCTATAGAGAAGTAACGGATCTAAACTATGGCTGCCGGTACACTTACCGGTGTCGTCGAGGTGGAAGGGCGCGTGGTGGGGGCGCGGGGAGGGGGGGGGGGTTTGCTGACGGGCTTATTTGTGGGTTGTTACCTTCCTGTAAGTGGGCTTCCTGTATGGGCTTACTTATAGGTCGATCGGCTGACTTATAAGTCAATGAGCTCACTTGCAGATCGATGGGCTTACTTACAGATCGATCGGTTTACATACTTATAGGTGATGATAGGCTTACTTATAGGTCGATGGGCCTCATGTAATCTGTAGGGTTCTGTGGAGATTTTGTTGTCTTTAGACTATGAAATAGGCTTTTTTCCACTAACATAACTCGGCTGGTATTGGTATAGGTATTGGTTAATCATGTTATGTAGTAACCAAATAAACACTTTTTTCATTAAAATAATTTAAGATTACCAATATTTACGGAAAATAAAATCAGCAAAATTGGCCATTTAATTGATTAACGTGACATTAAAATGATTGAACACAAATCAGAGAACCGTGACGTCACGCCTCGCGAAACGACATGTTGTTGCTGTCATTTTCGTATACAGTGAACAGCTTGTTTCGTGAGGCGTGACATCATTCAAGACGCCATGACAGTCTTGGCCTTTTTCGATGTCAATTAGGAGTTCATTTCTAAAAACGCAAAATTCTTTGGTGAAATGGCTTATTTTTCTTAAAACAATATATTTTTGGGGTAAAATAGATACCAAGCTACATTATTAAACTTATTTCCAAATTCTGTCATCTAGCCTTTTCCCTAGTTGTCTTATAGACTGTTTGTCGGTTGTCTTGAGGACCTGTAGCTTTCCTGAATGTCTTGAGTGTTTCTGATGTGTCGAGGTGTCTGCTAGAACGTCTGTGCCCTGGTCGACTCACCGGTGGAACTCGTCGGTGTCGTCGAGGTGGAAGGGCGCGTGGTGGGGGTGCGCGTGGTGCGGCGCGTGCGGCGCGGCCGGCCAGTGCGGCGGCTGCAGGCAGGCGCGCAGGCGGCGCAGTACTACGGAGAAGAGCGACAGCCCGCAGCAGAGCCGCTCGCGGGTCAGTAGGTCTCCCTCGCGCGCTAGCTGGCTTTGCTGGGAAAAAGGATAATAGTACTTTACGATACGCGTGACCTAAGTAGTCTATTATAACAATAGACAACTTTGGTCATAAGTATCGTACTTATACTATTATGTAGCGAGTGTGACATAAACCCGCCCCGGACTGGAGCGGGCGGAGAGAGATAGGCAACTTAGGTCACGAAAAAGCGTGCGTAAATTGCCGATTAAGGTCACACAGTTCGTTTACGCACCGAGTAGAAACACGCAACTTAGGTCACGAAAAGCAATAGACAACTTTGGTCACAAGTATCGTACACTATTTTATAGCGAGTGTGTCATAAACCCGCCCCGGACTGCAGCGGGCGGAAAGAGAGATAGGCAACTTAGGTCACGAAAAGGGGTGCGTAAATTGCGGATTAAGGTCACACAGTTCGTTTACGCACCGTGTAGAAACACGCAACTTAGGTCACGTAAAACAATAGACAACTTTGGTCACAAGTATCGTACACTATTTTATAGCGAGTGTGTCATAAACCCGCCCCGGACTGCAGCGGGCGGAGAGAGATAGGCAACTTAGGTCACGAAAAAGCGTGCGTAAATTGCGGATTTAGGTCACACACCGTGTAGAAATACGCAACTTAGGTCGCGAAAAAGCGTGCGTAAACTGCGGATTTACGTCACACTGTGCTATAAAATCAATTAAAATTGGGCAGTCAAAAACGTTTATCACACCGCTGTGGCGACTTCGGCCACTCGTCTACAGATGGCGCCTCGGGTATCCTGAATCACGCTAAGATTTCTACATCGCTGGCATCGCATCGCAGTAGTGGTGCGTGGTGGACGGCGGCCTACATCCCTCTCAGAGGAGGCCCACCCGCCAGTGGGTCATTAATGGGTCACTGACAATATACAGCATGTGTCAAAATTGTGCGCAACTGGGTATTTGACCATTTTTTTTGTGATAAATGAAAAGATCATTTATAAGTTTTATAACAAAACTATTTTTGTTTTATTTTTTTCGCAATAATAGGGTATTTCGCACCATGCAAGGAAAAATTCAAAATTATGTAATATTGACAGATTTTGTTAAAAGCAAGTGAAAATGGTGATTTCTGTTCTGAAAAATGCAGTATACATTTATTATTTCAATTTTAAAATTCAGGTTTGTTAATCTGTTTTTCAAATGTCAAAAACGCTATACGGCATGAAAGCTATCGGCGTGACGTCATTAGCAATGCAAATAAACAATGGAGTATAACTTTCTTCCTTTACTGAGATGTATTGTTTACACTGCGAGTGACGTCACAAGCATGGCGGCAGCGCCGAGACGGCCGAGACCGTGTCTTCGCGGGGATTTTTGAAATTTAAATTGAAAAGTCTTTTTTTACATAATATTTGTTTGCAAAAATTTTCTTTCCAATTTTTTATGGGTTTTTATGACTTACGATTTACGAATTCATATAAAAAGCTTTTGACATAGGCAGTAATACCCAATTGTTGCTCTACGCACGCTCACTCTGATAAATGACGGACGTACCTTAGCGGTGCCGAACTTCTCCACGTTGGACACTATCTGCAGCGCCGAGTACTTCGCCTCGAGGCGCTTCTGCTTCGTCTCCGGCTTCTCGCCCTCTGTGGAACGACGGCCTCACCGTTAGCGTTACTGTACTTGATAACCGCAAAAAATACTAGCCTCAAAAAAGTAATATCTTAATAAAGTATTGTCGCGTCGTCAGGATGATGGGGTTCGTGAAAACACCAGTTGGTTCCGCAAGTACTTTATTTAACGTCCACACAATGAATTCAAATACAGCCAAACACGTATACACACTTTAACTGAACGCACTCAATTAACTAACTCACTAAGTCGCAGTAGTATCACTGGTTATCGCCTGGATAGTTCGCTCCGATCGCTGATCCAAGAATGACTGAATGAATGCCCGTCACGCATCTATTTATACCCGGACTACAGATATACTAGAAATTTCTGGAACGATCCCGAACAATATAGACTAGAGTAGAAGGTACCAAAGTGGTAAACAACTATAGACTAACCATGCTATTTCGAACCTTAACGTATTAGGCATAGGGTTGAGATTCCATTACAAGGCCATTCAAGGTCATGTACGTACTTGTCAGCGACGGGCGGCCGAACTCGCCGTGTGATTTATTGCCCGTTATGTATTTCTCGATTCTTCCAGCTGTCTTGCGTAACAGTATGTAACATCGTTACTGGATAACCTCAAAAATAGTAATGCTAAAGTGTGTAACAAATTTTATTTCCTATTTTTTTCGAAATCGGTTTAATGTTACATATTAATTTGAATGTTATTTGATGTTATTAAGTTTAATTTTATTTCTTACTATTTTGAAATTGGTTTAATTTTTTAATTTTCTTTTCGTTTAAAGTCGATATCACGAAATCTACTGAACCGATTTGGATGAAACTTTTACCATTCCTAAAGTTGAAAAAATGCAAACAAACAAAGAACGACTAAGATCATACAAGAACATATCTACATAGTTACATACATACATACACCTATGGAATTTCGTATACCTTTTTGGAAGCCGTAATAGACCAACATAATTATGCAAATATTGTGCAATTCCGTCAATATGACATACATACATGTCATACATGTATAGTCCATTTTTATTCTCTGACTTACTGAGACGTGACGTAAATTGACGTAATTCGATCTGACGGGTGTTTAAGCTATCATGGCGGATTGTTGTATTTTGTAGATTTATTTTAACAAATAAATAATTAATCTCGACATTAATTAGAGAATAAATACATGTTTCAAAATCTTTGAATCCTATTTCATTAGATCAGATAAATATTTTGGCGATACTTGATTACCGTCATCACGCCTATCGATGACCTCCTTTTTTGAAGTAGGTTAAAAAGGGAAAGGACACTGATCCGCCACCGACCTGCAGTATAGGGCCGCGGCAGAATGTTCTGGAACGGAGCCGCGTGGAGCAAGTCGGTCACTTCTTCTTGGCTCAGGGCCTGTGGGAGAAAAAAAAACACAAAATATCACAACGTGTGGTAAATATCACGCGTATATGATGCACGTTGCCTCGCGATTGGTTTAGTTGGTGATGGAGGTTTCCTTCACCGTAACAGCAGGTGATATTTAATTGTATAAAGCGCACAACATAACTTTTTTTACAAAGTCAACGGTGAGTGCCACTGGGATTCGAACCCGGACCGATCGAATTCTGCGCCACTGGGCTATTACCGCTATATTATTTTCTTAATAAAAGCTTTTAATAAGATAAGTTATAAGTTAAAAACTTAAAAAAAAGCTTTTGTTTTCTAGTTACTCTTAACAAACCCTTTCATTTGATACCCATATTGTAGAAATGCATTGAAAATAACTCTTCCGATATCTTGGATGGTCCGCCATATTGGATTTAGAATGACGTCACAAACCATATAGTGCATTGTCATCCAAATTAACGTGTATACAAAATTTCCGCTCAATCGGTTGAAGATATCTACTTCAAAATTGAGTTCAAAGATTCCACCCGAACAAACATAATTACATACATTGCCAGTTAAATATAACCATAAAATTGATGAAAAATGAGACAATAACGACAATTTTCATTGAACATATTATTTTGTGATGTGCACGCGATGCGCTTTCATTTGAGACCCCACTCGATTATATTTGCAGACATTCGGTTATTCTTCCCCACTTTCACCCCCACAACTTTTAAACGACTCAACCGATTTTCATCGAACATGTCTAAGAACACTCGGCCGTAACTCACCTTTCATACAAAAAAAACAAATTGAAATCGCTTCATCCGTTCGCGAGCTACGGTGCCACGACCGAACCACAGACAGACAGACTAACAGACAGACAGACAGACACGTCAAACTTATAACACCCCTCCTTTTGCGTCGGGGGTTAAAAAGCTTTGGAGGCAAAGAGGAGATCTCCCGCTAGGCGATGTCACTGCCCGGGGACCGCGGTCCGAATGTTGACTGCGGACCGTTTGTATATATGCACAGATTCCATGGAACTGTGATAGCGCGTTTGAGGATACGTGTTCCGATTGGCCAGTGCGGTGTGACGTGTGACGTGTTCTATTGACTACACTCGCTGCTTGCGTCGTGACGCGTGGTCAGCGTTGCATGTGAGGCGCGCTCATATTACTGTACGCATCGCGCCGCTACAAAGCGTTTAAGTCGGTCGAGTTCGTTTAAGACCGTCGAGTTCGTTTAAGACGGTCGAGTTCGTTTAAGACGGTCGAGTTCGTTTAAGACGGTCGAGTTCGTTTAAGACGGTCGAGTTCGTTTAAGACGGTCGAGTTCGTTTAAGACGGTCCAGTTCGTTTAAGACGGTCGAGTTCGTTTAAGACGGTCGAGTTCGTTTAAGACGGTCGAGTTTGTTTAAGACGGTCGAGTTCGTTTAAGACGGTCGAGTTCGTGTAAGATGGTCGAGTTCGTTTAAGACGGTCGAGTTCGTTTAAGACCGTCGAGTTCGTTTAAGACGGTCGAGTTCGTTTAAGACGGTCGAGTTCGATTAAGACGGTCGAGTTCGTTTAAGACGGTCGAGTTCGTTTAAGACGGTCGAGTTCGTTTAAGACGGTCGAGTTCGTTTAAGACCGTCGATTTCGTTTAAGACCGTCGAGTTCGTTTAAGACGGTCGAGTTCGTTTAAGACGGTCCAGTTCGTTTAAGACGGTCCAGTTCGTTTAAGACGGTCGAGTTCGTTTAAGACGGTCCAGTTCGTTTAAGACGGTCGAGTTCGTTTAAGACGGTCGAGTTCGTTTAAGACCGTCGAGTTCGTTTAAGACGGTCGAGTTCGTTTAAGACGGTCGAGTTCGTTTAAGACGGTCGAGTCTCACCTGTTCGATGAGCATACAGAACAGTATGATGTTGCCCAGTTCCCGAAACGCGTGGAACAGCTCGGTCCTCGCGTCCGGGTACTGCACTATGTCGGTGAGCTGCGCGTGGTAGTAGCCCAGGACGCCTGCCGACGAAATGCATGGGTGAATAGAGAATAATGAATAAAAATTAAACGTACGAACCTCAAAAAAGTATGAAATTAAAAAAATTAAACTGATTTGAGAAAAGTATGAAAAAAGTATGAAATTAAAAAAAATTAAACCAATTTAAGAAAGTATGAAAAGGATGAATGATTCTCCTAACCCTAGATTTTCTATTATATCTTATATCTTTAAACGAGCAATTAATATCTTTAAACGAGCAATTCTTGTGTATATATATGTATATATATAATCTGGATCTCGGAAACGGCTCCAACGATTTCCATGAAATTTGGTATTTAAGGAGTTTTGGGGGCAATAAATTTACCTAGCTAGGTTTCATTTTTAAAAAACCTTTGAGAACCTGTTTTTATTCGTGTTTTCGAACATTCGAACAATATAAATATGCACCATCTAACGCCATCTATGCATACAACAATGTAACTAAATTATGATTTACCGACGCAGCAACACTACAGCTACTTGACATAGATGGCGTTGTTATTCAGCACTAAATATGTAAATATTTTTCCCAATAATCATCATTTACAAAATTAAAATACCGAGCAAACCTCGGTCATCCAGGTACTAATATAATATATAAGCAGCATAATAATAGCAGCACTGTGCGGCAGTACAGTGCCGCACAGTGAGGCACAATGCGGCACAGTGCGGCACAATGCGGCACAGTGCGGTTCAGTGCGGCACAATGCGGCACAGTGCGGCACATTGCGGCACAGTGCGGCAAAATAATGTGACACAGTGCGGCAATACAATGCGGCACAGTGCGGCACAATGCGGCACAATGCGGCACAGTGCGGCCGAATGCGGCACGGCGCGGCGCACACGCACCGTTGGAGCCGTAGTCGTAGCGCGGCAGCTTGCAGTGGCGCGGCATGGCGGCGGCGAGCGCGCGCGTGAACTGCGCCAGCGTGCCGTGCAGCAGGCCGCGCGCGACGCCCAGCAGCTCGGCCACCACCACCGCGACGCCCTGGTAGCCCAGCAGGCGGACGAGCGCGTGCATGTGTTGCGCGCCGACGAACCCTGCGAACGAACGCGGTGGTTGGCGGCTTACTCGTAAAAGAAGCGGTGATAGCCCATGTCAGTAACCCATTAATGACCCACTACAGGGTCGGGTCTCCTCTCGCAATGAGGGATGTAGGCCGCCGTCCACCACGCACCACTACTGCCCGTTGGTGGACGAACATGCCGCGTGAGAGCTTTTGTTTGTGAACTCTCAGGCATGCAGGTTTCCTCACGATGTTTTCCTTCACCGGTATAAGCGGTGATAGCCCAGTGGGTTGGAATTCGACCTCGAATCGAGGGGTCCGGGTTCGAATCACAGTGGCACGCACCAATGCCTTTGTAAAAAGTTATGTGCGCTTTATAAAATTAAATATCACCTGCTGTTACGGTGAAGGAAACCTGCATGCCTGAGTTGATAAAAAAGTGTTCTCACGCGGCATGTTCGTCCACTAACGGGCAGTAGTGGTGCGTGGTGGACGACGGTCTACATCCCTCCCATGGTGAGAGGAGACCCACCCGCCAGTGGGTCATTAATGTGTTACTGACAAGCTAGGATAGCTAGACATACCCTAGCATTACCTTGACAGTGAAGAAAGTGGTAAGGAAACTAGTCGTTAAAGAGATAGTATAGCGAGATAATAACGATGCCTCGAGAGAGAACAAAGTGAAAAATACGAAGGAAAATGGCTGATTTCAATTTTAGTGAGAATTGAGAACGACGAATCGTTTTTTGAAGTGTTGTTTATTTTTAGTTGTGTCACGTGTCTTTGTCTATCTTGGTCATGTATTGATGCGTTGTTAGCTGTAGCTAGTTGTGTGCGTGCATGTGTACATGCGTGCTTGTGCATACCTGTGTGTGAGTGTGTTGTTGGTTTTTAGTTGTGCGTCTTAGTCATTTTTGTCTACTCGTATGTATCAATGTATTTATTACCCGCGACGGAACGGAGACTGTTTATGCGTTTGGGGTGAGAGGCCGTTTGTGCAACATTCTCTGTTACCACCTATCTCCAAAACTACTAGTCCGATTTTGATTAAGTTTTCAGTGATATGTTTGAATTTGTTTGGTGTATGTTGTTCGATAGGTATTATAGTGACAACTCACCAGGGGGCGCTGCAGTTAAAATTAAATAAATAAATAACACTTCACACTCATAGCCCCACACTAGGATTCCCTGTGTTGTGGGTGCCATGGACACACACAAGACAAGAACACAACACACCCAAACCAGAACAGAAATTCAAATTCATCATTCAAATCTCCGCTCTGCTGGGAATCGAACCCAGGACCCTCCGCGCAGCGCACCGGTGTCTTAACCGCTGCGCCACTGAGGTCGTCAGTGGCGCAGTGATTTTTTTTTTATTCAAATCAGATGCGGTTTTCATTCAGAGGTGGGTTCTGGTTTTATGTCCTTATTGGTAACTGTAGCTACTTATGTGCGTGCGCGTGCGCATGAGACTGTGTGGGTGCGTTCGTGCGTGCGTTCGTACGTGCTTGCGTGCGCATACGTTTGTGCCTGTGTGGGTGCGTTCGTACGAGCGTGCGCGTAGGTGTGTGTCTGAGTGGATGCGTCAGTACATGCTTGCGTGTTCGCGAGCAAGCCTCCGTATCCGAGTTCCGAGGGTACAGTCGTGTATGCGTGTGTGAATGCGAGTTCGTATGTATGTATGTATGTGTGTGTGTACACTGTAGTGTAGTCGTGTAGTCGTGTACACTGACCGGCGTACTTCGCGTACTGAGCGGAGTAGGCGAGGGGGCGCTGCAGTTAAAATTTGTTTATTCAAATCAGATGCGGTTTTCATTCAGAGGTGGGTTCTGGTTTTATGTCCTTATTGGTAACTGTAGCTAGTTATGTGCGTGCGCGTGCGCATGAGACTGTGTGGGTGCGTTCGTGCGTGCGTTCGTACGTGCTTGCGTGCGCGTACGTTTGTGCCTGTGTGGATGCGTCCGTACGAGCGTGCGCATAAGTGTGTGTGTGTGGATGCGTCCGTACGAGCATGCGCGTAGGTGTGTCTGAGTGGATGCGTCAGTACATGCTTGCGTGTTCGCGAGCAAGCCTCCGTGTCCGAGCCCCGAGCGCACAGTCGTGTGTGCGTGTGTGAATGCGTGTTCGTATATATGTGTGTGTGTGTGTACACTGTACTGTAGGTGTAGTCGTGTAGTCGTGTACACTGACCGGCGTACTGCGCGTACTGAGCGGAGTAGGCGAGGCTGAGCTGCTTGGAGCCCCACATGAGCGCGTGCCCGTACTGCTGCGGCCGCTCGCGCTGCACGTTCGCCGCGAACTGGATGCCGCGGCACTTCACGAACCTGCCGACGAACCGTGAGATATGCAGTGGTAGCGATATTGTTCACTTTCGGCCAATGTAGAGATGTAGAGTAAAACGCGCCGGGCCAATATAGACAACGCACACTGACAAGCTCACGACTGAAGAGCCAATCGCGTGAGCCGCAGCGCAGTCAATGTCCGACTATTATACCTAACTTAATCCCATAAAAGGAATCGAGAGTATTATTACAAATTATAAAACCATTCCAATTCAAACTAACACGATTATGACTCCACTGTAAAAGTAGACTCACCCGGACCGTAGCTAAGTATTAAACGGTAACGTAGTCATAAGGAAACCATTATGACACGATTACGACTCAATTGTATTAGTAGACTCGCCCGGACCGTAGCTAAGTATTAAACGGTAATGTAGTCATAACGAAACCATTATGACACGATTACGACTCAATTGTATCAGTAGATTCGCCCGGACCGTAGCTAAGTATTAAACCGTCATGTAGTCATCCATTATGACACGATTGTGACTCAATTGCGTAAGTAGACTTGGCGGCGACAGTGAAAGCTTAATTGTAGCGGCTCGTATAGAAGATATTGTTTCCCAGCATGGGGATACATTGATGCAGCCACGCCTATTATCACCCAAAGCATACCTGTATTACCTGTCTGTAAACATGTACTGTTCCGTTGGGTGTAGACTGTAGAGCGTGAGACGTTATACGTATAAGGACTCACCTATCCGTGGCTGCGTTGTAGCAGTAGTTGGGCAGGAAGTCGTAGTTGAGTTCCCAGAACACGTGCAACGTTACACGCCCGTAAGGCGCCAGGACGCCGTGGTCCGACTCGCGCAGGATCGAGTCGAACTCGTCGAGCGCCAGGTACCGGGACAGCAGCTTGTGGCAGAGGCGGTTCACCGCTATCAGGCCCTCGAGTTCCTGGGAGATTGATGTACGACGGTACACACTTGTCAATTTGAGAAAAGGAAACAAATGAATGAATGTATTTGTAGACAAAGGGAAAGAAACGAAGAAAGCAGACGAGGAATAAAAGGAAAGGATGATACAAAACGAGAACAAGTTAAAGAAACAGGAGTGAATAGGGAGGGAAGGAAAGGAAGGAAGAAAAAAGCGGTCAGGACAAGGGAGGAAGTGAAACACAAAGAAGAGATGAAGAGAAGGAGAGAGAAAAGGGTCCAGAAAAAAATAGTAAGGGGAAAGGAACGGGAAAGGACAAGAGAGGGAGACAAAGAAGAGATGGAGAGTAGGCGAGAGAGAAAAGAATGAAAAGAATATATAAGGACGAATTGTGTACAAAAATAAGTTTATTGAGAAAAAGAAAGGAACAAACAGAGATGAAGATAAACGAAGTGTGGGGAAATGGAGAACGCAAGGGACAGGGAGTAGACGAAATTGGAAAGGAGAGAAAGGAGAAAAAAGAAGATGGAAGGAAAGAAAGAGAAAAGAAATGTCCTTTTTCTTACATAAATGTTACAAAATTTAAAACAATCTTAACTGCCTCTATTCTTTCCAATGCCAATGCCATTAATAGTCCAATCAAAAAGGGATTTCACCTTTGAATGATTGGTTACCAAGCTGTTAGCTCGCACACATTACACCTTCATTTTGGTGTTTTAAAAGTTGCATCAAAAATCACATAAAATTCTCACAAGAATCTTTATTTCAAAACTATTACGGTACATTGTTTCTCCTGAGAGACACTTGATAGGTACCTAAAGAATCTTGAAACGTTATTATTTTTGACGTTATAGTGGGCTTAAAAAAAATTAAGCATGGATTAAGCACTCACCACCACGCCAGTGATGTCGCCAGCCTCAAACTTGGCGACGGCCGCGTCCAACGCGCGGTGCATATCCGCGTTGATGCGTTGCGCCACCTGTGAACCAGTCAGTCAGTAACCCATTAATGACCCACTGCAGGGTTGGGTCTCCTCTCAATGAGGGATGTAGGCCTTTCGACTACTACTTTCGATTACTTTTTTATCACTAGTTATGTTATCGTTGTGATATTTAATTTTATAAAGCGCACATAACTTTTTCACAAAGTGATTGGTGCGTGCCACTGGGATTTGAACCCGGACCCCTCGATTCGAGGTCGAATTCTAAGCCCCTGGGCTATCACCGCGTTTCAGTAAAAAATTAAATAAATAAACATCGGGAATATCGATGTTTATTCGTCGAGCACTCACCAGCGCGCACAGATCGACATGTCTGCCTAGTAAAGCGACGTGTCTCTGTCGGAGCAGCGAGGCGTACCGGCCCGCCGCCGCCGCCGTGCTGGCGCCGCGGGCCGCGCACTCCGCCCGATAACGCTTGTCGAGCAACATGCTGCAACAACACATCGTTTTTATAAATAAATAACGCTTCACACTCATAGCCCCACACTAGGATTCCCTGTGTCGCGGGTGCATCAATGGTAATTGATCCCTAAAGCCATCATCAAAATCACCTCCCCCCCTCCTCCCACTCCTCCATCCCCCAAAGATGCCCCCTACACGAACTGGTCGAAGCACAGGTTCACCCCCCTGCCCCTGCCCCCTACCCCCCCCACGCTCACCTGGCGGCCAGCTGCTTGTAGTGCGCGTACACCAGCTCGGACAGCTTGTACACGAACTGGTCGAAGCACAGGTTCACCCCCCCTGCCCCCTGCCCCCCCCACGCTCACCTGGCAGCCAACTGCTTATAGTGCGCGTACACCAGCTCGGACAGCTTGTACACGAACTGGTCGAAGCACAGGTTCACCCCCCCAGCCCCCCCTGCCCCCCCCCCACTCACCTGGCGGCCAGCTGCTTATAGTGCGCGTACACCAGCTCGGACAGCTTGTACACGAACTGGTCGAAGCACAGGTTCACCCCCCCAGCCCCCCCTGCCCCCCCCCCCCCACTCACCTGGCGGCCAGCTGCTTGTAGTGCGCGTACACCAGCTCGGACAGCTTGTACACGAACTGGTCGAAGCACAGGTTCACCCCCCCAGCCCCCCCTGCCCCCCCCCCCCCCCCACTCACCTGGCGGCCAGCTGCTTATAGTGCGCGTACACCAGCTCGGACAGCTTGTACACGAACTGGTCGAAGCACAGGTTCACCCCCCCCCCCCCCCCCCCCCCCCCCCCCCCCCCACTCACCTGGCGGCCAGCTGCTTGTAGTGCGCGTACACCAGCTCGGACAGCTTGTACACGAACTGGTCGAAGCACAGGTTCACCTCGGCCTCCACCTTAAAAATTAAAATCAACAAAGCTATAAACTAGTTTTGGACGAAATAGAAAGTTCGCAATAAATAATAATATCATGTTTATAAACAGCTTTAAAAAGAAACGTAGTAACGCGCGCAATAATAAATAAATTAATAAATTAAAACTGTGTCGAGAGCTTTTTCCTCCGGCTTTTTCTCTCTTTACCCAGAAATGGGTGGCACATTGCATAGCCGATGAGTTCGATTAGGAAAAATACTAAAATAAATAAATAATTGGACTGCTAAACGATCACAACTTATTTAAACATAATTATAATATAAAATTAAGTATTAGTTATTTAAGATATAATTATTGTATGCCCGCATATGGTAGACTGTTCTTAACTTATCATAATTTTTGTAACATCTTTCTCGTGTAACAGTCAACAATAAACGCATTCTTTTCTTTTCTTTTTCTTTTCTTTTCTTTTCTTTTTCTTTTCTTTTCTTTACCTCGTCGTACAGGAACTGCTTCTTGAACACGGTGAGCGCGTACTGCGCGGAGTCGTTGTACAGGTCCAGCGGGTACAGCACGTATCTGCGGGGGGGGGGGGGGGGGGGGAACGCAATGAGTAAACAAGCCGACACGCCGCACTTCGTTCATACAGTACGGTCCATTTTTTATTCTCTTGTCCTATTTGGTAAACAATCTTGGCGCTACTTTTTATTGAAAAAAAGTTTAGAATTGCTTTAAAAAATAAATTATGGTTTCTAGAAATCTATTAAATGACATTTTGTTTTGTGTCTGCATTATTTTTAATCGCAAATTAAAATAAAAAGACATGCTAAGATTGTTTACCAAATATGACAAGAGAATAAAAATGGACTATAGAAATGTATACAGTTTTTTTTCGAATTTTCTCACCGTATAAACTTTCCTTGGACTTATACGAACATAACAAAACTAAAATGAGCTAAATCGGTCTGTGCAAGTACGTCTGTATATGTTTTTGTGTGTGTGTGTGTGTCTTATGAAAAGGATATGCGTTGTGTGCGTGCGTGCATGTGTGCGTACGTACGTGCCTATGTGCGTGTTTGTACGCGTGTGTGTACGTGAGTGCGGGCGTGTTTGTGCATGTGTGTGTGTGTGTGTGTGTGTGTGTGTGTCGCCTCAGGGCACAAGGCAGTGGTGGCGGTGGACTCACTCCATCATGGCGGGCTGCTTGGTGCGCAGGATGTGGTCGGTGAGGATCCAGGGCATCGACATCTCGATGGGGAACTGGATGCGCTTCTCCATCGTCACCAGGTCGTTGCACTCCTCGTTGTGCTGGTGGCGGACCGTGCATTTCTGGACAACAAACATTTTCATTATGGTATAATATAATATAATTGGTTTAATAATGGTTTAATAATGGTATAATATAATATAATATAACATTATGGTATAATATATGGTATAATATAATTTCACTACCACATTATAATGAAAATAAATAATTCACATCTTTATTCAAAGTTAGCATACAGATACAAAGTTTCTTTACACTTTACTACTTCATCTTTTCATTTTAAATAAAAATTTTATTTCTTCAAAAAATCCGTTTTACAGCAGAATTATTCAATAAATATGTGGTAAGTCCTTACATTGACTTTCCTTCCCATTGTCATCTCCAGGTAAAACTCTCGGTACCACAGCTGAGAGAGATCACAGCATTTCTGGAGCGAATCTGGAATGACAAAGTCATGGTTAAAAATAAGAAGGGCCAGTAGAAGCTCTGGCGGTGGAAAGATCCAGAAGTCTCTGGAGTTACTAGGACAGCTAGTTAGCGTGCAGTTCCTCGACCTAGAAGCTGTCAGAAGCTGTGGCACTGACCGGGCAGGTCCAGCAGGTAGGGCCAGTAGAAGCTCTGGCGGTGGAAAGATCTAGAAGTCTCTGGAGTTACTAGGATAGCTAGTTAGCTTAGTTCCTCAACCTAGAAGATATACCCCTCGCGGGCTGGTGGGAGGTGGCGAGCACTGACCGGGCAGGTCCAGCAGGTAGGGCCAGTAGAAGCTCTGGCGGTGGAAAGATCTAGAAGTCTCTGGAGTTACTAGGATAGTTCAGCTAGTTAGCTTAGTTCCTCGACCTAGAAGATATACCCCTCGCGGGCTGGTGGGAGGTGGCGAGCACTGACCGGGCAGGTCCAGCAGGTAGGGCCAGTAGAAGCTCTGGCGGTGGAAGGCCTCGATCTGCTGCAGCACGGCGGCGTCCAGGTCCTTGCGCAGCGTGCGCCGCCCGCCCGACTTGTCCGCCACCAGCGCCTCCAGCTGCGTGCGCACCATGTACAGTTGGGTGGACGACGGACCTGCCGCGGAAATGGAAAAGAAAAGAAAAGAAAAGAATGCGTTAATTGTTGACTGTTACACGAGAAAGCGGTGATAGCCCAGTGGCTTAGAATTCGACCTCGAATCGAGGGATCCGGGTTCGAATCCCAGTGGCACGCACCAATGACTTTGTAATAAAAGTTATGTGCGATTTATGAAATTAAATATCACCTGCTGTTACGGTGAAGGAAAACATCGTGAGGAAACCTGCATGCCTGAGAGTTCACAAAAAAAAAATGTTCTCAAAGGCATGCGAAGTCCACCAACCCGCAGTAGGCCAGCGTGGTGGACTAAGGCCTACATCCTTCTCATTGTGAGAGGAGACCCGACCCTGTAGTGGGTCATTAATGGGTACTGACACGAGAAAGATGTTACAAAAATTATAATAAGTTAAGAACAGTCTACTCTATGCGGGCAAACAATAATTATATCTTCAATAACTAATACTTAATTTTATATTATAATTATGTTAAAATAAGTTATGGACACAGATTTATCTAATACCAGGCCTGTCCCACTCCCCGTGTAGGTAAAACGCGGCGGCCCATCCGAGGAGGCTAGCCAGTGGGGGAGAGGAAAGTGGAATAGGTAAGAGTTACGCGCTAGAAAGAGACGCAACATTATCGTAGGTGATAAGCGCTGCGCGATCTGAATTGAACTTAATCGTATCGTAGCTAGAGTGTATATTTCTTTCGATGACTTTTCGAAGTGGATCTTCTGTACTTGTACTATTATGTATTCTGTGTTAGTGTCGCAAAACAACTTTTTAGCAGAATTACATTTTGAATTTAATCGTGAACGGTGGAAACATCGCCAGTATACTACCTCCCCGGATATAATGCATTTAGTACACGGATGAAAAGAGAACACTCGCTAGGCGTGGACATTTGTACATCTGTCAGACGTTTAGAAAACATCGATAGCGTGATTCAGGACACCCGTGGCGCCATCTCTTGGCGGCTTGTACATACTAACACTCACCCACGTTCCTCCTCGGCACTTTGATGGAGAAGCTGGCCTCGGCGTCCTTCTTGCCGCGCAGCGCCGGGTCCTGCTGCGGCTCGCAGCCGCGCGCCCAGTCGCCGCACGTCTCGCGGACCGACACTATTATGCTGCAACGGAACAAAACAATTTAGTCTTCTATACTAATATTATAAAGAGGAAACATTTGTATTTTTGTATGTTTGTAACGAATAAACTCAAAAACTACTGGGCCGATTTCAAAAATTCTTTCACCATTGGAAAGCTACATTCAGCCTGAGTAACATAGGCTATTAAATAAAAAAAAATTCATTGGCAGAGCGAAGCCTGCTGGGTCAGCTAGTCAATAATAAAGAAAAATAACGCTTCACACTCGTAGCCCCACACTAGGATTCCCTGTGTCGTGGGTGCCATGGACACACACGAGACAACAACACAACACACCCAGACCAGGAACAGATATTCAAATTTATCATTCAAATCTCTGCTCTGCTGGGAATCGAACCCAGGACCCTCCGCGCAGCGCACCGGTGTCTCAACCACTGCGCCACTTGGGTCGTCATATATCCACGTATAATAAGACGTATCTACCAACGGGCAGTAGTGGTGCGTGGTGGACGACGGCCTACATCCCTCTCATCGTGAGAGGAGACCCACCCGCCAGTGGGTCATTAATGGGTCGAAGACGAGGGTCACCCACCTGCGAATAAAGTCCTTGTTGTTCTTGGTGGCCTTCCGTAATTACTCCTCGCACAGACCCGACC
This sequence comes from Erynnis tages, assembly GCA_905147235.1. Taxonomy (NCBI): domain Eukaryota; kingdom Metazoa; phylum Arthropoda; class Insecta; order Lepidoptera; family Hesperiidae; genus Erynnis; species Erynnis tages. The sequence goes on along the minus strand of LR990101.1, from coordinate 683,467 downwards.
CGCAGTGGGGCGTTACTGGGTTCCAGACTAGGATTCCACACCCGGTTCTTTCGCGTAACGTTTCGGAAGAAAAGGGGGGATCTCCCGCCAGGCAATGTCTCTGCCGCGGTCCGAATGTTGACTGCGAACCATTTGCATTTAAGCACAGATTCTATGGAACTTTGATAGCGCGTTTGAGGATACGTGTTCCTTACGAGGTTGTCTCCTTTGATCGTCCCGGGCGTTCTCTCTCGTCTCTGTGACCGAGACACACCCGGCTTTTAACGTAATACTTTTTACACCGCCCTCGCTTTTCACCCACTGCAGAGTCGGTCAGGTCAGCAGTGGGTCATTAATGGGTCACCCACTTGCGAATGAGGTCCTTCTTATTCTCGATCACCTACCATAGTTTCTCCTCTCCCAGACCCGACCCCGCAGTGGCTCACCAATGAGTACGAGACGAGAGTCACCCACCTGCGAATGAGGTCCTTCTTGTTCTTGATCACCTACCATAGTTTCTCCTCTCCCAGACCCGACCCCGCAGTGGCTCACCAATGAGTACAAGACGAGAGTCACCCACCTGCGAATGAGGTCCTTCTTGTTCTTGATCACCTACCATAGTTTCTCCTCTCCCAGACCCGACCCCGCAGTGGCTCACCAATGAGTACGAGACGAGAGTCACCCACCTGCGAATGAGGTCCTTCTTATTCTTGATCACCTACCATAGTTTCTCCTCTCCCAGACCCGACCCCGCAGTGGCTCACCAATGAGTACAAGACGAGAGTCACCCACCTGCGAATGAGGTCCTTCTTGTTCTTGATCACCTACCATAGTTTCTCCTCTCCCAGACCCGACCCCGCAGTGGCTCACCAATGAGTACGAGACGAGAGTCACCCACCTGCGAATGAGGTCCTTCTTATTCTTGATCACCTACCATAGTTTCTCCTCTCCCAGACCCGACCCCGCAGTGGCTCACTAATGAGTACCAGACGAGAGTCACCCACCTGCGAATGAGGTCCTTCTTATTCTTGATCACCTACCATAGTTTCTCCTCTCCCAGACCCGACCCCGCAGTGGCTCACCAATGAGTACGAGACGAGAGTCACCCACCTGCGAATGAGGTCCTTCTTGTTCTTGATCACCTACCATAGTTTCTCCTCTCCCAGACCCGACCCTGCAGTGGCTCACTAATTAGTACGAGACGAGAGTCACCCACCTGCGAATGAGGTCCTTCTTGTTCTTGATCACCTACCATAGTTTCTCCTCTCCCAGACCCGACCCTGCAGTGGCTCACTAATGAGTACGAGACGAGAGTCACCCACCTGCGAATGAGGTCCTTCTTGTTCTTGATCACCTACCATAGTTTCTCCTCTCCCAGACCCGACCCCGCAGTGGCTCACTAATGAGTACGAGACGAGAGTCACCCACCTGCGAATGAGGTCCTTCTTGTTCTTGATCACCTACCATAGTTTCTCCTCTCCCAGACCCGACCCCGCAGTGGCTCACCGATGAGTACGAGACGAGAGTCACCCACCTGCGAATGAGATCCTTCTTATTCTTGATCACCTACCATAGTTTCTGCTCTCCCAGACCCGACCCCGCAGTGGCTCACTAATTAGTACGAGACGAGAGTCACTCGCCTGCGAATGAGGTCCTTCTTGTTCTTGATCGCCTTCCGCAACGGCTCCCTGAGGGTGAGCTGAACGAAGTCCTGCAGCTCCGCGTAGATGGAGCGTCAGCGAACACGGTCTCCATGCGAGCCATGTTCACCCGATTACGACTAGGCCACATCACACCCGGTTCTTTTTTCTCTGTCTTTCATTGCTGTCCACGGACTCTAGGTCCGTGCTTTTTTGCATCACAATAATTCTTGTCTGCTTATCTAACGTATAGGTATGCTCCGGAAAAAGTTCTTTGTCGCTTTCGGCCCGGTGTCTCCTTTGATCGTCCCGGGCGTTCTCTCTTGTCTCTGTGACCGAGACACACCCGGCTTTTAACGTAATACGTCGGTCAGGTCAGTAGTGGGTCATTAATGGGTCACCCACCTGCGAATGAGATCCTTCTTATTCTTGATCACCTACCATAGTTTCTCCTCTCCCAGACCCGACCCCGCAGTGGCTCACTGATGAGTACGAGACGAGAGCCACCCACCTGCGAATGAGGTCCTTCTTGTTCTTGATCACCTACCATAGTTTCTCCTCTCCCAGACCCGACCCCGCAGTGGCTCACTGATGAGTACGAGACGAGAGTCACCCACCTGCGAATGAGGTCCTTCTTGTTCTTGATCACCTACCATAGTTTCTCCTCTCCCAGACCCGACCCCGCAGTGGCTCACCAATGAGTACGAGACGAGAGTCACTCACCTGCGAATGAGGTCCTTCTTGTTCTTGATCGCTTTACGCAACGGCTCCCTGAGGGTGAGCTGAACGAAGTCCTGCAGCTCCGCGTAGATGGAGCGGCGCGCGGCGTCGGCGAACACGGTCTCCATGCGCGCCATCAGCACCTGGAGCCCCTTGATCATCGCGATCACCTCGATCATCGCGAACTTCTCCTCGGACGTGTAGTTGTAGCGGGTGGCCTGCGGGGGGAAAGTGGGAATGGGCACGATGACTAATTTCCAAAAACTCTGATGATGATGATATTCAGAAGTTTCTGTTATGTCTAAAATATATCATATTTTTGTAGACAATTAAGGTTTTTGTGCAATAAAAGCACATTTAAATTTTAAGTTTCAAATCCATTCCAAAACGCTCGCCCGTGTCATGGCGTCTGTCATTACATCACGGCTCAGTAAAAAATGCCAGATCGCGTATAATATGCTTACGAAAAAATGACGTTTACTAAGACGTGACGTAATTTGACGTAATTCGATCTGATGGGTGTTTAAGCTATCATGGCGGATTGTTGTATTTTGTAGATTTATTTTAACAAATAAATTATTAATCTCGACATTAATAAGAGAATAAATACAATATGTTTCGAAATCTTTGAATCCTATTTCATTAGATCAGATAAATATTTTGGCGATACTTGATTACTGTCATCATGCCTATTGTAGTGTCGAAACTACAGAATTTCTTGTTTTTGTTCAGTCCTCATAAGAGGAGATGGCAAACGATGACTGCAACCTTTTTTCATCCCACTATTGGGCACGGGGCACGGGCCAATGCCGATTGGTGGAGAAACGAGTGTGGTTCGGGTGCATATGAAAGGGAGTCCTCTACTCCTCTCCCAGGTGGGTAGGTATCCTTGGTGGGGGAGAGTGTCTATGGTAGGAGGGGAGTGTGTGCGGTGTGGTGGAACGAGTGTCTATGGTGTATATGTGTGTGTGTGTGTGTGTGTGTGTGTGTGTGTGTGTGTGTGTGTGTGTGTGTGGTGGGGCAGTGCCTATTGTGTGTATAGGCGGGGGCAGTATCTGTGTGAGAGAAGTGTCTATGGTGTATGTGTGTGTGCGGGGGGAGTGTGGTTGGTGTTGGTGGTGGGAGACGGAAGAGTCTCTGTCTGAGATATGAGGAGCTGGGGGAGGGGGACTACGTAACCTCTCGTACTCGTCGGCGTCGGGCGGGCGGCGCGGGCAGGGCGAGGGGGGCGGGGGGGACTACGTACCCGCTCGTACTCCTCGGCGTCGGGCGGAAGGCGCGGGCGGGGCGAGGGGGGCAGGGGGCAGGGGGCAGGGGGGCTACGTACCCGCTCGTACTCCGCGGCGTCGGGCGGGCAGCGCGGGCGGGGCGAGGGGGGCGGGGGGTGGGGGGGTCTACGTACCCTCTCGTACTCCTCGGCGTCGGGCGGGCAGCGCGGGCTGGCGGCGTGGTCGGTGGGGTGCAGCAGCTTCCAGGAGCACAGCTCGGTGAGCACGGAGCACCAGCACGAGAGCAGCTGCAGCCCGCGCAGGCACAGCTCCGCCACCGCCTTGTTCTCCGCGTCCGAGCCGCACTCCTTGAACGTGGTGGTCACCTGACGGTGGATGCCGTGGAAGTAGAGAGATCGGATCAGGAAACACTGATGGGGCCAGTACCTCAAATAGAATAGAATCCTTGAAAATCTTATATATAAAACCACCTGAGCTCGCAAACGTTGTTTTGCCAGTTATCGAGCGTTTAAAATAGACTATTAAAAAAATAGGGGTTGACGATAGAAAGGGTTGTTTGTATTTTTATTGCCACATTTTAAAAAATAAAAAATAAAAAATTTGTCCAAAAAATAAAATAAAAATGTTAGGTGTGGACAACCCTTATCACTTAGGGGTATGAAAAATAGACAGTAGCCGATTCTCAGACCTACTGAATATGCATGTAAAATTTCATAAAAATCGGTCAAGCCGTTTCGAAGGAGTATAGTAACTAACATTATGACGAGTATTTTATGTATATATAAGAAGATGTCAGCAAGTGACATTTAATTTAATAAAGCGCACATAACATTTTCATGAGAGTCATTGGTGCATGCCACTCGGCCCCTCCAATGAGAGGCAGTTATCTTGATTATTACAACGGGTGGGTCTTAAGATGAACATGGACAAGACGAAAATCATGTCTAATGTCCATGTCACACCCGTACCGGTGGTTGTTGACGGCACTGCTCTCGAAGTTGTAGACGAATACGTTTACCTAGGACAAACGATCCGAATGGGTAAGTCCAACTTCGAGAGAGAGGTCACTCGAAGAATCCAACTCGACTGGGCAGCTTCCGATATACCTCAGTGCCTGAAGTCGAAAGTTTTCGAGCAATGTGTGTTGCCAGTGATGACCTACGGTGCCGAGACGTGGTCCTTTACTGTGAGCCTAATCCACAAGCTCAGAGTCGCCCAGAGCAATGGAGAGAGCTATGCTTGGTATTTCTCTACGAGACAGAATCAGAAATGATGAAATCCGTAGAAGAACGAAGGTGACCGACATAGCTCTCAAAGTTTGCAAATTAAAGTGGCAATGGGCTGGCCACATCATTCGCAGGACTGACAACCGATGGGGAAAAAAGGTCCTCGAATGGCGACCACGTTTAGGCAAAAGGAGCACAGGCCGCCCTCCACCAGGTGGACTGACGACCTGAAGGACAGCGGGAAACCGTTGCATTCAGAGCGCCCAGGAGCTGCGGAGTGGCGTCGATTAGGGGAGGCGCATGTCCGGCAGTGGACTACTAAGGGCTGAAAGGAAGGAAGGAAGGATGTTGATTATTCGAGAAAGATCCCAATGTCACCTCGTTACTGTAGCGGGCCAGTTCGGATATGTAGTTCTGGTGCTCCTCGCGGATCTGGGGCAGGTGCACCATGAGGTCCGCTTGGGGGGACACGGGGTTCACGTTCGAAGACAACGGCCACCTGGAAACGAAAAACACCGGTTAAGATTGCCATAAGCGATAGGGTATTACGGCCTATGTCAAAAAGCTTTTTATATGAATTCGTAAGTCATAAAAACCCATGAAAAATTGGAAAAAAAATTTTGCAAACAGATATTATGTAAAAAAGGACTTTTCAATTTAAATTTCAAAAATCCCCGCGAAAACACGGTCTCGGCCGTCTCGGCGCTGCCGCCATGCTTGTGACGTCACTCGCAGTGTAAACAATACATGTCAGTAAAGGAAGGAAGTTATACTCCATTGTTTATTTACACTGCTAATGACGTCACGCCGATAGCTTGCATGGCGTATAGCGTTTTTGACCTTTGAAAAACAGATTAACAAACCTGAATTTTAAAATTGAAATAATAAATGTCTACAAAATAAAAATCTACATTTTTTAGAACAGAAATCACCATTTTTCACTTGCTTTTAACAAAATCATTCAGTATTACATAATTTTGGATTTTTCCTTGCATGGTGCGAAATACCCTATTAAGGGTTAAGAAAAATCAAAATTGTTTCCAAAAATCCTGCTACTACTTTTAAAAAAATGTATAAGTTTGCGAGGATGGATGGATAGTTGTTACTTTTCTACGCAAAAATGGCTGGATCGGATGAAATTTGAAAAGCATTTGGTTTTACAACAGGCATTAACGTTTGGGATACTTTTTCCCTCCCTGCACCAAGTGCTACAATCGATGCGGACGAAACCACGTGAAAAGTCTAGTCAGTACCCATTAATGACCCACTACAGGGTCGTGTCTCCACTCACAATGAGAGGGATGTAGGCCGCCGTCCACCACGCTGGCATACTGCGGGTTGGTGGACAAAACTCAAACTCAAACTCAAAAGCTTTTATTCATTATTAGGTACAATTTGTGCACACTTAATGAACGTCATACAGATAAATTATACATTCTACATTCATCCGCTCTGATCGCCCCTCAGGCAAAACGTAGACTGGGAGAAAAAAGCGGGCGGAAAAAAACTCCCAGCACTCTTTTAAAAGTAAATAAAACTTAGTCTATAGTGCAGTATGGCTAGGTCCAGTAAAGGAACACACGTGACAGCTATCGTGTGTGTCAATATCGCCCCATCGCCATCCGCTCACCAATGAATATTGTTACAAAAGTCTAGTAGTAACATGAAACTCACTTGCTAGGATCATAATGCTTGGACCTCTTGATGTAGTTGAACGGAGCGATCTGCATGTCTCCAAACAGAGGGACCACTTCGAGATTCTGAAAAAAAACATATATATGTAGGAAGGGGTTGAAATAAAAGATTTCGTCTCTTGAATTATTTTTTTATTTTTTAGAGCACCCAAGAACCATGACACACCAAATTGACACCATACGCCATCTTGCTTTTTTATTTTTATTTTTAATTCCTACACTCCTACATTCTTACACTTATCTTGGTTTCTCACATGACTTTCGATATAATTTCTATCAAAGCAGAGGTTTTAAATGAATCATAACTACTTAACCAGCCCACCGCAAACAAGGGATAACTCTGTAGAATTAGGGAAAAATAGAATTAATTTGACATAACTTAGGCGTAACACGGTGATAGCCCAGTGCCTTAGAATTCGACCTCGAATCGAGGGGTCCAGGTTCGAATCCCAGTGGCACGCACCAATGACTTTGTAAAAAAAGTTATGTGCGATTTATAATATTAAATATCACCTGCTGTTACGGTGAAGGAAAACATCGTGAGGAAACCTGCATGCCTGAGAGTTCACAAACAAAAGTTCTCACGCGGCATGTCCGTCCACCAACGGGCAGTAGTGGTACGTGGTGGACGGCGGCCTACATCCCTCTCTACGTGAGAGGAGACCCGACACTGTAGTGGGTCATTAATGGGTTACTGACTGACGCATAACAATTGTTTAGCTTTCGTTGCCCACTGTCGGGCGCGGGGTCTCTCCTCACAACGCAGGGAGGCCTGGAGCATATTCCACCACGTTGCTCCAATGCGGATTGATGCCAATTCGTGTCAGATTTTTTTTTAAACCGCCCATAGGGACGCCAACAAGGTTTAACGACGGCTTAACGTTATAGAGATATTATAGTAGAGTAGGGGAGACATACGGCTGCCTGTAAGTGGCAATGTCCGACACTTAGAGAGAGATATAAGATTATGGTGCCCTATCTGTCTCTCTACTAACGCGTGCGCATTAAAGAACTTCGCGCATGCGCATTAAACCCTTTCAATACCAAAAATTGTTTCTCGCTAATTGCACATGCGCGAGACAGATAGAGAAGGTACCGCAATCTTCTTTCTCTTTTTAACCGAAGGACAGTTGGAAGCCCGGCTGCCCTGCTCTAGTATAATAGCTCGTGTCCTCCGAAGCACGTCAGCGCATGTAATTCGCCACTAGCGGTCACCCATCCAGCTGCTGACCGCGCCCGTACTTGCTTCACTTTATTGGTCGCTTGCGATCTATTCAAGCAGCGGGGCTGTGCGCGCTTCATTTTTCTCATTAACTTACCTTACTACATACTTCACTGACCTTAAAAATCCTGTCGATTCTGTCGAGACGAATCTTCTTTTTCTGGTCCAGCCGGTTGATGTTGCACGCGTCCGAGTCCATCAGGAAAAGACCAAAACCCATCACCTGGAAACAGAGAATGTGTGTATACAGCGTTACCTGTAAAACACGAGCAACCTCGCAGCACTAGGTAGCTAACACCATAAGCAACAACTTGTGTACTACAACTTTTGGTAATTTGTTAATTTTCAATTGCATACAAAAATATTTATTCATTTAATTTCCCGTTTGAATGTTTCTAACTATTCGCCCGCCAGTGGACCGTCGGTCATGCGAGCATTCATGAATGAAACATACTTTCGTAGACTTACAAATGTCACGACAGCGCAACAAAAACTTGTTTAACCGTTTATTTTTTATGTATTGAGTTATGTTCGAACTCATAGAACAAAAGTTGTTGCTTATGGTGTTAGTTACCTAGTGCTGCGAGGTTGCTCGTGTTTTACAGGTAACCCTGTAGAGAATACAGTATACATAATATTGCTGAACCATTGTTATTCATTAATCATACTGTACACTAGCTGACCCACAAACGTTGTTTTGCCATATACATTATCGAGCGGGATGAAAAATTATTGAATTACTAAAATTACTATTAACAGGGGTTGGTGATAGAAGGGTGAATATTTAGGGTCGTATGTATTTTAAATGCCACATTAAAAAAAAAACAAAAAAATTTGTCCAAAAAAGATAGTTAGGTGTGGACAACCCTTATCACTCAGGGGTATGAAAAATAGACAGTAGCCGATTCTCAGACCTACTGAATATGCATATAAAATTTCATAAAAATCGGTCAAGCCGTTTCGGAGGAGTATGGTTACGTTTAATGCTTATTTAACTTAAATTGTGTTAGTTAGTGTAAGTGGTGTAGTAACCGTTCTAATTAACAATAAATAAATAAATAAATGGTAACTGACATTGTGACATAATTTTATATATATGAATTTTATATATAACAATAGAGAATTTTATATATAAAAAGAAAGATATTGCTCGTTTAACACTATAGAATGAAAACTACAGAACTAAATAACAGTATTACCTTGACGAGCATATGCTTTTCGCACGGCGTCAAATACATCTTGGTCTCGAACATATGCACGCATATGTTGACCACGTCGGCCAGCAGGTCTTCGTACCCTGCAACAAGTTACAACTGTTCTAGAGACGGTCCTACTCAAAGTGATTGTCAATATTTCTCACCATGCAAGGAAAAATCCAAAATTATGTAATATTGATAGATTTTGTTAAAAGCCAATGAAAAATGGCGATTTCTGTTCCGAAAAATGAAGTATACATTTATTATTTCAATTTTAAAATTCGGGTTTGTTAATCTTTTTTTTTAAATGTCAAAAACGCTATACGCCATGCAAGCTATCGGCGTGACGTCATTAGCAGTGTAAATAAACAATGGAGTATAACTTTCTTCCTTTACTGAGATGTATTGTTTACACTGCGAGTGACGTCACAAGCATGATGGCAGCGCCGCTACGGCCGAGACCGTGTTTTCGCAGGGATTTTTGAAATTTAAATTGAAAAGTCTTTTTTTACATAATATTTGATTGTAAAAATTTTTTTTCCAATTTTTTATGGGTTTTTATGACTTACGAATTCATATAAAAAGCTTTTTGACATAGGCCGTAATACCCAATTACCCATTAATAACCCACTACAGGGTTGGGTCTCCTTCTCGCAATGAAAGGGATGTAGGCCGCCGTCCACCACGCACCACTACTGCCCGTTGGTGGACTTCACATACCGCGTGAGAACACTTTTGTTTTTTGTGAAGTCAGTGATGCGGGTTTCCTCACGATGTTTTCCTTCACCGTGAGTGCAGTGGGTCATTCATGGGTCAGTCGAGCGAGCCGACCACAAATCATTGATGGAGAACATTCCTCACCGTTAATCTTCTCCAGCGCGTCCTTCACCGTGTCCCTGATCTTGTTCTGCGTGGCGAGGAACATCGACAGGTTCTGGGACTCCTGCAGGCTCTGGCTGTCAGACATCACTTTCAGGAACTGAGCGGCTCTGAAACAACACAAAATTGTTCAATAACAAGAAATCAATGCAATAGGGTATTACGGCCTATATCAAAAAGCTTTTGATAATGAATTCGTAAGTCATAAAAACCCATAAAAAAATTGAAAAAAAAATATTTAGCAAACAAATATTATGTAAAAAAAGACTTTTCAATTTAAATTTCAAAAATCCCCGCGAAAACGCGGTTTTTTGTAACATCTTTCTCGTGTAACAGTCAACAATAAACGCATTCTTTTATGACTTACGTTTTTATGACTTACGAATTCATATAAAAAGCTTTTTGACATAGGCCGTAATACCCTATTCACAGACAGATACTTGGCCGTCAGACATTTTCGCCATCAAGGCATTCTAAAGCCCGACACCATCGGCTAGACTGTAGCATATATCCTATTGTAAGCACTACTGTAACAAGCCTAAGAGCAGAGTAAAGCGGTGATAGCCCAGTGGCTTAGAACTCGACCTCGAATCGAGGGCCCGGGTTCGAATCCCAGTGGCACGCACCAATGACTTTGTAAAAAGTCATGTGCGCTTTATAAAATTAAATATCACCTGCTGTTACGGTGAAGGAAAACATCGTGAGGAAACCTGCATGCTTGAGAGTTCACAAAAAAAAATGTTCTCACGCGGCATGTTCGTCCACCAACCCGCAGTAGGCCAGCGTGGTGGACGGCGGCCTACATCCCTCTCATTGTGAGAGGAGACCCGACCCTGTAGTGGGTCATTAATGGGTTACTGACAGAGCAGAGTGTGAGAGCGAGCCACCCACCGGCGGTAGGTAGAGTAGTCGTTCTTGACGGAGCTCTTCATGTTCTTCAGCTCGTCCAGCACCGCGAACATGTTGACGAACTTGCCCAGCGTCAGCAGGTACGCCTCCGACACGAAGTCGCGCCGCTTCTCCGCGTGGCACAGCCGCCGCACCTCGCCGCAGAACCGCTCGATGGCTTTGCGCTGGAACCGAGGGGGAGGGGGAGGGGGGGCGTGAAAGTATGCATGCCGTCAAAAACATAACTTGTATTAAGTTATAAGTTAAAAACACATAAACTTTTTTAAAAAAAAAAAGCTTTTATTGTTTCGAGTTACTCTTAACAAACCCTTTTATTTGATACGCATATTGTAGAAATGCATTTAAAATAACTATTCCGATGTTGGATGGTCCGCCATATTGGATTTCGAATGACGTCACAAACAACGGTTTTACTGAGCTTGCCCTGTTTATTTTAAGTTGTATTTATATTTCTTTGCAACAATCCGCACACGTGGAACTTAGAAATATACAAAGAAATATAAATACAACTTAAATAACAATGGATTTCAGGATATTATATGCCCTGTTTATTTGTTTGTTTGGGTCAAATTTAGCAATTGGAATTTGATCCCACATATTGATTTGATATTTGGTACACACTCTTAGTCTTGATGACAATACAATAAATAAATAACGCTTCACACTCACAGCCCCACACTAGGATTCCCTGTGTCGTGGGCGCCATGGACACACACAAGACAAGAACACAACACACCCACACCAGAAACAGAAATTCAAATTCATCATTCAAACATCTGCTCTGCTGAGAATCAAACCCAGGACCTTCCGCGCAGAGCACCGGTGTCTTAACCACTGCACCATTGGGTCGTCAACATGCATATATGATATTATGCATCTTTCCATCTGTGCCGTGAGCGTGAACAGTGAAGTCAAAGTATCGTAAGGCGATTAACACGCATCACGCAGCGTAGCGACATAACCGACCAACAAACCAACACGACAAAATTTAAACACAGGGTTCTGTATTGAGCTGAACTACTTGAACATGACATTGACATGAAACAAAATGACGTTGTCGTGCGAGCAACTTTTGCGTGCGACATGGCAATTAGGACACAATTGAGGACACTGTGGGAGTCACTAAAGGGTTGCAAAGGGAAATTGTTCCAGAATATTCCTAACCCTCTGGCATTGACGACCTGCGTAACACAGTGGCTAAGACGCTGGTGTATTGCACTGAAAGTTCCGAGTCTAATTCCCAGCGAAGCTGAGGTTTAATGAAGGGTTCAATGGTTGTGTGTTCTTGTGTTCGTCCATGGCACCTCCAACACATCCTAGTGTGATCACCACCATCTCACCTGGAAGTACGGCCGGTCTCACCTGGAAGTACGGCCGGTCTCACCTGGAAGTACGGCCGGTCTCAACTGGAAGTACGGCCGGTCTCACCTGGAACTACGGCCGGTCTCACCTGGAAGTACGGCCGGTCTCACCTGGAACTACAGCTAGTCTCACCTGGAACTACAGCCGGTCTCACCTGGAAGTACGGCCCGTCTCACCTGGAAGTACATGAACTGCAGCAGCTTGTCCACCTCGGGCGCGAGCACCTGCACCGTGCGCTCGTAGATGTGCACGCGGTCCGGCTGCTCGTTGGAGCGCGGCTGCGGGATCGCGCGGCTGCAGCATCGCCACGTGTACAGCATCACGGCGTGCGCGTTGCCCTCCTCCAGCAGCTCGTTCTGGGATACAAAAGAAAGGAAAGGAATGCGTTTATTGTTGACTGTTAGTTAGGAAAGACAGCTCGTTCTGGGAAAGGAAAGAAAAGAATGTGTTTTTGTTGACTGTTACTGAAGAAAGTTGTTACTAAAGCAGTGATAGCCCAGTGGCTTAGAATTCGACCTTGAATCGAGGGGTCCGGGTTCAAATCCCAGTGGCACGCACCAATGACTTTGTAATAAAAGTTATGTGCAATTTATGAAATTAAATATCACCTGCTGTTATGGTGAAGGAAAACATCATGCCTGAGTTCACAAAAAAAATGTTCAAAGGCATGTGAAGTCCACCAACCCGCAGTAGTGGTGCGTGGTGGACGGCGGCCTACATCCCTCTCATCGTGAGAGGAGACCCGACCCTGTAGTGGGTCGTTAATGGGTACTGACATGACATGACTAATGTTGATACAACTCACCAAGTTGGCATGAACGGTGGCCTCTTCGATGTACTTAGCGATGCCAGTGACAAAGCCATTGCGGTCCTCAAAGTTGGTGTCGAAGTTCGCCTGATAGAGGATGGAGCACGGCGCTGCCTCGATGCAGGGTTGCTCATCTGAAAATAGCACATTACAACTCATCCATAGAATAAGGCTAAGGCTAATTTAATTTAATGCTATGTAGCGAAGTATGTAGTCTTCACTTATTACCCTTTTTTTTTCATGAGAAAGTGAGTTCCATTTGAACATAGGTCGATTGAAATGAAAATAATTTTATTATGTGTTTTTCGCCTGGGTGTGTTGTGTTCGTATCTTATGTGTATCCATCCCACAACAGGGAATCTTAGTATTGAGCTATGACCTATAAATTTACACATGGGAAACCACTGCTCATGTGCTCAGTGGTGTGCAGAGGTAGGCACTGTAGACCTAATTAGTCATAGGTAATATGTATATGACGATTTCATTTTCAGTGTCTGTTTTCAAAGACCTTACATCTAGCAAATTGAACGTCATTTCAACCGTGATTTCAAGAATTCAACCCCAAAAACTCGCGCAAACTCGATAAACCAATTAAACTGACTCACGTACGCAAACAGAATTAACGAGATTATTTCTTTTCAGCGAGCATATTTCTTTCTCTATCACATTAAAATCACGACTTACCGGGCAGCGTGAGTTCATCCAGGACGTCCACATTGCTCAGAGCGTCGGAGAGAGACACTTTTTCACTAACAGACATGATTTTAGGGACGATCACTGATAAATAAGCACAGCTAACCACTCCCAATCGTCATCCGGTTAGTAGAACGATTTGAAGAGTAATTCAGTCCTGTTTAGCCATAAATCAGTTAAATGTTAAATTAAATAGCTATAAAAGACAGCGTATAACGAGAATTTTTCACTTATAACTCATTTAGTAAATTAAAAGCACTAAACAATCCAATGAAACAATCAAAGAATTTTATAATAAAATTTTGACTCAACAAATGACAGCTGACTAGGGATGCTCGATGAACATCGATGTTCGATGATCATCGAGCAAAAACATCGATGTTGGTATACGAAAAACATCGTAACATCAATGTTAACGAAATCGGTCTTCGATGTTGACTCACGGCCTCACGCACGACCAATGCAACTAGGCCGGAAACACATTTAGATGTTGTGGCGTGTCGTGACGCGCCAGAACCACATCGTTACATACATTTATTAGAACTTTAGAACACGACACGACATGACACGACCTACAAATATGTCTCATACCATAATAAATGTATGAAACCGATGTGCTTTATCAATAAAGAAATAGATTCTTTATCAAAATTACTTTTCCTTTAGTCAATCGATAAAAAATACTGGAATATGTAATATTTTGTAGTGTTTCTTAATAAATTTCGAACGATGTCACTGTATTTTATTTCTTTGTCAATTCTTAATGCAAAAATCATCGATGTCGTCCAACATCGATGTTGGGTTTTCGATTATGATATCGATGTCAACATCTTTGTTTTTCTAATATCGACATCCATCTGACAGACATCTGACAGCTGCATATTGAATGAAGGCTAACAGATTAAAAATGAAAAACGACCAGCTAAGCACCAACAGATAACGATAAAACCTTTTTAGCAACTTACCGGTTTTATGCATTTTCAGCGATTCAAGAACTAACACTTAAATATTATTTATTGCTTACAAACCTGTCGGACATTTTATCACCATCCATCATACACTTACATTGACCTTTTAACGATATAATATAGTAACCGTCATGAGTCGTGAGCACAGATTATCAGTGGTAGGGATATTGTACACTTTCGGCCAATGTACAGCAGCCGAAAAAACGTGCTGGACCAATAGACGACGCATACTGACGAACTGACGTTTGTCGAACCAATCGTGTCAACCAGTCAATGTCAAAACGACCAATGAAAGTTCTGCTCACCACTCAAGACGGCAACATATAACCGCAACTCTGCAACATGTATATTTTACAATGAATAATACGGGATTTTATTTTATACTCGAGATCGGCAAGTAGTCGGTACTATAATTTTTATTCAAATTTGAATTTGACACGTAACGGAATGTTACATGACGTACACAGACCTTCATTCACGTCATGTTTATCTATGCACCTACACTGCGTGGCATGTTTTTGATGAATATCATAATTATTATTATAGTTCTTATGAATTTTGAAGTGAAAACTTCATTAGCAGCGCTGTGCATTTTTTGGTATGGGTAAAAAATGTTAAACTCTCGTCAAGACCGACTGAGGTAGGTAATACCTACGCATTTTCTTAGTTATGACGGAGGGAGTGTTTCTTTGTTACTACCGCCATCTAGTAAAAGGTGCCGAAACGATTACGTACATGACGTTCACGCTTTTTTTATGTAAAGTAGATTTGTGCATTCTTCTCCATATAAAATTTAATTGTGCCAAATTTCAAACCGTTCCGTTCGCGTATTGAGCCGTATTAAATATAAAAACAATAAAACACCATGTTACTATTAAATATTATTTTATTTATGTACAAATTAGTATACCCATAATTTATGAAGGCCCAACTTAACCGCACATGCGCAAAACTAAATCAATAAAATACGAATAATATTTATACGAAACACAATTCTTAAACACTAGATATGAGTTTAACAAGTCATAAGATGGTCATAAGCCATGTTTTTATAAAATATAACTATTTTATATTTAAACTAAAAAAAGTTAACTAAAAAAAAGTTTAATCAAACGTCTTATTGTCGGCAATGAGTCTTAACGCTATATTTTTTTACATAACATAAATATTATTAATAAAAGTCGTTTTTTAATTAAACATACTGAATCATGCCATATTGATAATATTCGATAACTATTACATAATCACCTGATTATGAGACGACTTTTAGTCCATTTTTATTCTCTTGTCATATTTGGTAAACAATCATAGCATGTCTTTATTTTTATTTGCGATTTAAAAATAACACAAACACTAAATAATAAAAAAATATTAAAACTATTAGGTACTCATTTAATATTGAAACAGATTTCTAGTTAGTAGTTATAATTTATTTTTTAAAGCAATTTTAAACTTTTTTTCAATAAAAAGTAGTGCCAAGATTGTTTACCAAATAGGACAAGAGAATAAAAATGAACGAAGGATGAATGATGAAAAATGAATGCAGAATGTTGGGAAAGAAAATAACTGTTATAGCATTATTCAGATTACCAGAGGCGCGTCTTTTTCTTTTCTAATGACGTCAGGAACATTAAGAACAGGGTGTTTTCTCGAAGTGACCGTTGCTAATTTAAACCAATTTTAAAACTTCAAAATGCTTCATAATTTTTTTTCACTTTCCGCCACTCGTCGACAGATGGCGCCACGTGTATCCTGAATCACGCTATCGAAGTTTTGTTAACTGTCAAATATATGCCATATTTTCAGAATACCAGAGACGCATAAACGCCCTGATCTTTCCCTTTTGCTAAAGAATTGAAATACATAATACAGTTTTGAGATAGTAAAAGTTGCTAATTTAAACCAATTTTCTAACTTCAAGCTTCATACTTTTCGCCACTTTCCGCCATTCCTTAAGAGATGGCGCCACGGGTATCCTGAATCACGCCCATTTTAAAACTTCAAGCTTTTTTACAAACTTTTCGCCACTTTCCGCCATTCCTTAAGAGATGGCGCCACGGGTATCCTGAATCACGCTATCAAAGTTTTGTCAACCGTCAAATATATGATACCAAAGTTTATACAACCTCATTAAACCTCGTCCCTGGCACAAACCACTGTTAAGTTCTTCCTTTGCTAAAACTAAAATTGCTCTCATGCACAACCTCTTGGCTTTAGTAGTGAAATTTACTACAATTGGGAACCACCAACCAACTCTACGGAGTGAATTCTTCAAGTGTGCGTGGATGGGAAAATCCGAAACTATGAGGAATAGCGAAAAATGCTCAAAGGAATTTGGGGTCCGATTTTGATAAAATGCTGAATGCAACATAATCCTTGAAATGTCGAATCCAGCTATGTATTCGGAAAAAACAAAAAAATTAAACCGACATCAAAAAAGTATGAAATAAAATTTGCTACATACTTTAGGCCTACTATGTTTTGAGGTCGGTGTCTTTAGTATCGAGTATTTTGTTTCTATTGTTAAATTTTAACTCACTGGCGGGTGGGTTGTAGGCCGCCGTCCACCACGCACCACTACTGCGGGATGGTGGACTTCACATACCTTTGAGAACATATTTTACGGCGGAAATAAACACTAAAATTATTCCAAAATCCAATGATGCAGTTTTGGTTTTTATAAAAATCGAGCCCCAGACTCCTTATAGTTTCGAATTTCCTAATCCACACATACTTGTAAAATTCCTCCTACATAATACAGTGACTTAGTCCAAAAAATTTAGCTTCTTATACTATGAATGGCATTTAAGTCTATCATTATAATTATTTATACATTAGACTGCATTCATGTACCATCTTACTTTAAAGCGAACACACTGCCCCGCACCACGCAGCGTGGCGCGGGAATGCGTGATCTAGCGTTCTATGTAAGTATTGCCATTTGTATAGAAAACGCGCACAGTCCGACACAGAACACGCATCTGCATGTACACGCGTCGATGCGTTTTCTATACAAATGGACGCGCACACCCCGCATAACGCTGCGTGATGCGGGGCAGTGTGTTAATCGCCTAAGTCCTTTATATTATTATTCAAAAATAGCAGCTTAAAAATATTTACATCGAAGGATGGATTCTATTGCTATTATTATGTACTTATATAATTATATAGTATGTATGTTACACACAATATTTGCGACATTATTTATTTATGGGCATTGGTGATATTTTTGTATGTGCGTAATTTTTTGCCATGATTTTATTTATTTATTGAAATTGAGAAGCAATAACGCATGCAGGGACAAAGCCGTGAACATAAAAACTATACTCAAAGTATTCGTACGGTAAACATCAGTCATTAGTATGTTGTATGCATAGAGGTATTATACTAGAGCAGGGAAGCCAGGCTTCTAACTGTCCTTCGGTTAAAAAGAGAGAGGAGATTGCGATACCTTCTCTATCTGTCTCTTCTCGCGCATGTGCAAGTAAGTGTTTAATGCGCATGCGTGAAGCGCGCGAATGCACTCAGTTCTTTAATGCGCACGCGTTAGTAGAGAGACAGATAGGGTACCACAATCTTATATCTCTTTCTAAATGTCGGACATTTACACTTACAGGTAGCCGTACGTCTCCCCTACTCTAGTATAATACCTCTACGGTTGTAAGTCTGTCGTGACATTTTACCATACCAATGGCACACATTTACTACAATACAAATACTTTGACAAAAGTATTCATTGGAACACTGTGCTTCTTCAAATCTTATTCAAACGGATGCCATTGAATGACACAGATACTCAATATACCTATTGACTAACAACAACAGTCTTTAAAATATGATAACTATTAATAATTAGTTATGTTTGGCTCTATTCAGTGTATACGGAAATTCCTTTCCATTAATCATTCAGCTTTCCCTGTCAGGACCTCACAGAATCTCCTTCCTTCCTTCCTTTCAGCTCTTAGCAGTCCGCTGCTGGACACGGGCCTCCCCTAATCGACGCCACTCCGCCGCCCGAATCCAGGCTTTCTGATAAACGCACATAATTATATTTTTAAATACATACTCATATAGATAATTGACACCCAGACACAGAACAAACACTTGTGCTCATCACACAAATATCTGTCCTGGGTGGGAATCGAACCCACGACCTCCGGCGTAATAGTTAGGGTCGCTAACCACTAGACCCACGGGCCATTATTGAAATAGGGTATTTCGCACCATGCAAGGAAAAATCCAAAATTATGTAATATTGATAGATTTTGTTAAAAGCAAGTGAAAAATGGTGGTTTCTGTTCTGAAAAATGTAGTATACATTTATTATTTCAATTTTAAAATTCAGGTTTGTTAATCTGTTTTTCAAATGTCAAAAACGCTATACGCCATGAAAGCTATCGGCGTGACGTCATTAGCAGTGTAAATAAACAATGGAGTCTTTGTTGACCTGTATTGATAATTTGCGATTTCTCAGTTTTCTTGAACACCGCCACGAGACACCAACGATAAGGACTGTAACTCATTTTGTTTTTGCCAAAATAACTTTCTTCCTGTACTGAGATGTCATATGAGATGTATTGTTTACACTGCGAGTGACGTCACTAGTGTTTTCGCGGGGATTTTTGAAATTTAAATTGAAAAGTCTTTTTTTACATAATATATTTTGTTTGCAAAAATTTTTTTCCATTTTTATGGGTTTTTACGACTTACAACGAACGAACGAGTCGTCCTACTCCGCGGCGTCCTAAACGCCACATGGAGGGTAGGGGTTCAGGCCTCGAGGATTTCCTCTTTACCTGGGCAATTCTCTCACAGGGTACACTGCCCTGGGTGCGTCTCTACACTTCTAAAGCGCAGGGCGGGCGGGCGGTCCTACAGCGGACCCGCTGAGCGGTGCAGTCCTCCCCCGGTTAGGCGGGGGAGTCCAGTCCCTCGATCTCGCGAGGGAGCGGACGTCCTTCCGGGGGCCGCGCGTGCAACGGCGCTATGCCCCGTAGGTGCGGGTGCGGCCCGTTGTCGGCTCGAGCATACATATGCCTCGCCAACTGGGCCACAAACTCACCTATGGACTGCACCTTCAGGTCGCGCGCCAGGACGTCGTTCCTCGCGTAGCGGAACGCGTCTGCGATGATACGCAGACATATGTTCTGCTGCGCTTGGAGACGAGCGCGCTGCGACTTGGCCACCAATGCGTACCACGCCGGGGCCGCGTAGGTTAGGCGGGAACGGATATACATTTTGTATACCCTCAGTTTCGTGTGGACGGGTAACCTAGATCTCAACACCGGTCGGAGCATCGCCCGCGCGGCGCGCGCCTGTTGGACACAGTGGTCCACCATGGGGCGCATCCGCAGCGTGCGATCGATGTGACATCCGAGGTACTTAACTTTAGGCTGCCAAACTATATTCCGTTCCCGGAACCTTAGCGGCGGCGGCGGTTTGAGTTTCCGGCTAAACAGGACGGCCACCGTCTTACCGACGTTGACGGAGATCCGCCACTTGTCGAGCCACTCAGGCAGCAAGTCGAGCAAGCGCTGCATCCTGGCGGCTGCAAGATTCGCGTCGCGCGACGACGCGAAGAAGGCGCTGTCGTCCGCGAACAACGCGAGCTCAACGTCACGTTCCCACTCTTGCAGGTGACCCTGAAGGGTGGGAATGTCGTTGGTGTAGACCGCGTATAACCACGGCGAGAGCGAGCTGCCCTGCGGGACCCCCGCACGGATCGGGCGTGGGCGAGAGTGATTGTTCTCGACCGATATGAAGAACCGCCGTCCCCTCAGGAACTCGTATAAAGAGTATAAAGAGTTTTTAGCAAGAGGTGCCAGAAAAGTTACCACAGGGATAACTGGCTTGTGGCGGCCAAGCGTTCATAGCGACGTTGCTTTTTGATCCTTCGATGTCGGCTCTTCCTATCATTGCGAAGCAAAATTCGCCAAGCGTTGGATTGTTCACGACTTACAAATTCATATAAAAAGCTTTTTGTCATGGGCCGTAATACCCTATTGAAACCCACCAACTAAGAAAAACACCGGATGCCAAACGGGGTCGCGTAAACTTTGAACAGAGCCAAACAAATAAATCAGTGCTTACCAACTATCAGAACTCAATTGGCACCTCCTGGATCACCACCTTGTATCCGTTACTAGTCCCGAAGCTTTGATTGAGGCCGTTCACGTTACTGTTCACGGTCCCCGCACTACAGTTCTCATACTCAATCAGTTCCACAATCGGCGCCGGTATCTCGAAGTCCACAGCGTTCATATAATCATCGCTATCCGAGTACTCGATGCCCATGAGCTCATCGAAGCCACTGCCTCCGAAGTCCGAGTAGTTCTTCAGCTCTATTTCTGGTCTTGCATCATCGAAGGGCATTTCCGGTATGTGCGTGCGAAGACATTTGTGGGTTTGCAGCAGAGAGGGCCACACGAAGACCTCCTCACAGTCCTTGCATCGGAGGTTGGAGTAATCTGTGTGCATCGTCACGATGTGCCGGTTGAGGCAGTAGTTCGATGAGTAGTACTTGTTGCATTTCTGTAATAGATAGCAATAGTTTTGGGTTTCAGAGGGCACTCGACGTGTTGGTAGTTTGTTGAAATGCGATATGATTACAGTGTAATAATAAAAATAATTTAAAAAAAAATTAAACCAACTTAAAAAATAGTATAAAATATTGTAAGTACTTATTTTGCTTACTATTTTTTTCAAGTTGGTGTTTTGTATCAAGTATTTTGTTTGTATTTGTATAGAAAACGCATCCACGCGCGTACATGCAGATGCGTGTTCTGTGGTGGACTGTGCGCGTTTTCTATACAAATGGAAATACTTACATACAACGCTAGATCACGCATTCACGCGCTACGCTGCGTGGTGCGGGACAGTGTGTTAACCGCCTAATGGTCTTAAAGGCATGTGTAGTCCGCCAATCCGCATTAGGCCATCGTGGTGGACTAAGGCCTATATCCTTCTCTTTATGCGAGGCGACCTGCAGTTGGTCACTAGTGGGTTACAGGTACACACGTTGCGGCGCGATACGTACAGTGATATGAGCGCGCTTCTCACATGCAACGCTGACCACGCGTCACGACGCACGCAGCGAGTGTAGGCAACAATAGAACACGTCACACGCGTCACACCGCACTGGCCAATCGGAACACGTATCCTCAAACGCGCTATCACAGTTCCATAGAATCTGTGCATATATAAAAATTGGTCCAAAGTTTTCGGACCGCGGTCCCCAGGCAGTGACATCGACTGACGGTCGATCTCCCCTTTGCCTCCAAATACATACATCCAGAAAGCACAAAATGTTGACTGTCATACATACCTCACACTGATATCTCGACAGCAGCGTCTTCTTGGATTTCGGATCAACGATAGCCTTCTTGACGCTCAGATCGAAACTGCCGCTATCGACAAACTCTATCGACTTTCCCCCATACATGGGGTGGTCATCCACTCTTTCTAACACGATTTTAGGCTGCATCAGAGCGGGCAGCTTCTCATTCATCTTGTATGTCCTCTTAAACTCACATTTAGGTACTAGACTCTTCTGTTTTATCTGAGAATTGTCACACGTGTTAAGATAATGCGACCACTTGTGCTGAACCATGCTGGTTTCCGTATCAAACTTGCTCAAACACTGATCACAGAAGAAGAAATCTGTGTACCCTGTCCGTTCCCTGTTCCGCAGGTCGGGTAAAGAATCCAAATGTTTCTCGATCATTTCTTTATCCACCGATGTGTTATCGCAGAAATTGCACAGATAAAGTTTCTCTTTGCCGACGTTCTCCATCGTGTACAAAGATCTCGGCCTTTTCTCCGTATGGAGATACAATATGTGGTGAGCGACTGCACATACAGTCGTGAACTGTTCTTTACAAATATCACATATGTACAACCGTTCGAGATGATCGTAGCTGTGATCCTTCAAATCCATGTACTTGAAGAACAGGTTATTACACGTCTTACATCTATATTTCTTCGGGACACTACATGCGGTCCGTCTGTGTTGCAGGTACATGGCTTTGTTCGCGGATAACAGTCCACACACATCGCAGTGTAGCTTTATGTGGACTTTGAAGAACATTCGGTCCACAAAGTTTCGAGAGCAGTAATGGCATATATAGCACTTGCGTTTCCGATGCGCCTGTTTCGTGTGGAGTTTGAGGGACTTGTAGTTTTCGAATATCTTGGTGCACTTCCTACAACGATGGTACTCTCGCAGTTCGTGGACGGTGATGTGGTCGGAGAACGAGACTCGCTTCTGGGGCTTGTTTGACGGCTTGTAGACCAGCATGTGTTTGTTCTCTAGGTGGTTTTGGAGTTTCTTCTCGCTGCTGTAAGCTTTCTCGCAGATTTTGCATCGCAGCATCGATGTGGTTAGCTGGAACGATCAAATTGAGAATAGAATCAAAATTGGTTGATTCATTTGGGATCTGTGCTACTGTTCACTATTTATGTGCACGACTTATATCTATTGCCATTGATAGGTCATCAGTGCCTATTTGATGCCTATTATGTTCTAAAATTTGATGTTTTTAGCTGGAACAATTGAAAAGGGAAAAGAATCAAAATCAGTCTATCCATTTGGGCTTTTATACTGTAATAATATACATTGCCATTGATAGGTCATTGGTGCTTATTTGATGCCTATTGAGTTCTGAAATTTGCTGCATTTTCTAAGTGCAGACCTTACCATATAAGAAGACATGGTGTATTTAATCATAATATACAAAAAAAGGAATGTAACTGTATGAAAAGGGATGTAACTTACAGTAGAATTGCTCGCGTTGATGCGAGAATTCCTCAAGATATCCATCTTTAGCTGCTCCAAATTTTCTTTGACTAACTTCACTGAACAGTAACAGAGAACCTTCGAGTCAAAACCCTTGGCTGGAGATGGCTTAGTAATCTTAATGACTGAAGTTTTGTCACCAATATTGTTCGGAGATGGCCCAACGATATTACCAATGATTGGAGTCGGGTCAGTATTGACTTTAGTTTGGTTTTGGTCAGCAACCTGAACGTCTTTCGTCGACTCAGCAGTAAAAACTTGATGTGCGCTGGTCTCCTCAGGTTCAGGCGGGATATCATCCTCGTTAAACAACAATTTTAACGGCAACCGCGGTATAACCACTCTTGGTAGTTTCTCAAAACCCCGAAACGGCGAGCTTTCTGCTGAGGTAATCGTATCAGACTCAGGCGATTCCGGACATCCCTCCAAAAATATGTCGCGCAATTCAGGCGAACTACTCTCTCCATTACGACTCATAAGGGCAGAAATTTGTAAAAAAGAAAACAACAAAAAAATTCGTCACAATATCAAAAACAAAACATAGGCAATAAGTTTCTAGTACTGGTAAATTACTATTTGCACAACATAAACTTTTTGGTCGCCTGTCGCCTCCTCTCGATCTCGTTTACGATACCTAAAAAAAAAGACAGCTGTCAACGTCATTCACACAAAACCGGTATTATTGATCAATATAAATTACCGTAAAATATATCCAAATATTATCGACATTTTTTATGATTTATTTATGTACCTATTTTAATAAATGAATAGATATTTTTAAAATTTATAATTCTTTTGATTTACTTCGACGCCACACGACAGTAATGAAATAGGTAACGAAAATATCTGGCTTGGCGTGAATAGGGTATTACGGCCTATGTCAAAAAGCTTTTTATATGAATTCGTAAGTCATAAAAACCCATAAAAAATTAGAAAAAAAATTTTTGCTAACAAATATTATGTAAAAAACGACTTTTCAATTTAAATTTCAAAAATCCAAAAAAAAAGAATATGTCCATGGACATATTGAATGACAGATAAGTTAAGTCCGCTACAGACCTACAGTTTTAACTGAAGGCGTCTGAAGGTCTGTAGCAGGCTTTAGGTAAACAGAATAGGGTATTTCGCACCATGCAAAGAAAAATCCAAAATTATGTAATATTGATAGATTTTGTTAAAAGCAAGTGACAAATGGTGATTTCTGTTCTAAAAAATATTTTTTAGAACAGAAATCTTCAGTTAAAACTGTAGGTCTGTAGCGGACTTAACTTATCTGTCATTCAATATGTCCATGGACATATCTAGGTATTAGTTATAATTGGCTCCATGCATTGAGCATTCATCAACCCCAGCACAGATTAATTGGTATTGGCTATTCCCAAAAAGTTTCTATTCCAGTCACTAAGTTTTCATAAAATTGCAGAAATACCGCATTTTGAAGTGATTCCAAATATACTATTCGCATTATTAACATTCATAAATTTTACTAAATTCTTTTACATTTTCCCAAGTACAGATTATTCATCGTTATTGTACAAAAAAAGAAATAAACTGAACGCACCGGGACTGGACTTTGACGGACGGACGGCAGTCAGTTCATTCACGGAACGTATTTTTTTATGGCCTTGCCTTGTGATTTGTTATCGGACGTTGGTAATTTGTACGCAAATCAATTTCGCGAAAGCTATCAGATAATAAACATAACTTATTTTTAACCGCGGCGGAAGGTGGCCGAGTGCGAGATGTTTCCGCCGACGCGCATTCGGAGCTGCCTTCCAGTCATGAACCCCCTGTTCAAGCGGGTTCGCCCGCACCGTCCCTTCAGGCAAACCGCATACCACCAAACAAAGAGTGTGACGACTCAGACGCAAATACAGAAGACGAAATGGATGAATTTACGTGCTATTTTCACTCGCTGGATGCCGTTGGGAAGCGTTATGTACGTCGGCTGGTGCTACATCCGGGCGACGGTGAATTACGAAGTGTCGAAAGTGGAGATTAAGTTTTACGAAATGTTTCCATTCAGGATCACGAGTCGTTTATGGGGGAAGCTGGCGGCTTGCGAGCTGCCTACGTCGCTGCGGAACCTGGTGTACGGTACGTACGTTAGAATGTTTAACGTGAATCTAAGTGACGCAGCGGTGACTGACCTTACGTATTACCGTAGTCTGTCGGCGTTCTTCACGCGTCCGCTGCGAGAGGGCGCTCGCCTCATCTCGGCTGCGCCGTGCGTGTCTCCCTGCGACGGCGTGGTGCTGAACTGCGGGCCAGCGGACACTGATAAAATCGAACAAGTGAAGGGTGTCACCTATAGCTTAGAGGAGTTTTTAGGCGAGAACAAATGGTCGAAAAGGAAAGACAGTAACTACTATAACTCCTTGCTGCAGAACAAACAGAATATCCTACACCAGTGCATCATATATCTGGCGCCTGGAGACTACCACAGATTCCACTCTCCCTGCGACTGGACAGCCAGCTTCCGGAGACACTTCTCCGGCAAACTCTTGTCCGTGAACCCCTGGATGGCTAGTCTCATACCTGGTCTGTTCACGATGAACGAACGAGCAGTCTACGTCGGTGAATGGAAGCACGGCTTCTTCAGCATGACGGCAGTCGGTGCTACCAACGTCGGATCCATCGAAATCTACAGCGACCCCGAGCTACGAACGAACACGAAAGGCAAACGCACCAGAGTGGAAGAGTTGGAAATGAAAAACGTTAAGTTATCTAAAGGAGAGCTATTCGGTCAGTTTAACATGGGAAGTACGATCATACTGTTGTTCGAGGCTCCTCCCGACTTCACCTTCGATATGACGGCGGGAGAGAGGGTACTGGTAGGCCAGGCGCTGACTGCAGCTTCCAAACAACAGGCTAGATGACCTGACTACGAAGAGTTACTAAACGCGGCCCAGATGATCCTGTTAATCTACCTTTTATGGATCTCTGGGGTGTAGTATTAGCTAGTATTCGAGTTAAAGACACTCAAGGGTTAAGCACAACCGGTCTCTGTAGGCTGAAGTGCTCAGGGCACCCATGCGCCCAGGCCCAATCCCATAAATAAATAAAAATAGTATTCGAGTTGTAAACTCGGATCGTTGTTTGACAACTGAAGAGTAGGTAGGGTTTGTAGACAGTGTTGATTCTAGCCAACGATCACAAAACCTAATAGACACCATGTCATAGTTTCTACAAAGAAACAATTCAATTCAGGGGAAAAGAAAAATAAAGCATCGTGATTGGTCAGTTCAAAATCACGATATACCATCAATTTTGGAACTAGTGCCCTGACCGCTGTAAGATGAGCTCTGATCAAATTTGATAACAGCCTTTTTCCAACTGACATGGATTGGAACACAATCAAAGGATATGTACGCGGGTCAAGGAAGTGGTCGGTACTAGCATAGATTTCTTGTCCTGTGGATGAGACTTATAAGTGTAATATGTTGTCTGAAAGTGTTCGCCTGGCATGAGGCGTCTATTTGGCTGTGTAGTCTTTGATTCTAGCCTGTGCGGCTTTAGCAGCATAAAGCCGGGTACACAAGGATTATCATGACCATAGAAATAGAAACACCTGGGCTTGGTTACCCAGCAGTGCTGGTTCCAGCCCATTTAGTGTCTATGAGCGTGAAACTCACCTTGAATAGAAACACACCTATGACCTTTAAAATGAAATTAATTGTAGTTCTAAAGAATTATATAACATGCCTTTGTTAGTAAATAATAAGCAATTAATGTATGTATGTATTGGGGGCGTTTAAACTGACTTTTTTTTCGGATTATTCATATCTGTCCCCCGATTCTGTCCCCTGCAGGGGACAGATAGGAATAAAAAGTTTGATCTGTCCCCCATTTAACGAAGAGGTGACAGATCAAACTCTATTCACTGTTCAACGGTTTTAAACCAAAACTATCTGTCTGTCCCCCAATTGCTGATTGGGGATTCATCTGTATTTACAAAAATTACAACAATTTTTCTTTAAATCATATTTTGTTATATAACTCATAGGTAACAGTCAGTCTTCTAATTTAAATTAATTCAACTTATAAAATTAAAAAAAAATACTAACATTGTTTTTCTATTAATTAGTCACCGTTCATAAATCACAGTAAGTATTGAACACTACTTGGTTACAATCAATCTGATTTGACTTAAATCAAGTTTAGTTATAAAGTATAAAAAATACTAACAATAAAATATTTCTTTTGTTTGGGTTCAGTTTCCGGTGAAGCAGATATTTGAATTATGAGTTTTTTCTGTTTACAGTTTAGATTAGTCTTGTGTGTGTCCATGGCACCCACAACACAGGGAATCCTAGTGTAGGGTCAAGAAAAGCATAATTAACTTATTATTTTTCTTAAAAGCATCCTTAATATCTGCTTTTAACTGGTATGATGATGAATTGATGACAGAAGGTGTTCAGGAATATTTTGTAGTTTTTTAAAAGCATAATATATTTAAAAAAATATTTAAAAATAGCAACCTAGACTAAAGATGTAGGTAGATATAAAGTGTTATTGGCACTGCTGTAATCAAGTATAAGGAAAATTTATCAATGTTTATGAATTTGGCTAATTAATGTAAATTTTTTTTACTCTAGCTAGACATAATTATGATAGCTATTAGTCTAAGATCCCGGTATACAACGACCTTCACCGAGATGTATATTTGATGAAACATATTTTATATTAAATTGAATATGTCAATAAATATATTGGATATGAGTTGCCTAACAAATTTCAGTCAGTTTATTTTCATTCAATAATCAGACCGGTGCAAAATGCTCTTAGTATGGATTTACCTGTTTATACCTGGCAACCGAGGGTTGTGACCGGAAAAAAATAGACAACCTAACGTTTGCATATTCTATGGGCATCATACTTACGATTGGTATAGAATTTGTTAATAATCAAACCGGTGAAATGTTTAAAAAAAGTTTTTTTTAATTATTAATTAATCGTATCCTGGACTGAAATTTTTTAGGCAACCCATATGCGATATATTTATTGAAATATTAAATTGAATATAAAAAACGTCTCATCAAATAAACATCTCGGTGAAGGTCGTTGTATACCGGGAGCGGGATCTTATACTATAATATAGTGTGTGCTTGAAAATTAACATAGTGAACAAATAGTATTAAGAATATATAGATATAGTTCTGTCGTTTTAATGTGGTACATCGTACCAAACGGTACCATCATAGGTGGTAGAAAGATGTTTGTCAACCCAAGGTATTGTCAACTATGTATATAACTTTCTGAAGACCGCTTAATGTCACATTAAAAGGTGAGAACTATATCGAAGCTCAATCCCAGTGTTGGGCTAACTGGGCAACATTGAAGGGTATTTGGATAAAAGCTCGTTGGTCATGCTTACATGGCGAATTATATTTATGTAGATAGATAATTATTATTATCTTTGTTCATTACGTGTGATATAGATACTTTATTAGTCCTTGAATACTATAGCTTTGCGTTTTAGTTGATTCTTAAGATATCTCTATCTTCGTCCGTGTGGCATTCTAAAATAAAAGTAGCCCAAGCTACTCCATATTACATCAGCTATCTGCAAGTGAAAGTCCCGTCAAAATAGATCCAGCCGTTCCAGAGATTAGCCGGAACAAACAGACACACTGGCAAAAATTGTTAAAAATGTTATTTTACAAACAGACACTACAATTTTATTTATTTGTATGAATAGATATAGATAAGACTAGCAAACCGTGTAGCTGTTGGGTACTCTTTTTCAAGTGATTATCATATTTTTTTTAAACCCAAAGTTGTCCCTTTAGGGGGCTGATAAAAAAATAAATGCTGAAGAAAAATATTAAAAAAACCCAATGAAATGAAATAGTCAATTTTCACGCAAAGCTTTAGTATAGCAACCCAGAACCTGTGTGGTAGAATAGTACTAGATAGAATGATGTCATGATGTTGCTAGTGAATATTTTAAACTTGACAAAAAGAGGCTCTAATGTCTTATTAAATGGCTACACCGAGCATAGCTAGACGCTTCCGAATGCTTGTCGCTTAGGAAATGTTTTAAATTAATTTATTACATTATGAATGCATAATTATGACGTGATGAGTGAAATGTAATGTACAAACAGAAGTATTTATATATATGTATTATTATATTATACAATCCTGTAGCTGGGCACAGTAGTAAGAATTAACAGTTTTGTATAAATCAATATGCCGATACTCGACGACCGACGTCACCTTTTTTAAATAAAATAGTGCGTTTGAAGTTAAAAGGTAAAAGTCGATTTTAATATAGGATACTAGATTAGTTACAGTAAAATCTTCCATTCCAAAGAAATGTTCGTGTTCAGTATACTAAACGTTTATGGCAGATGTTAAAAAAACTTCGATAGCGTGTTTCAGGATATCCGTGGCGCCATCTCGTGACGAGTGGTGCTTCTGACATAAAGGATCGTTTGTTAGTTTCTACCTCCTGAAAAAAGAAATTTTTGGACGGGAAAGTTTGGAAGTTAGTTTCCTAATGTAAGGTCGACTTGCGTAAAGCTGTAAGGTACATAAGTTTATTTAAAATATAGATGGCGATATTAAGTCTACGTTAATTTAGGTCATTATGTATACGTATAAAATATACACATACGACCAATATAATGTTAAAATTCCATTAAACAATGATACTATAATATTACTCGTTATTTAGGTTGAACAATGGGATATAAGTGCGTATTTCAGGCAATTTCATGTTCAAAAATCAAAACCTATATTTAAATCAATAAAATTAAAGGTAATTATGCAGTTTGATTACTTTTCCGAAAAACGATGGAATTTTTTTTGCATGAAGCTGTTGATTGCATCATAGTAAGTGATATTCCATGGGGGGAGGCTGAAATTTTCCATAAACTCCATGAGTTATGGGGTTTTGAAGTTGTTATAACCGATTTGGCTCAAATTTGGTGGCGACCTTCTATTCGACGATACAAGCAAGTACTCACAATTTTTAGACTAAAAAGGCTAGAACCTAGAGATGTAAAATAGGGTAACCATAAGCATTAAAATTGGTTAGGTTAGGTTAGAACAGTTAAAACAACGCCAGAACCGAATTGTAGGCGTTTTCTCCTCTCTACCTTCAAATCACATCTTATTTTGGGCTAAATAATTATGAAGACTGCATGGTCAAAATTATTTATTAAAAAATTCTATTTTTCGAAAAATATTGAGATGCGCCAGAAATCCTTTGGCACACTTGCTTGTATCGTCGAATAGAAGGTCTCCACCAAATTTGAGCCATATCGGTTATAACCACTTCAAAACCCCATAACTCATGGAGTTTATGGGAAATTTCAGCCTCCCCCCATGGAATATCATTAGCGGCAACCAATCGAAGGTGCTTATAAAAAAAAAATTCGCCTACTTTTCGGAAAAGTAACTAAACTGCATAATTACCAAATTAAATGTTATGTTTGTAGTATACAATAAGGAATGTTGTTTTTTCGTTTTTATACTACTGTGTCTTAAGTAACTAGAATGGTAAAGGCGTAATATTGTAGATTCGTGTATTTTGTATGGTGCGATCACTTCCAAATATACAATTTAAACTATATTGCATTGTTTTTCTTTTAATTTAACACTTCCCACAGCAAATAATAGGACCCTCAGAATAAACGGAGGCCTAGAGCGTAATCATCGGCACTGAACTGAATATTTCAGTGACATTAAAATTAAAATGAAGCGAGCATAGCCCCACTGCTGGAGTAGGTCGCAAGCGACCAATAAAGTGAAGCAAGTATGGGCGCGGTCAGCAGCTGGATGGGTGACCGCTAGTGGCGAATTACACGAGCTGACGTGCTTTTTTATCGCTACGATGACAGTTTCGTAACCTCCCCAAATCTCCCGAAATCCCGCCAAGATTCAGGTATAACCCCACAAAAAGGAAAGTGTTTAGGGTCAAAGGAAAAGTATTCAATCTGCAGTAGGTACCTTTTTTATAAATTCATTAAAACGTTTCATTAGACGTGAATCTGATTCATTAGACAAATTTCTGAGCCATTTTATGCCATCAGAATAATCCCTTAAAAAGTTTGTCTAAATAAACTAAATTAAGCAACCGGATAATCGGATATTTTGTCTTTCAAAATTTTCCCCCTTAAAATATCCTCTTCATTACAATTTACAGTGATTTCCCCCAAACGGGGGGCAATGCACGTTTTATATTGTATAATAAAAAACGAATTTATAGGCAGATAGGTACAGATAAATAGGCACATAATCTATTATCTGCGTAGCAACGTGCTAACAGTAGCGCGACCCCGACTGAGCTATCAATTTTATTAGTGTACATCGAACCATTGGTATAATAAACCAATAACAGACATTTCACAGACGATCTGGGTTTATAATATGATCTGGGTCAGTGATCCTCGTAGATATAATATTAGGTAGAACGGCTGTCGAATGATAAGAGGCGAGACCAAAAATGTGCAAGTCGAGTCGTGATTTCCACGACAAGTTCGATATTGGTGACTTAATTTTTAAGAACACTCGTATGATTTATTGATATTATGGGTCGGGTGTGTTTGATTGTAACACTCAAGATAACTTAAAACAAACCACAACTAAACAAACATTAAAATTTTTTTTTCGTATTTGTTATTATTCCAAATATTAATGTGATCAAATGGCACGACTTTTTAATATGACCAAACGTACTTGGAGGCTAAATGGACAATAGAGTATTACGGCCTTGTCAAAAAGCTTTTTAAAAAACCCATAAAAAATTGGAAAAAAAAATTTTGCACTCAAATATTATGTAAAAAAAGACTTTTCAATTTAAATTTCAAAAATCCCCGCGAAAACACGGTCTCGGCCGACTCGGCGCTGCCGCCACGCTTGTGACGTCACTCGCAGTGTAAACAATACATCTCAGTAAAGGAAGAAAGTTATACTCCAATGTTTATTTACACTGCTAATGACGTCACGCCGATAGCTTGCATGGCGTATTTTTGACATTTGAAAAACAGATTAAAAAACCTGAATTTTAAAATTGAAATAATAAATGTACACTACATTTTTAGAACAGAAATCACCATTTTTCACTTGCTTTTAACAAAATCTATCATTACATAATTTTGGATTTTTCCTTGCCTGGTGCGAAATATCCTATAATAAGAATTTTCTTACTTAAAAGCGTTTACAACTAGGCACTGTACAAGTGTACAATACGTTTACTTGAATATTTTTTTCTTCCTTATAACTAGTTATATATAACGTGTTACGATTAGTACTCGTATATCTATCTCATTCTAACATACTTTATTCTTCATTCAGTCATTTCTCTTTCAGATTGCTAAACGTTAGTTAGCTGTTATAATACATCTCAAAACATCTATGACAAGATGACGATTCTTAAACTGTGGGTATGTACTTGTTTGTAATGACCCTCAAGAAGTCAGAAGCAAAGATTTCTTGAGGATTTGATCATAAGCAAAGTCAAGACATGAAAATACTGTTCCAAATTAATATTGAATCACTAGAATGCTTTGTTTTTTAGATGGTACCTTACCGTTCTTCATGTGCCGTGTTTCGGCTGAGGTGTGGTTGCCGGGGATACTTTATTCGAGATCGGTTATATATTTCGGGCGTTACTCTTTATATATTACAATTATAATTTCAATTTTCAATTTTTGGACTGGTTTAAATAAATAAAACAAACATTAATTTTCAAGTATTTATTCCAACAAAATATACAAACAACAGTAAAAAAATCGCACCCAAGCTTAAATAAATTAAAACTTACTACCACAGACAGTTAAAAAACAATATTATAACACAAATCAGACCTAAATCACCAAAATATCTTGATAAACGAAATTTCAGGAATGTTTGAAAAGTTTAAATGAATACAAATTCAATTCAATTAACATACCTACAGATCACCAAAAAGTATTAATAATCAAATACATCACAGGTACAAGATACAAGATATCGTGGAAATCCTTATTCCTGCAAATAAATATATTAAATTAAATTTCATTACCTGACAAAATTTTTTTTTTTTTAGATTATATAAAACAAATATTATAATCTATTCGCGTTTGGAAAATAGTGACAGATCAGTGCTACTTCAAAGTAAAGGTACCTACACATATTTCATCCTGTGAGTAAACCATTAACACTAAAGCAATTTTGGATGGGAAAATGAAATTGTTTTTCTATGTTTCTAGAATTTTTTATAAATTTTCACATCGTTTAAACCCTCCTGGACTCACACGAACATTTCACAACCAAAATCAGCCCAATCGGTCCAGCCGTTCTCGAGTTTTAACGAGACTAACGAACAGCGATTCATTTTTATTACAGTACCTGGATGACCGAGCTTTGCTCGCTATTTTAATTTTGTAAATGATGATTATTGGGAAAAATATTTACATATTAGTGCTGAATAACAACGCCATCTATGTCAAGTAGCTGTAGTGTCGCTGCGTCGGTAAATCATAATTTAGTTATATTGTTGTATGCATAGATGGCGTTAGATGGTGCATATTTATATTGTTCGAATGTTCGGAAACACGAATAAAAACAGGTTCTCAAAGGTTTTTTAAAAATGAAACCTAGCTAGGTAAATTTATTGCCCCCGAAACTCCTTAAATACCAAATTTCATGGAAATCGTTGGAGCCGTTTCCGAGATCCAGATTATATATATACATGCATATATATATATACAAGAATTGCTCCTTTAAAGATATAAGATTACATAGATAAATAAATTAGCACCTAAAAACAAAATGTTGCAGTAATATTAACTCTTGTCTTGCTAACATCTGCACTAAACCTTACAACACGGCTTCTGTACTCCACTCTTTTTCTCCTTTTGGCAACAATTCTTCTCCACGCCATTCTCCTTCTGGAAAATTTAAAATGAAGAGTTTTTACCACATCGTCTAAGTCGCAACACTCAAGACAGAGTGGTCGTGGTCGTCTGTTGAAGGTTTCCTTCATGACGATATTCATGGGAAAATAGTGTGGTGGTTTCCCCTTGCCTTCCACACCGCAGTGATATAATGCAAAGTTCGTAGTTGGAAAGAGAGAGAGAGCTGCTGCCCACTCTCTCGTCGCGTCCCTGTCGCTCTTACGACACCCATTGGAGGATGTACTATTGGCATGGTAGCTTGCTACGACAAATATTTGTAATATATAAAGGTGCTAAATATGTGACTTTAAGAAATAAAAAATATTCTGAGTAGAAATCAATTATCTATATTAAGCATTTCATTTCATTTCATTTTAATTATCTATATTTTGACTGGCCTGTTGGTCTAGTGGTTAGCGACCCTAACTACTACGCCGGAGGTCGTGGGTTCGATTCCCACCCAGGACAAATATTTGTGTGATGAGCACAAGTGTTTGTTCTGTGTCTGGGTGTAAATTATCTATGTATAAGTATGTATTTAAAAATATATATGTATGTTTATCAGTTGGTTACCATAACACAAGCTCACAGCTTACTTTGGGATCAGAAAGCCATGTGTGAGTTGTCACACAATATTTATTTATTATTTCATCCTATCAATTGAATTTTAATAAGACAAAAGATCTGTGACAAAAGTACGTATACAGATACGGATCCGTCTTCTCCCTCGGATATCCGCGGATACGGATACGGAAAACTGGAGCATCATTAATACTGACATTACAGTTCATTTTTATTCGCTTGTCTTATTTGGTAACCAATCTTGTACTACTTTTTACTGAAAAAAAGTTTAAAATTGCTTTAAAAAATAAATTGTAGTTTCTAGAAATCTGTTTCTGTATTAAATGATAATTTGTTTTTAAATTTTTATAATTTTGTGTCTGCATTATTTTTAATCGCAAATTAAAGTAAAAAGACATGCTACGATTGTTTACCAAATATGACAAGAGAATAAAAATGGATTAATGGACTTTACAAATGTATGGCTTGTAATAAAGGATTCTTACCTACAGTGACAGTGACAGTGGCAGTGGTGATAGCCCAGTGGCTTAGAATTCGACCTCGAATCGAGGGGTCCGGGTTCGAATCCCAGTGGCATGCACCAATGACTTTGTAAAAAAGTTATGTGCGCTTTATAAAATTAAATATCACCTGCTGCTACGGTGAAGGAAAACATCGTGAGGAAACCTGCATGCCTGAGAGTTCAGAAAAAAAAAATGTTCTCACGCGGCATGTTCGTCCACCAACGGGCAGTAGTGGTGCGTGGTGGACGGCGGCCTACACCCCTCTCATTGTGAGAGGAGACCCGACCCTGTAGTGGGTCATCAATGGGTTACTGATACCTACAGTGGCACTACAATATACAGTTACATACCCCATCCTGCACGCCACTATCTCCCTGACAGCAGTTATCCCTCCGGCCTCGTCCCGCCAGCGGCCTGTCCCGCTCGTCCCACACCACCACGCCGTCGCACGCGCATATGCGCTTCGGGTTTTGGAACACGCCCGCCGACCGCGCTATCACGCCGCACGCGATCCTGGACGGCGGATAATAAAAACGGCGGATGAAAAAAAATTATAGATTCATGGTGAAACAACATTTTTAAAAAAATAATTTTTAAAAAATTAAACCGACGTCAAGTAGGTAGAAATAATTTAAAAAAATTAAACTGACTTAAAAAAATTATGAAATAAAATTTGCTACGTACTTCAGGCTTCCTGTTTTTTGAGATTGGTGTTTTTGTATCAAGTATTTTGTTTGTATTTCAGATAAATTTTGTCACCAACTTCAAAAATAAATTTTATTTCATACTTTTTTGATGTCGGTTTAAATTTTTTATTTACTTTTTTTTCGCAATTTTTAGTTTTAGGTATTATATATCACGGAAACTACTGGGCCGATTTTGCTGGAACTTTTACCATTCCCTAAGTAGAACAAAATGCAAACAAACAAAAAAAGAACGACCACGACCCGTCAATTAGTTTCGGAGATATGCGTGGACAAACATATCTACATACATACATACATACATACATACCAACATATGTAAAAATTATGCAGTTGTGAGAATATTACATACACACGTGTCAAATTATAAACCTCCTTTTTTGAATATGATTAAGAGGAAATATTTGTATTATTGTGTGTGTGTGTGTGTGTGTTTGTAATGAATAAACACAAACACTACTGCGCCGATTTCAAAAATTCTTTCACCATTGGAAAGCTACATTCAGCCTGAGTAACATAGGCTATATGTATTGCTAGATTTAGTCAAATTAATTGGCAGAGCGAAGCTAGTCGTTAATATTTTTTTTTTCATTTATTTATTTAAAATCAGAAGACAAAGTCAATAAATGTGTTAGTAAGCATCTTATAGCCTATTGTAGTAACCAAATTCAATTCCAAAACAATTACAAATATAATAATAATAACACGAGAATAATAATAATAAAATCACAAAGTAAAATACGCCCTAAGATTGTTTACCAAATTGTACAATTAGTGTAAAAACAATTAAATACAACTCACGTAGATCCGCTATCGCCATCGATTCTGGACGTTGGACTGGACC
Organism: Erynnis tages; assembly: GCA_905147235.1. Taxonomy (NCBI): domain Eukaryota; kingdom Metazoa; phylum Arthropoda; class Insecta; order Lepidoptera; family Hesperiidae; genus Erynnis; species Erynnis tages. The sequence continues at coordinate 646,626 of LR990101.1, read as the reverse complement.
CACGCCCGAGGTCATCTCTCCTCTCCGTGATGGCGATGGACCGACCCACTATGTCCCACACCTGGGGACAAAACCAGCCACTGTTGAAATGTGTTAGTGACCCATTAATGACCCACCACCGGGTCGAGTCTCTCACAATGAGAAGGAATCAGAAAAGCCAGTCACTATAGAAATGTGTAAGTGACCCATTAATGGCCCACTGGCGGGTCGGGTCTCCTCCCACATTGAGAGGGATGTAGGCCGCCGTCCACCACGCACCACTACTGCCCGTTGGTGGACTATTCTGCAGGTTTCCTCTCGATGTTTCCGTCACCGTTAGAGCTAGTGATATTTAGATTTATAAATAGCACATAACTATTTTAAGGAAGTTATTGGTGGCTTTTATTCGAACCCGAACCCCTCGAGTGAGGGGCGGAATTCTCAGCCACGGGGCTATCACCGCTGTATATGCTGCTTATATATAATTACCTACATTTTGATCACACCGATAGGCGTGTCGAAAGCACTGAACGTTTTAGGCCAACACACCTTGAGCACTAATCGGTATGTGTTACAATAAGATGGAACGTTAAAGTAATTAGGTTCTACATATTGTGCCTAATAGGGTATTACGGCCTATGACAAAAAGCTTTTTATATGAATTCGTAAGTCATAAAAACGCATAAAAAATTGGAAAAAAACATTTTGCAAACAAATACTATGTAAAAAAAGACTTTTCAATTTAAATTTCAAAAATCCCCGCGAAACCACCGTCTCGGCCGTCTCGGCGCTGCCGGCATGCTTGTGACGTCACTCGCAGTGTAAACAATACATCTCATATGACATCTCAGTAAAGGAAGAAAGTTATTTTTGCAAAAACAAAATGAGTTACAGTCCTTATCGTTGGTGTCTCGTGGCGGTGTTCAAGAAAACCGAAAAAACGCAAATTATCAATAAAAAATACAGGTCAACAAAGACTCCATTGTTTATTTACACTGCTAATGACGTCACGCCGATAGCTTTCATGGCGTATAGCGTTTTTGACATTTGAAAAACAGATTTACAAAACTTAATTTTAAAATTGAAATAGTAAATATAGTAAGTATACATTTTTCAGAACAGAAATCACCATTTTTCACTTGCTTTTAACAAAATCTATCAATATTACATAATTTTGGATTTTTCCTTGCACGGTGTGAAATTCCCTATTAGACGTACAAATGAACGTCGCTCGCCTCCTCTCATCAGCAAAGACGTTCCTTAGGTCCCCCGTCCGTCGGGGGACCACTGGGGCCCCTGTGCAGGTTGCAGTGGTCCCCGATCGAGCTGCAACCCACTGTTAGAGACTTAACCCAGTAGGTGAAAGCTGACATAAAGACTCATCAAACTCACCTTCAGCACATTATCGACTATCCTGAAAGTGGCCCGACCTCTTTCATCGGCGACGATGTTCCCCAGGTCCCCCGCGTGTCTCCTGTCCGGGGGATCAGTGGGGCCCCCGTGTGGGGACCCGTGGGGGTTGTAGTGGTCCCCGATCGACCTGCAACCCTGGAATTGAGAACGTAATCACGCTTTATTGTACACAATGATATGAATTGAGAACAATGGCCACCATTTTGAATGCTAAGTAATCAGTTAAGATTTGTATGAAAAAAAATGAATTTTGTTAAATATGAGCTCTATTCTTAAGTTTGCAGTATGTCATTTGTTTGCAGAATTTGTGCCTTATTAGTGAAACTATCGAATGGTGTAATAATACGGGTTTGCAGTTGTAAGGTACTCAGTAACAACAGCGAAATAATTTTTGATTGTTACAAATTATCTCCAATTGTGTAGAAAATTATCCGGTGATAATGCAGTGGCTAAGAATTCGGCCTGTTACCCGTGGGGGTCCCGGGTTCCAATCCCAGTGGCAAGCCCCAATAAGACTCTTGAAAAAGCTATGTGCACTTTATTACAATTAAATATCACTTGCTGTAACGGTGAAGGAAAACAATGCGAGGAAACCCGTACGCCTGAGACTTCACAAAAACATGTGAAGCTTACACGAGCGGTGTAGAAAACTTCGATAGCGCGTTTCAGGGTACCAGTGGCGCCATCTCTTGCCAACGACTGTGTCGCCTATAATTAACGGAGGAACGGAAGACAGGTGAGACGGGTCCTCAAAGTTCGAAGAACGTAATTATCTTCCCCAAAGCGGGAACGTCGTTACACACGAATTGTAACGTATTCGTGTACTAGAGTATTCTGCACAATATTTATTTGTGAGCGGATGGCAATGGGGCGATATTGACACACACGATAGCTGTCACGTGTGTTCCTTTATTGGACCTAGCCATACTGCATTATAGACTAAGTTTTATTTACTTTTAAAAGAGTGCTGGGAGTTTTTTTCCGCCCGCTTTTTCTCCCAGTCTACGTTTTGCCTGAGGGGCGATCAAAGCGGATGAATGTAGAATGTATAATTTATCTGTATGACTTTCATTAAGTGTGCACAAATTGTACCTGATAATGAATAAAAGCTTTTGAGTTTGAGTTTGAGTTTGAACAAACACTAAAGAAACCTTTTTAAATATTTATGTCGCGTAAATAAATGCTACTGTGCGGGGATCAAAGCGACGTAGTCCAGCTCGCGGCTCGGCCTAAAGCGGAATGGTCGATGGTACGTCTCACCCCGCATCCCTAGCCCCGCGCCTTGCGCGTGGGACGAGATTATGCCTATTTAATGCGATGTAATATATTATTAAACTAGCTGACCCAGCAGGCTTCGCTCTGCCAATTATTTTTTTTTTATTATTTTTATTTTTATTTAATAGCCTATGTTACTCAGGCTGAACGTAGCTTTCCAATGGCGAAAGAATTCTTGAAATCGGCCCAGTAGTTTTTGTGTTTATTCGTTACAAACATACAAAAATACAAATGTTTCCTCTTTATAATATTAGTATAGATATAGATTGTAACGATGATCTATACTAATATTATAAAGAGGAAACATTTGTATTTTTGTATGTTTGTAACGAATAAACTCAAAAACTACTGGGCCGATTACAAAAATTCTTTCACCATTGGAAAGCTACATGCAGCCTGAGTAACATAGGCTATTAAATAAAAATAAAATAAAAAAACAAAAAAAAGATATAATTATTGTATGCCCGCATAGGGTAGACTGTTCTTAACTTATTATAATTTTTGTAACATCTTTTCGTGTAACAGTCAACAATAAACGCATTCTTTTCTTTTCTTTTCTTAAAATTCATTAGCAGAGTGAAGCCTGCTGGGTCAGCTAGTGTAATACATTATTAAATTGTAACGAATTTTGATTCGTCACGACCGTCCCCCTCTCACCTGGCTGAGGTCGCCAGCGCGGTGCACGTGCAGGCCGTGCGCGCCCGGCCGCAGCCCGTCCACGCTGCCGTCGGCTATCAGCGCGCCGCCGCTCTGCTGGAAGCGCACCACGCCCAGCGCGCCGCCGCCGCAGCACGACTGGCCGGAGACCATCGCGACCGCCGACTGGCTTTCTGCGACCAACAGTATTATGTCTCTTGCAAAGACAAAACGTTTATTTGCACAAATATAGTAGGTACCTATAGACTGAAGTTGTTACAAATTATTGAGATCAATCTATATTTACCATTTTTAGGTATGCATTTATTAATGAGAAAAAACTAACAAATTATGAAAGTTAATAAATAACTTAATTACATACTTGAAGTGTAGTGGTGCGCACTTCAAATAGTAACTATCATTATTTTATTATTAATTTATTCATTAATAATATTTACTATTGTTCATTCATTAATCAGTCATAAATTTATTCATTAATAATATTTACTATCGTTAATTTATTAATCAATCATAAATGATATTCACAAACATTTATTAATTAATCGATCATTAATTAATGAACAAATTAATATTATTAATTAACCAATTATTAATTTACTTATTTTATTAATTTGTTAATCATTAATTGATTAATTTATGAATTACCATGCACACATGATTCACATTTATATGTTACAGATTACATTATGTCACAGAGTTATTCAAGATCCTCAATAATGAGCTCCCGTCGCAGCGAGGTCACGGCGGATACTATCATATACATGTGGTGAACCTTTCATTCATTCATTTTTAATGACATTCAATTCATTAAGGGAGCTGGAAGATTCGAGAAATACATAACAGGCAATAAATCACACAGCGAGTTCGGCCGCCCGTCGCTGACAAGTACATACATGACCTTGAATGGCCACCTACCTTGTAATGGAATCTCAACCCTATACCCAATACGTTAAGGTTCGAAATAGCATGGTTAGTCTATAGTTGTTTACAACTTTGGTACCTTCTACTCTAGTCTATATTGTTCCGGATCGTTTCAGAAATTTCTAGTCTATATATAGTCCGGGTATAATAGAGGCGGGGCGGGCATTCATTGATTCTTTGATCAGCAATCGAAGCGAACTGTCCATGACACAATTCATGATTCATTAAAATGAAAATAATTACTGATTAAACAACTCACCCCCAAAACCTTGCAGCACGGCCCGCTTCCCAGACGTCTTCGCCACCATGTCCACCACTACTGCGCTGGGGAGTACTGTCTCCACCATGAACGCCCCGTCCTTGTATATCGCCTGAAGATATTTTGATGTTTCTTAGTTTTTTTGAAGTGAAAACTTCTTTTAGTGCTGTACACATTTTTTTTTTGATACCTATTTATGTCATATTGATGGAACTGCATAAATATTGGTCTATTACCGCTTCCGAACAAAGAATAGCATGTAAAACTTAACTTACTTCTAAGTTGGTTTAATTCTTTTTTAATTATTTTTTTGTGTTCCTGATTAGAATAGGTTTCTAGTCACCTGCTGTACTCCATCTTGTGCATTCAGCTCCTTTAGCGTCTTCTCCAGGAGCCTCTCGTCAGGTTTGGCGCCCAGGTCCACCAGGACCTCAAGCTATAATAAGAAAAACCTCACTCATAATCTTACACATTTTTTTATCGAATAAAGCTCTGCCTGAATCTATAAAATGTTTGCTTAATATGTGTGCAACATCATTAAATATTAAATTAAGTATCAGTTACATAATTGTATGCCCGCATAGGATAGACATAGTTCTAAACTTATTATAATTTTTGTAACATCTTACTCGTGTAACAGTCAACAATAAACACATTCTTTTCTTTTCTTTCTTTTCTTTATTGTTACAGAGTACCTATAAGAGTTTTAGTTTTTTCAGATATTGGTTTCAGTTATGCTAATGACTGTCTTGTAATACAATTGGCAAGTTGGCACGCGAGTTTACGCGTTTACAAAACAAACCCACTTTTTGGAGTAGTATTTTTAGAGTAAAATTCAGGTTTGGGGTAATCAGAATTTTTTAACGATCCACGAGGTTTAATTATGTAACAAATTATTTAATTCTTATAATCAGTAACACGGAAGTTTTAAAACAGCAAAGTCATAGTAAAAGTGTACCTACCATGTGTATCTACTTCAAAATAAAAATTATTTTTCTGGAATCAAAGTGTAATATTGTAACTTACCTTTGAAGCTAGCATGCCAGCGATGTTCCTAGGGTTTCTTGTACAATAATTAAATGCGTAATTAATGCGTTTAGTACGTACTTGATATTAAAGTACTTTATCTCATATACATTTTTCTAGAAGAAAATAAAAACAAACTTTTGACTTTGACTTTGATTTGACAATCAGATGACAATGACAGATAACCATGTGATAAGATTTTTCTTTTTTCGTCATTGGATGCAAGGCTTTTGACGAATGATCGAAAAGGTTTTAGTACTTTGAGGGCCGGGCTATTATAATGCGGTATATTATACTGGTTCGCCGGCGTTTTTCGCTCTATTTGCGGGGCTTACAATTATTAAACTATAGCGTAGTGTATTCAGAATTTCAGAGTAAATATTATGATAGAAATTTCACGTGCAATTCACTATTATTTATACACAATATGAGCTTATGTTATAGTTTTTCAGGCAAGATTGTATCAGGGATAATCCTTGCATCCTTGGGATTTTTCATACTATTTATTAAATACTTATTTTGGGGAACATGACATGATTTTTTTAAATATTCGTACTATTAAAATAATAGCGGGCCACAAGAATAACATAATATGTAAATACTTCTCGATCGACGTACGTCTGCAGTGTGAGCGCTCCCATAGTATTTCGAAGGTCAGGATTGTTCGTGCGTGAACTTATAAATTTATGCCGTTACATTAAAGCCATGTACACACTATTATCGTATTGATTTACAAAGTAGGTGTTTTAGAAAATACTCAAGCCAACGATCTCGTTTATTGCCGATAAATAGCAGTCAACGTCGTCTAATCTCCTACGAGTTGTTTTCAATTCGACACTTTTTAAAGTTTTCGTTAGAGCTACCTCAATCCTTCTCACATTAAGATTTCATTCATAAACTACACAAGAAAGAATAGATATAATAACAGTAATTAAAAATACTTTATTGAAAACCATATAATAAACAGATTACAAAACATAAACAACAAATACAAGTAACATAGAATCGATCTCAAGTAGAGTAGCGTTTCATAGTTTCGATTGAAAACTTTGCTATGAGTTCCTACAATTACTTAGTTTTTTCACTAAGCCTAATAGTTAGAAATATAATCTCATTACTATTGAAATTAGATCACCTTCTGTTTTTTTAATGTTCCAAAGTTACACAACTAACAGAAATCCCATAAATAGTCCTTAAATATTTCAGCTCCCGTATATTAAAAAAAATAGATAATAATAAAAAATAGATAAATAATAATAAAAATAGATAATAAGTAATATCTCCTTATCCTTTTCTTATTATTAAGTAGTTAATTTAAATAACACTCCTTCTGTCGCAGTCGGGTAAAAAAAATGAGTAATAACTAAATATCTTTACTATTTTTGTCAACTTAATTCAAGTCGAGTAAATTCACTGTCAACACATTAGGCTAGTTCCCCACTAGTGACAACAGTCTACCAATCGTCTACTTGAGATCTGGTCTATGGTATATTGGCAGTGTTCAGGGCTGCAGCTGCTGCGGGATGCTCACGCGATCAGCGCCAGGGTACGGAGACACCGAGCGGCAACGCTGGAGGGCAAAATTGAAGATTTTATGTCAAAACAAAAAGTACTGTAATTGGGGGTTTTGTTGTTGTCAAATTGGTCAGCTGATGGTAATTTGAAAAAAAAATGCCTTTGGCTGCAACCCTTTTATGGGTTGGTCAATAGGGGGTGGTCTGGAGCATACTCAACCACGCTGTTCCAATGCGGTGCGGTGGAGAAACTAACTGGTGGCCAACCCCTGTCAGTTGTTTTCAAAATGCCCATAGGGAGGTAAAAGGTAAGACAAAATAAAAGTACCTAAGTTACTTATTACGTCAGCTATCTAGCTACCAGTGAAAGTCCCGTCAAAATCGGTCCAGCCGTCCTAGAGATTAGCCGGAACAATTCAGACGAAGTCGTAACGAAATTGACGTTTCTTATTCGAATTTCTTATCTCTTAATAGGCATGATGACTAATTTTCAAAAACTCTTCTGTGATATTCAGACGTTTCTATTATGTCTAAAATATATCATATTTTTATAGACAATTAAGGTTTTTGTGCAATAAAAGTACATTTAAATTTTAAGTTTCAAATTCATTCCAAAACGCTCGCCGGTGTCATGGCATCTGTCATTGCGTCACGGCTCAGTAAAAATGCAGAGATCGCGTATCATACGCTTAAACGAAAAAAATGACGTTCACTGAGACGTGACGTAAATTGACGTTATTCGATCTGATGGGTGTTTAAGCTATCATGGCGGATTGTTGTATTTTGTAGATTTATTTTAACAAACAAATTATCAATCTCGACATTAATAAGAGAATAAATACCTACATGTTTCAAAATCTTTGAATCCTATTTCATTAGATCAGATAAATATTTTGGCGATACTTGATTACTGTCATCATGCCTATTCTGTATGATGCCAAATTTAAAAGCTAGTACTTTCTCAGTACATCGTCCATAGCTTTGTTCGTCGCATTTTTTCTTTTGTTTACCTCTCTATAGTCCGCCTCAGCGATGACAGGCGTGAGCGTGTCAACACGCTTGAGGGGTGTCTCGTCGAGGTTGTGGACCACTTTGTACACCTCGGAGCGCTGCAGATGGTCCAGGCTTACGGGCGGCTTCTCGTATTTCATGAAGTTGATCCTGGGTCGACAATAAGCATTGGAATCCAGCTATGAATTGGGAACAATGGCCGCCATTTTGAATGCAAAGTGAGCAGTTAAGGTTTGTATGGAAAAAACGTGTTTTAAAAATGAGCTCTATCCTTAACTTTGCCGTATGTCATTACTTCACCTGTATATACCTACTATATTGAACAGCTGAAGTGAAAGTAGTAAGCAAATTAGGACGCTAAAATAATAAACACTATAAAATCGAAGTATGGTTTCGATTTTTATGGATTTATCAATTATTGCCATGACTATGCCAATGTTTGGTGTTAAATAAAAATGTTTGAATGTTTTGAGAAACGAATTGAATGTTATGTCTTCAATATGTTGAATAAAAATGTTTGAATGTTTTGAGAAACGAATTGAATATTATGTCTTCAATATGTTGTCTGGAGATTGTTTTAATGTTGCGTGTGATATTTTGAAATGCTGACAAATGGTCCAAAGTTTACGCAAAAACAACTAGCAACACAGGGTTAGTGGCACAAAGCGAAAGTCCACATAAAAATTGAGCACTAAAACGAGAATATTTATTCTGTTTATAATAAAAAATAATATTATATTCATCGATTGTCCGGTTTGCTGCCAAATGAAATTAATTTAATATGTTTTTTTTCTTTTTATTTCTTTTTAAAATTTCGAATGTCACGAGTTCCTAATGCGTTTTATGTAAAAAAGCGTGTTAATATACATCGTTCAATTCATGCATCGTTCTCCATATAAATTATACGCGAATTTTTCGCTTCACGTATTAACATACATATAAGATTCCATGTTAGTGCTCGCTTTTCAAGTTAACGTCTCGCATTCAAAACTCACTTCAATTATTTTGTAATAAGGTATAATATAGGTATCGCGTAAGGTGTGGAAATCAACCAGGTGGCAGTTCGATTCTCTGGAATAGATTATATTGGGTTAAGATATTAGATTATCCAAAAGGTTACTTAGTACCGAAGCAACGGGATTTTTTACTAAAATCAAGAATGATTCTTATATTTATTTCACATTCGGGTAAATTCAAGTTTATGGTGGTAACACCGATCGGATTAATTTGACAGCTCTGTATTTTAGAAAAAAAAAAACAAAAATTTCACAGTCCTACTTTCTGTTGCCATTTGCTAATATTAATAATTCTACTTCTCCGAATAATGTTAATAAATTTTACTTATCGGCTTGTTTTAATAATTTTCTTTAAATCACGTAAATCCGACTGGTGTGGCCCCACATTTAGATTTAACTCACATATAATGGTCATAAATCTCCCCCTTTTAAAGTCAGAATAAAAATAAAAATATACCTATACTTCCTACAGTGAGGGTGCTTCGAGTTTCCCCACGGCCATATCTTGTTCCAGTGTTCGATCTGCCACCGCGACATGCAACAAACAAAACCATCCGTGAACAAACCGAAAACCACTACAAAAACCACCTATAATTTATATACACCCCAAGAGCCCGCGGCTCCGTGGCCTTCGTTATATTATAAGAGTTGAATTTTTTTCTATGTATACCCACAATACCTATAGTATGAACAGACCCTGAGTATGTTTACTAGCGCGGGCGAATTGACGAATTGGGTACGTAGCAGTAAGAAATAAATTATAGAACATAATATGCTTACGTCTTTATTTATACAAAACGAAACCTACCAAAGAATTTACTTTGATAATCCCCTAATAATTTTTTTGCACGGTCTTGAAAAAACACCTTGATCATTCAATTTTTTTAAATTTTATTGTACGCATCTGTAGGGGGTGTGATTTTCTTTGGTTTCTTTATAAAGCAATAAAACTCACCAATATGGTAGATAGTTTTATTGCTATGAATAATGTCTAAAATTCTATTCCTTTTATAATGTGACAAAATCAACAAAAAGGTCCTTCAGAAACCCAGTTTTATTTTATTGATGTAAGTTCTAATGATATTCAATGAACAAAACATAATATGAAATAAATATGAAATTAACGCTTCTTTCCTTCGTTTTTTTACTTTGTCCCACCAGTCGAAATATCATTTAATTACGAATATGACATGCCCTTTGTGCTATGAGTGAAAATGACAAACCTTTCGTCATATGGGAGCAGAACGCTTTCGAATGATGCCCTAAAATGATACAAACATGGTTATAATGAACCCATTTAGATATGTTCTCAAATAAATTAAAAAATGTCATTATGCTAGTGAAAAACATATGTTATTTTCTAAGTATATGAATTTCACAATATTTCTTAGCTTTACTTTACTAAATCTACTTTACTTTTCCATCTATTAACTTCAAAAAAAATATCAATAGAATGATTCCATGATTCCATTTTTCGAATAATACTTTTGATTTCAATTATTGTTTTTACGGCATTAAAAATACTTTTTGTTCAAGCTTTTTATCAAGAAACCCAAAGAACTCAAGAATCGCTACGGTTTTACGGCATTAAAAAAGATCAGTAAAAAAAATTTTTTTTTCAAAAAGACAAAATCCGCGAAATTCTTTTCAAGAACCGAAAAAAAAAACTCAAATAAACCATCAAAACACCACAAGTACCCCATAACTTTTCCATTTATGATCTCGGACTGCGCGTTCAGGGTTTCAGCGATCAGCTGTTCGTTGTACACGTCCTGAGGCCTCCGCCACTTGCGCCCGCCGGGCAGGACCAGAGGCCTGTTCACGGGGACCGGGGGCCCGAACATGGGCTTGGGTTTGCCCACGCGTGGGGTGGGCCGCTGCTTCACCTGTCTCGACTCTTGTTCCAGCTTCATTTGGTCTATTACGTCCTTTGCAATTGTTTTTAGTGTTAATTATTTGAGATATCCTGTCCTGTCCCTTAATAAGGACTACAAGATTTTTGTAAGAAAAGATAATGGGTAATTTCTTTTGATAGTGATATAATGAAATACATAGCTCGCCCAATTTAGTTTACAATCTTGGCACTGCGTTTTATTTTAAAAAATGTTTAAAATTGCTTTAGAAACCAAATTATATAATTCTAGAAATTAGATTCAGTATTAAATGACAATTTCTTTTAAATTTTTGTAATTTCGAGTCTGCGTTATTTTTAAGTAGCAAATTAAAATAAAAAGACATGCCAAGATTGTGTGATCAAATTGGACAAGTGATTAAAAATGGACTTAGATACGTAACGCACGAGTTGAATTTAAGTAATTCATTCAGTAGGTAATTCCAAAATTTGTAAGTGAATGAATTGCTATTAACCTATTGAATGTCCAGTAAACAGACACAATAGTTAAACAATAGCAGTCGGACCACCAGGGGTTCGATGCAAATAAATAATAGTTTAATCTAAAAATTGAAAAAAATTTAAGATCACAGATAAAAAAAATCCATTAACCCTACCTTCCTCTGCTTCTCAATCTTCCGCTGTTCTTCCAGCATTTCTTCTTCTTGCTTCTTTCTTCTCGCTAACTCTTCTTCGGATAACATCGGCTGACTCTCTTGCTCGATTATTTGAACGGATTGTTGCTGTTCTCTCTCGTTTGCTGTGAGAAAAAAAAATACATTTTTTTGTTTTTTTTTACAGGAATTGTATTAATGTTTTTATCATAAATCATTACTATATGTGAAACAAAAGCTAACTACCCGCACGGAGCTGTTTGATATTAAGAAAACTTCGATAGCGTGATTCAGGGCACGATTGTAAAGCGGTACTTACCATTCTCATTATTCTCCTCAGTGACTTGGTATTGCCTCTCTTCGCTCGCTCTCTGATTTTCCTGTTAACAAAAAAATCATTTCAAAACACAAATACAGTCTTCAAAAATGGCACTATGTTCAGATATTAGTATTTATCTATGATGTTCAGCTTTGATGTGGCCACATCAATATGTCTTTTATAACGTTGCAAATGTCAAATTTCTAGAAGCTCATTGGTTCTAATTCAAATTCCAATAACCATTAAAAGAAATTTGACTGGTGGTTATTTATAATTTCTCTAAAGGCTCTTCTCTATGTCAGCCAATAGGGTATTACGGCCTATGTCAAAAAGCTTTTTATGTGAATTCGTAAGTCATAAAAACCCATAAAAAATTGGAAAAAAAAATTTTACAAACAAATTTTAAGTAATAAAAGACTTTTCAATTTAAATTTCAAAAATCCCCGCGAAAACACGGTCTCGGCCGTCTCGGCGCTGCCGCCATGGTTGTGACGTCACTCGCAGTGTAAACAATACATCTCAGTAAAGGAAGAAAGTTATACTCCATTGTTTATTTACACTGCTAATGACGTCACGCCGATAGCTTTCACGGCGTATAGCGTTTTTGACATTTGAAAAACAGATTAACAAACCTGAATTTTAAATTTGAACCTGAATTTTAAATTTAGAACAGAAATCACCATTTTTCACTTGCTTTTAACAAAATCTATCAATATTACATAATTTTGGATTTTTCCTTGCATGGTGCGAAATACCCTATTAAGACGTGAACTTATCTATGCCTACTGCTACTGTGAAACAAGACTCACCTCAGAGGGTTCATCCAGTAGCAACACCACTGGTTTCCGGATCATTGCCCTCGCGATCGTCACCTCTGGCGCCTGATCCACTGCGGGGGATCTTGGTAGCTGGACCTCCCTCTCCTGAGTCGGCTGCGAGCCCTGAAATCATCATCACCATCAAAACAGGCTCGTTATACAACAAACTGGTTCTCTCATTGGGTATTTGATTTTTAATAATTAACTCCAGTATTTAGGCCGCATCATACATCGAATCATGTGTCAAAACAGGATGTGGCTTCACAACAAATAAGTTATACATTGTATATAAAGGCACAGGGCCGTTAGCAGTGTCTTTATCATTATTTTTCTGTGACTCAATATTATAATAGGCATGATGACTGATTTTCAAAATCTCTTCTATGATATTCAGAAGTTTCGATTATGTCTAAAATATATCATATTTTTTGTAGAATATTAAGGTTTTTGTGCTAAGCTACCTGATGGCTGAGCTGGCTGATCTGGCGCGCGACCAGGTCGAGGGTCTGCTGGATGACGCCGGGCAGCTGCGCCAGGGCGGCGACCTGCGCCCTCATCTGCGCCAGTTGCTGCTCCAGGGTGGCGTTGGGGTCTGGAAGTATTACATTGTGTCAACATACGAGTTGTCAGTAACCCATTAATGACCCACTACAGGGTCGGGACTCCTTCTCGTAATGAGAGGGATGTAGGCCTTAGTCCACCACGCTGGCCACGTCTCGGCAAAGGGAGCACAAGCCGCCCAGACACAAGTTGGCCACGTCGTTCGCAGGACTGACAACCAATGGGGAAGAAAGGTCCTCGAATGGCGACCACGTTTCGGCAAAGGGAGCACAGGCCGCCCTCCCACCAGGTGGACTGAGCTGAAGAAGGCAGCGGGTACCATTGCATTCAGAGCGCCCAGGAGCGGGCGTAGTGGCGTTGATTAGGGGAGGCCCGTGTCCAGCAGTGGATTACCAAGGGCTGAAAGGAAGAAAGGAAGGTATAATATGGGGAGCCCTTATCGAAATTTTACCCGCTAAAATGCCATGGTATTCCTCTAATACCTATATGACGGAGCACTAATTACTTTTCCAGTCTTCCGCGGCTTTCTTATCAAGTCGTTTTTTATAATACCATTTCAGTTGTCTAAATGACTTTTTATCAAATTCAATCAAACTCAAATATCTGCACGCCCTTACACTACAAGTCACTGTGTATAACTATTTCCTTCTCCACTTACCAACCATCTTCTGCACGCTCTGCATCAGCTGCTCCGCCAGTCTCTCTCCCTCCATCTCCTCTACGATCTGCTCAGTCTCCGCCAACACCTCGTCGAGGTCCAACTCCTGCTGCACTTCCTCTGGGAACTCCGGTTCTGCTTCCGGTTCTGGTGCTGGTTCTACCTCTCGGATCTGCCGCGGAGGTGGTAGAGGTATTCCTGGTGGAGAGGCAGAATAGACAATTTGTAGTATCTACTCTTTATAGGTATTTTTTAAAGTGAAACGTGTAAGAGGGATAATACAATTTGCGTAATTATTTCTAAGAATCGCTCTTAGAAATAAACAGACAGCTTCTAGGCTCAGCTTTCAGGCAGATTCTAAGTAAGGAGTCAAATAGGATTATTTCTATCAGTCCCCCCTTTGTCTTTTTAGAGCGATAGAAGTAGAAATAAAAAAATATATATTATAAAGCGCACACAGCTTTTTAAAGAAAGTTATTGGTGTGTGCCACGGAGATTCGAACAGAAGCCTCGAGGCCTACTACTCTAAGAGTCCGGGTCTTAGCCACTGGGCTCTCACCGCATTTTGAAGTACGAGTACATACCTATAAGTTGAGTCTACCGACCCGTTGTACGTAAGTAGAGTTAGTCTACCAACCCGCGTTAGGTCAGTGTGGTGGACGGCGGCCTACATCCTTCTCATTGTGTTACCCCTGCAGTGGGTAATTTCTAGGTTACAGACAGAAGTAGATTCAAACAATACCCGTGTCTTCAAGATCAGGAACCTCGCTCTCGGGCAGCGGGTCTACCGCCTCCAGGAACTCTGGGCTCTCTTCAGGTACGAGGATAGGATCCTCGGGCTCCACTGGCACGCTGGTGGCTGTGAGCTCAGGCTGGGGCTGCTCCCAGGGTAGAGGACCGGTGTCGAAGTCCTGAAGACACAACCGTTGTTGAAATGACATACTAGTTGTGCCACGCGAACGATCGCGTGTAATTCTAAAATAAAAGCCTTAGTTACTCTTTATTATATCAGCTATCTGCCAGTGAAAGTCTCGTCAAAATCGGTCCAGCCGTTCCAGAGACTAGTAAGCACAAAAGGACAGGACAGACGGACAAAAATTGTAAAAATGTTATTTTGGTTATAGTATGCGATTAAATTATTATCGGTGTGTGCTCGTGGAATTCGAACACGGACTCTTTGATTAAGAAGCTGAATTCTCAGCCAATGGGCTACCATCGCTTTAAAAAAAAACTTGAGAGTTGTCAAGGGACACCCGGAAGGAACGAAGTTCATGACGTAAATGTCAATGTCATTTACGACACTTTTTGCTGTCATGACGTAACTGAAGTTCATGACGTAACCGACGTAGTCATGAACTTCAGTCATTGTCATTTACGTCATGACAGCAAAAAGTGTCGTGACAACTTTTCGTAAGAATTTTTTCCGTCTAGCCCCCTTTCACAACGCGCGTTAAGGAACTTCGTTCCAAAAACTTTAATCTATACTTACTTCTGGTTTGTAGTCCGGCGCAACTTTAGGCTTTGGCTGCTTGACGATTTTCACTTTGTACGGTTCCTGAAAAAACTTAAATATTTAAATTTACAGTAACACCGATATAAAGTGCTGAAGCACGCACAGCCCCGCTGCTAGAGTAGATCGCAAGCGATCGAAAAAGTTAAGCAACGTTGCAAGCAAGCTGGATGGGCCACCGCTAGTGGCTTTACATGCGCTTCTGTGCATGAGGGCATGTTAAGCCGACGGTCCCAGTCGTTATCGATACGATAGCAGTCGTTAAACTTTGTCGGAGCCGCTGTGGGCGGTTTGAAAACATCCGACATGGGTTGGCCAGTAGCCCGAGAAACGCACCGCGTTGGAGCAGCGTGGTGGAGTGTGCTTCAGGTCTCCATCTGATGTGGGATCCGTGCCCAACAGTGGGCCAGGAAATGGTTACAGCCAATATCCATATAAGAGAATCCTATTATTCCTACTATACTATTAATAGTATACTGATAAAAGTAGAGATTGTGTGATGTTGTCAACATTTGCCAAGTTATGTGTTATAAATAATTATTATCTTCTAATTGAAATAGATATAGAACAATAGTACTATAAATAAAATACTTATCAGAATCTATGTGGCGAAGTCTACAGTCAAACATATTTGCATAGATGGCCACGTTATATTTTATTTACTTGGTATTATTTATTTATTTATATTTATTATAAATAAAATACTAATAGTACTATAAATAAAATACTTATCAGAATCTATGTAGGCGAAGTCTATAGTCAAACATTTTTGCATAGATGGCCACGTTATATTTTATTTACTTGGTATTATTGTTATATTAATAGAAGAATTTAAAAATATTCATATAATTTTATCGATTGTTTAATCATGTGGAATTTAAGTGCAAATATTTCATTTTAAAATAGATCAACACAATCCAGTTTAATAACTAAAGAAAGAATATTTGAATGTCACTTTTAAACCCAAAAATAGAAAAGTATAAATATAATTTCAATAAAATAAAAGCAATTCTCTCTTTACCACAAAACTAACAAAACGATAAAAGTTTTCAGAACTAGCAACATTTATTACTTACAGGTCACCCCACAAGGCCCACAACCGTTCGCAAGGAGTTACGAAAAACTACTAAAAAGCAATTATTTTAATCGTTGATTGATTGCCAACTGTTGTTTATTTGTTGATGGATGTTAGCCAATGTCGATTCAAGATTAATGATACACCTACCTTCTGAAATCAGGAAGTATTTATGACATTGTTGTGGCATCTTAGACCAAGGTTTCGACCTGTAGTCATTTTTTACACCTGTCCAATTTGGTAAACAATAGCATGTCTTTTAATTTTAATTTGCGATTTAAAATGCAGACACAAAATTACAAAAAAAATTTAAACTGAAAAAAGAAGAATCTCATAATTATAATACAAGTGCTTGAACCTTGTGTTTATACCAGAGGGTATAATCAGAGAAAATGCACTATCACACAAAAATGCAAATAACGAACGGAATAATGAATGGATGGTTCGCAATTTCAATGTAAATTATGTTTATAGATAAACAATTATAAAAAGGAATATAGTAACGCGCGAATAAATATCTAAATAAATTAATTAAAACTGTGTCGAGAGTTTTTTTCCTCCGGCTTTTTCTCTCTGCCCAGTAATGGGTGGCACATCGCATAGCCGATGATTTCGAATAGGTAAAATATTAAAATAAACAAATAATTTGGACTGCAGAACAAAACAATAAATAAATATAATTTAACAATAATTGCCAAGAAATATAAAATTAAGTTTTAGTTGTGTAAGACATAATTATTGTATGCCCGCATAAGGTAGACTGTTCTAAACTTATTATAATTTTTGTAACATCTTTCTCATGTAACAGTCAACAATAAACGTATTCTTTTCTTTTCTTTTCTTAATATAAAGTGTCTAACTAGGTCATAATAGATTTGAGTCTAAACAATCAACTATGCGGAATTATCGAGATAGGTTAGGGCCGCATGATGCCGCATTCGTGTCAGATGATATAGGAATTGTTTATTGATTTCACACTATACCGCGGTCGCCATTCTCGAAGAAATTCGTATCACTGACACTCCCGCGTCAAATATGTGCATAGTATGCAAATTAAAGTAGCTACGGGCTGGCCACATCGTTCGCAGGACTGACAACCGATGTGGAAAAAGGTCCTCGAATGGCGACCACGTTTAGGCAAAAGAAGCACAGGCCGCCCTCCACCAGGCGGACTGACGAACCAAAGAAAACAGCGGAATACACAATGGCGGAGTGGCGTTGATTAGGGGAGGCCCATTTTCATTTGTCACTTTATTCCAATAAATAAACAAAAGATTAGTGTTAGTGTGATGCTCCCAATGTACAAGATTATTCTTACCTCTTCCATCTTCTCCTCTTCAACGTATCTGTAGTACCCATACTTGGGCCTGGGCGGCGGCCGCTTCGGCTTCTGCAGGAAGGTGGTCCACTTCTTCTCTTCTTTCTTCTTCTGTTCCTTCGCCCTTAAGACTTCCTCGTTCAGCGCCTTCAGCACTTCGGAGTCCTTGAGGGACTCTATCACTGGCTTTATCTTCTGGAAGTCCACGCTGTCGTCGTCAGCGCGATGCATATGTGAGGATAGGACCCTCGCGAGACTGCTTTCAACCATTTAGTGTGAGTGATTTGTGTGTGTGTGCAGTTTTAAATCTGATATCGACAGCATAGTCTGTTATCTACTTATTAGGCTGAGTTAAATCGCGCATAGCCCCGCTGCTAGAGTAGATCGCAAGCGATCGAAAAAGTTAAGAGTTAGAAAATAAGTTAGCTAGTTAACATAGAAATTTTGTCCTGCTTCTTATGTTAGAAATTAAATATACCCATCATTAATGAGTGAGTCCTTGAAAGGGAAATAATAAGATTTATGAAAAACCAAGGAAATATTTAAAATTATGGTAGAATTCTATCTCAAACTATACATAATTAAATGCAAAAATGAACACATGATATTATGTGAGTTCGGGTTAATGCGTATTGCGTTCCTTTCAGTGACATGACATTCATTATTCAATTGAATATGAGTGTGGTGCTAGTGTTTGTACCTAGATGGTGTTGTTTACATTAATGAGTTTATTATGAAACTACCCACAAATCGACATGGACTACAATGTGTGGCATTTATGAAGTTTGTGTATGAGAGAGTGATATGTAGCAAAATTACTTTAAAGTAATTTTTTTCGTAAAAAATGGTTGAAAATGCAGTCGATGGCGGTCGAAATCAGCTTAAACTGCCATTCTAAATATTATTAACCAACATAATGACACTGAAATCGTGAAACTATTACAAATGACTACAACTCACTGGATGAAAAATTGATTAATTGATGAATAACAAAATTCCTCTTATTGTTCTACAACTATGAAGTGATATTTTTATCAATTATCT
The DNA here is from genome assembly GCA_905147235.1 of Erynnis tages. NCBI lineage: Eukaryota > Metazoa > Arthropoda > Insecta > Lepidoptera > Hesperiidae > Erynnis > Erynnis tages. The sequence continues at coordinate 627,747 of LR990101.1, read as the reverse complement.
TCCCCACTCGGCCTCTTTTACGATGGGTTTTAATAACTGATCTTCGGATTTCAATTGAGATAAATATTGTTACCAAAATACTCTTTTAAATTGCTTTGAAATAAAAGATGTTGCCAGGCATCCATCAAACATCTAATTCCAAAATCGATCCAAAGATCTACCCAAAGATTGATTTCTAAAATCGGTCATAGTCTTTCTTCATTTCTTTTTCAAATTATTTTAATTTCTTTTGACTTTAATTTATCAAATCAAATGATGTCAAATCATAATTCGACTGGGCTTATTTAACCTTGTTTTACATCTTTAATTAAACTTATGACGATGTCACAACTCAAATGTCACTGGTCTATTTCTTATGGAATTTCCAAAAATAACAAATATTTAAGCAGTTTATTTTTTAATTTACTTCATTATTTCACTTACCCCATAACATGAGCTTCTCTTAACATTTCTGCTTCCCCCGATATGAGTTCAGCTATTTTTGCATCTGGGATTCCTGGTTTGCCCAATGCTTCTGCAAAAGACGTTGACCGTTCAGGACTGAAAGGTTACTTAACTAGGTTAGTTAACACGTTATGTGTTATGACAATAGGCATGATGATTAATTTTCAAAAACTCTTCTATGATATTCAGAAGTTTCTATTATGTCTAAATTATATCATATTTTTGTAGAAAATTAAGGTTTTTGTGCAATAAAAGTACATTTAAATTTTAAGTTTCAAATTCATTCCAAAACGCTCGCCCGTGTCATGGCGTCTGTCATTGCGTCACGGCTCAGTAAAAAATGCCAGATCGCGTATAATATGCTTACGAAAAAATGACGTTTACTGAGACGTGACGTAAATTGACGTAATTCGATCTGATGGGTGTTTAAACTATCATGGCGGATTGTTGTATTTTGTAGATTTATTTTAACAAATAAATTATTAATCTCGACATTAATAAGAGAATAAATACATGTTTCAAAATCTTTGAATCCTATTTCATTATATCAGATAAATATTTTGGCGACACTTTATTACTGTATCATGCCTATTTTCGTGACCGCATTAGACATGCCTATACATTGTGTCGAAGCACATTTAAGCAGCAAAAAAAGCATTGAAGCGTTGTAGAGCGTGGTTAGTAGTAGCTTGGATGAAACACCACTGATGGCGAGTTTAATTAACGCATTGTGTTCTTATTGGATGGCAAGTAACTTTTCCCTTTTAACACCGATAAACAGTCGTCGGCAGTCTTAGCCTGAGCCTAATAATCTGGTGACGTATCTAAGTTACTCTAGACCTCTATTTATTAAGGGAAGAGACTTAAGGAATTACAAGATAACCTACTTGATGTCGAGTGCACGGGAAAAACGCGTCAAAACAGAACTAAACCGTCTTACTATCACGTGAGAGCCTCTTTTGCTTGTGTATCAAACGATAATACTTACTCGCCACTTCACTGTCTACAACGGCTTCTTCCAAGCCGTCCACGATGCCTTGTTGTGTGCCAATAATCTCTCCCGTGTCCGTCATGTAGACCTTGGGCTTGTCTGCACCTCCTGATGGTTCCTGCAACAGAAATATGATATTCAAAAGCCACAGTATATTAACTTATGTTAATTTTTTTCCAAATTTTTAATAGTTAGTTAGAATCTATTTAATATCTTTAAGTTTAGTTAAAACATAATTTTTAGTTGTTTGATTTCCCGCTCGGCTATAGCCGTTATTACGAAACAGAGAAGAATGCACGAATTCTAATTTTAATTTTTTTTGTGAAATTCATAAAAAACGCGCCACGAACACTACCATAAGTTTGAACACTTCAACACGCATACATAGACAAACATGACGTGAACAGTTGAACACATTCCGTTACGTATTAAATTCAAATTTCAAAAGAATTTCGAATACCATTTGGCGATCTGTAGTAAAGTTTTTAATATTATGCTCAAAGTATTCACTACCTGTATAATAGGAAGACTGGCTAACTGCTTTCTCCTTGCGATTTCCTCTGGGTCAAACTTCACTGGTCTGTATAACTGCATTGGGTCTACTTTCGGTTCTTCTACCTCTGTTCTGGTAGTTGAAGTGTCATTCTGAGATTCTTCTTTCACACTTTCTTCTTTCTGAATGCTTTGTGTTTCTATAACTTTCTCTTCTGAATGACCGTTTTGAGACTTAGTTATGTTTGTTTCTGTCACTACAGATTCGGCTTTGGAACTTTGAACATCGCTTTCTTTTAAATCGAAAGATATTTTGACAGTGCCATTTTCTTTTTTTGATTCGGAACGAGAGTCTGTTTTCACAACTTCTTCCCTCTTTTCGGTTTTGACTCCATTTTCCTTAGCTTCGGTAAAGCCGTTTGAGTGACCGTTATTACGAGCGCTTACCTCCACCTCAATGATTTGGACCCTCTCATCGGGATTGCCTTTCCCATTTTTACTATCCTCATTGGCTTCCTCAATAGTGACGTTAACAGTTAGGTCGTTAACATCCTTGTGGTTGTTCTGAACTTGCTTTTCTATCTCTTTCCATTCCTTTTCATAGCTATCTTTTATCTCTTTCGCATTTTCTTTAATGGACGTACCGTTGCTGTGTCCGTTCGATGTTACGGTTTTGCGCTCGATTTTAGAAGAAGTTATTACTTTGGAAGCCATGCTCATTTGTTTCTTCGCTTCGATGCCTACTTCTTCCTTATATTCTTCAATGCTTTTGATTGTTTTGTCGATAGCAGATGCAAGAAGGGACGATGTTCTCTCGATTTCCATTATTTCTTCCTGTGAATACAATATATACATAGTTAAAATTATCATATTGTGATTTGCTTTAAAGTTTATCATTAAAACGAAATAAATAACTTATAAATAAATCATAAACTGTTGCTATTGCTATTTTATAGTTTTGAAATATTCTTGTCCATGTAAAATTTATAATGTAGCAATTGATAATATTATCTTTATTTTTTTCCTTTTCACCTTTTCCTTACATTAGTTACTTACATTTATTGTTTACAACCTTGAAACGTATCGCTCGAATATCTAACTGAAAAGGTTATCAAGAAAACGGAAGCACTATTTCTACTAAACCTACTTCCACTATGGTGATATCATTAATTAATAACTATTGATGCGTGGGTATAGTATTGTACAGTTACAATTAATTGGTATGAACTATGAGACGATGTTGGTTACGCGACTGCGAAAGAAAGGGGATATTTTATATTTTATTTTATTATTTTATATTGTACCTATGTGGTTCTTTATGAATACTTATTTCTTTTTCCCGTGTCATATGGCATATCTGTATCTGTATCTTAATGATACAGAGTGTTCAAGAGAAAGTTCTTCTAAGTAAAATCCAACTTCCAAATTAGAATCGATGAATAATTGTATTCGTTCTAGTTCTTCAACGAATGATTAGAACCATGGTGAGAGTCGAGTAAGAGATCGAATTTGTTTACCATAAATGAGATGGATCATGACTATCTACCGTCAATTGACCACATACCTTCGACATTTCTGGTTTATCGGCTCCACCCCTCAACCCCGGCTTAAAGTATCTCATATTCTTTAACCTATTGGATCCCCCCTGGAGTCCAGGTTTCTTATACTCAGGGGATCCTAATTCCCTGCCCGCTGGGGGAGTCGGCAGCGGGGGTTCATAGGTATAGCTTTCGATCGACGTATCTATGTGGGGCACTAACTTCTTTTTTACTATGTTGGGGTCTTCATCCTCTGGGGAGCAGTCTCTGGGGACCTGGATAGTGGTTTTTGGAAGGGGTATTGCGAGTTTGAAAAAATATTCATCAGTCACGGGAGTTTCAGGGACGGGAGGGGAAGCAGCGCCGTTGACGATTGGCTCTTCTTTCGCTGTAACTTGAGCTTTTGTTTCTTTCTTTGTTTCTTTTTGTTCAGCTTGGACAGTTTTTTGGGCAGATTCTTGGATTTTTTCGACGGATTTTTGAGCTTTAGCAGAAATGGACTTGGCTTCAAATGAGGCCTCTGATACAGATGTTTCTGTTTTCGCTTCGGTAGCTTTGGAGACGGATTTCGTTTCGAAGGACGCTTCGGAGACGGATTTTGCCTCAAATGACGCTTCGGACACTGATTTTGCCTCTAATGATGCTTCGGACACGGATTTTGCCTTAAATGACGCTTCAGACATGGATTTTGCTTCAAATGATGCTTCTTTTACACTGGCCTGAATGCTTTGTTGACTAGATTGTACATGAGACTCTTTTTTCTCTTCAATAGCAGTTTCTAGTGTTCTAGTGTTCTTAGCTTCATAACTTTCGTCAATAGACTCTTTAGTTAAGGCCTCCTGGTAAACTTTCGTGGCCTCTTCGTTAAGGCCTTCGACTGAAACTTCAGTTTTTGCAATCACTTGTACCGGTACCTCTTCTACTTCTTCAAGGTTAACTTTTTTGTCTACTTTCGTTTCTCCAACAGATTTGTAGGACGCGGTCTGAGATACGTCTAGGGTTTCGTGTTTTTCTTGTACTGCTGTTTGTACGCCGACTATAGATTCGTATATTTTAGCGTCCGCTACATCTCGTTTGAGTAATTCTAGCTCGACTTCAGATATGACAACAACAGGTTCTTCTACGTCAACCGGTTCGTATTTCACTATTTTGAGCTCAGCCGACGCCTCGTCTAAGGTTTTTCCTTTCTGAATAGGCACAGACGTACTTTCTGCTACAGCTGTTGCTTTGTTTTCTACAATCACTTCGGCCGCTTGAGTAACTACTGGTTCTTCAACTATAAACTCTTCGTGTTTTACTTCTTCGATCTTCACCTCGGTAGACTCCGCGACTGCTTTAGCAGTTGCCTCTACAATCTCCTTAGCTTGTATAGCTTTGGGCTCTGTTATTTCTAATGCTTCAGCTTTCACTTCCTCTACATACGCTTCAGATGACTCAGCTACGGATTTAGCGGTTGCTTCGTAGACAAGTTCAACGCTCTTTGCTGGTGGTTCGTGTATTTTTAACACTTCATCCTGTACCTCTTCTATAATGACTTCAGAAGATTGAGCGATATCTGTAGCAGCTGTTTCAATGACAGTACTGGCTTGGTGCATCTGTACTGATTTGATGTCCTCTACGATTTGGATCGGTTGGATGAGTTCTACCGATTTCTGCTCCATCTCCCTAGCTTTCTGTATCACGGTTTGGGCTACCTCTTCCTTGGTTACTTTGCTTTCCATCGCGACTTTTTCAGTTCTAGACCGTTCTATGCTCTCTTCCATAGTTCTTCGTGCCGTATCTTCGAAGATGGCGTCTTTGTTCGTGTAAACATGGGATTCAACTATAGCAACATACGTTAATTTGCCGTCGTTAGGAGGAACCATTTGAGGCTCTGGTTCAAGCATTACTTGAGGCACTGGTGTTTTCAGTTCACGCCATTCGTGACGTGTTTCCATTTTCTTCGTTTCATAGAACTGTGATTTCGTCATCGTCTGCGTTTCGGTTATATCTCGTGTCTGTTTTCCGACCTCATATGACAGTTCTAGAGGTTCACTCTCTCTCGTAGCCCGGTCTGGTTTGCTACGACTTCTGGACCTAGTGCGTCTATGAATTGTGACGTTCTTATCAGGTACTTCTATCCCAGCTTTTCCTTGGAATTCAGTGATCACAGCATCTAGTTTTTCAATCAAATCCGCGGATTTGCGTTCGACCATCTGCGCCATTTCGGCGCCGGTTTTTTTACGCGTTTCTATGAATTCTTCTTCCTCGTAAAATTCTTCGTCCAATTCTTCATCCAACATTTCTCTCTCATCTCTTCGATTCTCTATTTCCTTTCTAATCATTTCTTCTTTTACATCTTGTGCCTTCCTTTGTTCCACGTTTTGTGTGAACATTTCTTGCTTATCCTGTACTATTTCTTTAGCTCTCTCTATCATTTCAGTTTTTTGTTCACTAGCAAAATCTTTTTTACCTTCAACGATAACTTGTTCTTTGACTGTTTCTTTCTTATCTTCATCAACAGTAATTTGTTTTTGAACTTCACAGGCAGCTTTTTTATTTACTACTATCTCTTTCTCAACTTTAGCAGCTTTCGTTTGCACATCTTTGCTGTCATCTTTCTTCTCGTAGACAACTTCTTCTTTCATTATTTTTTCTTTCTGTACATCAGCTGCATGTTGAGCTACATCTTTCTTTACCCTTTCCTTTTCCTTACTAATGGTTTCAGTAACAGTAACCAAATCTTGAGAGATTTGCTTTTCATCAGAAAACACTGGTTCTGTTAGGATAAACCTTGATAAAGCAACCATTACATCGGTTAAGTGGATAAAGAATGTTTTTAACAATAAATTATAGTGATAAGACGAGTGTACGCTGCCTCGTATATTAGGAATTGTTTGTAATCCAATAGTATAAGCTCTCTGCTCTGCCAGAAGTTTTGATGTAGACATTTTAACATCACTTCTCCTGTTCTGTTCATTTACAGATTCTGCCTTGGTTTCTTTTTGGTATTCAGCTTTCCTTTCCGATGCTTGTTTGTCCTTTTTAATCATCTCTTCTGATTCTTTCCTCTCTACGTCTCTGCGTTCTTCCACAATTTTGGCCTCAGATTCAAACACCATTGATTTACGCCTGACGCTACCAGCTTCAATTGTTTCTTCGATTTCTTGCTTCGTAGCTATTTTCCTCTCTTCTACAGCAGCATCTTGCTGTCCACTTTCAATCTTTTCAACTTCTTTCTTAACGTCCTTCTTTTCGCTTTGTTTAATTATTTCCTCCGTTGTTTTATCGATTAATTCAACTAGATCGCTTACGGCCTTAGCATCTTTCACTTCTACTTTACTCATTTCTTGTTTCTCCTCCTTCATCTCAGACTTAATTTGTTCGAACTTAGTCTTTTTCATTTCAGATTTAACTTCGCTTTTTTCTACTTTTTCGTGTTTAGAACTGATTTCTAGATCCATTTCTTGTTTGATTTCCTCAGCGACAGCCACAGCTTTTTGAATAGTCTCCTCTACGATCTCCGAAGCGGTCATTTCGATTTTCTCCAAATCTATATCCTTCTTCATCGTCTCCAAGAACTCTGTTTCTTTTATCTTAACCTCCTTCTGTTTCGTCTCCTTAACCCTCTCTTCCTTTCTCTCTTCATATTTCTCTTCCTTCACTTCTGTCGTCTTAAACCTTTCTTCTACTAGCTTCTTGATCCGCTTACCTTCAGGGTCGTACTGTTCTGAGATGGGTAACTTGAACCTGCTCTCGGGTGGGATATCCGGTTTGATCTGCAGGATATCCTCGACCTCATGTTGCGGGAAGACATCTTTATACTCCGGGTTGAGGATGATCGGATCTTCGAGAGGTGGGACGTCCGTGGGTTCAGTCGAGAAGGGTCGGTAGGGCTTCGTGGGTGGGAGGAAGGGGGAGCCGGTGAGGGAGCGGGTGTCGAGGGGCGGAGGAACCTCAATGAACTCGGCTACTCTGAATACCTCAGTGGGGTCCGAGGGCTGGTCGGTATCGTCCTGGTCTATCGGCTCGTATAACGGGTCGTAGTCGTCGAGCACCGGATCGTATAGGCCGCTGGGGAAAAATTATTGTTATTATAAATCTTTATTGAATACAGAAATACAGATATAAAAAACTTAAGATATACACTTCTATACATTAATATTTTAAAGCTGAAGAGTTTGTTTGTTTGAACGCGCTAATCTCAGGAACTACTGGATCGATATCAAAAATTCTTTCAGTTTTGGATAGTCCATTTATCGAGGAAGGTTATAGTCTATATTTTATTTTCAAAAAATTAGGGATCCGTAAGAAAATTTTTCCGCTGCAAAAAATATTGACAATAGAACAAAATGATGTACAACGGGTTTGTAGGTCTTATTCAGATCTACAAAAAAGTCCGCGAGAGCACGTCATATCTAATTATCATAGTTTAGTCACAATAACCGCTTTTACTTTTTATCCTTCTCTGCACCAAGTTCTAAAATCAACGCGGGCGAAGCCGCGCGCACCCTCTAGTAAGACATAAAATTAACAAAAGCACAAATGGCCGTCCAATTAAAGCAAATATTTTATAAAGCATTAAATTAAAAGTTGAAATTAATTTATAATTAATCTTTTTAAATATTAATTTAAACGCAAATTATTTGTGTGTTATTAAAAGCGTTGAATTTAAATTATTAAAATTCTATTTCAAGTAAATAAAAATTATCGTGCAAAATTTAAACAAGGATTTTGGTAAATATTTTAATTTTGCATGACAATAGTAATTGAAACAATTGTTAAAACAATATATTAACTAAAATAAAAATAAAAACTTTTTGCCAGCCTATATAATAAATATAATAAATAACATTATTATTTTTATTATTTTGTAATAGCCAAAATACTTATTTAAAAATAGCATTTTAAATTTGGCACTTGGTCAATCTCACCATGATAAAACATAATTAGTCTCTAAGGGTATGAAAACTAGTCTAATATTGAAAATAATAAATACAAAAATAATTACATTATAATCATCAACGTAGCATTTGTGAATCATTAAAGAAATTAAAGTTACATTTATTTGATTTTCGAAACTCATTTTTGTTATAAAATTGATTTAAATCAGGTACTTAATTGTGAAAAAAAATCTAGTATTAACTGTTATTATACTGTTGTCACAACTACAAGACTTCCACAGCTATAATTGATACAATTTTTCGAGAAAATTCAATTCAAAAATCAATATCCAAAATGTTGAGATCTCAAACGCAACATTGGCGAAAAATCCACACAATAACATCACCATATCGGACGAACGCACTTTGTACTTTTGTCACTATGCCATTATTAAAAAGTAAACTATTCACAGACTGCAACAAAAAAATAAAATGTCACTTATCCACAGACTAAATAGTAAATACATATTTTTTTAATATCACAACCACCACGAATTAAAACTAAAATTAACCGCAAATAAAAAAATGCTCACTGATTTTTATAGACCAGGTAAAACCTCATGTTTTCATCGGTTCGTTAATTTTGAAAAATATAAAATCAATCGGTATTTTCGGAACAAAAGCGAAAATGGGAATGACTTAGACCTATATAGTAATACTATTTCGGTTTCGTTCAACCCTGTCATTGAGTGCGTAAGTGAACGAATTGGGGTTCCTTAGTCATTTAAAATAAACTACCTACATAAGGTGGGTGGACCATGGAAGGCCACTCTAACGAGAAAACACTTTTTATTCGTTGGTTGACTGGATAAATGAAGGAAACAAATTATTAAGTAATACTTTGTTTTATCGTGCTCCATCTAAATCACTTTCTTTTTACCTAACTTTAATCACTATTTATTAAACTTAAGTTTTATTAAAGCTCTTCCAAATAGCCTTTCAAAGAACATGGCTCCAAACAAGGCCAACATTATACATCAGTCGTTAAAGTTAAAAATAGAGTTGTAACAATAAATATATCCGTAAACATTAAATGCTCAATTTATATTTCTATCATCTTTAAAAAACTCAACGAACATTACTTGAACACCATCGTATAACTAAGAATAAGTATTTACAATCGGTTCGATATCATTAAAATCTCCCGCAGTTCGAACTAGTCGCAGAACAACCTAAAACGGGATTTAAAAAAAAGATGTATATGTCGCAGGACGCCGGAACACAGGACTCTTTGAACGAGTATTTTCGGTAGTCTGACTGTCATGCTTGCGTTCGTGTGATTTTGCTTGCATCTCCGACATATAGATATTTCTACGGAACCAAACCGTCTTAACTAATCAAATAGCGTATTGAATAATCATCGAGCCGAATTTGGCGCCTTGTTCAGTGAACTTCAGTGTAATATCAAGTACATTTCAACACGTGTCAATCAGATCGCAATACGGATGCTCTAGAATGGAAAACGACTTTACTTCCTGACTTTGCTTCCTTTTGGGTTCGATTCCCACCCAGGACAAATATTTGTGTGATGAGCACAAGTGTTTGTTCTGTGTCTGGGTGTTAATTATCTATGTATAAGTATGTATTTAAAAATATATATGTATGTTTATCAGCTAACTGGTTACCATAACACAAGCTCACGGCTTACTTTGGGATCAGAAAGCCAAGTGTGAGTTGTCCCACAATATTTATTTATTATTTATTTATTTTTTCATTTTATTAATTTCCCACTAGCTGTCCCGGCCCACTTCGTTCTGCCAAATATAGACATTTCTACTAATTTCCACGCATTCTTTTCAAATTTCTTCACTGTATCCCTTCCTTGGACTTACACGAACACATCAAAACTGAAATGAGCCAAATCGGTCCTGCCGTTCTCGAGTTTTAGCGAAACTAACGAACGGCGATTCATTTTTATTATACAGGCTGATTTTTTTAAATGTTAGTGGACGGGGAAATCCGAAACTATGAGGAATAGCGAAAAATGCTGAAAGGAGTCTGGGGACCGATTTTGATGAAAACTAAAGCTGCATCATTGGTTTTGTTTTTAAATCAATATGCCTAGCCAGGAATCGAACCCGTTGATTTTGGAAAGAAATCACATCATGTATTATTACAGGATTATATAGTGTCACTTAAGGAACAAATTCTGGGAATAATGATAGGTATACGGAAATCTTAAGGATAGAGCTAATTTTTAACAAAAAACGTTTTCTTTCATACAAAACTTACCTAAGCAATTTAATGTTCTGTCTCCTTCTATGGCTGCGTTCAGACTGGTGTCAGCAAGGAAAAACGCTATTTCGTCACTCAATCTATTCCATCGCGTATTATACTCGTAACTTAATACGAACAAGAGTTAAAATTCCAAATTAAATACTTACCGCACCACTCCCAGCACCAGACTGTCGACAGCAGCGGTGACAGCGTTGCTGGCGGCCGCGTGCGACATTTCAGTCGCTTGCTGGTCGCCGATCCGCAGCACTGTGTCGCCGTTCTGCAGACCCGCGCGGTCGGCCGGCGAGTCTGGCACCACCTTTAGGAAAATTCTTCTGTGTATATTAAAGAAAAAAAATATTAAAAAAAAATTAATCCGACATCAAAAAAGTATGAAATAAAATTTGTTACAAACTTTAGGCCTACTATTTTTTAGGTTGGTGTCTTTGTATTAAGTACCTAGATATTTTTGTCTACTGTTAAATTTTGGCACCAACTTAAAAAAATAGTAAGCCTAAAGTACGTATAACAAATTTTATTTCATACTTTTTTGAAGTTGGTTCGACTTTTTTAAATTATTTTTTGTATTATAAATTTACTAGACTGTGCCCACGGCTTCGCCCGAGTGGATTTTAAAACTTTTCTCTGCACCGAGAACGATAAAAAATATCCTATATGTTAATCCAAGTTATGATCTATCCGTGTACCAAATTTCATCCAAATCTGTTCAGCCGTTTTTGCGTGAAAGACACACACATCCATCCATACTCACAAACATTCGCATTTTAGTAGTAGGATAATTCGCTTAAGGCGATATTCATATTCATTATACATTTCATCGTAGCTAAATCAATCTATCACATAAGTACCTCTAACATTGACACCTGATCGAAGCGATCCAAATAGATTTTATTGGCAACCAATCTGTCCTTAACTCATGTAGTAACCGCGATCTTGGCAGATATATTGGCAGACCATCAATTATTTACTAACATTTAACTACCAAGAGCCCCCGGTTTCGTATGGGTTTGTACAAAGACCTGTAGTGGGTCATTAATGGGTTACCGAACCCATTAATGACCGATGCAGGATCGGGTCTCCTCTCACAGTAAAAACCCGTAGGAAGCCGGGGGCGCTTGGTAGTTAAATGTTAGTAAATAATTGATGGTAAATGTGATGAATAATGATGAATCAGCGCTGATAGCCCAGTGGCTTAGAATTCGACCTCGAATCGAGGGGTCCGGGCTCGAATCCCAGCGGCACGCACCAATGACTTTGTAAAAAAATTAATGTGCGCTTTATAAAATTAAATATCACCTGCTGTTACGGTGAAGGAAAACATCGTGAGGAAACCTGCATGCCTGAGAGTTCACAAACAAATGTTCTCAAAGGCATGTGAAGTCCACCAACCCGCAGTAGTGGTGCGTGGTGGACGGCGGACATCCCGCCTTGTGAGAGGAGTCCCGACCCTGTAGTCGGTCATGACCTAAATAGGTTCCTGACCGTTTCGGAGTGTCTGTGCTGCGACACGTACGAGCTCAGGCGGGTTACGAGCAAAATTTTAAAGTAGGTACTTTAGGGTACTTTAGGGTGACACACCAGCGAAAAAGGTCGTCGCGCACAAGTTGGCGAAATTACTCGCGCGTCTATCATCCCTTTAAGGTGTTCGAGGCGTTAAGAGGCGGTAAGGTACTGCTACTGCTCTCTTTACCCAGCGGTGGGTGGCACATATGCAGCCAATGAGTTCGTGTAGGTAAAATAACAACTAAATAATATAAAAATGAATATACTTGGCTTAATCGACAAATATATTGTGCAAAACATGTCAATCAAATTGTATATTAGTAATAATAATAAGTTTTAATCTATATCTATACTTCTATATCTATACTAATATTATAAAGAGGAAACATTTGTATTTTTGTATGTTTGTAACGAATAAACTCAAAAACTACTGGGCCGATTTCAAAACTTCTTTCACCATTGGAAAGCTACATTCAGCCTGAGTAACATAGGCTATTAAATAAAAATAAAAAAAAAAATAAAAAAAATTAATTGGCAGAGCGAAGCCTGCTGGGTCAGCTAGTTAGTAATAAGTTTAAATCTACTCGTATATCTATACTAATATTATAAAGAGGAACCATTTGTATTTTTGTATGTTTGTAACGAATAAACTCAAAAACTACTGGGCCGATTTCAAAAATTCTTTCACCATTGGAAAGCTACATTCAGCCTGAGTAACATAGGCTATTAAATAAAAATAAAAAAAATTAATTGGCAGAGCGAAGCCTACTGGGTCAGCTAGTATTTTATAAGTTTTGATTAATTTGTATAACTAACATTAGTTTTATTTGTTTCTTTACTTTTTTAATTTGCATATCTGAGAAGGTGAATATGGATTGATCAAAATATCCTGTAAAACCAATAACTAACCCATATATTCGTGCAAATAAATGATTTTGATTTTGCCAAGGCTCTGCCATCTAAAGCATTTAAAAAAGCGTTACTTACCTATAGGTTACAGCACCTTACCTTTATGACAGTCAAGGGTATTTCTGAGTCATTTCCACCGACCAGGGTGAAGCCCCAGGTAGACTTGGGGTCTCTGACGATATGGACGTCCAGTTCCATCTATTGACAAATTAGAAGACAATAATTAAAAAAAAAAACAACGGGTTGCACTCCGGGAGTGCCGGCAGAACTGTATACTTGAACATTGACGTTGTGCATTTTTAATAATAATAATGGCGTAATAACGAGGAAACCCGCTCACGGTTGGTTAATGCCCCCGGGATGGTGAAATCCACTCTCGGTTAAACTTAACTCTCGGACCTGTGTCCCCGCGCAATCTTACTGCCCAGGTCCAATTTTCTTGGACCTGTTAATGTGCAGACACTACAAATAATAATAATAATAAAACTTTATTTCGTAAAAAACATTTTGTACATTAGTCAGTGGCAGGAGACTCCTTTTAAGCATTAAAAGCCTGTAGTAGAACCTCCGCTCTTCCACTAGAGTGATTACAATAATACCAAAAACGAAACATATCAAATTAAAATTTAAAAGAAAAAACAAACACAAGCCTACGGACTTCATTAATTAATTACAAGTAATGAAATGAGATGAAGTGAAAAAGTGTGTGTGTGTGTGCCCGTGTGTGTGTGAGACATGTGTGTGGGAGTGTGTGCGCAAGTACTATTTTTGAATATTTTGGAATGCTTAGGGAATAATTTCGCACGAATTGCTTTATTTATCTACTATCATTGCTGTGGTCGTCACTTTTTTCATTAATAGATGCACTTTGTTCAATTTCCATATTTAAAACACTCTCCCTCCGTCTTACGAATTTTCGATCAGGTCACGTGTCCCGTTCAAAAATTAAACCGACTTCAAAAAAGTACGAAATAAAATTTGTTCATACTTTAGGCTTACAATTTTTTTTTGAGGTTGGTGTTCGAACTAGTGAATTAAATTTAATTTTTTAAACCACTGAACCGATTTTGATGAAACTTTCACCATTCCCTAACTTGGAAAAAGAACGATCCCGATCCGTCAATTAGTTTCGGAGACATGCAAGGACAAACATATTATTCTTTACATACATACATACATTCATATGAACATACATGAAATTTGGTATACTAGTTCGAAAGCCGTAATAAACCAGCATTGTAAACAGCGCAGTTCCGTTCTAGTTCGAAAGCCGTAATAAACCAGCATTGTAAACAGCGCAGTTCCGTTATTAATATTACATTCAAACGTGTCGAATTGTTAACCTCCATTTTGAAGTCGGTTAATAAAACTAATATTATAATATTGTTTTTCACTCACCACCATTTAAACCACGGTTCAATCAATGAACTATCTCTCAGGGCAGTTAACAACTTACTGTGATCGATGTTGGCAAGGGTGATAGTGACCGCATTTTAACTATTCGGTTAGTTCGAACCTACTTTCGGTTTTATTAACTAGCTCCAGGCCAGGGCCGTCTTACACTATGCTGGGGCCCTTGGGCACACAAGAATTCGAGGCCCTTTTGAAATGTAAAGTACCACTAAACCCATTAATGATCCACTACAGGGTCGGGTCTCCTTCTCGTAATGAGAGGGATGTAGGCCGTCCACCACGCTGGCCTACTGCGGGTTGATGGACTTCACATACCTTTGAGTACATGTTTTTTTTTTCTGAACTCTCAGGCATGCAGGTTTCCTCACGATGTTTTCCTTCACCGTAACAGTAGGTGATATTTAATTTTATAAAGCGCACATAACCTTTTTACAAAGTCATTGGTGCGTGCCACTGGGATTCGAACCGTGACCAGTCGATTCGAGGTCGAATTCTAAACCACTTGGCTATCACCGCTATCCACTGGGCTATCACCGCTATGTATATAATGTAAAGTAATTTGTAAAAACTATACAATTTTGATTCAGTGTGATCTGCTTTACCTATTAATCAAATATAATTATTATAATAATACAATATGTTATTAATGATAGTATGTATGCTGCTGTTCTATGTTGTTTGTGTTTCGTTGTTGTATGTTCGAATCACTCAAATTATTCATAATTATAAATGTATTGATTTAAATAAATCTGAAAATGATCGACGTTCGTGCATCGACAATTTAAAAGTGCAATGCGCCCGAACATAATATTTTGATATTAAATGTGTGAGAAATTGTCGGTCCTTCGAGGCCCTCTGAGGATGGGGGCTCTGGGCACTGGCCCCGAGTGCCCTTTTGGTAAAGACGGTATTGCAGATATCGGCTTCGTTTGTGAATATATTAATGACGCTTCACACTCATAGCCCCACACTAGGATTCCCTGTGTCGTGGGCGCCATGGACACACAAGACAACAACACAACACACCCAGACCAGAAACAGAAATTCAAATTCGTCATTCAAATCTCTGCTCTGCTGGGAATCGAGCCTTAAACAGGACCACTGCACCGTCGCATTGACTTGAAACATCTTTAAAATCGTCACCAGAAAGAGAACCAGACAGTAACGAATTCTTCTATATCGTCTGACCTTAATAACTACAAAACGATGCATCTTAGAAACATGATTTTAGTGTAATTAGTTAGCGTGTATAGTCAGCTCGCTGTTAAGACCTTGAGTTTGCGTCGGTCGGTTGATTTTAACTTCACAATTCGTTGAGTCGAACTAATTCATTAACGCCAGCGACTTAGAAAAATTCGATAGCGTGATTCAGGATACCCGTAGCGCCATCTAGTGACTAATGACGGAATTCGCTCTTTCAATTCAACATAAATAAAACGACATAAAAATATAAACAGTAACAACTTCTCATATCGTCTAAAAAATGAAAAAGATACTTTATAGATAAAAACATTGTAAAACTCAGATACTTTTGATTTTTACGTTAGACTTTTTTGATATAATTCAAATTCAAATTCAAATTCAAAAGCTTTCATTCATTATTAGGTACAATTTATGCACACTTAATGAACGTCATACATTTAACATTATACAAACATCCGCTTTGATCGCCCCTCAGGCAAAACGTAGACTAGGAGAAAAAAGCGGGCGGAAAAAACTCCCAGCACTCTTTTAAAAACAAGTATGAATTATTCTATGGTGCAGTATGGCTAGGCCCAATAGAGGAACACGCGTGACAGCTTTCGTGTGTGTGCTATCGCCCCATTGCCATCCGCTCACAAATAAATATTGATACATAGTGTATATGAAAAAGGAGTACCTACGCAATCATTTAAAAAAATAAAATTGTTAATTTAGTTATAAGGAACACTGATCGAGACCATCTGGAGTCATTATCAAAATCCAGTAGGCGAAAACACTTAATGTAAACTGATCTGGCCAATATGAAGTTCCTTTTGCTATGTATTTCGGGACTATTGTGCAGTGTATGTGGCAAAACTATCACCAAATCCTTAACAGAGTCTTTGGGTCAAGAAATTATCGAGCTTGCTTCCCCTCTCAAAGGTACTTCAATTATGTAATTGACGCTGTAGACATAAAAAGCGGTGATAGGGTTCGAATTCCAGTGGCACGCACCAATGACTGTAAAAAAGTTATGTGCGCTTTATAAAAATTAAAATATCACCTGCTGTTACGGTGAAGGGAAACATCGTGAGGAAACCTGCATGTCTGAGAGTTCAGAAAAAAAATGTTCTCAAAGGCATGTGAAGTCCACCAACGGGCAGTAGTGGTGCGTGGTGGACGGCGGCCTACATCCCTCTCGTTGTGAGAGGAGACCCGACCCTGTAGTGGGTCATTAATGGGTTAGTGACAAGCTGTAGACTTCACATGGGCTTAAGAATGTGTGAAAAAGTAGAAAAAAAAGAGTTTAAAACCATTTCTTCTCCACTTCATCCTAGTGAATTTCTTATCTGATATGGAGCGCGCATAGCCCCACTGCTTGAGTAGATCACAAGCGATCGAAAAAGTTGAGCTGTAGCTAAATATGCCAGGCGAAAGCTTTCAGACAGCACTTGAAAGTCGCATCCACAGGACAACGAGCGCGACATCTATGCTATAATAAGTCAGTAGGATTACTGTTATCAAATTTGTGTAGAGCTCATCTTACAGTGGTCAGGTCATAGTTCGAAACAAATGGGATAACGCGATTTTGAACTGACCAATCACGATGCTTTATTTTCTGTTTCCCTCTCACCTCAATGCTTTGATTGAATTGTTTCTTTGTAGAAACGATGACATGAGCAGTCTATAAGGCTTTGTGGTCGTTGGGCGCTTCCGCTATATACTTCTCACGCCAAGAGAGCATCCGTCTCTCAATCTACAACTGGCCAATAATTTTACAAGTGATTGCATGGGACGGACTAATGGGTAGCTATTTCCATTCCTCACCAGATTTGAATTCTGACATCGAGGAGGAACCTTCCGCAGAAGTAGACGATGCGGTCAAAGTAACCAGCACCCTACTACCAGCTGCTACGGCGAGAGACGTCAGGAAAACTGTTGTAAGTATGGTCAAGATGCCCTCGAAAGCTATTGTAAGTGCGACTGTACCCTTAGTCTGGGTTTTAGCAATGCCGCTACTAAACATAATATGTAATAAATTTTGTCGATCGTTTTTTTATACATCTACGACCAGTGACGTGAATCGTATAGTAAAGTGACGTAGCGCGTACGGTAGGTAGCACAAAATTAACCCACAGTGTAAAAATTATAAAATTTCTTCGTTATTTAAAATCCAATTTTTGTATGGATTGCAAGATATGAATACATATCGTTAGACTTCAAAAACTATATCGTTCCACAGGCATCTGAAACACGACGCAAAATGAAGGATATAGACAAAATTGCTGGCATCAAGCAAGAAGATGAAGAGTCCAAGATCGAGAAACAATTGTCTGATATGTACAAAGACATAGGTAAAGATAAAAAAAATAATTTAAAAAATAAACTGACTTCAAAAAACCAACTTCAAAAAGGTTGATGACAAAATTTCTCTTAAATACTAACAAAATACGTGATACAAAAAGACCAACCTCAAAAAATATGTAGCAAGCCTAAAGTACTCGTATGTTACAACTTTCTTGAAGTCGGTTTAATTTTTTTTTATTAATTTAATTTCCTAATTTTTACTTTTAATTCAATATCTAGAAAACTATTGAACGAATTTTGATGGAAATTTTACCACTTTGAAGTCACTTTTTTTAAGTTGGTTAAAATAAGTACTATGTAATAAAATTTGTAACATTATTTTGACTAACTATTTTGTTTTTCCTATTAATTTATTACTTTGCTCATTATTTTGTCAACAGACTATAAAGCGGACAGCAGTGAGAATACGAAAGAAGAAAATGTAATTTCAGTATCGGAAACCGAAATGAAAGAAGAAACTGTCAATAATACGTCAAAACCTATTGAACGAATGAGAAATAAGTATGAATTTCTATTCGTATGATAAAAAAAAAATATGAAAAAAATAAACGGTCTTAAAAAAAAAATTGAAATTGAACCACGAATTCAAGATATTTTTCCTTTGACTCCATGTCCATAGTTTTTACCAACACATCAGGCTGTTACACGTTTCAGTCCATATCTTAAAAAGGCTGAACCGATTTTTATGAAACTCTTATTCCCAGAGTTAAAAGATTGTTTACGATCCAAAAATACGCCACCTTGAAAGTCAGTAGTAATGCGCCTAGTCGCGGAAAGCAATTAGTTAATTACTTACATAGATAGATACTTAACTATTTTCTATAACTATGACGTCCCCCAAATTGACGGTAATGCGAAGAGGATCGCATATAAGCAATTTACTATTGTTTATATACGACCTCAAAAAATAGTAGGCCTAAAGTATGTGCTTAACAAATTTTTATTCATACATTTTTGAAGTCCGTTTAATTTTTTTAAATTAATTTTTTTTACATACATTTTAAGTTATTATTTTACGGGTCCGCGGTGGGCTGACATGAAAGTATTCATGAAAGATATGTCTGCTAGGCTTATCCTCGATTCGGGTGACCGGAAGGCTGGCAGCTATTTCGCTCAAAAAATAAGCTTGAGCATTCAACGCGGTAATGCTGCCAGCGTTCTGGGCACCATGCCACAAGCGGAGCTATTGGATGGCATATTTATTTTGTAAATAATTATATATTGTTTTGTTGTTATTATTTTTTAATTATTATGTTAGCAATATTCAGTAAATTTTAAGTTAAAATGTATTGAACCGATTTTCAAAATTCCGATTTTCAAATTTTTTTATTTCGCTTTTTATTTTCAGCTTCCAATTCCAACCAGACGTGAATAATCCGAAGGAAGTAGAGAAGTTCAGGACATCGATAGACGACATCAGCTGTCAGAACAATAAACTTACAACCTCATTTGTAAGTTATTTAGGCGATTACCACGCAGCGTAACGCGGGAATGCGTGATGTAGTAGTGTATTTCCATTTATATAGAAAACTAGCTGACCTCGAAAACGTTGTTTTGCCATATAAGTTAGGTATCGAGTGTTAAAAATCGACCATTAAGAAATAGGGGTTGGTTTCCACCCTTATAATATCTATAAGGGTGAAAATTTAGGGTTGTATGTATTTTTTGATGCCTCATTATTGAAAAATAAAAATAAAAAAAAATTGTCCAAAAAAATAAAATAGAAATGTTAGGCGTGGACAACCCTTATCACTAAGGGGTATGAAAAATCCACGCACACTTGAAATTCACCCTGTATACGTGTAAAAGATACATATAATTGAAAAGTAGGAATTTTATACTTATTTTCAGATTATTCCGGATAAGAATTCTGGCTGCATGATTACTGTTTGCAGAGCCATCGTTTGGGGACTTTTTGCACTAATTTGAACCTTTTTATTTTTGTTGTGATATGTGAATAAAGGTCTTATTTATAAACTTATTGCATTTTATTCCGAAGCAGCGTTTATCAAAAGACGTTAAATTATGAATGAAAAAGCATAAAGATATTACCTACTCGTATTACCCCGTATCCTAATTAACAGTGTCAAAAGTTGGTCGTAATACTACGTCATTCACAACGACTTCCACCACTCCGCAAGAGCTGGCGCCACGGGTGTCCTGAATCATGCTATCGAAGTTTTCGTGTGACTATGATAGTTATACGTATTTTAGTTGAAATTGAGAAAAAATAAGAGAAAAATTTTCGGGGAAAAAAACTCAAATTATTTCCTTATTTCGCAGTTAAACTCACTCTAGGCAGTGTAACTATGATAGTTATACGTATTTTAGTTGAAATTGAGAAAAAATAAGAGAAAAATTTTCGGGGAAAAAAACTCAAATTATTTCCTTATTTCGCCGTCAAACTCACTCTAGGCAGTGTAACTATGATAGTTATACATATTTTAGTTGAAATTGAGAAAAAATAAGAGAAAAATTTTCGGGGAAAAAACTCAAATTATTTTCTTATTTCGCCGTCAAACTCACTCTAGGCAGTGTAACTATGATAGTTACATGTATTTTTGTTGAAATTGAGAAAAAATAAGAGAAAAATTTTCGGGGAAAAAACTCGAATTATTTTCTTATTTCGCCGTCAAACTCATTCTAGGCAGTGTAACTATGATAGTTATATGTCTTTTGGTTGAAATTGAGAAAAAATTTCAGGGAAAAAACTCAATTTATTTCCTTATTTCGCCGTCAAACCAACTCTAGGCTGTGTAACTATGATAGTTATTTGTATTTTAGTTGAAATTGAGAAAAAATAAGAGAAAAATGTTCAGGGAAAAAACTCAAATTATTTTCTTACTTCGCCGTTAAACTCACTCTAGGCAGTGTAACTATGATAGTTATACATATTTTAGTTGAAATTGAGAAAAAATAAGAGAAAAATGTTCAGGGAAAAAACTCAAATTATTTTCTTACTTCGCCGTTAAACTCACTCTAGGCAGTGTAACTATGATAGTTATACATATTTTAGTTGAAATTGAGAAAAAATAAGAGAAAAATTTTCGGGGAAAAAACTCAAATTATTTTCTTATTTCGCCGTCAAACTCACTCTAGGCAGTGTAACTATGATAGTTATACGTATTTTAGTTGAAATTGAGAAAAAATAAGAGAAAAATGTTCAGGGAAAAAACTCAAATTATTTTCTTACTTCGCCGTCAAGCTCACTCAAGGCAGTGTAACTATGATAGTTACATGTATTTTTGTTGAAATTGAGAAAAAATAAGAGAAAAATTTTCGGGGAAAAAACTCGAATTATTTTCTTATTTCGCCGTCAAACTCATTCTAGGCAGTGTAACTATGATAGTTATATGTCTTTTGGTTGAAATTGAGAAAAAATTTCAGGGAAAAAACTCAATTTATTTCCTTATTTCGCCGTCAAACCAACTCTAGGCTGTGTAACTATGATAGTTATTTGTATTTTAGTTGAAATTGAGAAAAAATAAGAGAAAAATGTTCAGGGAAAAAACTCAAATTATTTTCTTACTTCGCCGTTAAACTCACTCTAGGCAGTGTAACTATGATAGTTATACATATTTTAGTTGAAATTGAGAAAAAATAAGAGAAAAATGTTCAGGGAAAAAACTCAAATTATTTTCTTACTTCGCCGTTAAACTCACTCTAGGCAGTGTAACTATGATAGTTATACATATTTTAGTTGAAATTGAGAAAAAATAAGAGAAAAATTTTCGGGGAAAAAACTCAAATTATTTTCTTATTTCGCCGTCAAACTCACTCTAGGCAGTGTAACTATGATAGTTATACGTATTTTAGTTGAAATTGAGAAAAAATAAGAGAAAAATGTTCAGGGAAAAAACTCAAATTATTTTCTTACTTCGCCGTCAAGCTCACTCAAGGCAGTGTAACTATGATAGTTATACATATTTTAGTTGAAATTGAGAAAAAATAAGAGAAAAAATTTCGGGGAAAAAACTCAAATTATTTTCTTATTTCGCCGTCAAACTCACTCTAGGCAGTGTAACTATGATAGTTATACATATTTTAGTTGAAATTGAGAAAAAATAAGAGAAAAATTTTCGGGGAAAAAACTCAAATTATTTTCTTATTTCGCCGTCAAACTCACTCTAGGCAGTGTAACTATGATAGTTATACGTATTTTAGTTGAAATTGAGAAAAAAGAAGAGAAAAATTTTCGGGGAAAAAACTCAAATTATTTCCTTATTTCGCCGTCAAACTCACTCTAGGCTGTGTAACTATGATAGTTATATGTATTTTAGTTGAAATTGAGAAAAAATAGGAGAAAAATGTTCAGGGAAAAAACTCAAATTATTTTCTTATTTCGCCGTCAAACTCACTCTAGGCTGTGTAACTATGATAGTTATGTGTATTTTAGTTGAAATTGAGAAAAAATAAGAGAAAAATGTTCAGGGAAAAAACTCAAATTATTTTCTTACTTCGCCGTTAAACTCACTCTAGGCAGTGTAACTATGATAGTTATACATATTTTAGTTGAAATTGAGAAAAAATAAGAGAAAAATGTTCAGGGAAAAAACTCAAATTATTTTCTTACTTCGCCGTCAAGCTCACTCAAGGCAGTGTAACTATGATAGTTATACATATTTTAGTTGAAATTGAGAAAAAATAAGAGAAAAAATTTCGGTGAAAAAACTCAAATTATTTTCTTATTTTGCCGTCAAACTCACTCTAGGCAGTGTAACTATGATAGTTATACATATTTTAGTTGAAATTGAGAAAAAATAAGAGAAAAATTTTCGGGGAAAAATCTCAAATTATTTTCTTATTTCGCCGTCAAACTCACTCTAGGCAGTGTAACTATGATAGTTATACGTATTTTTGTTGAAATTGAGAAAAAATAAGAGAAAATTTTTCAGGGAAAAAACTCAAATTATTTCCTTATTTCGCCGTCAAACTCACTCTAGGCTGTGTAACTATGATAGTTATATGTATTTTAGTTGAAATTGAGAAAAAATAAGAGAAAAATGTTCAGGGAAAAAACTCAAATTATTTTCTTATTTCGCCGTCAAACTTACTCTAGGCTGTGTAACTATGATAGTTATATGTATTTTAGTTGAAATTGAGAAAAAATAAGAGAAAAATGTTCAGGGAAAAAACTCAAATTATTTTCTTACTTCGCCGTCAAGCTCACTCAAGGCAGTGTAACTATGATAGTTATACATATTTTAGTTGAAATTGAGAAAAAATAAGAGAAAAAATTTCGGGGAAAAAACTCAAATTATTTTCTTATTTCGCCGTCAAACTCACTCAAGGCAGTGTAACTATGATAGTTATACATATTTTAGTTGAAATTGAGAAAAAATAAGAGAAAAAATTTCGGGGAAAAAACTCAAATTATTTTCTTATTTCGCCGTCAAACTCACTCTAGGCAGTGTAACTATGATAGTTATACGTATTTTAGTTGAAATTGAGAAAAAAGAAGAGAAAAATTTTCAGGGAAAAAACTCAAATTATTTTCTTACTTCGCCGTCAAGCTCACTCAAGGCAGTGTAACTATGATAGTTATACATATTTTAGTTGAAATTGAGAAAAAATAAGAGAAAATTTTTCGGGGAAAAAACTCAAATTATTTTCTTATTTCGCCGTCAAACTCACTCTAGGCTGTGTAACTATGATAGTTATATGTATTTTAGTTGAAATTGAGAAAAAAGAAGAGAAAAATTTTCGGGGAAAAAACTCAAATTATTTCCTTATTTCGCCGTCAAACTCACTCTAGGCTGTGTAACTATGATAGTTATATGTATTTTAGTTGAAATTGAGAAAAAATAAGAGAAAAATGTTCAGGGAAAAAACTCCAATTATTTTCTTATTTCGCCGTTAAAGTCACTCTAGGCAGTGTAACTATGATAGTTATACATATTTTAGTTGAAATTGAGAAAAAATAAGAGAAAAATTTTTGGGGACAAAACTCAAATTATTTTCTTATTCCGCCGTCAAACTCACTCTAGGCTGTGTAACTATGATAGTTATACGTATTTTAGTTGAAATTGAGAAAAAATAAGAGAATTCGACATCGCTGGCATATATAAAACACTTCGACGTGACGTAATCGGAGCACAGCCGCTGACATGCCTTTGAGAACATTTTTTTTCTGTGAACTCTCAGGCATGCAGGTTTCCTCACGATATTTTACTCACCGTGGCGGCCACAGCTACTGGCGGTGCGGCAAGCGGCGCGGCGGGAGACGCGGCAAGCGGCGCGGTTTGCGATGGTACTCGTATGCCACAGCTTGCAGGTTGCGATCAAGGCCGGCAGGGGACGTATTTAGGGAACTATATAGATTTAAAAAAAAAATGTCGCTATCAAAAGTGGCACGCTATTGCCTTGAAATAAGTGCGTTCTAAGCTCAAAATAAAAAAAACATCGTGGCACAACTCACACACGGCTTTCTGATCCCAAAGTAGGCAGTGAGCCTGTGTTATGGTAACTAGATAGCTGACAAACGTACATATTGTTGGCTTTCAGTTCAATTGGGGTTTTTCATAACAGAAAGACCACATATTTATAACAAACACGTATATTCTTAATCATATTCACATAATAGTAATAATACAGTTCGACATGAACATAATTAGGATATTCACCACATTAGAAATAATTAAATCGTACTTACATGGTAATATGTATACTCACAAATTTGTCTCAAAGATTTATCCTTTACTCTTTAATTGCTTACTGCCGAGACGGTAAGCTGTTATGAGCTGTTTTAAGTCTTCACGATTTAACGCTCCAAACTCGAATGCCGACTATTGTTCCTCCGTGGCAAATGAAGGATTGCATGAATGAATGATTGAATGATTGACTGATGTTAGTTAATATTGAATCTAAGACTGAATTCTAAATGAGTCAAATCAGCATCTATTATAATTAACAAAAATAAAGGTAACAATATATATTTTTAAATACATACTTATATAGATAATTGACACCCAGACACAGAACAAACACTTGTGCTCATCACACAAGTACTTGTCCTGGGTGGGAATCGAACCCTCGACCTCCGGCGTAGTAGTTAGGGTCGCTAACCACTAGACCAAAAAAGAAGAGAACTTGGCGAATTTCACACTCTTTATTATGAATACAGAAACTATCCCGACAAGTTTTTTGAATATACGAGGGCAAGTATAGAAGCTTTTGATTATACATAATACACTCGGCTACATACATGAAAGCTAAAGTTACTTTTAAGAAAAATGTAACGCCAACAGACCAGCTATTTTTAACTTTGAGGTAAGTACCTGCCTTACTATTAAAATAAAAGTATTAATTTGTTTATCCATAGTTATTATGTATTTACTATAATAATAATAATAATAAAGTAAAATTATTATTAATCACAGAACGTATTTTTATTTATAACATTATATTTGGCATGTCATTTATCAGTAATCACGTTCTTAACTCTTTTGTTAATTACGAATTATTAATACTATTTACGAATTAAATATGACCTATATTTAATTCTTTAAAGCGCACATAACTTTTTTAAAGTTATTGGCGTGTCACTGGGGTTCGAACTAGGACCCTTCGATTAAGTCGGTTCTCACCGCATCCCCCCCCCCCCCCCCCCAACAAAGTACATCGCAAAAAATTCGATCGCGAATTTTGTAGGTGAATCAACTTTATCGATTTGATAAGCTGATAATAATATGATAGATAGCAATAAATTACTAACACCTAAAGAGTATGATAATATTTGTAAACATTTTTCAATATACGTTTAGGGGCGACACTTTGCCTACCTACGTACAGAGAGAAATAATGTCAACAGTGCAACAAAAACTTGTAACCATTTATATTTTATGTATTGAGTTATGTTCGAACTCATAGAACAAAAGTTGTTGCTTATTGTGTTAGCTACCTAGTGCTACGAGGTTGCTCATGTTTTACGTGTTCTATCATCAATAGTTTTCTAACAATAAATATAGCCTATGTTACTCACGCTGAATGTAGCTTTCCAATGGTGAAAGAATTTTTGAAATCGGCCCAGTAGTTTTTGAGTTTATTCGTTACAAAATACATACACACACACAAAAATACAAATTTTTCCTCTTTATAACATGAGTGTAGAATTCACTAAGAAAAGAAAGGAAAAGAAAAGAATACGTTTATTGTTGACTGTTACATGAGAAAGATGTTACAAAAATTATAATAAGTTTAGAACAGTCTACCCTATGCGGGCCTACAATAATTATGCCTTACATAACTAAAACAGAATTTTATATTTCATGGCAATTATTGCTAAATTATATTTATTTATTATTTTCTTCAGCAGTCCAAATTATTTGTTTATTTTAATATTTTACCTATTGGAACTCATCGGCTATGCAATGTGCCACCTTACTGGGCAAAGAGAGAAAAAGCCGGAGGACAAAACTCTCCACACAGTTTTAATTAATTTATTTAGTTTTATAAGCGCGTTACTACATTCCTTTTTATAATTGTTTATCTATAAACATAATTTACATTGAAATTGCGAACCATCCATTCATTATTCCGGTTCGCGCTTTACCTAACTTTATGTATGTACGTAATTTAAAAAAATATCGCGCGATACATTATCACCAATCTTATCTAGCGATGATTCATTAAAGCCGGGTCTTCAATACCGTCAGAGGTTTGATTCAGGTGAAACGCTATTTTTGTTGTGATTCTTCAAAATGGAGCATCCAGCGTTCTCTGATGCTGGACAGCAGCCAGGAGTCGAGATATGGACTATTGATGTGAGTACCCATTTGTCTTTATCACTCTGTTGAAGTTCACTGGACTTATGCCTCCCTAGCCGTTAAATGGACTGGTAAATCATAGATAATAAGTTATAAGTTAAAAACTTTTTAAAAAAGCTTTTATTTTTTCGAGTTACTCTTAACAAACAATCATTTGATACCCATATTGTAGAGATGCATTAAAAATAACTCTTCCGATATCTTGGATGGTCCGCCATATTGGATTCAGGTTTGTGACGTCATTTTAAATCCAATATCGTGCATTGTCGTCCAAACTAAACGTGTATACAAAATTTCAACTCAATCGGTTGAAGATATCTACTTCAAAATTGAGTTCAAAGATTCCAAAAGGTCCTTGAATGGCAAACAATATACATTAGATATTTGTATATTGTTTGCCAATATATAGATACAACCATAGAAGATATACCGGGAGTTACCTGCCAAAGAATGTACTTGTAACACTTACCTGTCAAATAATGTACTTGTAATACTATTAGGGTACTCGTATTTACAGAAATACGAATCGGTGTAAGATGTCCGGAAACAAAGGACCTTCGATGAAATTTAACGACTCATCTTACCTGCCAAAGATTTTTTTTCTTATTTATTTACAGAAATTCGAGCCAGTCGCCATTGATCAGCGAATGTACGGAAAATTTTATAATGGAGACTCTTACATCGTTTTGAAGGTATCTATCTTTCTTTTTTCCTGCTTTCATTTCTTCGTAGTCACAACGGTACATGGACCTTCCCTAATAAATCTCAGGCATGCAGGTTGCCTTACAATGTTTTCCTTCACCGTAACATGAAGCGCACATCACTTTCATATACAGTCATTGGTGCCTGCCACTGGGATTTGAACCAGGATCCCTCGATTACGAGGTCGAATCCTAAGCCACTGCGATAAAGGGGGTTAAAAGGGATACCTACACTAAGGGGGCACATTTATAAAAGTACATATCTATATACATTTTATCAAGGGTAATCAATGCAATTTTATCAAGTCTATTGTGGAAATCATTTCAAATGTTGATAATAATAGATTAATTATAACAATTTATTATAACAATTTACTTTAATTTAAATATAGATTGTAAAGATGCAAAAAAATCATCTAGGTAATTAATGATTTACGCCAAATGACTTGTGTAATCTCTGATTAATTATATTACCTGATAATTATTTTCTTTTGATGATTTAATCAAGTTCAAGATTTAATCAAATCACAATTATTATTGCACCGTTATAAAATCTATAAACGGCATTGTATTCAATGAACAAATTTTATTTCATACTTTTTTGATGTCGGTTTAATAGGGTATTTCGCACCATGCAAAGAAAAATCCAAAATTATGTAATATTGAAAATGGTGATTTCTGTTCTAAAAAATGTCAGGTTTGTTAATCTGTTTTTCAAATGTCAAAAACGCTATATGCCATGAAAGCTATCGGCGTGACGTCATTAGCAGTGTAAATAAACAATGGAGTATAACTTTCTTCCTTTATTGAGATACATATCTTGTTTACACTGCGAGTGACGTCACAAGCCTGGCGGCGGCGCCGACCTTATGACTTACGAATTCATATAAAATGCTTTTTAACATAGGCCGCTCTATTTTTTATATATTTTTTTAAATTAACCACTACTCTTCCAGACTACAGGCGACGACAGCACCGCCCTCTCCTACGACGCGCACTTCTGGCTGGGGTCCAAGACCACCCAAGACAAGAAGGGCTCGGCCGCCATCTTGACAGTCACGTTGGACGAAATGCTGAGCGGCAGAGCGGTCCACCACCGCGAGGTCCAGGGGCACGAGTCCACCCAGTTCCTGGGGTACTTCCTGCCAGGTGACTATGAGGTTTAATGGGGTTGATGAGGAAGAAGTGCGAGGATGAGGAAGAGGAAGTATCGAGCACAAAGTACGAGGATGGAGATGAGGATATATTAATGAGGAAAAGGTCCATCAAAGTCATTGGTGCGTGCCACTGGGATTCAAACCCGGATCTCTCGACAGGGCCGTCTTTAACCTAATGGAGGCCCTGGGCAGTACTGGGCATATTAGGATAATGGGATATTGTAGTCAGTAATTATTAAGGTTCGATTTCTTAGAATTATATAAGTTTTTTGGTAATAAATATTGATTATCGTTTGGTGATCTGACAGGAACTCGGGACTTTGTATTTGATCTGAGGGGGCCGCTATCGATCGCGGGGCCCTGGGCCCTGGCCCAAAATGCACACTGGGAAAGAGGAGTCTGCCTCTCGATTCGAGGTCGAATTCTAAGCTACTTGGTTATCACCCCTATTGGTTTTAATGACGTAGAATTTTCTTTCAGCCATAAGGTATCTGGAAGGTGGCAATGAGTCTGGTTTCAACCAGGTTGAAACCAACGCTGGCGCCGAAAAACGTCTCCTAAAGCTGAAGGGTTCCGACAACATGAGGATTGAAGAGGTGTTTATAATTTCTGTTTTTACGAAAAAAAAAAAGTGCCTGCAGAAGTGAAAACTTATAAGATGTGTTTTCTTTCTTGGTGATTTGGCCGACAGTTCAATTAAAACGCAATTGAGTTTCTCTGTAAAAAAAGAAATGACATTTAAAGCATTATATTAGGTAAATGTCGTTTAATAATCGCAATGTCGAATCCAAAATCACCCCCATTGAGTTCGATTCCTGGCCAGGCATATTTAAATTATTAAAAAATCCAATAATGCCGTTTTAGTTTTCACCAAAATCGGTCCGCAGACTCCTTTCAGCATTTTTCGCTGTTCCGTATAGTTTCGGATTACCCCATCCACGCACACCTGAAAAATTCACTCTGTATATGCTCTTATCTTCTGCTCCAGGTGCCAGCAGAAGCCGGCTCCTTGACCGCGAACCACTGCTTCATCCTCGAGGTGGACCACGCCATCTTCGTGCTGATGCCGGAAGGTGCGAAGGCGACGCAGAGACGCAAGATCATCAGCGTTGCCAACAAGCTGAGGGATGATTACCATAATGGCAGAGCTACTATTGAGATCATTGGTACTATTGAGTTTCAATATGGTTTCGACCTATCCGGGTCCGGGTTCGAATCCCAGTGGCACGCACCAATGACTTTGTAAAAAAGTTATGTGCGATTTATAAAATTAAATATCACCTGCTGTTACGGTGAAGGAAAACATCGTGAGGAAACCTGCATGCCTGAGAGTTCACAAAAAAATGTTCTCAAAGGCATGTGAAGTCCACCAACCCGCAGTAGGCCAGCGTGGTGGACTAAGGCCTACATCCCTCTCATTGTGAGAGGAGACCCGACCCTGTAGTGGGTCATTAATGGGTTACTGACATGACATGACATTGCATAAATAAAACAAAAGTAACTTTTTATTCAACTGGTATCTTCGAAACTACATAACTTTAAGAGGAAATGATATACTTAGGTCAGCTTAATTTTATGACTACAATAAAAACGATTTGGTATCATAATCATAATAGAATTATATTATAACTTGTTTCTTCGAGTAAATTACGCCAATCATTCCTCGGCCGTTAACTCGTAGAATGCTCAAGATAATCAAGTGACTAGGTATATCCTTTCGTTATTATATTGGGCAAGCTATAATTTACAAACAAATTTAAATAGGAAATGACTAAAACATTTTTTGTACATACCTCGGGGGCCGCAGCTGTTGCTTAACTCATCCTTGGAGCCGCAACTGACGATCACCAGGCTTCTTAGTTCTACTGTCTTAAGCATTCTACTAATTATTGGCCAGGGTACCTTCTATCCGTCGACTGGTGTACCCGTCGACTATCTTGGATATTATAAGCTTTATCCTACATGCCACTTCAGAATATCTACGACTTACTATCATATTGAGGTAGAGTGTGTCAGTGTCAATGACCATTTATCTGGTGATGAAAAAAATTAGGAGCAGCAGCGCATTTTATTCGGTTTTAGTATTTTGATGCCTATCATTGGTTTACAGATGAATTTTCGTCTGATGAAGACATCGCGACGTTCTTCGAAGCTCTCGGCTCAGGGTCTGGACTGATGTAAGGATACGTTTTAAATGCAAATGCTGGTGAAGCTAACTTTTAGATCTTGCCAAGACGAAATCTTTGCATTTAAGAAAAACAATACTTTTACTAACAGAAAGCAATAATTATTTATTCGACGGAAATGAAAACAATAGAAAGTAAACGAAAAGAACAAAAACGAAACTTAAATAAATCTTAACTATTAAAAATATCTATTTACAGAATACAATAAAATAAAAAGAAAACTCATATATTTCATATAAAGTGGCCATGTGAGGCATCGTTCCCAAGACGCTGGCGGCATTTCCACGCTGAACACACAGGCTCAGCCTTTGAGCGAAATAGCCGCCAGCTCTTGGGTCACCAGAGGCAAGAACCAATCTGGTCGACATTTCCGACATGAACTTTTTCATTTCGGAAGACCACGGACCCATAGTCTCTACTGCAAGCGCCACAAATATATTATTTTCTGATAAATTACTATATTTGCGACGCTTCAGATATTGGGCCTGGTCGGCAGCGGCCCCAGCACTAACAGCAGTAACACTGATGTGTGATGGGGCCAGTGTATCGACACAAGTAGCGTCCCATACCAGAGATCGGCCCAAACACCACGGCACTAAAGTAGAACCATCTGGTCTCTTGCCATCGCTTCTGGATAAACCCGGAGGTTCTAATATAACAGAAATGTATTTTTGATCAACTGTTTTTTCAAACAAAGAATACCAGACAAACAGGCCAAGAGGCCACCTGATGGTCACCGTTGTCTAAGGACACGGGCCACACCAGGATGTTCACAGGTTCACAGGACTCCCGCATCCAACCTCAAAAGGAGAAGAAATCCTATTTGAGGCTGCCATCCGCATACTCCCTTTGCTACTCATGAGGACTAAGATGTTCGCCTCAAATAGACCCCGGCAACCACACCTCCCCAGCCGAAACACAAGACGTGAAGAAAATGCTGCTTTACGACGGGTTAAGCTGGCGGTTAGGTGCCTCTCCAGATGTGCTACTTTGGTTCTTTAATATGGTACCTTTAACTCCATTCCATTTCCATCCTATTTCCGCAGAGCTACGCTCGTGAAGACATATCAGCTGTCTACCTCTACCGAGTGCTGGTTGGTGATGAGATAGAGCTCATCTCTCTCAGCAAACCCTACAAGCAGAGACAGCTGGCGTCCGATGTAAGTATTTTGTACCAGCTTTCGTTACTGTTCAAGGGATGGCGCTAGCTGTATCCTGAATCGCGGTATCGAAGTTTTCTAAACATTTTGCTAATTAATTAGACGTTAAGAAAATCTATCACTGCACAATATACGAGTAACTTGTCGTCTATCGAGATGAATCGACTGTATTCTAGGTTTTAGGCCTTTCAGTTCAGTACCGACGACCATATCACAGAACACGATAACTAAGGTTCCTACTCACTCTTATCACTTCTTTTCTTGGTTAGATTATTATAATTTGAGAGCTGCATATGGACACTAATAAACAAACACAAATTTACAATTTTTAAACATGTGTTTGTAAAATATTCAATGGCAAATAATTAATGATAATGACAACAAAAACAAAGACAAAAAAGTTGTTCCGTCTCCGCCACCCGTCAACAGATGGCGCCACGCGATCCTGAATCACGCTATCGAAGTTTTCTACATCGCCGGCATATATACAACACTCCGACATGACACAATCGGAGCACGGCCGCCCCCCAGGCATCACCACCTCGCCTGGTGGGAGATCGTCGTTATTATAGATAAAACAAAAGTATGATTATAATGAAGGCATGCCTACGTCCAACACATGCTTGCCTGATCTATTAGTATTTACCAAAATTGTGTTTATAGGTAAAACGAAATTATTATGTAGACGTACTACCACCTCCAAAACACGCTACGGCTGAACCTAACCTGTCTGCATATCTTCCACAGGAGGTATACATCCTAGACACCCCCTGCTCTGGCGTGTTCGTATGGCTGGGCGGCGGATTGGACTCAGACACCAAGAGGAACTACCATGACATCGCACAACAGTACCTGGATCTGAAGGGATATCCTGCTTGGGTAATGATTATAACTAGTTCTTTTTAAAATGCATTGGAAATTCGTACATTAAATTAATGAAAAAACACAACAAGCACACAAACATACGTTTTTTACACACAATATACACACTCGTACATGATATACCTATTTAAGTTGTATTTATATTTCTTTGCAACAATCCGCACACGTGGAACTTGTTTTGGTATGGACCCACCACCCTCCCTTATCTCTCTGAGTAGGTATATACCATAACAACTTATTCCAATAGTACACGACACGTGTTTCGCCCCACAACGGAGCATCATCAGGTGATGTGGACTCTACAACGGTTGGTTGCTGAGTGAGGTCGCCGTTCGAGTGAGCTGCTTATATACCTTTTCTCCCTGCCATTATGACACATCGAGTGTAATCAAAAATCGAATAAAACGTCACTTGTCAGTGTTTTGACGTTTGATATTAGTGACTTATGTCTTTTTTACGTCACATGTGATTTTGGTGGAAAAATATGCAGCAAAGGAGAATTAGATACGTCTATTTGTTCATTCAGCAATGTAACACTATTGTTTTTACTATATTGAATAATTTGTAGCTGTTCTAGCAAACTGAGCCTAATTCCTTTATCGCATCTATTTAAAATGTTATACGTATGGCCAGTAGGTACCGAATGGCCTGATTCTATCAAATGTTTTGCGAAATTGGACCTGTCTGCGCGACCATTTCTATACGCTGCTAGGTGTTCTCGATACCTTGTGTCAAAATTTCTACCAGTCTGACCCACATATATACCGTTACATTCTGGACAAGCGATACTATAAACTCCTGATTGTTTACGTTTGTCCATTTTTTCTTTGCCATTACAGATAGATCCTATGTTATTATCCGTTCTGAATGCAACATTGATATTGTGACGACGTAGGATTTTAGCGATTCGCTCCGAAATCGGTCCTATATAGGTCAAACTAGATTTACATCTGACTATAGTTTCATTTGATGGCCCCGCATACAGTTGATTCCGCATAATTAATTTTTGTTTATTACGAATAAGACAGTCAATCATCCTCCTGCTATATCCGTTCGTAACTGCTATTTTATATATGGTGTTCATTTCCTCTTTATAATTCGAAGGTGATAATGGAATTGATAGTAATCTATGAATATAACAACGAAATGCTGCCATTTTATGTTGCCAAGGATGACAGGAGGAAGCCGGAATGACTGTATCCGTATACGTAGGCTTACGGTAGATAGAAAAGGAATGTTTGTTTTTTACTCTTGTGATGGTGAGATCTAAAAAGTGTAGTGAATAATTTTCCTCCAATTCTAATTTAAATTTAATTTTTGGATGGACTCTATTAAGTTTATTTACAAAAACATCTAATTGTCTATCAGTACCTGTCCAGCATATAATTATATCGTCAACATATCTATAGTAATATAAAATAGATTTATGTCCAATAATATGATTGTTTTCAAACTTGTCCATGAAAATGTCTGCCATTAAAGGGCTTAAAGGAGAACCCATTGCGAGACCTTCTTTTTGACTATAAAATTTGTGGTTAAATTGGAAATAATTTTGACTCATACATAAACTAGTTAACCTGATGAGATCATCTTTTTCTCCGGGATGTAATTTTGATTTATCAAAAAGTTCGGATAAAATATTAATTGATTCGGAATGGGGTACATTAGTGAATAAGCTATCGACATCAAGTGAAACTAGTTTTGCTTTGAGAGGCAATGTAATATCCTTTATGTTTTGTACTAAATGATGGCTATTTTTTAGACTGTACTTCGGAGAAAAAGATGTTTTTTCTTTGATTATAGAATTAAGTCGACGGGCTAAATTATATGCTGGAGCCCCAATGTAGGAGACTACTGGCCGTATTGGTATATTTTCTTTATGAATTTTGGGCAAACCGTACAAAATAGGGGCACGAGGGTTCATTGGTATTAAGGATGTGGGTGGATTTTTAAAAATATTATGTGAACTTTTTATAACGCTTTTTAACTGAGCGGTGTATTTATTGGTGGGATCTGAATTTAACTCTATAAAGTCATCCCCATTTATAACCTCGCAGACTTTTTCGTGATATGATGGTCTTTCCATTATCACAATAGTATTTCCTTTATCCGCTTTACTCAAAACCAAATCGTTGGACTCTAAGCGTTGTCGGATTGATTTTAGTATTGTATTTTCCTTGGTGATAATGGGGCTGCAAGGTATTGAGGTAGACTTGATTTGCTCTGCAACAAGATGTTTAGTAATATTATCTCCTTTACTAATGACCACGGCCATCTCTGCGTCCACTGCGAGGTTTTCTAAAGATTTTTGAGATGGTTTTGAGTGTAGGTTGTATTTTAAACCCTTTTCTAAAAGTTTTATTTCAGCAGGTGGAAACTGGACCTCAGACAGGTTTTTTAAACGTGGATGAAAAGATGGGGTGGTTTGATTACTGTTATTATCATTATTATTGACATTTTGGCTGGATCTTAATTTTTGTAATTTTCTGGATTGTAAAATGTACTTATTATGAGCTTCTAGAGATGCTAACTCTCTAGCTTTGTAGTCTAATAAATCAAATTCAACATTATGTAAATTATAAGATAGTTCCATATGTAGAACTTTTAAATGTATTTTTAGGTTATCTCTTACAGTAAACCAATGACGTGACTCCTCGTTTAGCCAAACTTTTTGGGCTTTATTTATAGCGATGTTTGCTGCTCGATTGCTAGATCTAGTCTGGATATTGATGTAATTAGGAATAACATTAAAATAACATAACATTAAAATAACATTAGAATTGGAGGAAAATTATTCACTACACTTTTTAGATCTCACCATCACAAGAGTAAAAAACAAACATTCCTTTTCTATCTACCGTAAGCCTACGTATACGGATACAGTCATTCCGGCTTCCTCCTGTCATCCTTGGCAACATAAAATGGCAGCATTTCGTTGTTATATTCATAGATTACTATCAATTCCATTATCACCTTCGAATTATAAAGAGGAAATGAACACCATATATAAAATAGCAGTTACGAACGGATATAGCAGGAGGATGATTGACTGTCTTATTCGTAATAAACAAAAATTAATTATGCGGAATCAACTGTATGCGGGGCCATCAAATGAAACTATAGTCAGATGTAAATCTAGTTTGACCTATATAGGACCGATTTCGGAGCGAATCGCTAAAATCCTACGTCGTCACAATATCAATGTTGCATTCAGAACGGATAATAACATAGGATCTATCTGTAATGGCAAAGAAAAAATGGACAAACGTAAACAATCAGGAGTTTATAGTATCGCTTGTCCAGAATGTAACGGTATATATGTGGGTCAGACTGGTAGAAATTTTGACACAAGGTATCGAGAACACCTAGCAGCGTATAGAAATGGTCGCGCAGACAGGTCCAATTTCGCAAAACATTTGATAGAATCAGGCCATTCGGTACCTACTGGCCATACGTATAACATTTTAAATAGATGCGATAAAGGAATTAGGCTCAGTTTGCTAGAACAGCTACAAATTATTCAATATAGTAAAAACAATAGTGTTACATTGCTGAATGAACAAATAGACGTATCTAATTCTCCTTTGCTGCATATTTTTCCACCAAAATCACATGTGACGTAAAAAAGACATAAGTCACTAATATCAAACGTCAAAACACTGACAAGTGACGTTTTATTCGATTTTTGATTACACTCGATGTGTCATAATGGCAGGGAGAAAAGGTATATAAGCAGCTCACTCGAACGGCGACCTCACTCAGCAACCAACCGTTGTAGAGTCCACATCACCTGATGATGCTCCGTTGTGGGGCGAAACACGTGTCGTGTACTATTGGAATAAGTTGTTATGGTATATACCTACTCAGAGAGATAAGGGAGGGTGGTGGGTCCATACCAAAACAAGTTCCACGTGTGCGGATTGTTGCCAAGAAATATAAATACAACTTAAATAACAATGGATTTCCGCAAAGTAACGCCTGATACAATATATTATATGATATACCTACACAAAAATGACGTCATGTATTTTTTTCTTCTGGTTATGACCACAGATTAGGTAACAGGGTTACGACGATGGCGCATTCACGTTCAGCCAATGAAACGTTAAAGTTTATGTATATTTTAAAAAGAAGGAAAAGATAAAAATAGATAATGAGGGTTATGACGGTAAATTTGGAAAAGTTAAGACCACGAAAGTATTGAAGATATAAATTAATAAAAGAGCACAATTAAAAATTTACGTGTATTCAACGCTCTATTTTTAAAAAATATTGTTGTAGAAATTGTTGTTGGTTCGTGATATGAATCCATTTTTTACCGTAAAAATATAATTTTGCTCCCTTGTTGTTAAATTATAGTCGAATATCGACTACTGGGCGAACACTAGTAAATTTTGAAATGGTGTTCCGACATCCAGGTGCACGTGACCAGGGTGTCAGAAGGCGTGGAGTCCAGGGAGTTCAAGCAATACTTCCACAACTGGGACGCCATTAGCGCTGACAGCAGATCCATGATATCAGAGTCTGGTGAGTCAAAAAAACCTAATTGCACTCCGGGAGTGCCGGCAGAAGTGAAAAACTTATAAGATGTGTTTTGTTGGTGATTTGGACGAAAGTCGTTTAAAACAATTGAGTTTCTCTGTCAGAAAAGAAACGACATTTAAAGCATTAAATGTCGTTTAATAATCGCAATGTCGAATTCAAAATCACAATCATTATAATATTTAGCTTCTATAACAAAATACACTTACTATTTATGAATGTTTTCTTTTTACAATTTCCATAGTTCCATCTAATTAGACGCATTTTGTTTATGATTGTTTTCCTTTTGACAGTTTCCATAGTTACTTTGACTTTCTATATGCTTCTATAGCTGCGTCTCGTAACGGTGTCGCGAGTCCAGAGATTTTATCTCATCTAAATATATGCGAACCGCGCTAAAAGAAGTTTACACTTACAAGATAAATAACGCTTCACACTCACAGCCCCACACTAGGATCCCCTGTGTCGTGTGCCATGGACACACACAAGACAACACACACCCAGACCAGAAACAGACATTCAAATTCATCATTCAAATCTCCGCTCTGCTGGGAATCCAACGCAGGACCCTCTACACAGCGCACCGGCGTCTTAAACACTGCGCCACTCAGGTCGTCCCACGTTCGTGCTAATAAATGATTTTTATTTTTCATTTTTCAATTCGTTGTCCTCAGATGCCGGCTACTTCTCAGCTGATGCTGACGAGGTCGCGCTCACGGCGAAGGTCATCGGCAAGAGCGCAGCAGCCAGGGGCTTCATGCCTGACGATGGAGACGGAACGCTGACCATCACCAGGTAAGAATAGCTTTAAAAACGGGTCTTTTTTATACGTTTAATTTTAATGAAATACTTTTAAACATGATTTTGACGTACTTGTCAGTAACCCATTAATGACCCACTACAGGGTCGGGTCTCCTCTCACAATGAGAGGGATGTAGGCCGCCGTCCACCTGACCTAGTGCGGGTTGGTGGACTTCACATGCCTTTGAGAACTTTTTTTTTCTGAACTCTCAGGCATGCAGGTTTCCTCACGATGTTTTCCTTCACTGTAACAGCAGGTGATATTTAATTTTTATAAAGCGCACATAACTTTTTTTACGAAGCCATTGGTGCGTGCCACTGGGATTCGAACCCGGACCCCTCGATTCGAGGTCGCATTCTAAGCCACTGGGCTATCACCGCTTCGTACGACGTTGACGTACTTAAAAACGTCGAATCAATTTGAAACTTTGCATACTTATCAAGAACCAATGGCAATGCAATAATATAAAAAAATCAAACTAAAAAATTAAAAATAAATACCTACTAGTTTTAATAGTTAAAAACCCCAAAATGCATTTTGTTAATTTTTTTGTTTAATACTGAGTTTTAGACGCCCCAAACGTTCTATAACCAATACTGATATATAGACAAACAAACTTTCTACAAAAACATTTTCAAATACCGTGTGAAAACCGCAGAATTGACCAAAAACCTGAATCACGCTATCGAAGTTTTTCACCCCGCTCGCATATATACGAGGTCCCTCGCTGCGCCGTCGGGGGTCCGAGGCGTCGGTGGAAGCCAGTGACGTCACGCTGGTCTGACGTGGCGCACATTCAGATGTACAGCGCATGCGTTGTAGAAGAAACTAGAATATACCTCTCGAGGTCTCTAGGTGTGTGTACGGTTATTATAACGTCGACGTCGCTGTGACTCCCTTTTGTAGTTAAATTATTGGAATTTTTCGGCGTGGCTATAATTATTATATCCAGGCACTGTTCGAATTAAAAATTAAATAAAAAATTATAAATAAAAAAATGTATTAAATTGTTTACTCGCGGTGAATGATAAGGATAACCTTAAGATACGCAACTTTACACAAGAGTATTGTATCAAAAACTACCAGAGTTCCTTAAAAATATTTCTTCTAACTACAAAAGGGAGTCACAGCGGCGTCGATGTTATAATAACCGTACACACACCTAGAGACCTCGAGAGGTATATTCTAGTTTCTTCTACAACGCATGCGCTGTACATCTGAATGTGCGCCACGTCAGACCAGCGTGACGTCACTGGCTTCCACCGACGCCTCGGACCCCCGACGGCGCAGCGAGGGACCTCGTATATAAGCGAGCGAGGTGAAAAACTTCGATAGCGTGATTCAGGTTTTTGGTCAATTCTGCGGGTTCTACGGGGTTTTTTTTAGGAAATAATTGTATACAGGCTATTTGTGAATCTATGAAAAATTGTTTTCATAATAATTATTATTAGGGCCTGAAAATTAACGTCTTTCCGTAAAAAACTACTAAATACATTTTTTGCCCGCGGATTCGGCCGCGTGGATTCCAGAACTTGGCCCAGAGTTTAATACACGTATTAAATGATTAAATTTCATCCAAATCCATTCAGCCGTTTTTGCGTAAAAGAGTAACAAACATCAATCCAAATTTACAAACATTTCACATTTATAAAAGTTTGTATGTCAGAGGGCAATGGAGAGAGCTATGCTTGGTATTTCTCTACGAGACAGAATCAGAAATGATGAAATCCGTAGAAGAAAGAAGATGACCGACATAGCTCTCAAAGTTTGCAAATTGCTCTCAAAGTGGCAATGGGCTGGCCACATCGTTCGCAGGTCTGACAACCGATGGGGAAGGAAGGTCCTCGAATGGCGACCACGTTTAGGCAAAAGGAGCACAGGCCGCCCTCCACCAGGTGGACTGACGAGCTGAAGAGGACAGCGGGTACCGTTGCATTCAGAGCGCCCAGGAGCGGGCGGAGTGGCGTCGATTAGGGGAGGCGCGTGTCCAGCAGTGGACTGCCAAGGGCTGAAAGGAAGGAAGGATATTAGGATGTAGGATATATACTTTATAATTGGAATTAGGGTATATTTTGCATATTCTTGTTACCAGGATATCAGGAGAAACCGAGGACACAACTGAGGGTCTCCCAAGCTTACCAGTCCTGTACCAGAGCGATGTCTACGTGGTCAAGTACCAGTACACTGACCAGAAGGGCGACGACGCATACGTTATCTATGTCTGGATTGTGAGTTTTTTATTTTATTTTGCTTGATCTTGTCAGTAACCTTTAATGACCCACTACAGGATTGGGCCTCCTTCTCGCAATGAGAGGGTTGTAGGCCTTAGTCCACCACGCTGGCCTACTGCGGGTTGGTGGACTTCACATTTGAGAACATTTTTTTGTGAACTCTCAGGCATGCAGGTTTCCTCACGATGTTTTCCTTCACCGTAACAGCAGGTGATATTTAATTTTATAAAGCGCACGTAACTTTTTTACAAAGTCATTGGTGCGCGCCACTGGGATTCGAACCCGGACCCCTCGATTCGAGGTCGAATTCTAAGCCACTGGGCTATGTCGAATCGCCTTGAGAAACCTTCTTTATACAGGGTGCTGGCGCGACGGCTGAAGACAAGGCAGCTGGGTTGGCGCTGGCTGCTGAGATGGAAGACGAGCTGGATGGTAACGCAACGGTCGTGAAGGTGCCGCAAGGGAACGAGAATAAACACTTCTTGAGCATCTTCAAAGGTATGGAAGTCTACTTTTCTCTTACAGATTCCGCAGAGTGACTAAACCAAAGAGTGGCGACCGTTCACGGTTAATTTCAAAATGTAATTCTGCTAAAAAGCTGCGTTCACGACTATCTGAATCCAGCCCGCCTTCCAATATGTCTAAAAAATGAATTAAGCGCGGCGCGAAAACAATAAAAAAAAATCAGTCAGTTGACGCGAAAAACTATGGCTTCAATCCTTCTGAGTATGAAGCCAATATCATCCTTTAGAGCCATCCTTCAGTATCATTCGTCATAGTAGAGCAGGGGAGACATACGGCTGAGATACAGATGGAGAAGGTACCGCAATCTTCTCTCTCTTTTTGACCGAAGGACAGTGGAAGCCTGGCTCCTGCTCTAGTTTATACCTATATCTAGTATATACCTATATCTAGTATATACCTATATCTAGTATATACCTCTATGGTTAGATGACTACCTGAAGTGTGTTGAGATGAAGAGAGTAAAGCCTCGAAAGTGAAGGCTCCTATTGTAGTTCGAACTTAAGACACAGAATACACAATAGTACAAGTACAGAAGGCCCACTTCGAAAAGTCATTTAAAGAAATATACACTCTAGCTACGATACGATTAAGTTCAATTCAGATCGCGCAGCGCTTATCACCTACGATAATGGCGTCTCTTACTAGCGCATAAGCCTTACCTTTTCCACTTTCCCGCTACCTGTTGCGTCTCTTTCTAGCGCGTTACTCTCACCTATTCCCCTTTCCTTTCTAGCCGTTTGTACGGGGCCGCTGTTCGTAGGTACATTTTTGATACCGACACGGGGAGAGGGCCAGGCCTGCTTAAGATGAGTTTAACTTATTTCAGGTACATTGGCCGTTCTCTTCGGCAGTAAGGAAGACGAATACAAAGCAGAGAACTTCAAGAAATCCTACGATGTCGATGGTATTCGTCTTTTCAGGGTAAGTGTCGTAAATTTTACTTGAAAATACCGTTCTGGAGGTAGTTTTTATCCTGCCTTTGTCAGTAAACCCATTAATGACCCACTACAGAGTCGGGTCTCCTCTCACAATGAGAGGGATGTAGGCCGCCGTCCACCACGCACCACTACTGCCCGTTGGTGGACGAACATGCCGCGTGAGAACATTTTTTTTGAACTCTCAGGCATGCAGGTTGCCTCACGATGTTCTCCTTCACCGTAACAGCAGGTGATATTTAATTTTATAAAGCGCACATAACTTTTTTACAAAGTCATTGGGATTCGAACCCGGACCCCTCGATTCGAGGTCGAATTCTAAGCCACTGGGCTATCACCGCTTACATTATCCTGGTTTTAAGCTAATCCTATGAAGGAATCTCTTACAGCAGATCCGCAAAAGGATATTTGGGCGATTGAACGATTGAGAGAGAGATAGGGAGAGATTCTTTATTTTCGATCGAGAATTGTCGGCTTGGGTATGACGACTTGAGTGGCGCAGTGGTTAAGATACCGGTGCGCTGCGCGGAGGGTCCTGGGTTCGATTCCCAGAAGAGCAGGGATTTGAATGATGAATTCAAATTTCTGTTTCTAGTCTGGGTGTATCGTGTTCTTGTCTTGTGTGTGTCCATGGCACACGACACAGGGAATCCTAGTGTGGGGCTATGAGTGTGAAGCGTTATTTTTTTATTAATATTTATTTTCTTCAATCAATATGAGAATTAAACAAACAGGTGGAAGGCACCCAGCTGGGAGTGGACATGAGAGCTATCCAGGTGGCGGAGTCGGCTGATGTACTAGAGGATGACGACGTCTTCGTGCTGGAGACTCCTGGCGCCATCTACGTGAGGGACGGAAAGGTATGGCTGTGACCCATTAATGACCCACTGGCGGGTTGGTCTCCTCTCACAATGAGAGGGATGTAGCCCGCCGTCCACCACGCTGGTCTTTTAATTTTAATTCGCGATTAAAAAATAATGCAGACACAAAATTATAAAAATTTAAAAACAAATTGTCGTTCAATACAGCAACAGATTTCTAGAAACTATAATTTGTTTTTCAAAGCAATTTTAAACTTTTTTCAATAAAAAGTAGTGCCGAGATTGTTTACCGAATAAGACAAGCGAATAAAATGTAACTGTAATTCAATCTGTATAAAAACCACGTGTACGCGGCACACATTTGCTAGGCGGCGAATATCGGTGCCACTTGTCTTCTACTTCAATATTCGACCAATAAATGTGTTTTTCAGGAATCCGACCTGACAGAACACGACGCTGCCATCGACTTCTTGCAGGGAGTGCTGGGAGAGGAGAAGGAGATCATCGTGGTCCAGCAGGGAGAAGAGCCAGAGGACTTCTGGGAAGCTTTAGGTGAGTTTATTCTATAATAATGTTT
The DNA here is from genome assembly GCA_905147235.1 of Erynnis tages. Classification (NCBI taxonomy): domain Eukaryota; kingdom Metazoa; phylum Arthropoda; class Insecta; order Lepidoptera; family Hesperiidae; genus Erynnis; species Erynnis tages. The sequence continues at coordinate 584,464 of LR990101.1, read as the reverse complement.
TTCATAATTTTTAGTTTTAACTCCATATCACGGAAACTACTGAAATGATTTTGATTCCCTGCTTTTCAAATTCAAATTCAAAAGCTTTTATTCATTATTAGGTACAATTTATGCACACTTAATGAACGTCATACATTTAACATTATACAAGCATCCGCTTTGATCGCCCCTCAGGCAAAACGTAGACTAGGAGAAAAAAGCGGGCGGAAAAAAACTCCCAGAACTCTTTTAAAAATAAGTATGAATTACTATTTACCATTCCCTAAGTTGAAAAGAAAGTAATCAAACAATAAAAATAATTTTAAAACATTAAACCGATTAAAGGGTTGTCCACACCTAACATTTTTATTTATTTTTTTGAGAAATTTTTTTATTTTAATTTTTTAATAATGTGGCATAAAAAATACATACAGCCCTAAATTTTCATCCTTCTATCACCGACCCCTATTTTTAATAGTCGATTTTTTAACGCTCGATTACTTATTATTTATTTATTACTTATTACTTATTATGTATTCCCGCAGGACTATGACATGGGGTTCTTCAAGTAGGGCATAAAAAAAGCTCTCCTTCATAGCCGGCAACGCACTGGCGACCCCTGGTGTTGCACGCGTCAGTAGGCGACGGTGACCACTTACCATCAGGTGGCCCGTCTGTCTGTTTGCTGAGAGCACTATTTATAAAAAAAAACTTGAGAGTTGTCAAGGGACACCCGGAAGGAACGAAGTTCATGACGTAAATGACAATGTCATTTACGACACTTTTTGCTGTCATAACGTAACTGAAGTTCATTCGTAACTTTTCGTAAGAATTTTTTCCGTCTAGCCCCCTTTCACAACGCGCGATAAGGAACTTCGTTCCAAAAACTTATATGGCAAAACAACGTTTGCGGAGTCAGCCAGTAGGTATTTGTATAGATTGAATGTGAATGGTGGCAACATCCATTGCAGGAGGCGCCCCTGAAGAGAAGGAGGACGCGTCGGGCTGGAGACTGGCGGTGAACCGGCGGATCACCACGCCCAGGAGCCTCAGCTCCGTCGCTGTGTCCGTCACCGGCAAGGTCACCTTCGAAGACCTGCCGCCCGAGTTCACGCAAGAGGTTAGTGCTGCGACTGCAATCTAGAAAAGAACAAAACAATGCGAATTGTTGACTGTTACGCGAGAAAGATGTTCCTAAAATAGTTTAATAAGTTTAGATCGGTCTACATAACTTATACGTAATTGAATACTTAATTTTACATTTTATTGCAATTAATAAGTTAGGTAGATAGTACCTATAAATTTTTTAGCATTCCAATAATTTTTATATTTTAATAATTATCGGGCATGACTTATGGCATGCCGTTACGATCTATACAGGTCGATCGATAGGTAATTACGTATAAGCAAACTATGAGAAGAGAACACAATGGAAGCATGTTTCTAAAAACTTCTTCAACTAAAAACAAACAACAAAAAATTCAAACAAACTAAAAATCATATAATAGTGGATCCTACGCGTAGGTATGTTCTACTATTCTGTTTTCTATAGTATGTTCATTTATTATGTGAGGAGATTTTAACTTAACAACACCACCCCTTCCTTCTCGCTGTTTGAGTGTAAGCCGGAATACAAATGCCATTTTTCCAGGATCTGTCTGATGATGGAGTGTACGTCCTTGACACCGGTGAGGAGCTGTACTTGTGGAGGGGAGCCAATATTCCCGAGAGGGTCAAATCTGCTAAGAATAAAATCATTGAGGTGTGTTATTTTAAACTCAAATCACTAAAACAACTGGAAAAGAAGTTGACAGCAATGGCTCACTTTTGTGCACGAGTCTCATTTCACATCTATACTAATATTACAAAGCTGAAGAGTGTTTGTTTGTTTGTTTGAACGCGCTAATCTCAGGAACTACTGGATTGATATCAAAAATTCTTTCAGTGTTGGATAGTCCATTTATAGAGGAAGGTTATAGGCCATATTTTATTTTCAAATAAATTGAAAATGAAAATTGAAAATTGAATCGAAAACCTATGTATGTTTGCGCTGCAAAAACTATTGACGGGAGAACAAAATGATGTACTACGGGTTTGTAGGTCTTATTAAGATCTACAAAAAAATCTGGAGAGCACATATCTAACTATCATAGTTTAGTCACAATAACCGCTTTTACTTTTTACCCTTCTCTGCACCAACTTCTAAAATCAACGCGGGCGAAGCCGCGCGCATACTCTAGTTTCAAAAATAAACACCACAGCATACAGTTATTTTTTAATGTTTTTTTTTTCATTTAATTTTTGTTTCGACAATCAACTAAAATCAACGTGGCGGTTACGTGGGTCCTAAAATCAACTAAAATCACCTCAAATCTAAATCTCGAGCACCGATCATTACCAAACTTAATTGAAAAGTCTGAAATCCAAATGTTATTGTACCAGGAATACATAGAAGACGACGGCTTGGACCGAACTGTGGACTCCGTGTTAGTGGTCTCCGTGAAGCAAGGCAACGAGCCCTCGGCCTTCAAGAAGCTGTTCCCTGCTTGGGACGATGACATGTGGAATGTAAGTCGCATTGCTACACCCTCTTTTCTCTTTAACACCCGACGCAAAAGAAGGGGTGTTATAGGGACCGTGCGTGGCGACACCTACGCCATCTAGTGTCATTTATCGGAACTGCATATTGCTTTATGGGTAGGATTACTACCTTATTGAAAAGTGTATCACAAATAATTTTGTATATTAAAAGGCTCATTAAAAGTGTATTCTTGTATTGATGGATGCTCCAATACTCCCAAGAATAAAATATATAAATATGTTAGAGTAAATTCTCGTAATTTTCCACTGATAGTACCAACATGCTCTGGCTAAAAACTATACGAAAAGTTGGATAAATGCAGTTAAAAATACACGTGACATGAATTCAAACGGTTAAAAAGAACTATCAAGGTTTTTTTAATGAAACTAATATATAATTTTTTTTGAGATTTATTTAAAATTCAAGTTACTTTTATTTTCAATGAAAAGGAGGAATTTGTTGTATTTAAACATTTTTATTTATCACACAACATCAAAATACCTGGCGTTCATCTTAAAATAGATACTGCTTTATGCGTTGGTCACTTAAAAAATGTTATCGGAAAATCCTCTACACCCTTTAAATATACCAACAAACTTTCTATTGAAAAACACTTGGACCAAATACTTAAGAATTTGAAAAATATCAACGTTCGCACGACACACACAATTCTTGATATCACTAAAATCGCATTTTATACATTTTTCGTAATTTAATCTATAATTTAATTTATAGTGAAATATTGAGTTATTCCTCGTTAAGCGACATTATGAAAACATAATATGAAACTGCTTATTTCGCTGTTTCATGAACAGATCAAGACTCAAGATACCTCAAGTTAACGACAAATTCAATATTGTTATTAAATGTTTTTCCTTTTTTTTTCAGAACCAAGCATCCTACGAAGACATTAAAAACGAAACGAAAGCTGCCAATTCTAAATAAGAGAACATTTTGTTTATTAAGATTGTAAAGTTATTTATTTTAAGCACACATTTAATATCACCTGTATAGCTATTAATGCATTATGCAATGTAGTATTTAAAACACATTTCTTTTCACAAATTTAATTGATAACTTTTCCATGTATGAAGAAGCGATGACAATACTTGGTGTCATCGCTTGACCATGAAAACTGCATGATGAAAATTAAAGATAAGACTGTGTTTTTTGAACTCTTATTTTATCTTGCTATCTATATTCTATACACTTATTCTATATTTATGATGTTTTAGTTGTATTATTATGTAACAGTATATTTTATACATTTTATGAGTACATACAAAATTTAACAAATAAAACATAATTTACAAATTTTATGTAATACGATTTTTATTTCCTCTTAAAATACAATACACAGCAATAGAATATCACAGATATAAACCTATAAAGCCTGCTACAGACCTTCAGTTTTAACTGTACGGTCGAACTGTGCAGTTATAAAGCCCGCTACAGACCTTCAGTTTTAAGTGTGCAGTTCGACTGTACAGTCAGCATGAAATATAAGTAAGTAAGTGTACAAAATTTCAAGGACAAAAGCAGTGTGATCTCTTCCGAACTTTATCCGGAAGGATCTCTAAGAGACACACTGGTTTATAATCTGCACCAAATTGTTATTCTCCAACGCTGCGGCCACTCTTTCCTTGTCGGCCAGTTGCTTGTTCACCGCGTACTCCGACATGTGACTGCCTTCAGTCACTTCCACTGACACCTTGAACCGACTCGGGAGAGCTCGGAGCAGCTGGACTCGGATTGATAGACCTGGAATGAAATTTTACATACACTTACAGAGCTCATCTTTAAAGCTAAATGAACTACGGTCTTCCCTAGTGTTGCTACTGTCAATTGCTAATATATCATGTAATATTTATAAATAATGGTCTAGGGACTTCACTTGAATTTTTTTGAGTCAATTGGAGGCAGATTCTGTCACTGGCATTTTCCACCCTAAGCCAGGTGTTGCAATCCATAAATGTCTCACTGCAGGGTCAGATCTCCTCTCAAATTGAGAAGTCCACAAATAGTCCACCATTCTGACCTAGTACAGGTGGGGGACATCAAATGCCTTTGAGAAGATTATTTAACTCTCAGGCAAGCTGGGTTTCCTCGCAATGTTTTCCTTCATGACAGCAAGTGGTACTCAATTTTATAAAGCACTCTCAAACCATTAAAGAAAGTTATTAGTTAAGCAAGTGGTACTCAATTTTATAAAGCACTCTAAAACCATTAAAGAAAGTTATTAGTTATTAGTCCCTGGGATTCAAACCCAGACCCCTTGGTTGAGACCAAATTCTTAGCCACTGGGCTCATAGCTTAATATCACAGCATAGCTAGGACTTCGAAATTTTACTCGAGATGTCTGATGCCAGTGGTACGGCGGTATGGACCAATGCCTTTCTTAAAAAGATACATGTGCTACATAAGAAACCTACATGCCTAGGAGTTTATAATCCAATCCTTCTCACTGTGAAAGCAGACCTTACTCTACAGGATGTGGATAATGGGTTACAGCCAGACTCACACTCAGATCACTATATCTTATAATCGGCTACTGTCTATTTTTCATACCCCTAAGTGATAAGGGTTGTGCACACCAAACATTTTTACTTTATTTTTTGGACAATTTTTTTATTTTTATTTTTCAATAATGTGCAATCAAAAAATACATACAACCCTAATTTTTTCTTGCCAGCTCCGCGAGGATTGACTTCAGAACAGTGGGCCCTGGAGCAAAGTTGCCCTCCATAGATCCCTCTATCCATTGGTAGTATAAAAAAGTGGGGCTGAAATTTTTGATGAAATTTTTCTAAGTCCCTGGTCCCATAGTGCCCCGAAGGCTACTCCCCAACCCAGACCTGAACCTACAGGATGTCAATAATGGGTTACAGCCAGACTTAAAGACCACTGTATCATAAAAACTCACCTATCAAAGTAGCCATACTACAGTGCGGTATTGTAGGCGTAAAGTAGACATGTACAAAATTTTTCTCATTATCCACTATTATGTTCCTCTCCTCTATCACACGGAGTTCTTCTAGCGTGAGTGGATGTTCTGGGTCGTTAATATTGCGTATTAAATCGAATATTTCGCGTTCGTCGAATTCATCCACAATATCCTCATCGTGCTCGTCTGATGTGATAACCCGTTCCGATTCCTTCTCATATACGTCTGGGTTTACGTTATCGGCTACTTTTTCCATTTTTACAACAAAAACCTGCAAAATTGAACTGTATTTTGTTTCGGAGAATCACGAGCGAACCGACTTGCGACTTCAAGTTAGGGATGGCGATCTGAGATCGATTAATCGAAGAATCGATTTTTGGAGCCAAAAAGATCGATTATTTAAATTGATATGTAGTACTGAATCGATTCAGTGAATCGATATTTCACCCTTGAAAATCGACATCCGATTTTATTTTATTTTTTGGTATAAACCAAAAAAGTATTTACAATGAATTGAATTTACCCGTATTATAAGAATGCTGCCGGCTGCCGGTTAAAGGTTTTAGATATCAAACATTGGAAAATATAAGCTACATTATCTATTTTCTTAACTTTGTAAACCAATACATTTAAAAAATAAATGTCTTGTTTTATACCTGATCTGATGTATTGATAATGTAATAAAAATATTTTTTATCATCGAATAACCTGATTTTACTGATAAGAGATCGTTAAATTATAATATGTATCTTGTTTTTAATAAAATAGATTGATATTACATTATAAACAAAAACTTAAGAAAAAGATCGTTTTTTCAGAAATCGATCTTATTGGCCTCGATTTTTTTATGGATCGATTCATTAGGTCACGATTCGAACCGATTTAAAAATCGATCTTTTTCGGAAAGAATCGCCTTGCCTATCATGGAAAAGTTTGCAAAAAAAATGTATGGAAGCTAGCTCCATCTTCACGTCTGGGTACATAAATATTAATTTCATATTATACAATTTGTTAACAGATGGCGCTGCTGCGAGTTGTAGTTTGTAGTTTTCAAAAACCAACAGCTAGTTTATTTTTACTTCTCAACTGCCAAAATTTCAACTGTCACTTTTTGCGCTGTCCTTATTTCGCAACCCGCGCACCTCGCGCCATAGAAGATTTGCACCACTTTTCAGATAAAAAAAGATCTAGACCACCTATCATGGTTCTGTAAACGGCATTAGCTTTCTAAATAATTTATCTTCATGAAAGTAGGAAATAAAGAAGCTGATGTGTACAATCACCGATATAAAAACGGAAAGAAAGCGACAAAAGTCGCCATTTCTTTATAAGCATATTTCTACGATAAAACTTATCTTATTCTTATTGGAATTGAATAAGAAGGGATAAAGAAAGATTATTTATCACATTTCAGTAAAGATCTGGTCTAATTCTATACAAAAATAAGCGAAATATTGATAACGAAAATGTATAGTTTCCGTATAAAAAGTAGGGTTGTTTTAGTGATGTGCTACGTACCGAAATAGACGTCGAAAAGTGTCGATACCTAGTTTGCCCAAGATTTTATTGAATGCTTAGAAATAAATGAAAACACTTTTATGCAGCATTGTTTTATTTGCAATTATATTTAAAATGATAAACAAAATCATACACCTTTTGAAAATCCTTCCAACAAATCCTTCTAATCCAACGATTACAATATGACCACTTATTGTTATTTACCAACCCAATTATTATTATTACCCCCAGACTAATTTTCACAACGGCTGAACCGATTTTGACGAATATTTTTCAGAGCAAAAGTAGCCTAATACTTTTATTTCAAAAACATAATAGCCTAAAAAATAAAAACATAGAAATTTGACAAAGTGTGACAGATAGCGATAAAAAATATAGCAGAGAATATGCTTTTATATTTCTTTTTCCTGCATATACGAGATAACATGACTTACAATAAAAAAATAACATGTTTTTTTGGAAATTTAAACAATGTTTAATCAAATCTGTCTGGAATGTAAAAAAAATATAAATTCTTAATTCGGCAAAAAATATCACAAGTACACACGCTCTCACTCTCACTCGAAATATAACAAAATCATACACCTTTTGAAAATCCTTCAAACAAATCCTTCTAATCCAACGATTACAAATGGAAAACTAGCCCGAAGGAAAAGCAAGGAAGCAAAAAGCATTGCCTAAGCTGATGTTGTATGATATTTTTTGAAGCAGCCTTCCACACACAACGGCACATTGCACTCGTCGCACTTAAAGTACGACCTTTGCAATTTTCGACCTTCTCGGAGGCAAACGACGCACTTTTGCCGGCTTTGCCGGTTTGTAGCACGGTCCGTTTCACTCTGAGGAAGTCGAACGGGCCAATGTGTGTGGTGGACTTTGTGATGAAGTGGTGGTGCTGTGCTTCTACGTTCTACTGGGATGAGTGAATGGTGATGTGAAAGAATGGCATGCACTAATTCGAGGCGGAATTTAAGGTTGTCCTGTCGGGCCTGCAGGGAAGACTCCAACAGAACACGTGAATTGTGAATGGAACAATTAAGCAGGCGTTTAAAAAGCTTGAGATACCACTTGGCACACCGCTTCCGCTCGAGCAGGTACGGCTCGAGCATTTGATCCTTGAGATCAACACCGCCCATGCCGCGATTATAATCAAGGATCGACTGTGGCTTGAAACGGTCCGGACGAGCGGATGGACGGGACGTGACATGGGACAGCCCAGTGGCTGACCCGTGACAAGTCGAGATCATGTTGATCCGCTTCTTGTCCATCCAAGACAAGACACAGACGTCCCCTGAGTGCCTCGCGACCAGCTGGCCCTGCCTAAGCGGAGCGCGCGTTACCAATGTGGGTACGCGAGACGCACGTAGGGTACCGACACAGTCAGTGCCGTTACGTTTGAGAATGCGAGCGAGCAAAGGACAGTTGAACCAGTTGTCCATAAACAATCGATATCCTTTATTGAGTAAGGGCTGAATCAACTTTAGAACTAGTGCGGTGCTTTTCGCGATTGCGAGATCAACGGTATTCTGTTTCCCAGTATAAACTAGGAAAGACCAGAGATACCCCGTCGCACTCTCGCAGAGTTCGAAAGTTTTTATCCCAAACTTGGCAGCCTTCGACCGAATATACTGTTTGAACTTTAGCCTACCTTTCCAGAGAGTTAAACTTTCATCAATGCAAATGTCTTTCGACAAGACATAATTAGCTTGAAATTTGCTATTTAGGTGATCAATAATTGGCCTCAAACGGTGCACTGGATCGGAGCTTGCAGCGTCATTGTTGGTTGGGTTAGCGGTAGGATCGGTATCGCTGGTATCAACAAAATGCAGAGCCCTGTTGAGATAGTTATACCTCCTTAAAGTTGTGATTCGGGAAAAGACCTCCGTTTTCAACAACGAGTTATTTGAAAAATAACTACAAATTGTTGGCATACGGATGATACCGGTCATCATCCAAAACGCAAAGAGGCACAACAACTCATGTACATTTAGTGGATGCCAGCCCGCTTGGAAGCTGGCCGATTGAATTCGGCTAGCATACCGATTCGTTTCATCCACAATAACCTGTAAGATGTTATCGTCCCAGAAGGAACGAAACGCATCATACGGATTACTGTATGACGAAACAGAGCCGGTACGCTCAGGAACAAAAGTTTCTTCGACACCTCGAAAAGTACCCATCGGTGACCATTCGAAGTGGAGATCCACACCTTCCAAAAGCGGATTACCCCTTCCATCAATGGCGTCATAAAATACGTCATCATCTTCCCTCTCGCTATCAGGCTCTTCGTTTAGTTCGCTGGCATTTACTCTCGCTCTTCGTCTTGCTTCCATTGCCTCCACTCTCGTCTGCCGCCTCCTCACTACATCCCTCGCCATTTCACGCAGTTCGAGAGGGGCATCGTCGTCGGTCACCCAAATCTCTTCCAACGGGTGGCCCGGCTGCCAATCATGACGACGACGCCCCCCGCGACCTCGACCCTGTCCACGGCTTCCCACACGCCCTCCTCGTCGACCACGCCCTCTACCTCTCAAACTTCTTCCACGACCGTTACCCCTTTCAACACTCAAACACTCAGCACTCTCATAAAGGGCGTGTGGGTCCGAAGCAAAGTCCGTCGCGAGCAGGTTACCGCCCTCATCGTAGATGATTATTCGTCTGAAATAAATGCACCGTTATTAGTATTTGTATATTATATTTTTCACTTCTTGCCTAGTTTATAAAAGTACCACGTACGATTCCGATGGAAGGAGCGGTGAGCGCGAACGGCTGCGTTCTCGCACACTCGATCTGTATAGAGATAAATTTACTATTGTTAGTATATGTATATTCTTCACTTCTTGACCGAAGAACATTTTCGATATAGTGCGGAAAGAATGTGCTAGGGATGAGGAAAATGACAATTCCGCACGTGCACGAATCTAAGTGAGCAAAAAATGAAAAATGGAAACTTACAGCTCCGGTGATGGGGGCCGTGTAACGGGCGAATATGGTGGGGCGGGCGGTGACGGGCAATCAACCGGGTCAATCTACAAAAAGTCAATAAATTTTAATTTCTGTAAAACTTTGAAAAAAAAACTGGAATCAATCAATAAAAAAATAAATCAGTACCTCTCCTTCATCCAACCCAAAGTCCGGGTCCTCGTCCTCGTCCTCGTTCTCGCCCACACCCTCGTCCACCTCCTCTACGATATCATATTCCTCGTCCCCCTCATGGCCCTCATCCTCCCCATATAATTCGGTGAAAAAATCAGGCGAAGCGTCGCTTGCTCCCGGGCACCAGGACATCTAAAATCATAAAAATCAAAGTAAGGAAAGCACCGTTCTATAATATAAAAATACGAAAATAACATATATAAATCCCTTCAATGGGTTAGGTTAGGTTAGGTTAATTTTTTTTTCCCCGAGCGAAGCGAAAAGCGCAAAAAGTTTTTAACTTTTCATCGTCTACAACTTTTTTTTAAACATTTTCCCTCAACATTCATGTTTGTTGCAAAAACCCGAAAAACCATTAAAAAATCATTTTTTAGCAATTTGACCTTGAAAATATAATTTGCGGGTATTTTGAGTATGATATTCTCAGTCAGCGAGTCAAAATCCATAAGTGTACCAATTCAGATCGATCGGAGGTATGCGCTAAACGGAAGTTTATCTAAATATTTATATTATATACACCTATATGATCGTCCAGTGTGCCCCCCAGATAAAGATTCGTAAACTAATGTAGAAACTCAATTTATTTTTAGGCCGGTACAATAAATGAAAATAATAACAATTCAGGATACAAAATGTCGATACGATGATGCAAAATGTCGATATCTGAAACGTACGATACCCGCTCTATAGGTGTATACCCCTACACAGCGTTCACGGCAAACTGACACAAAAGTGTTACACTATTGTGAACCCTAACGCCCTACTAATAAAGCTTAGATTCGCTTCATTGGAATTTGAATTCCGTAAGCCAACCTTTTTCGTAACTGTTATAACGTATTTTCATATTTTTCAGTATTTTAGTTTCATTTACAGAATTATACAATTATTTGCGTAAATAACTATTCTAAAATGGGTTCTTGCCGCCCATATCACATGAAAATGGCTAAAATTACCTCGACGGTTTTCAGTCTCATAGCGATAAAAATATAACGAAATACAAATAGAAAAATAGCTTCATCGTTCTTATAAGACACACAATACACCTATTTATTGCAAAAAACACTGTACTTACCTTGATAAACTGTTTTTTTGGTAGAACACTTGTAAACTTGTAATGACTTTTACCACTTTCACGCACTTAAGTCACCAGTTTGGCAGTTTCGCGAATGACATTTGTTTTTTTTTTTGTATAGGAATGTCATCTTTTGAGTGTTGCAAGGTATAGTAAATTTTTTAAAGTTCTTTATGGTCAAAATTGTTCAAGGAAATATAAACTCTAATTGTAACAAAATAAAGTTTATATTCTTTCGGACCGGCCGCTCGAATCGGCCTTTTTCGTTATAATGGCCGCGAGCCGCGGGCGGCTCGACTGCAAATCAGGAGGTCACATCATTATTAATAAACCTTTAATATAAGTTTTTAAATTGGATTATTTAATATATCAAAAACCAAATTATATAAATTTCTTTTAAAATTATTATACGTTTTGCGTAAAATGAAACCAATTAATTATACGTCAGTGTATAAAAATTGCCAGGTACAGTTAAAAATTTCTGATAACAGGTTTAGTAGATTTTTAGGACGATTTAAAATTACAATAACATCAATTGATTTTATGAAGAATCCAGCTCAAGTAAATTAATAACGACACTGTTGTTTGTTCTACAAGCACACGTTTTATTACACTACTAAAAAAGTTTATTTTCCGTTGGATATTACTATTATCAACAAAATTAAAATTGTTTAATTTAGAATTTATAATGGGAACGAAATCATCATCAAATAATGGAGCAACTAATAAAGTTAAATTTTTTTATTAACTATTTTTATATTGGGTGAAATATTGTAAAGTTTTTGTAAAAGACTATTGTTGATTGTAAATGATTAAGTATTGTTCTGGTACTAATTGGTCTGAAAAAAAAATTCGCTGAAACGTCTATTGATAAATTCCAGGTATGAAGTTATAGATATAATACTTTATACTATAACTTCATGATTCCAGGTCCTCCGAATATGTTGATTGATGCAGTTCTTTCCTCCCAAAGAAGGTACCATCTAGGTACCATACATTGAATTCCGAATTTATTTGTTGGATAATTAGTTAAATAACCAAAACTAAAAATAATAGAATAATAATAAACTAATAATAATAATTTAATGTAACTGATATAATTTAAAAACAAATTGTTTGTCTGAATAAAGTACTTTAAATTATTGATTTTTCGGTTTTAGAACTGTTCCAACAACAGTCATTCGAATTTGACATTTTAATCCGATCAGTACATCGGTACATTACATCCAACATTTTCATGTTAGAAATTTTTATAATCACAATTCTCAAGGGGCGTAACTGTCTCACAGCACAGTAAAAGGGCTTCAAGTAAGTTTTGTGATACTTTACTCTTTAACATAAATAAGAAACAGCTATTTACATACAGATTTTGTGTAAAACAAGGTTTACTAACGACCGTTTAGGTTTGGGTGTAACTTTCTCCATCAGATAAATTACAATAATAAGGATAAAAGACGTCCTATCTCAAATAAAATATCTGAGTAAGAATGTTCTTATCCTTTTGTTTCATCTGTGTACCTACTTCTGTTAAGTTCAATTATTTCTTTTCGAACTTTTCATAAGCAATGTCCATTAGTCTTTAACACAAGGATAGAGGCCACTGCATAGAACACAATATTTGTGAACACAGCACGAGAAAACTCCAGCCCCAAATTGGGACGTGAACAATTCACAATCAATTTCATAATGTAAATTTATTTGTGAATTGTGAATAGTGATTGTGAACATAAAAAACAGAGCATTTAGAAATATCTGAAAACTGAACATCCTACATCTATAAATAATGCTTTTTATTGCGTGCGAAAACAATAAGAATCAAGTCAATTGACTTCAAATATTGATTACAACATAAGTTGGGTACACAAAACATAGATTTAGTATGAAGAACGGTGCTTATGACTCCTTTTTTTGTTTTTGGCAGTTCCTGCTTGGGTGCTGTTACACGGGAGACTGTTGAAATTGAGAAAAATAAGAGAAAAATTTCGGAGAAAAAACTCAAATTATTTTCTTATTTCGCCGTCAAACTCACTCTAGGCAGTGTAACTATGATAGTTATGTGTATTTTAGTTGAAATTGAGAAAAATAAGAGAAAAATTTCGGAGAAAAAACTCAAATTATTTTCTTATTTCGCCGTCAAACTCACTCTAGGCAGTGTAACTATGATAGTTATATGTATTTTAGTTTAAATTGAGAAAAAATAAGAGAAAATTTTCGGGGAAAAAACTCAACTTATTTTCTTATTTCATCGTCAAACGCACTCTAGGCAGTGTAACTATGATAGTTATATGTATTTAAGTTGAAATTAAGAAAAAATAAGAGAAAAATTTCAGGGAAAAAACTCAAATTATTTTCTTATTTCGCCGTCAAACGCACTCTAGGCAGTGTAACTATGATAGTTGTATGTATTTAAGTTGAAATTGAGAAAAAATAAGAGATAATTTTCGGGGAAAAATCTCAACTTATTTTCTTATTTCGCCGTCAAACGCACTCTAGGCAGTGTAACTATGATAGTTATGTGTATTTTAGTTGAAATTGAGAAAAAATAAGAGAAAATTTTCGGGGAAAAAAACTCAAATTATTTTCTTATTTCGCCGTCAAACGCACTCTAGGCAGTGTAACTATGATAGTTGTATGTATTTAAGTTGAAATTGAGAAAAAATAAGAGGTAATTTTCAGGGAAAAATCTCAACTTATTTTCTTATTTCGCCATCAAACGCACTGTAGGCAGTGTAACTGTGATAGTTATGTGTATTTTAGTTGAAATTGAGAAGAAAAAGAGAAAAAATTTCGGGGAAAAAACTCAATTTATTTTCTTATTTCGCCGTCAAACGCACTCTAGGCAGTGTAACTGTGATAGTTATGTGTATTTTAGTTGAAATTGAGAAGAAAAAGAGAAAAAATTTCAGGGAAAAAACTCAATTTATTTTCTTATTTGTCGTCAAACGCACTCTAGGCAGTGTAACTATAATAGTTATATGTATTTTAGTTAAAATTGAGAAAAAATAAGAGAAAATTTTTGGGGAAAAATCTCAACTTATTTTCTTATTTCGCCGTCAAACGCACTCTAGGCAGTGTAACTGTGATAGTTATGTGTATTTTAGTTGAAATTGAGAAGAAAAAGAGAAAAAATTTCGGGGAAAAAAACTCAAATTATTTTCTTATTTCGCCGTCAAACGCACTCTAGGCAGTGTAACTGTGATAGTTATATGTATTTTAGTTGAAATTGAGAAGAAAAAGAGAAAAAATTTCGGGGAAAATTACTCAATTTATTTTCTTATTTCACCGTTAAACTCACTCTAGGCAGTGACACAAGAATTTTATATATAAGATAAAATAAAACTATTTGTAACAGAATGATGGCGGGTGACCCCTGGGTGATCCAGCCCCACGAGCATGTCAAGTTTGCGGAGCACTTCACCAACTTGGGGCCTGTGAACGGCCACCTCACCGGGGAACAAGCCAAGAGGTTCATGTTGCAGGTATGTTCATCCCCTCTATTATAAATACGAAAGTTTGTGAGTATGAATCGATGAATGTTTGTTACAGTAACCGTCATGAGTTGTGAGCACAGATTATCAGTGGTAGGGATATTGCACACTTTCGGCCAATGTACAGCAGCCGAAGAAACGCGCTGGACCAATAGACGACGCGCACTGACGAACTGACGACTGTCGAAACAATCGTGTGCACCGCAGCGCTATCAATGGCAAACCGACCAATGAAAGTTGTGCTCACCACTCGTGATGGCAACTATACTCTTTCACACAAAAATGGTTGAAGATTTGGATGAAATAGTGTAGCTTGATAAGTATTGCTGCAAATGCAACTTGATAGTGTAGCTTAATAAGTATTGCTGTAAGTTGTAAGTGCTGGGAGTTTTTTTCCGCCCGCATTTTTCTCCTAGTCTACGTTTTGCCCGTGTCCAGCAGTGGACTACCAAGGGCTGAAAGGACGGAAGGAAGGTATTTAATTTTTGCATATTTGCTGGACAAAATTTAACAGATTATTTTTTCAACAGTCCCAACTGCCGCCACCGATCCTGGGTCAGATATGGTCTCTGGCGGATACCAATGCTGATGGGAAACTTGACCTGAAGGAGTTCTCCATTGCCTGCAAGGTAAGCAACAAAATGTTACAATATTTTCACCTAACAAACAAATCCCCTCAGTACTGAGAAGTTTTCCTTAACCTTTGCTTTTTTTGTTTTTGCTTCGTTTGTTTTTAACTCTTCTAAAAATCTTTTACCTCTATTTGGGTTATTACACCGTGCGACTCCTGTGTGGTAAGCTGTGTATGTGTGTGTGTAGCTAGTAACGGTATTGCTAAAACTCAGGCTAAGGGTGCAGGACAGGGTGTCACAGTTACTGTTGGTAATGCATTAAAAAAAATTTTCTTTCAGATCATCAACCTCAAACTGCACAACATTGAGATACCGAAAACGTTGCCCCCCTCCCTTTTAGCCTCATTGAGTCCCACCGGTCCCAAACAGCAGTTCCCCCCTCCAAAACCCCCCATCCCGCCCATGCCAACCATGCCCGCGATGCAGCAACCACTAATCAGCGGGCTACCAGCCCAACCCAGCAACCAATCCTTGTTGGGAGACTTCGGCAACCAACCGTTAATAAACACAGCGCCGTTGATACCCCCAACTAAACCAGCGGTACCAGATCTCATTTCTGGCGTTAAACCCCCACAACCAATGATGGGTCAGCCGTTAATCCCAGGTTCAACCCCTCCAATGATTCCACCGCAACCAGCGGCTTTAATAACCCAACCAATCGGTCAACCGCTCGCGCAACCGTTGATGTCGCAACCGATGACGACGCAACCGTTGATTGGGCAACCGATGGCGGCGCAACCGTTGATGTCCCAGCCAATGATGTCGCAACCGACACAACCAATGGCAACAGCACAGCCGTTAATGGCGTCGACTGCGCAACCGTTGATCGGTCAACCGTTGATGTCGCAACCAATGACATCGATTCCTCAACAACCAATGACGTCCATGGCTCAACAACCATTGATTAACTCGACAACCGTTCCCCTGGTCGGTCCAAGTCCTATGGTGCCGTCTTCCCAGCATCTTCCCAGTGGGACTACTAAGGGGTCTTTGGTTAGCAGTCCACCCCAAGGAGTGACAACCATGGCGGGTACGGCTGGGCAACCAGTCACCTCAACACCCATAGCTCCGGTCAAGAGTGATTCGTTCTCGAAGCCTGGTAAGTATAATGAAGTTTTTATGCTGTAGACCGGATATAGGTGCCACCTGATGGTAAGTGGTCACTGTGTGTGTTGTGTTGTTGTGTTTTGGTTAAGTGTGGTTGCTGGAGATACTTTTTTGAGGCAACCATCTTGATTGAATAGCTGTTCGTTAGTCTTGCTCGAACTCGAAACGGCTGGACTGAATTGGCTTATTTTAGTTTGAAAATAAACTTTTTCTCTTTCTCTCTAGGTTCAGTGGTGACCAGCCCAACTGACGTGCCGATGGGCGTGGTGAGCCCACCGCCACTGGAGTGGGGCATACCCCAGCCGCAGAAACTCAAGTGAGTACAGGATGTTCGATACTACATACATATTTTTGATGTCTAGCCAAAGCAGAATACATAATAGAACAAGTACAGGAGGCCCACTTCGAAAAGTCATTTAAAGAAGTATACACTAGCTACGATACGATTAAGTTCAATTCAGATCGCGCAGCGCTTAATCACCTACGATAATGTTGCGTCTCTTTCTATCACGTAAGTCTTACCTTATCCACTTTCCTTTCCCCTCACTGCCTAGCCGTCAATACTGAAAATATCATCCTCCGTATTCTCCTAGGTACACTCAGCTGTTCAACGCGACGGACAGGGCGAAGGCCGGCTCGGTGTCGGGGGCGCAGGCGCGCGCCATCATGCTACAGTCGCGCCTCCCGCAGCGCGCTCTGGCGCAGATCTGGGCGCTGGCCGACCTCGACTCCGACGGGAAGCTCGGTGAGTGGCCTGGAATACTGTCTTGTGGCAGGCAGAGGTGGGAGGCAAGACCACGCTGTAGATTACTGATGGACTGACTCAGTGAAGGAAATAGTCAGTGCTTCATTTTGAGAAAGAGAAAGTAAAAACCCATTTTCTCTTTTAGGCTGTGAAGAGTTTGTCCTAGCGATGTATCTGTGCGAGAAGGCGACCCAAGGCGAGCCAGTGCCGGCCAAGCTGCCTCCAGAACTTATCCCGCCCACGTTCAGGTAAGAATTGGAGCACAGAGAAAATATTTGTAAATGTGGGTAGTTCAATGTTAAAAATGTGGGTAGTTCAAAGTTAAAAATGTGGGTAGTTCAAAGTTAAAAATGTGGGTAGTTCAAAGTTAAAAATGTGGGTAGTTCAAAGTTAAAAATGTGGGTAGTTCAAAGTTATAAATGTGGGCAGTATAAAAAGAGAAAATTTTGTAAATGCAGGTAATTCAAACTTAATAATGTGGGTTATTCAATGTTAAAAATGTAAGTAGTAGTTAAAGAGAAATTTTGTAAATGTGGGTAGTTCAAAGTTAAAAATGTGTGGCCGGCAAAACCCTCCCTTCGAGCAGGTCAAATGAAACTCTTGAATGGAAAAATAGAGTAGTATCTTATTTAAAAAAACGTTATTCATATTTCACCAACATCATTTCATTTTATTTAAATTTGATTATTTCTTGTACATTTATTACTTGTGCCTTACATGTATTACTTAATAACATTCTATTTAGTGTATTTCAGTCTTACCAATACTTTATCATATGTATGTATTTCTAACCAATATTTTACCACACATATATTACATTACTAACCTACTAACAACCACCCCCCACTCCTCCCCCGTACAGAAAGACCGTATCTTCCAGACGGGAGTCAGTCGCCAGCAACGCGAGCGCCAGGTCCTACGAAGAGAGACGGAAAGAGAATATGGCGAGGGGACAAGCGGAGTTAGAGAGACGGCGGTCTCAGCTCGCCGACGCCCATATGAAGGAGAAGGTAATAACACACCCAATAAATAACGCTTCACACTCACAGCCCCACACTAGGATTCCCTGTGTCGTGTGCCATGGACACACAAAACAACAACACACACACTCAGACCAGAAACAGACATTCAAACTCATCATTCACTGACCTGAGTGGCGCAGTGGTTAAGACACTGCTGCGCTGCGCGGAAGGTCCTGAGTTCGATTCCCAGCAGAGCAGAGATTTGAATGACGAATTTGAATTTCTGTTTCTGGTCTGGGTGTGTTGTGTTGTTGTCTTGTGTGTGTCCATGGCGCCCACGACACAGGGGATCCTAGTGTGGGGCTGTGAGTGTGAAGCGTTATTTTTTACTTAAGCGCTATTTTTTAAAAACAAATGAATCGAATCATACTAATATAATTCATGTATTTTTCACGCAATCTAGGAAGCCGAGGTAAGTTATGTATCCCAAATACGTACACAAAAGTAAATATAAGCTATTTAAAACTTCAATATTTGTTTCGCTCATAGTTCAGGGTGCAGAACTAAAAATTTAAAATATCAGTCAGTTTATTTTTATGCACCAAAACAGAGTATAATTTGACTTAATGTAATAAGATCATTATCTACCAGTCAACCTCACAGTGATAACATAATTAAAAAAGGTTTCGACGTTGTATATGGTCTAATAATAACCAACTTCTACCTTAACAGGCGGAAAGAGAAAGAAAAGAGCGCGAGGAAGCGGAGAAGAGGGAGAAGTTGCGTCTAGAAGCGCAGAAGAAGGAGCAAGAAGAGATGCTTCGGAAGCAGAAAGAAGAACAGGTGAAACCTTTGAGAACTTAACTGTTTATCCATCAATGATATCGGAATATTTGGACCTCAGATTTAATTTAATATGCTTTTGAATACACTGTAGTGATTTAATCTGACTCTAGCTTATTTAAAGGTGCTCTACTCCAATGCGGATTAGTGGAGAAACAGGCTAGTAGCCAACTCTTGTCTGACGTTTTCAAACCGTAGGGCCTCCGACAAGGTTTAACGACTGCTGTCTTCGTGTGCATCGATAACAGCTAGGACCAATGGCTCAACGTGTCCTCCGAAGCACGTCAGCGCGTGCAATTCGCCATTAGCGGTCACCCATACAAGTTCTGACCGCGCCCATAGTAGCTTCACTTTATTGGTCGCTTGCGATCTTTCCTCGCGCGTTTCCTCTATCACCTAAGCCTGCTTAATACCTCAAGTTCAGCCACAGAGACTACCAAGTCATAGCAGAAACCCTAAAAGAATGCCCGGGACGATCCAAGGAGACACCGGGCCAAAATTGACAAAGAATTTTTTCTGGAGCAATATATTATAGGAAATGCAGACAAATAACTTGAGGAAAAAAAAAGGCACGGACCTAGAGTCTGTGGACAACAAATGAAGATTATAAAAAAAAAATACCTCAGGTTCCTACTGTCTTTTTGAGGTTGTTGGTTCACTTTGTATCATTTTCTGTTTGTTATAGGAGAAACGCGAAGCCGCAAGGAAAGAGATGGAGAGACAGTGTCAACTCGAGTGGGAGAAGAAGAGGTAAGCAAGAATTAGTAAGATCTCAAAACTAGAACGTTTAAGCTTTAATTTTTTTTTAAACTTCAGTATGACTATTTTTAAGAGAAATATAACCACTAGAAATACTTCAAAAACTTGGATTTTTTTGAAGTGAAAGCTTCCTTTAGCGCGGTTCGCATATTTTTAGATGAGATAAAATCTCTGGACTCGTGACACCGTAACGAGACGCTATAGAAGCATATTTTTATAGAAAGTCAAAGTAACTATGGAAACTGTCAAAAGGAAACATTCATAAATAATAAGTGTATTTTGTTATAGAAAAAGCTGATTATAATTTATTGTGATTTTGGAGTCGACATTGCGATTTATTAAACGACATTTAATGCTTTAAACGTCGTTTCTTTTCTTACAGAGAAACTCAATTGTGTTTTAATTGTACTGTCGTCCAAATCACCAAGAAAACACGTCTTATAAGTGTTCACTTCCGCCGGCACTCCCGGAGTGCGACCCGTTTTTTTCTTTTTTTTTCTTTTTCTCTTTTTATCTTTTTATTTTTTCCACTAGTGTACATTATCATATAGATTTGTTTGCTCGTTTCAGGACCCGGGAGCTCGAAACCATGCGGACAGAGGAACAGTCGAAGGTGCTGAGCCTCAAGGCGCAAAGCCAGGCGGTGGGCGCCGAGCTGTCCAGCGCGCAGCTCCGGGCCGGCGAGCTGGCCAAGAGCATCCGGGAGACCAGGACCGCCGTCGCCGCCGCCAAGTGCACCATCGACTCCATGAGGTCAGTAGACTATCAGATGGACTGCCAAATAAAAAAACAGTAAAAAACTCAGTGATAGTCACTAAGTTACTAGGCGAACTGAAGACTGGAAGTTAAGCATTCATACACTTTAAATTATGTAATGAAGTCAGTGTAACTAACCTCCTGTAGACCCATGTGGTCCTGGCACTATGCAAGGTGAGAGAGCATGACATACTTACTGAGGATTCGTCTGTGTTGTATTACTACGACCCCCTAGTAACTACTGTGATCCTGGTACTTGTGGTATCTCAAATTACCTCAAAAGTAGGTGTACCATCGACTCCATGAGGTCAGTAGTAGTTACCTAATCAGCTATACTACTGATTCACAGAACCTTCGATTTCATGAGGTCAGTATCAGTAATATCCAATCATTAGGTTCTTCAATCAGTAGTATACTACTGATTCACAGAACCATTTGCTAGTCTAAGTAAGTACACTTACTGGGCGAACAGAAGACTGTGGAAGTTGTCGTAGTAGATCCGAGCCTCCCTATTGAGTACCTACTCGCATTCTTTTGTTTTGAAGTGAAAACGGCGTAGTTAACCTCCTATAGATTCCTGCCGCCCTGGTACTATGAAACGTGAGAAAGCATGACGTATGGAACATTACGGACATTCGCACCTATGTTCTTTTACTACGACCCTCTAGTAAGTAATGCGATCCTGGTACTTGGGGTATCTCAATATTACCGATGCCTCAAAAGTATCATTTCCTCAAAACTACCACGCACCAAAACTAGCTTGTCAGTAACCATGACCCCCTACAGGGTCGGGTCTCCTCTCACAATGGGAGGGATGTAGGCCGCCGTCCACCACGCTGGCCTAGTGCAGGTTGGTGGACTTCACATGCCGCGTGAGAACACTTTTTTATCAACTCAGGCATGCAGGTTTCCTCGCGATGTTTTCCTTCACCGTAACAGCAGGTGATATTTAATTTTATAAAGCGCACATACCTAACTTTTTTGCAAAGTCATTGGTGCGAATGGTGTGTGCCACTTTCATTCGAACCCGAGGTCGAATTCAAAGCCACTGGGCTATCACAGCTCTGAAACACTGAAATCTATGAAAACTAGCTTACATTGGCTGAAAGTGTACAATATCCCTACCACTAATTTGTGCTCACGACTCATGACGGTAGTAACTATACTCAATACTTCAGTTCACGATTCAAAGTTTTTTTTTTAATACCCATTAATGACCCACTACAGGGTCGGGTCTCCTCTCACAATGAGAGGGATGTAGGCCTTAGTCCACCACGCTGGCCTACTGCGGGTTGGTGGACTTCACATGCCTTTGAGAACATTTTTTTTTTGTGGACTCTCACACATGCAGGTTTCCTCACGATGTTTTCCTTCACCGTAACAGCAGGTGATATTTAATTTTATAAAGCGCACATAACTTTTATTACAAAGTCATTGGTGCGAATGGTGTGTGCCACTTTCATTCGAACCCGAGGTCGAATTCAAAGCCACTGGACTATCACAGCTCTGAAACAGTGAAATCTATGAAAACTAGCTTACATTGGCTGAAAGTGAACAATATTCCTACCACTAATCTATGCTCACGACTCATGACGGTACTATACTCGATACTTCAGTTCACGACTCAAAGTTAACTTCGACAATTTCAGGTCCGACCGCGATGCGAGCATGGCGGAGATGTCCCAGCTCAAGGCGAGGGTGAAGGAGCTCAACGCGAAGCAGATCGCGCTCAATAAAGAGAAGGCCGAGTTGGATGCCAAGGTAATAATAATTGGGATGAAATTATTATGTTCCTCGGGTTTTTTCAAATTTTCCCATCGTTTAAACCTTCCTTAGACTCGCACAAAATTTCCTAAACCAATATTAGCCCAATCGGTCCAGCCGTTCTCGAGTTTTAGTAAAACTAACGAACATCTATTCATTTTTGTTATACAGATAGAGTAACCCATCGAGAAATAGGGGTTTCTAACACTCGATTTTGCCTCTCGCCTCTCGTTCGGAGTACAGGATATGTTACCATGGACTGTAGAAAGATGGCGCCACGGCACGGGTGTCCTGAATCACGCTATCGAAGTTTTCTACATCGCTGTCATATATACAAATCTCCGACATGACGTAATAAGAGCAAGTCCGCTCCCCAGACATGGTCACAAGGCAACTCGATGAAACCCTAAATCCTCTTAAGATAAAGCAGTTTACTTTTTGCTATGTTTTCAGGCCAAAGCGTCAGAGGGCGCTGGCGACGACGGTAAACTGAGCATGATGGAGGTCACACTCAAGCAGCTTCGAGAAAAGGTAAGTAAAGAGATCTAGATTTTCAGATACTCGCGAATGCAGCTTTTTAGTAGAATTACATTTTGAAATTATTTGTGAATGGTTGAATCATCCTGGTTGTCCAGTAATACATAAACTGTCGTCCCCAGGTCGAAGCAGCCAAAGCGATAGTGGAGACCAAGAAATCCGATCTGGAAACGAACAAGAACCAACTATCTTCTCTGACGGAGACAGTGACTCAGCTCGGAGAGAAGTGTGATGCTGTGTGGAAGATGTACGAACAGAAGAGAGACGAGTACATGCAGCAGAGGAACACCGCGCCCGCTGAGGCCTGGCCTGAGGGTGAGTGACCCACTGTGTCCCACGATGTCCCACTGTGTCCCACTCTGATCCTGTGTGATGGTATCCTCAACTACTACACCCTCAGTGGGTGTAGTAGTTGAGGAGTACTAGGGTGTCTAAGGTGGATAGGAGGTAATATACTGGATATTATAAGTACCCACAGGAGAAACATTACATTACTTCCACCAGGAATAAGTATGTACACTTTTTTAAAAATACAATACTCTCTAATAAGAGACAGAGAAGGAAGATAGGTAGGATGAGTTAAGGGAGGAAGAAAGTAAAGGTAAATAAGAATGATCTAGAAATATTTTCTCCAAAAAAAAAAACACTAAAGTTAAATGTACCAGGGTAGTAGAAGATGTTGAAGCTATGCTTATTGGGTATGGATCGTGCAAGAATAGTGTAACTAGTATGTCAGCTAGTAGTATACACAAGAAGTAAGTATCCTCTAACGGACACAGTCACTCCGCTCGAAGAGAAGTGCGATGCTGTGTGGAAGATGTACTAACAGAAGAGAGATGAGTACATACATGCAGCAGAGGAACACCGCGCCCGCTGAGGCCTGGCCTGAGGGTGAGTGACCCACGGTGTCCCACGATGTCCCACTAAACCTCACTCTGACCGGTGTAGTAGTTGAGGAGTACTAGGTTGTCAGAAGTGGATAGGAGGTAACATACTGAATAGTATAGGTACTGACAGGAAAAACAATGCGTCAACCAGGAATATATCAGCGGGCGCGCACTGAAGCCTGGCCTGAAGATGAGTGACCCACTGTACCCCACGGTGTTCCACGATGTCCCACTAAACCCCACTGTGACCCTGTGTAACAGTATCCCACTGAGGGTGTAGTAGTCGAGGATTATTAGGGTGACAGAAGTAGATAGGAGGTACATACTGGATAGGTATGCTAACAGGAGAAACAATGTGTCCACCAGGAATCGGTAAGATCATAATGTTTTATCAGACGGAGTAAGGTAAAAGAAAAAAATCCAAAATGAGGTGACTTGTAAGATATTGATGTAATGAAGTTAAACTATTGTAAAACTATTTTAAGTCGATATATGTATTTGCTTTCAGAAACGGACTGGGGTACATCTGAAGACGCGTGGGGTGCAACTACTGCCGAAGACGCCTGGGGTGACGCTCCGGCTACTAACGGTATGTATAGCTATACTTGGGCCATTACAAACGTGCGAACTGAGTCATAAAACGTTACGTCAAAGGAATGTGACAATGCTGGGCAACTCGTTATCGATAAAGGGATGCCGCTCGGGTTCAGGTAGTCAGATGACGTGGTCGTCGATAAGTACTGGTACATGCAAATTGTAGGTTGTAGGTGTATGTACAAATAGTGTTAGTTATCATTAGATCAGAGAATACAGCCTCTGATAATAAATTTACATGAAGATGTCAGTGACTGCTGCACAGACGATGACACAGATATAGATTAATATTCCAAACTGATTAATAATTGTTTAAAATTATTGTACTTAACCTTTCCCTTATTACCTGCTACTAACTATCGACAAATTCCTGTTTATTGTTACACACAACACTAGAAGTGTGAGCGAGAGATGCGATATGCCTATAAGTGTGAGCGAGAGGTCTGATTAAAATGATTTATGACTCAGTTCGCACGTTTGTAATGGCTCAAGTATAGAGCGGGGCCATGCATACTTCGTCATTCTGCAGTAAACTTATCAAGTAATAGCAATTCTCACAATCCTTTATAGTACTTTTTTCTTACGAGCGCGGGTGAGCCATGCTTGTGCGAGTAGATGTACTCGTACATGCAAATTGGCTCTGTGTGGGTGAGCTCGGGAGCGTTATTTTGTTCATTAACGATGTATTTGCTCACAGTAGTAAGATAAGAAAGCGTGGGATTGAATAACTTCACTATAGGCTATTTCTATACACCATGTAACAATATTCATTTGTGAGCGGATGGCAATGGGGCGATATTGACACACACGATAGCTGTCACGTGTGTTCCTTTATTGGACCTAGCCATACTGCATTATAGACTAAGTTTTATTTACTTTTAAAAGAGTGCTGGGAGTTTTTTTCCGCCCGCTTTTTTCTCCCAGTCTACGTTTTGCCTGAGGGGCGATCAAAGCGGATGAATGTAGAATGTATAATTTATCTGTATGACTTTCATTAAGTGTGCACAAATTGTACCTAATAATGAATAAAAGCTTTTGAGTTTGAGTTTGAGTTTGAGTATCTGTAGTTGCGCACACTAGCGCGCGTGTCTATACGCGTCACAACTACAATCATAGCTCACCCGCGCTCGTGGCATAAAAGTGTGTATTGTACCAAGCGTTGTGTCGCTTGCGAACAGTTAAATTGTCAAGTGTCATTTAAATGTGGAGTTTGTCCGTGTGTGAACGTACGTATAAGTGGAATTCGTACGAAATCGCAAAACTGAGCGCAGCCTTAGTCTCTTTAAGCATGTCCGTATTATTTTTTACTATAAAACTAAGTTCTATATTTCTATTATTTAAAACTTTTATTTATCTTGCAATGGATGTAAGTATGTTTGTTCGTTTGTGGGTGGAATCATTGAACTCAATTTTGAAGTAGATATCTTCAACCGATTGAGCTGACATTTTGTAACGCGTTTAGTTTGGACGACAATGCACGATATGGTTCGTGACGTCATTCCAAAACCAATATGGCGGACCATCCAAGATATCGGAATAGTTGTTTTTAATGCATTTCTACAATATGGGTATCAAATGAAAGGATTTGTTAAGAGTAACTAGAAAAAATAAAAGCGTTTTTTTTTATTGTTAACTTATATTATTTCACAGCGACCGAAGCAGTACCGGCCGCTACAACCAGCGCTCCGAAATGGCGCTGCGTGTACGAATTCAACGCGCGAACCGCCGACGAGCTGAGCTTGCAGCCTGGGGATTTGGTGAGTTGCCCACTGTTGGACTAATTCGTGGGGCAAATGACTGTCCACTGTTGGCCAAAACTGAATTTCTTCAGATTTCATTCAAATTCCTGCAACCCCTACCATACTCCTCTGAAACGGCTTGACGGATTTTTATGAAATTTTATATTCATATTCAGTAGGTCTGAGAATCGGCTGCTGTCTATTTTTCATACCCCTAAGTGATAAGGGTTGTCCACACCTAACATTTTTATTTTTGGACAATTTTTTTTATTTTTATTTTTCAATAATGTGGCATCAAAAATACATACATCCCTAAATTTTCACCCTTCTATCACCAACCCTTATTTTTGAATAATCATTTTAGTAATTTAATAATTTTTCATCCATCTCGATAACTTATATGGCAAAGCAACGTTTGCGGGGTCAGCTAGTAATTTATATTTACTTTTAAAAGAGTGCTGGGAGTTTTTTTCCCGCTCACTTTTTTCTCCCAGTCTACGTTTTGCCCGGGGAACGCAGACGCACAAAGCAGATGAATGAATTATTTATAATGCAATATGTACGATGTTCATTAAGTGTGCACAAATTGTAACTTATAATGAATAAAAGCTTTTGAGTTTGACTGCTCTATTTACACGCATGAACGCACCCCAGGTGAGCGACGCGCCCGCGCCCCGCGGCGACGCGGAGCCGGGCTGGCGCTGGGGCTCCGCCCGCGGGCAGGCCGGCTGGTTCCCGGAGTCGTACGTGGAGGACGTGCACGCGGCCGCCGCGTACGCCGAGCCCGCGGAGCCGCTGGACACCAAGACGCAGCTCGAAGGTGACTAACTGTCCTACTAATGATAGAAATGTGACAGTTTGTGAGGATGGATAGAGGGATAGATATTATAGTGAGGATGGATAGATGGATGGATGGGTGGATGGGTAGATAGCTGGATGGATGGGTGGATGGATGACTGAATGGGTGGATAGATGGATGGATGGATAGATGGATAGACAGCTGGATGGATGAATGGATGGGTGGATAGACAGCTGGATGGATGAATGGATGGGTGGATAGATGGATGGATGGATAGCTTGATGAATGAGTGGATGGATGGATAGATAACTAGATGGATGGGTGGATAGATGGATGGATGAGTGGATGGATGGATAGATAACTAGATGGATGGGTGGATAGATGGATGGATGGATAGCTTGATGGATGAGTGGATGGATGGATGGATAGATAACTGGATGTATGGGGGGATGGATAGACGTGCGGACGGATAGATGGATGGTGAGCGGTAGGATGGATGTTTCTAACACACAAAAGCGGCTGAACAAATTTCAATGAATCTTGGTATGTACACTGTACAGTCCGTTTTTTTACTCTTGTTCCAATTTGGTAATCAATATTGAAATAATTTATAGTTATTAGAAATTTGTTTCATTTTTGTCACTGCGTTATTTTTAAAAGCAAATTATAATAAGATACGCTAAGATTGTGCACCAACAAAGACAACGAGTGTGAAGAAATGGACTATTATGTGGTTTATGATGATATTCACACATGGGGCACCATTCTCCTTAATTGTTGAGAGATGACGACTCTTAAGTTTTTTCGTTGCCGTTTGCTACCACACCTAATAGACCGTTTCTAGAAAAGTCTTCCCCAAGTGAACTTTCCTTTGTACGTTTTCAGGCATAGCTGAAGTGCCCGAGGCGGAGATAGCCAACGACCTCGGCGGCGCTATGCCTGTCGTAGGTGAGTGAAGCGTTATCTCTAAAAATAAATATTGTTATACACATACATAGCGGCGGTGATAGCCCAGTGGCTTAGAATTCGACCTCGAATCGAGGGGTCCGGGTTCGAATCCCAGTGGCACGCACCAATGACTTTGTTAAAGTTATGTGCGATTTATAAAATTAAATATCACCTGCTGTTATGGTGAAGGAAAACATCGTGAGGAAACCTGCATGCCTGAGAGTTCACAAAAAAATAATGTCTCACGCGGCATGTTTGTCCACCAACGGGCAGTAGTGGTGCGTGGTGGACGGCGGCCTACATCCCTCTCGTTACGAGATGGAAACCCGATCCTGTAGTGGGTCATTCATGGGTTACTGACAACATGTTTTGGAGGAAAAGATCTCCCGCCAGGCGACGTCACTGCCCGGGGACCGCGGCCCGAATGCTAACTGCGGGAAGTCATAGCTAGAGGGATTCGAACCCGGACCCCTCGATTCGAGGTCGAATTCTAAGCCACTGGGCTATCACCGCTTTTCACCACAACATGTTATTCGCACTGAATTCCAGAGGGTGGGGACTTCTACATAGCGGCGTATCCGTACGTGTCAGGCGAGCCTGGCGACCTGGTGTTCGAGGCCGGGGAGCGGATCGAGGTGATCCGCCGCGACGGCGACTGGTGGACGGGCAGGATCGGCGTCAGGTCTGTGTTTATCTGATGCAGCTACGACATGGACACTGAATGTTTGAGTGTACTCAAATTATAAGGAATACGTGTTCAGTGCCACCTCAGTAGGGTATTACGGCCTATGTCAAAAAGCTTTTTATATGAATTCGAGGTAAACGTTACAACAAAATAACAAAGGACTTTAGTTAATCCTTTGTTATTAACTAGTGCTAACTAACTCGCTAATTTGTCGTGAAATTGTCCCGAAAAACCATATTTTTCAGGCAGCATGCATTTTTGCAAACGCATTTAAATATTTTTATGAGAGATACTTTGCAAATAAATAATTATTAATAGGGTATTACGGCCTATGTCAAAAAGCTTTTTATATGAATTCGTAAGTCATAAAACACATAAAAAATTGGAGAAAAAATTTTTGCAAGCAAATGTTATGTAAAAAAAGACTTTTCAATTTAAATTTCAAAAATCCCCGCGAAAACACGGTCTCGGCCGTCTCGGCGCTGCCGCCATGCTTGTGACGTCACTCGCAGTGTAAACAATACATCTCAGTAAAGGAAGAAAGTTATACTCCATTGTTTATTTACACTGCTAATGACGTCACGCCGATAGCTTGCATCGCGTATAGCGTTTTTGACATTTGAAAAACAGATTAACAAACCTGAATTTTAAAATTGAAATAACAAATGTATACTACATTTTTTAGAACAGAAATCACCATTTTTCACTTGCTTTTAACAAAATCTATCAATATTACATAATTTTGGATTTTTCCTTGCATCGTGCGAAATACCCTATTAGACGATTCAATAAAATACAATACTCTTTATTGTGTACATACATACAAAATCAGTTTAGAATAAAGCATGAGGAAAAAACACAATTGGTAATCTAGGTAAGGAGTTAAGCAAGAAGAGAGAAACTTGTAGGCAGGGTGCACCAAATGTGAAAGTCTAGAGCGTTGAGTACAGAGGAATAGTGTATATATAGTGCATAACCATAACATTGAAAATTTAATAAAACCCCCGACACAAAAACGACAATAATTTTCATTGAACATATTATTTTGTGATGTGCACGCGATGCGCTTTCATTGAGACCCCACTCCATTATATTTGCACACATGCGGTTATTCTGCCCCACTTTCACCCCCACAACTTTTGAACGACTCAACCGATTTTCATCAAACATGTCTAAGAACACTCGCCCGTAACTCACCTTTCATACAAAAAAACTAAATTGAAATCGCTTCATTCGTTCGCGAGCTACGGTGCCACGACCGAATCACAGACAGACAGACACGTCAAACTTATAACACACCTTCTTTCGCGTCGGGGGTTATTAAAATTTTAATTAAATTATTACATTGTAGACATGAAGGTGAGAATCTAAATTATTATAATGAACAGAATACTACAAGGACTGAAATATGTGGACGAAGCGATCGATCGCAGTAGTAGATCGCAAGCGACCAATAAAGTGAAGCTACTATGGGCGCGGTCAGCACCTGGATGGGTGACCGGTAGTAGCGAATTACACGCGCTGACGTGCTTCGGAGGACACGGTGAGCCGTCGGTCCCGATTGTTGTCGATACGATAGCAGTCGTTAAACCTTGTCGGAGGCCTTATAAGTGGGTAGAAAACATCCGACCCGGTTCTCCACCGCACCGCATTGGAGCAGCGTGGTGGGATATGCTCCAGGCCTTTCCCTATTGTGGGAAAGGACCAGTGACAAACAGTGGGCTATAAAATGGTTGCAACCATGTCGACTATCGATGAACAAAGTGTAACGTTGCGCTTGCACGTTACTCTAAAATAATAAAATAATACAAGAACAAATGAAGTTTCAATTTTAAATCTACCAATAAATCTATCAGCTATCAGCGCCATCTATCCTTAACCGCTGTTAACATTTGACAGTTGTTATCGACTTTGGTTAGTATAGAATTTGTGTGTTTGTGTGTGTGCGCGTGAGTGCGTGTGTGTATGTGAGGAAATCTTAGTGTGGGGCCTGTGATGACTGTGAAGCGTTATTTTTTGTTTTGTGTTGCTTTAATTTAAATTGTGTTCGTCCGATCCCCAGGACGGGCATATTCCCCTCCAACTACGTGACGAAGGACACGACCACCGAGCACACGAGCGGCGACACCATCACCACCATCCCCGAGGCGGCGGAGCCCGAGCCCGCGCCCGAGCCCGAGCCGGAGCCCGCCGCCGTCGCGCCTGCACCCGCCTCGCCGCCCGTGCAGGTAGGTCAAATTATTTTCTTAACTCGCCGTCAAACTAACTCTTGGCAGTGTAACTATGATTGTTATAAGTCTTTTAGTTGAAATTAAGAAAAAATAAGAGAATAATTTTCGGAGAAAAAACTCAAATTATTTTCTTAACTCGCCGTCAAACTCACTCTAGGCAGTGTAACTATGATAGTTATATGTATTGTAGTTGAAATTGAGAAAAAATAAGAGAAAAATTTTCGGAGAAAAAACTCAAATTATTTTCTTAACTCGCCGTCAAACTCACTCTAGGCAGACTGCTCGTACAGTAACTATGATAGTTATATTGTAATATGCACTTGAGGCGCTTTCATTTGAAACCCCAATCGATTATATTTGCAGACATTTTCAAACTCAAACTCAAAAGCTATTCCTTATTAGGTACAATTTGTGCTCACTTAATGAAAGTCATACAGAAACACGTGACAGCTATCGTGTGTGTCAATATCGCCCCATTGCCATTCGCTCACAAATGAATATTGATACATGGTGTATAGAAATAGCCTATAGTGAAGTTATTCAATCCCACGCTTTCTTATCGTCTAAATAGTCCTTAGTTTCATAATAGGCCTTTCGGCACAGGACTGATTTGATAGTTGGTTTAAATTTGTGAACAGGCAGGGATTGAATTTCTATTGGAATTTGATTATATTATCTCACGGACATTCCCATAAATGACCGGCTATTTTTAATTTTATTCGGTTATTCTTCCCCACTTTCACCCCCCACAACTTTTAAACGACTCAACCGATTTTCATCAAACATGTCTAAGAACACTCGCCCGTAACTCACCTTTCATACAAAAAAAAAAAATTAAATTGAAATCGCTTCATCCGTTCGCGAGCTACGGTGCCACAGACAGACTAACAGACACGTCAAACTTGTAACACCTCTCCTTTTGCGTCGGGGGTTGAAACGCCAAAATCGGCGTGATCACCTCGCCAGGTGGAACGTCTTCCGTTTGCCAATGCTTGTTCCTTTCGCATTTTACGTTCTCACAATAATGTCTTCAACCTCAGGAGCAGAAGTCGTCAACGCCGATCTCGTCCGAGGTGGCGGCGATCACGGACTCCGCCAACAGCGCGGCGGCGGCGGGCGGAGCGCGGCCCGCGTCGGCGGCGCGCCGTGACTCCGGCCGGGACTCCGCCGCGGGCCGCCGCAAGCCCGAGGTGGCGCAGGCGCTCGCCAGCTACACCGCCACCAGGTACGTGACGACACTATACAGGTGTTTTACCTACTGCCGCCATAATGGAAGCTAAGAACAAATTTTTTTCCGTACCGACACCGGTCTGCAGAACTACAAACTAACGTTTTCCGTAACGACACCAGTGTCAAGACCTACAATCTTACGTTTTTCCGTAACGACACCAATCTCAAGAGTTTTGAACTAACACTTTTCCGTAACGATAAGAATCTGAAGAACTACAAACTAACGTTTTTCCGTACCGACACCAGTGTCAAGAGCTATAGACTGATGTTTTTCCGTACCGACACTAGTTTCAAGAGCTATGGACTGTCATTTTTCCGTACCGACTTGAATCTGAGGACCTTCGAAATAACATTAGCCCGTAACGACACGAGTCTGAAGAGCACAAAGCTAACGAACGTATTTCCGTAACGACACCAATCTCAAGAGTTTGGAACTAACACTTTTCCGTAACGACACGAGTCTGAAGAGCAACGGACTTTCATTTCTTCTTAATGACACTAGTTGAAGAGCTACGAGCTAACGTTTTTCCGTAATCAATTCTTCACTTTTCTTTTCGTGTCGGCAACAACGGTCGTTGGAAAACAGAAGCGTTAAGACAATGACAATAACAATAAAAAATACTGTCCACATCCCCAGCCACGTACTCGTATGTATGACTTGATCGTGGTGTTTGAAAACTGTTTTTTTTTACTATGTCCCTTGCAGCTCCGAACAGCTGTCGTTGCAAAAAGGCCAACTGCTGGTGGTGCGCAAGAAAGCGGACAGCGGCTGGTGGGAGGGCGAGCTGCAAGCGAAGGGCCGCAACCGACAAGTGGGCTGGTTCCCCGCCAGCTACGTCAAGGTGAGACACACACACGTACCTACAGTGTGCTGAGTGCGAGTTTTGACAAAACATTTTCGCTTGAACGCATCGAGCGCGAATACGTCGATTTCTATGGGATTGAAGCAGCGCCATCTTGTGGCTAAGATGACAAACGGAATTGGCGCTTAGCGTATAGTCGATTAACGCGACGGTGAAGTTACTCGAACAATTTTGTGCAACTCGCACTAAGCACACAGTTCATTTTTATTCCCTCGTCGTGTTTGGTGAACAATATTGGCGCTACGTTTTATTGAAAACTAGCTGACCCGGCACACTTCGTTTTGCCTTTAAAAAATATAAGGGCTCATTATGGTTCTATTGTGAAGTATCCATGGGTAAGCGGGCTAGGAGATCAGGGCTTCTAGGCAATAAGAATACGGTGTGAATCTAACACTCTTTTACTGCTTAGAAAATTAACAATAGGAAATTATAAAATAGACAGATCACTTTTATGACTGACGTTCCACTCGAATACGTGAGGTGCGTGCGCCACCACCATACACTTCCGTTGTTCAAACCTCACTGCCTCTCTATTGGCCGCCGCCCCAGCATCCGGTGTTACGTCATCTGTCAATGTTGCCAGTTGACAGATAATAATCGACTAACAACTAAGTGCGCCGTCAAATATATTGTATATTATATCATTGCAGTTTGCATAATAGAAGTGGCATCCAAAAAGAAAAATCTTGACGTTTCTAAATGCATGACATTGCCATATGAACTTATGAAGTATTCAATCTGAAATGATGTTTGACAGGTAGAACATGGGTAGAACAGTTTATATAGGAAAAAGAAATTGTTGTTTTTATTATTTTCTTTGCATTGTTTTCAAATTTTCTCTCCGTAAGAACCATCCTCGTACTTCAAGGAATATTTTAAAAAAAGAATTAGCGAAATCGGTCCAACCGTTCCCGAGATTTGCGCTTAGCAACACATTCAGCGACTCATTTTTATATTATAGATAAGTTTAAAATTGTTTTTAAAATAATAAATTATTGTTTCTAGTCAAATCTGTTTCTGTGTCAAATGACAATTTTTTTTTTAATTTTTATAATTTTGTGCCTGCATTATCTTTTGATCGCAAATTAAAATAAACACATGCTAAGATTGTTTACCAAATATGACGAGAGAATAAAAATGAACTTGGAAACCCTATAGTGGCCCACTGCTGGGCACGGGTCTCCCCACAACAGAGGAAGGGCCGGAGCATGCTTCACCACGCTGCTTTTCAAAAATCTAATGACGCAGATTGAGTTTTCACAAAATGGGGCCCCTAGACCTCTTTGAGTAGTTTTCGTTACTTCTCATAATTTCGAATTTCCCCATCCACGCACACTTGAAAAATTCATCCTTGGGTTACTTGGGTATGTAATTGAAATTTCTAATGGGTAGCCTCATGACACAACACCTGTTAATATTGAAAAAAGTGTAAATTGCTTTAAAAATAAATTATAGTTTCTAGAAGTCTGTTTCTGTATTAAAATTGACACTTTGTTTTTAAATTTCAATGACTATTTAATTAACCATTTAATAATTTCAGATACACATTACACCATTTAATTAATAATTTCAGATACACATTACACCATTTAATTAATAATTTCAGATACACATTACACCATTTAATTAATAATTTCAGATACACATTACACCATTTAATTAATAATTTCAGATACACATTACACCATTTAATTAATCATTTCAGATACACATTACACCATTCAATTAATAATTTCAGATACACATTACACCATTTAATTAACAATTTCAGATACACATTACACCATTCAATTAATAATTTCAGATACACATTACACCATTCAATTAATAATTTCAGATACACATTACACCATTTAATTAACAATTTCAGATACACATTACACCATTTAATTAATAATTTCAGATACACATTACACCATTTAATTAATAATTTCAGATACACATTACACCATTTAATTAATAATTTCAGATACACATTACACCATTTAATTAATAATTTCAGATACACATTACACCATTTAATTAATAATTTCAGATACACATTACACCATTTAATTAATAATTTCAGATACACATTACACCATTTAATTAATCATTTCAGATACACATTACACCATTCAATTAATAATTTCAGATACACATTACACCATTTAATTAACAATTTCAGATACACATTACACCATTCAATTAATAATTTCAGATACACATTACACCATTTAATTAACAATTTCAGATACACATTACACCATTTAATTAATAATTTCAGATACACATTACACCATTTAATTAATAATTTCAGATACACATTACACCATTCAATTAGTAATTTCAGATACACATTACACCATTCAATTAATGATTTCAGATACACACTACACCATTCAATTAATGATTTCAGATACACACTACACCATTCAATTAATGATTGCAGATCCTGCAGTCCTCTGGGCGTACATCGGGCAGGACCACGCCAGTGCTCTCCAAGATGGACACCGTGCCCACAGAGACTGTCATCGATAAGGTATGTGTAGAAGTGAACAATTCTTTGCGGTTTTCACGTTAGTAAGTAAGTAAATAAATAATAAATACACTAGGATAGGATAAACACTATATTGTATTTTGAAATGAGGTAAGACTGTATATAATTCATATTTACTTAAAAAGAGTGCTGGGATATTTTCTCCGCCTGAGAATCGGCTACTGTCTATTTTTCATACCCCTAAGTGATAACGGTTGTCCGCCCCTAACTTTTTGTTTTATTTTTTGGACAATTTTTTTTATTTTTTTAAAATACATACAACCCTAAATTTACACGCTTCTATCAACAAACCCTTTGTATTAATAGTCATTTAAGTAATGTAATAATTTTCCATCCCGCCCAATAACTTATATGGCAAAACAACGTTTGTGGGGTCAGCTAGGCTAGTTAATGAATAAAAGCTTTCTAGGGGTGGACGCTTTAGGTTACCTCATTTTTAAATTCTGACATCACACGCTTACATTGAATCCATAAACAATGTTACCTACTGATTTTTCTATAATAGGGTATTTCGCACCATGCAAGGAAAAATCCAAAATTATGTAATATTGATAGATTTTGTTAAAAGCAAGTGAAAAATGGTGATTTCTGTTCTGAAAAATGTAGTATACATTTATTATTTCAATTTTAAAATTCAGGTTAATCTGTTTTTCAAATGTCAAAAACGCTATACGCCATGAAAGCTATCGGCGTGACGTCATTAGCAGTGTAAATAAACAATGTAGTATAACTTTCTTCCTTTACTGAGATGTATTGTTTACACTGCGAGTGACGTCACAAGCACGGCGGCAGCGCCGAGACGGTCGAGACCGTGTTTTCGCGGGGATTTTTGAAATTTAAATTGAAAAGTCTTTTTTACATAATATTTGCTTGCAAAAATTTTTTTTTCCAAATTTTTTATGGGTTTTTATGACTTGCGAATTCATATAAAAAGCTTTTTGACATAGACCGTAATACCCTATTACGTTCAGGTGATCGCCCTTTACCCGTACACCGCGCAGAACGCGGACGAGCTGAGTTTCGAGAAGGACGACATCATCGCAGTCACCGACCGCAGCCAGGACCCCGCCTGGTGGCAAGGTATGCCTTCAGCGCCGGTCCACCCCTCCTGATGTATGCTGCGACCCTTGTATGTCCCACTGATGGGCACGGGTCTCTCCCCACAACTGGGGGACGCCTGGAGCGTACGCCACCACGCTGATCCAATGCGGTGCGTGGAGAAACGGGCTAGTGGCCTACCCGTGTCGGATGTTTCCAAACCGCCCATAAAGCTTCCGACAAGGTTTAACGACTGCTATCGTATCGATAACAACCGGGACCGACGGCTCAACGTGCGCTCCGAAGCACGTCAGCGCGTTTAATTCGCCACTAGCGGTCACCCATCCAGCTGCTGACCGCGCCCATACTCGCTGCACTTTTCAACAAAGAGACGACAAAAAGGGTGCTTACTGCCACCCTCTCTGTCTGTACCTCATGAGTCACCCACTGTAGGGCAGGGTCTCCTCCCACAATGAGCAGGCTTTAGTCCACCACGCTGGCCTAGAGCAGGTTGGTGGACTTCATTGTCTTCAATTGAATATTGAAGAAAAGAAAAGAATATGTTTATTGTTGTCTGTTACACGAGTAAGATGTTACAAAAATTTATAATAAGTTTAGAACAGTGTACCCTATGCGGGCATACAATAATTATGTCTTATATAACTAAATTGAATATAACATTACAAAGAAATGTTGGTTTTCTCAGTAGGTTTCAAATGTGTTTTCAATCGCTCTTGATAACGTTACAGTGAACCAGGAATGCTGGTTTGCTCACCATGTGTTTCTTACTATATTGTAAGCATATTGTTGTTCCGGAATATGCTATAAATATTAAAGTAGGTGAACCAAATTACCTATTGAATTTGTTTTTGTTTTTCCTCAGGTGAACTACGGGGCATGACCGGTTTATTCCCAAGCAACTATGTCACTAAGTTAGTTAACTAAATCAAAACATAGTACTAATAAAAAATACAGTGTTACAACAAAATGAATATAGAGTAGAAATGTTTTCATGCTTTTTTGGTAGAATGTTTAATGCTGCTTACAAAATTAGAAAAAGACAAAAAATAGCTAAAAATTATGTTATTGAAATTCTCATACTATTCACATAAATTGATTAAAGCCTTGACAACATAATAAAAGAAATATATTGGTGTTGCCATGAGAAACAATAATGTAAGGTGTTTTTCACTCTTGATCAAGCAATTTTTTAAATATTTTTAAAAATTATGACACTTTTTAAAATATTTTTTGTATTCAGTTACGCTGTGTAATTTTATACGTTTCTTTGTTTTAATTATTTGTAATTGAATAATCACTGGCATTATAAGACCTGAGACCGTCATTAGCCTTTAAACTTCACAATTAGAAGACAAACATTGTTCAATACAAATTAAATTAAACTGTTGAAAAAATTAGAAAAAAATGTTGTATCTGTATGTATTTAATACTTTACTTTTTAATGTAAGTAGTAAAATTAACTATCAAAGATTATTAGCTTGTGAAATTCCTATTTCAACTCATTATCATGAAGCATGTTCTTCATATTCTTCATTGGTTCTTCATTCATTTCGGCAGATATGGTTGCCGGAGAAACTATTAGGTGATCTTTATACTTTTGATTACCACGCAACTACTATACTGAATGCATTAATGGCAGTCTTAGATTGAAATCACTGTTAACGTCTTGATATTAAATGTTTATCGTGTTGTTTAGTCATGTATTTATTGTTTAGAGATTAAAGTATTACTTCAAACTTTTGTTGTTTTATTATGACCTTTTTTATTTATTTAAAAATATTTTATTTAACTCGAAATCCATTTTATTTATCGTCCACACAGGTTTAAACGTGTCGTTGGCTTATTAAGGCTTTGAAATTTATTACTAAAGCAACATTTCTACTAGCGATGGGCGATTATTACTAAAAACAATCGAATAAGTCGATTGTTCAGTTTAGTAGTTAAAAGTCGATAACAATTGATGTTATTCGATTGTTGTTAACAACTGAATCGCGGCGACTACTACGCTACGGTATTACTAAGTACTAACTTTATCGACTGATTTCGATTATTCGTGCGTAGTTGGGTACTACTTAAAAAGTAATTACTAAAGATTTTCTACTGTCTGTAAATAAGTTTACAGGTGACATCGACAGTCGACTGCTTATAAAACTCATTGTAAAACGCCTATAAGTACCTACTTACTATAAAAATATCCATGATTGCATTGCATCCTTATTCCTTATTTTGTAATTGCCGCACATTTTCCCGCCATTTCCCGTATAAGAATCTTTTTTCAGTACGTTTTTTCATTTGCTGCCCAGGACCAATAAAACAAGAGGATAAGTAAAGTAGATCTTCAAATTTAATTGTAATTTTCTACAGTACCAGAACTAAATCAACTTAAATCCATTAATAATTTTACTTCATTTATAATTTTCATTTTAATAATAGCACAAAAACAAGGAGTAAAAACTAAAAATCGCATTTGTGCAAATCTGTGGCAAGCATTTAGTTGCGTATAATGGAACGTAAAAAACGTCAGAGGTGAAAGGAAAGCGTTTAGATATTGCTTTGATTTTTAATTTTTTCATAAGCATTTAAAATAAAAATATTCCGCATAACATTAAACTCATTCACTGAAACCAAAAATAAATTAATTTCAATTACAACTTTTAAACTTTAATCCAGAAAAATATAAAATTCGAATTGTCAAAACCAATCATTGTAGCAAAAACGAAACGCGATTAGCAATCTGTGCGGACTTGTCTCGCGAATTTCAATGGCGGATCGCGATTGTCAGTATCGTCGCTAGCAAAACAGGCTGCTAAACTATATTTACATAACAACACGCTGCATGTGGTAGCTTATCTGACTGTAATAGCACCAACATGTCGACAGTCGTGTCTGACTGCTTCACGATCGGGAGCATTGTGGCGACGCGTACATGTTACAATGAAGTGATAGAAGGCGAAGTGTTAGCTTTTGATCCTCAAACAAAGATGTTGATACTCAAGTGCCCGTCTTCAAGCGGCAACCCCAAACGGCACGACGTGAACATAGTGAACCTATCGTTGGTGAGCGATGTGCAAATCAAGAAGGAGGTCACATCTATACCGGAGCCGCCTTCGTCTTTGAACCTGCACAGATTGAACACTAGAGCACGGAATTCCATAGAAAATAAGAGACGATTAGTGAGTATGCCCGTATTCTATCTTTAAATGTTTAATTTAATGTTGCGGTGATAATCCAGTGGCTAAGTCAAGCACCTCCATGCCCAAGAGTTCTCTACAATGTTATCAAAAGCATGTGCAGTCCACCAGCCCTAACTACACCAGCTTTTTGGACTACGGCCTACATTCTTCACGTTTTGAAAGGATATCCAACCCTGAAGTGGATCACTAATCAGTTACTGACAGAACTCTTTAATCCATTAGTGACCCACTGCAGGTTCAGTTCAGATCTCACAATTAGAAGGATGTAGGCCTTAGTCCACCATGCTGGCCTACTGTGGGTTGTTAGACAAACATGCCATTGAAAACATTTTGGTAAAATGTCAGGACTAGTGAAATGATACTATACCTGTGATTGTAGGCTTTATTAAACGTAAAAACCAGGATACAAAGAACAACATAATATTATAATGCAATGACAGAATATATTGTATCAGGCGTTACTTTGCGGAAATCCTGAGTCTACAACCAACCAGTCTCAGCAACCAACCGTTGTAGAGTCCACATCACTTGATGATGCTCCGTTTTGGGGCGAAACACGTGTCGTGTGCTATTGGAATAAGTTGTGATGGTATACACCTACTCAGAGAGATAAGGGAGGGTGGTGGGTCCATACCAAAACAAGTTCCACGTGTGCGGATTGTTGCAAACAAATATAAATACAACTAAAATAGCAATGACAGAATGTCAGTATACTTCTTTTGTAGAATTTATGTATTTGAGTTTTTACTTCTACTAGGTATTTAAGGGAGGATGTTCTAAGAATGTGTACCTTCCATGTAACAGACAGACAGACAGACAGACAGACAGACTTCCATGTAACAGTAGGTGATATTTAATTTTGTAATTTGCACTTAACTTTTAAGAAAACCATTGGTGCGTAAAACTAGGGTTCGAACCTGCACCCACAGGATACCCAAGGCTGAATTCCTTAAGTATGATAACAATACTCACTCTATACAGAAATCCATCCAATTTTCCCTTCTAACCTACTAATTTGCAAGCTTATAAGTGATTTCCATTTTATATGTATGCAATTTCCTAACAAAATCATGTTAAATTATATCATAATATATTTGTGAGTTTTGGTTTCCCGCCGTTTCTTCTTCTGGTTGTCCCTGCACCCAGTAGGAAGGCGCTGTGCTTTTACCAAAACATTGACACTCCATCAGTTAACAGCCCATTGTTGCCACTTTAATTTGCAAACTTTGACCTACCTAAAGATTCTAACAAACTAGCTGACCCAGCGAACATTGATTTGCCATATAAGTTATCAAGCGTTGAAAATCGACTATCAAAAAATAGGGGTTGGTTGATAAAAGGGTGAAAATTTAGGGTTGCATGTATTTTTCGATGCCACATTGTGGAAAAATAAAAATAAAAAAGTTGTCAAAAAAATAAAATAAAAATGTTAGATGTGGACAACCCTTAGGGGTATGAAAAATAGACAGTAGCCAATTCTCAGACCTACTGAATATGCATATGGAATTTCATAAAATTCGGTCAAGCCGTTTTGGATGAGTATGGTAACTAAAACTGTGACATGAGAATTTTATATATAAGAGAAATATTCTAACAAATGTCAGTAACCCATTAATGACCCACTACAGGGTCGGGTCTCCTCTCACAATGAGAAGGATGTAGGCCTTAGTCCACCACGCTGGCCTAGTGCAGGTTGGTGGACCTCACATGCCTTTGAGAATTTTTTTTTTGTGAACTCAGGCATGCAGGTTTCCCCATGATGTTTTCCTTCACCGTAACAGCAGGTGATATTTAATTTTTATAAAGCGCACATAACTTTCTTTACAAAGCCATTGGTGCGTGCCACTGGGATTCGAACCCGGACCCCTCGATTCGAGGTCGAATTCTAAGCCACTGGGCTATCACCGCTTCTAACAAATAAACACGAATAATATGATCTCGCTTCCAGCTGTCAGCGCTATCGGCCTGCCTGGACCCGGAGGGGCAGCGGCTGTTCCTGGCGATCGCGCGCGTCATCGACGACGTGTCGTGGGCGGGGCAGAGCATCCGCGTCTACAACGAGGTCACCATCACTCCCCCGTACAAGGTCAGTGTGTACGCAACGAGCATCAGCCCGGTGGCATAGCTAGGTAACCAAAGTCTCCGGGTCAAAGAATCTAGCTCAAAACTGTCAGTAACCCATTAATGACCCACTACACTCACTCAAAGGCATGTTCGTCCAGCAACGGG
The DNA here is from genome assembly GCA_905147235.1 of Erynnis tages. Taxonomy (NCBI): domain Eukaryota; kingdom Metazoa; phylum Arthropoda; class Insecta; order Lepidoptera; family Hesperiidae; genus Erynnis; species Erynnis tages. Next base: position 542,624 of record LR990101.1, on the reverse strand, counting down.
CAGTAGTGGTGCGTGGTGGACGGTGGCCTACATCCCTCTCTACGTGAGAGGAGACTGACCCGCCAGTGGGGCGTTAATACTCGAATGTCACAAACTAGTCCACCAATAAGAGAAGTTGTTTTTACAGTTTTTGAAATCATTTTTATTATTCTTCAGGTGGAGAACGTTATAGGAGAACATGATTCGAAACCATACAACTATATAAGGAAATTCGTGGAGCGACATTGGAGGGACCACCGGGACCACACCTCTCCCTCCAACTCCTCTCAGCATCAGTAGTATTTACTTTAAAATATATTATATGTATACATGTTGATATGTTTTGATATTGCAACCAAAATGAAACCCACAGACTAACTGAAAACACAGATTATGTATGTATTGACCCGAGAATAGTTGTCACTGTGTTATAGTGAATATTGTTGGTTTATAGTCGTTTGATATTGGAAATTGACGAAACTGAAACTACGATCAATCATTTATGGTTCGTTTTTTCAAAAGTGTACTTTTTTTATTTTATAACACATCTTACCATGTCTTTTTATGGTCATTTTGTATTTCAAATAGCAAAGTGTCGTTTAAATCTAAAACTAATATCTGTTTTTATATGTTTTAAACATTTTATTCAATAAAAATAGTGATCAAGACAGTTCACAAAATAAGAAAACATAACTTTGTAACTAATCATACCTATATCTAATTTTTTTTTATCTATTAATGACAAAAAATAATATACTTAAAAACGAAAACATTTTTTTCAGATAAATTTTTCGTCAGTTTATAATATTGTCAGATTTTTATATAACAACTTTTAAAAGATACCCTGGAACTAGAATATTACCATGAGCATAAACACTATCGTAAAAGTATTCGTATGGTAAATGTCAGTCATTAGTATGTCATATTATGTTGGTCTGTCTGACATCTTCCCATACTAATGGCAGCTCGGTACGATTGCTATACAAAACTGCGTAATTTCATTCTCAAGGCACCTACTGCTAATACTCAAACTCAAAAGCTTTTATTCATTATTAGGTACAATTTGTGCACACTTAATGAAAGTCATACATTTAACATTATACAAGCATCCGCTTTGATCGCCCCTCAGGCAAAACGTAGACTAGGAGAAAAAAGCGGGCGGAGAAAAACTCCCAGCACTCTTTTAAGAGTAAATAAAACTTAGTCTATAGTGCAGTATGACTAGGTCCAATAAAGGAACACACGTGACAGCTATCGTGTGTGTCAATATCGCCCCATTGCCATCCGCTCACAAATGAATATTGTCACACGGTGTATAGAAATAGCCTATAGTGAAGTTATTCAATCCCACGCTTTCTTATCGACTAAATAGTCCTTAGTTTCATAATAGGCCTTTCGACACAGGACTGATTTGATAGTTTGTTTAAATTTGTGAAAAGGCAGGGATTGAATTTCATATAAATAGACAACTAATGTCACATAAAAATGGTTATAAACGAACAATGTCTAAAGTTCATATAGTGAGAACAGCTATACCTCTATCCAGCCGCCGTTTTTAGTCCACTCCATATATCCTAATCAACCAATCCAGAATTCCAGTCCTTAATTTGTTATTTATAATTTGTGACACAAGACTACATACATACATGCCTACATTGTTTGACATAACGACACCAATACTTGACAATGTCGGAACACAATGACAAACCTAATTTATCAGAGTATCCAATATTATTAAACTAGAATTCTTTCTTCTTAATAAGGATCCACTATCCAATATTATTCACATATTCTTCTTCATATTGTAACCTCGCATTATCTCAGTCAGTCTCATTTTGCATTATCAAGTGCAAAATGAATGTAATAAAAGCAATATGTATGAAGAAAATGACTGTAGAGCACTACCTGCAAAATCAAAACAATATAAATAACTCTTCAAAAACATGGAAGCACATAACATTTTTTATTTAATTGAGTAGCAAACGGGCTTGCAGTCCTGGTGTCAAGTGGTCACTGCGGCCCATGGACCTCCAACCTCAAATAGCGAAGAAATCCTATCCGAGGTCGTGTGCTACTCATGAGGACTCAAAGTTCGCCTCAAATAGAGTATCTCTTGGCAACCATGCCTGCCCATCTCTACTGGTTAATACGACCGGTTTCAATGACACACTTTCAGGTATGGATAGTTTACTACAGTTTGGTTGCTTTAGCATCCGTAGGAATCGCTTTGGAATATATAAGTAACCAAACTATAGTAACGTTATCCATACCCGACGACTACATAGCCAAATAGACGTCTCACGCCAGGCGAGCGCTTTCAGACAACACATTACACACTACATTGTATGTATGTATGTATGTGTCAGTAGTCTATGGTCACCGACTACACAGCTGAATAGACGCCTCGTGCAAGCGAGCGCTTTCAGAGAACACGTAACACTTACAAGTCTCATCCACAATACAACGAGCGCGACATCTGTGCTAGTGCGACCACTGCCTTGACCCGCGCACATCTACGATCGGAACTAATACGAATATGTCGGTAGGAACATGGCTGTTAACTAACTTGTGTAGAGCTCATCTTACAGTGGTCATGTCACTAGTGCGAAACAAATGGGATATCGCGATTTTGAACTGACCAATCACGATGCTTTATTTTCTGTTTCCCGTCCCTCTTACCTCAATGGTTTGACTGAGTTGTTTCTTTGTAGAAACTATGACGTGTGGTGTCTGTTAGGTTGTGTGGTCGTTGTCCAAACCCAACGGTATATTGACACTGGTCATTAGTCAAGAGTAGAGGTCGACCAATAAGTGTGACTCCCTGACATGCGGGTGCGGGGGGGGAACGAAACTGACTAATGATAGTTCCCTGCCGACCGCCGAAGCCAACCTCAAAACATAGAAAGTCTAAAGATAACAAATTATTTCATACTTTTTTGAAGTCGGTTTAATTTAAAAAAAATTTTTTTGCCTCATTTTTAGTTTTAAGTCAATATCACGAAATCTAATGAACCGATTTCGATGAAACTTACCTTTTCCTAAGTCGAAAAAAAACGCAAACAAACAAAAAAAGAACAATCACAATCCGTCATACATTTTTGGCGGTAACTGAATGAGATGAAATTAAGAAACTAATTAAAACAAATTAAAGTTTTTAAATCCTTATTACATACTTGTTATGGGGTTCAATAACTTACTTGGATCATTGGATAAATACGAATGATCATACTACAATTTGGTTGCCAAAATCTTAGCTTTGCAATTACAAAATTAAATGATGTCTAGTATCCAAACTGCTGTAAGGCCTTATCCTTATCCGATGATAAATTATTGAAATCCGATGATAAGTTATTGAAACTCACTGTTAATAAATGTTAACATATTTTTTTTAATAAACACACATAGTGTTGTGATGGTCACAATCTTACCTTTCTTTTCTGTATTTTAATTTTGCCAAATGTGCCGAAATGTAAGGTACTTCTTTTAAAACCTTTGCAATACCTTAAAAAAACGATTTGATCAAAAAATTTTAAGTATCACATTGTAATTGCTTTTAAATCATTTCTAAAATATCATTGTAAAGTCTATTTTTCATTATTTTTTCCCGTTGTTACGTATGTAGCAACAAAATCGAATATGTTATTTTCAAAATTTTGGGGTTTTATATATTTATGATGTTGGTTTAAGTTATAGATTATAGAGAAAATAAAAAAAAATGTAAAACGTTTTTAATTGTTTTATTGCTCCTTGTTCGATCTGCATTTTGTATAATTTTTGTTAAAGCTTCTTTTACATCAGTAATTATCAGTAAAAGAGCGGCGATAGGCCTCGTAACTACGAATTCATCTCGTGAGACATTCGGATTCGATTCCAAGTGACATGCACCTAAAATTTTAAGTCCGTTTTTTTCTTGGCTTTGTTGCAGACAGAAACTGCACACTCTATAATGCATGTTACGTGTGAAGTTATTTTTATGTGTCTATATAGCCCGTATTCGGCTGCTTAAGTAGATCGCTAGCGATCGAGTAAGTCGAGCAAGTACGGTCGCGGTCAGCAGCTGGATGGGTGACCGCTAGTGGCGAATTACACGCGCTGACGTGCTTCGGAGGACACGTTGAGCCATTGGTCCTAGTTGTTATCGATGCATACGAAGACAGCAGTCGTTAAACCTTGTCGGAGGCCTATGGGCGGTTAGATAACATCCGGCACGGGTTATCCCTAAGGGTTATCCATTTGGGAGCACCTACGGAGATTATTTTTAAGCATGTCATAAGACAAAGGATATAGGACACTAAAAATTTGTCCTATTATTTTTAGGTCGCCTTTATTTTGGCGAGAACCGTTGTCATGTTACTTTTTAGTGACGCATACTTTTGTAAGACAACCAACATCTTTCCCAAGTGTCTGTGTACGTTTCTTTCTATGGTGTTTATATTCTTGGGCCTGTTTTTATTTTAAAAATTGCTAAAGAAATTTAGTAAGTTAAGTAAAAATTGAAAAAGAACCTTTTTATTTTTGTCATTGAAAATGGCTATCAATCCATTTCAAGCGAAACGCATTTTTCGCCATTACTCCGAGGTTTCTGGGGTCAGCGAGGAGTTTGAGCGTTCAAAAGATTCAGAATTTAATGGGACATTTTGTGGTATCAAAATTTGTTTAGTAGTCATTAAAATTAAACGTCTCTAAATATGTAGTTCCTTTCTTTCTGAAGACAGCGACGACCTGAGTGGCGCAGTGGTTAAGACACCGGTGTGCTGCGCGGAGGGTCCTGGGTTCGATTCCCAGCAGAGCAGAAATTTGAATGATGAATTTGAATTTCTGTTTCTGTTCTGGGTGTGTGTGTTGTCTTGTGTGTGTCCATGGCGCCCACGACACAGGGCATCCTAGTGTGAAGCGTTATTTAATATATTTTATTTCTAATATTTTTATTTTATTTATTTATTTCTAATACTTTTATTATGTATACCGCACGATCCCTAAAGACCGCACCGTCAATCAAATACTGGCAGAGCATGTCTACTGCACTGACAAATAGATTCTATAACATTCAAAGTTAACCACCAAATGGTATAAATAAAAAGACTCAATAGACAAAAATGCGAATTCTTTTATTTTAAGCCCTTACATTAACGATTACATAGATGTACATACCTTGCTTATTTACATACTGAAGCCGTTGACGTCCAGGCACTAAACTAGACTTATATGTAATTCATAGCTCCAAACACGCAATAACCTGGGGCCCGATTCTGTACGACCATTCACACTCGTATCGCGCCAATGTCGTGTCTTACCCGCGATGAAAAGTCAAAAAAGGCTTAAAAGTCAAATATCGTGACAATCTATTGTGTGCCTTATAGAATAGACATTAAGGTTCCTTGTCGTGCCGAGTTCATGAAATGACGTACGGTTGGATGACACACGATATCGACACGAAATCTGAATGGTCATACAGAATCATCCCCCGTGACGACCACGTCACGCTACGATATGATGCATCCACACGCTATACAAGACGTAAATAACAAAAATAAACGTACATAAATAGTAACGTGTAGTAACGTCACTGTTGGTAAAAATTATCAAATGTAATATTATTACCGCCTAGTCAGTACCCATTAATGCCCCACTGGCGGGTGGGTCTCCTCTCACGTAGAGAGGGATGTAGGCCGCCGTCCACCACGCACCACTACTGCCCGCTGCTGGACGAACATGCCGCGTGAGAACATTTTGTTTGTGAACTCTCAGGCATGCAGGTTTCCTCACGATGTTTTCCTTCACCGTAACAGCAGGTGATATTTAATTATATAAATCGCACATAACTTTTATTACAAAGTCATTGGTGCGTGCCACTGGGATTCGAACCCGGACCCCTCGATTCGAGGTCGAATTCTAAGCCACTGGGCTATCACCGCCTAAAACTCGAAAAATTACTTGTGAATGTCGTGATATCTCGACGTGACGTACACGGCTATGGCCGTCTATGGCGGGCAAAAAGTTAATTAGGTAAATAGATTTTTGGACATTTTGACACAAATCGTAAAACACCTACGGTATAAATGTTGTATAAATAACGAAAGAATTGAAACTAATAATCAATATTCAAATACATTACCTAACACTATGCTTGTGCGATAAACAGACACAATAGTTAAACAATGGGTATGAGTCACATGTGACTCATGGGACAGCGGTTTTTAATGTGTTTTTTCTTTTAGTCTAGTCTAGTACACAGGACGTCGGCTACAATGAAATGAATTACACTTAAAAATAAATAAAACAAAATTATAATGTTCTTACAATCGAAATAAATTATTTTCCCTTCAGTCATTATATAAAAAATATTCAATTTTAAAATGGCGCTAAAACATAAATGACTGAGTTATTATGTATTTAGTAAAGCGCATTTTAGACAGTTAAATAGAAATAAATCCTACCTTATATGGTTTTTTTTATTTTGTAATTGGATGCGTTTACTTCTGAGGTTTTACTATGATTATTGATATCGATTGATAATGTTCAAACCGAATCAAAACAGGCAAGTCTATATCAGACCATAAACTTAACATAATGTGACAACATATTATTATTATGCTTACGTATTATACATATTATTAGAATAAAATTCCGTTTCACAAAATATTAAGAATTTTACATTCAACGAAAAATACAACAAAGATATCATTAATGATAACATTTGAATCATTAAAATGATTGTGTGAGAAAAATATTTAAAAACTACAATTATTTTAATGATATATCAATGAGTTAAAAGCATTTATTCGGATATCTTGAAATATACTTACGACTAGGCTTTATAATAAATGTAACAATATTATATTGACAAAATCCAAAAAAAAAAATAATATTTCCAGTTTTTAGGTTAATTTGTTAGTAATAATACATGCTTGATTTTTTTTTATCAAGGACTAATATTGGTTATGAGTCGTTTTCAACCAATTCTAAGACATAATTTTATTTCTTTGTTTTTTGTCAACACAACATTACAATTTATAATTATAAAAAATGGATGAGAATAAGAAAATACAAAATACTAGGAATTCCTACGTTTTCATATCACTATTATCATATATAAGTATTTTTACGCTCCATATATATCTCGCTTCATACATTTTTTTAAATGACAAAATATTTTTAACAGTCATATTCTTGAATTTTGAATTTATGAATTTTGTTGGCTGTGTGTGTGTGTGTGTGTGTGTGTGTGTGTGTGTGTGTGTGTGTGTATGTGGTGACTTCCGCCACTCGATCCTGAATCATGCTATCGAAGTTTTCTAAACATTTGCCATTATAATACAAAATGTAAGTTCATACAAAAAGTACGGTCGTAATCCAAATAAGCAAAATACTTACTATCCAATATAGCAGAAATATCCAGGGTAGGTGTCAACCAAAAATATTATTCTTTTTGAGAAAAATAAGATACTTAATTCATAAAAACCATCAAACAGATAAAAGAAATAATGTTTAAAAATAAAATCGTATATGTAATTTCATATCGCTGTTAAAAATATTATGTCATATTCCAATATCACTAATAATTCAATTTAATATTCGAATTTGAATTTCATTCAATGAGAAAAATTGGTTTGTGTTTTAGAAAAGCTTTATTATCGGTTCCAAACTAAAATTCAACAACCAACCAAAGACTTCTATATGACCAGACGGAGATTACCCTTAATAAAGAGAAAGTAAAAGTGTGTCAACTTTAACTATTCAAAGCTAGAAACAGCTCACTCTCTCACAGTCTCTGCAATCAGCCACAGAGACGCGACAGTCATTGCAGAAACCCTGAAGGAACGCCCGGGACGATCCAAGGAGACACCGGGCCAAAATTGACAAAGAACTTTTTCTGGAGCAATAATATTACTATAGTAACGTGATGCAAAAAAAGGCACGGACCTAGAGTCTGTGGATAGCAATTAAAGATTCAAAAAAAAAAGCTAGAAACAGATCAAAGCGTTTTGCAATACCAAAGTAAGAAATTATAAAGTGACAAAAATAGTTTCAGCCAAAATAAAAGCGGTCTCAAAACCAAAGTAATTTTAGTTGTCCCATTTTTTTAATATGACACTCCATCTGTTCATATAAAATGTTTGCGACGGACGTCTTACGATATGTAAGTTGTATGATATTTGGAATTTCAACTGTAATACACAGTAATAAGATTTTGTGAACAAATAAAATTCAAATTCAAATCACAGGCGCATTCATTCAGACACAAAACTAAACACAACGTCACAAATATTATTTTAAAACGCTTTATTTTCAAAATTTCATAAAAAAAATCGTGCCCAGATTTTCTTAATTAGAAAAAATCATACATATTTTGTATTGAAATGTCATCATAAAACACAATTTGGTCCTTCCTAGATATATTTTAAATACATACTTAAATTGCCATAACATTGAAAAACATAAATAAAGCTATAATATTTTATGTCTCAAGTTTTATAACCAAATTTTAGGTAAAAAAAAGTGTAAAGTAAATTTTCAGAAAAAGCCCGAAATTAAATAATATTCGTCACATACATTCTTAAAAACGAAAATTCTTACTATACTCCGTTAGATGTCGCTTGTATTGTATATTTTCACTAATATTATAAACAAGAAAAATTTGTATTTTTGTGTGTGTGTTTGTAATGAATAAACTAAAAAACTACTGAGCCGTTTTCAAAAATTCTTTCACCATTGGAAAGCTACATTCACCCTGAGTAACATAGGCTATGTTTATTGCTAGAAAAGATTAGGGACCCTTACTAAAACTTCAGTAACGTAACCCGAGGTGTAAAAAAAGTGCCCTAAAACGTCTCTCGTCGCAAGCGCTGCGGAAACTATTGATGATAGAACAAAAGTATGTTCTACAATATTAAAGAACATATCAATATCTTCAAATAACTTCGCGATATTAGTCAAATTAATAAGCAGAGCGAAGCCTGCCGGCTCGGCTAGTATATAGTCAAAATGCCGTTCGTTAGTCTCGCTAAAACTCGACAACGGCTGGACCGATTTGGCTCATATTAGTCTCTATTTGTTCGTATAAGTCCAATAAAGGTTTATACGGTGAGAAAATCTGAAAAGTATGCGAAGAAAATAGTAAAAAACTCTACATAATACGGCAGAGCGAAGCCTGCCGGCCAGCTGGTGTTGAATACGAGTGCCTACGCAATACAATACAATACAATACAATACAATACAATACAAGCGATCAGCCCGTGCGTCAGTCTCGCGCCCTCAGTTGATGACGACCAGTCGGGGAGGCAGCATGCCCTTCTTGCTCAGCCACACCCTGCAACACGAATTGGTAAATTGTTTTAACCCATTAATGACCCACTACAGGGTCGGGCCTCCTCTCACAATGAGAGGGATGTAGGCCGTCGTCCACCACGCACCACTACTGCCCGTTGGTGGACGAACATGCCGCGTGAGGACATTTGTTTGTGAACTCTCAGGCATGCAGGTTTCCTCGAGATGTTTTCCTTCACCGTAACAGCAGGTGATATTTAATTTTTATAAAGCGCACATAACTTTTTCACAAAGTCATTGGTGCGTGCCACTGGGATTCGAACCCGGACCCCTCGATTCGAGGTCGAATTCTAAGCCACTGGGCTATCACCGCACTAAATACATACATATCAATAAATATATATATGTCTGTTGGGACCGATGTTGTGGTCCCAGTGGACTGTATTCTGTTGCTGGTTCTGTGTGTGGGTTAATTGAAAAACACTAGGAAATTGCACTGTTTTTAACAACTTTTATTGTAAATTATTATAAAGAAACATTATTTATTATAAAAGAAATGAAGGAAAAAAATGGCGAAATGAGTGAAAAAACAATAGAATGCACAAAAACCATATTCGAATTAAAATTATTACTTTCTAATTATATGATAATAAAATAGGTTGTATGTTGGAGTTTTATGTGTCGTAGTGACATATCAGAAGCTATGGCTCCGTGGGCATGCATCCGACATAGTGGGTGACCCCGGGCAATACAGGAAAGAAAAGAAAAGAAAAGAATGCGTTTATTGTTGACTGTTACACGAGAAAGATGTTACAACAATTATAATAAGTTTAGAACAGTCTACCCTATGCGGGCATACAATAATTATATCTTAAAAAACTAAAACTAAATTTTATATTATAATTATGTTAAAATAAGTTGTGATCGTTTAGCAGTCCAATTATTTATTTATTTTAATATTTCACCTATTCGAACTCATCGGCTATGTAATGTGCCACCCATTTCTGGGCAAAGAGAGAAAAAGCCGGAGGAAAAAACTCTCGACACAGTTTTAATTTATTAATTTATTTATTTTTGCGCGCGTTACTACATTTCTATTTAAAGCTGTTTATAAACATGATATTATTATATATTGCGAACTTTCTATTTCGTCTGTTTTATATTATAATTATGTTAAAATAAGTTATGATATTATTTTAGCAGTCCAATTATTTATTTATTTTAATATTTTTAGGAGGACGTAATCGAGTGGATTGGAACTGTACGCATTATTATAATCGAACAGACACGTCCGCTCCACTAGTTCTCTTTACCGCCAATTTCCCGCGCGCGGCCGTCGTCCAACCATGACCCTTGACCAGTGACATTGACATCTGTCATCAATGATCGGATAATAGAACCGCGGCCATACGTTGCGTTCGCATCATTACAACTGATTGATTCTCCGACATATAATAAATAAATAACGCTTCACACTCACAGCCCCACACTAGGATTCCCTGTGTCGTGTGCCATGGACACACACAAGACACACAACACAACACACCCACACCAGAAACGGAAATTCATATTCATCATTCAAATCTCTGCTCTGCTGGGAATCGAACCCAGGACCTTGCGTGCAGCGCACCGGTATCTTAACCACTGCGCCCCTTGGGTCGTAGATATATAAATAAATACATCAATAACCTGTATCGAGCAAGTAGGGTGAGGTGAGGTAAGGTGAAGAAAAACATCGTGAGGAAACCTGCATGCCTGAGAGTTAAAAAATGTTCTCACGCGGCATGTTCCCCCAGCAGCGGGCAGTAGTGGTGCGTGGTGGACGGCGGCCTACATCCCTCTACGTGAGAGGAGACCCGACCCGCCGGTGTGGCATGCTCGAGGCACACGGCGACAGTGGGTCAGTGGGACATGTACGGTGGGACACTCACCCGATGCCGGCGCCCAGCAGCAGCGACACCAGGTTGGTGACGATGACAGCGGCAATGGGACAGTGGGTCAGTGGGACATGTACGGTGGGACACTCACCCGATGCCGGCGCCCAGCAGCAGCGACACCAGGTTGGTGACGATGACGGCGGCAATGGGACAGTGGGTCAGTGGGACATGTACGGTGGGACACTCACCCGATGCCGGCGCCCAGCAGCAGCGACACCAGGTTGGTGACGATGACGGCGGCAATGGGACAGTGGGTCAGTGGGACATGTACGGTGGGACACTCACCCGATGCCGGCGCCCAGCAGCTGCGACACCAGGTTGGTGACGATGACGGCGGCAATGGGACAGTGGGTCAGTGGGACATGTACGGTGGGACACTCACCCGATGCCGGCGCCCAGCAGCAGCGACACCAGGTTGGTGACGATGACGGCGGCGACCGCGCCGCGGCTGAACAGGCACGCGCGACGCACCGACAGGCAGTGACTCTGAAATGGCGTTAACGACGTCTTTATTGGTCGGGAGTTTTTTCCGGTGCGGAGAAAAATTCCGGCGGAGAAAGTTTCCAGTCATATGATATAGCAATGTCTTATAAAACTATCTTAATAAACTAAAGCTTAATAAAATAAAAAATATATGTACAATATACAATTGTACATATGTTAATTCCAATTAGCAAAACAAAAATTTTTTTAATTAATTTTTAACAATAAAATTATAGTTGATAGTTTTTGAGTTATAAATTTTCTAAAATTGAAAATTCTCGATTTTCACCAATTTTGATGATTAATTACAAATTAATTAATTATTTTGGAACTTTTTGTGCCATATTTTTCGTTTATCGAGCGCCTGACGTTGTTTCACAATAATTTAATTATGTATGTTCATCATTATCGTTTTAAACTTATTTTGAAAATTTTATTTTTAACTTTTTACTTCAATATTCTTTAAAAGCGTGTTTTTTAGTTTTTTTACATGTTTTTTACGGAGGTATATAATAGGGTATTACGGCCTATGTCAAAAAGCTTTTTATATAAATTCGTAAGTCATAAAAAAATTGGAAAAAAAAATTTGCAAACAAATATTATGTAAAAAAAAACTTTTCAATTTAAATTTCAAAAATCCCCGCGAAAACACGGTCTCGGCCGTCTCGGCGCCGCCATGCTTGTGACGTCACTCGCAGTGTAAACAATACATCTCAGCAAAGGAAGAAAGTTATACTTCATTGTTTATTTACACTGCCAATGACGTCACGCCGATAGCTTGCATGGCGTATAGCGTTTTTGACATTCGAAAAACAGATTAACAAACCTGAATTTTAAAATTGAAATAACAAATGTATACTACATTTTTCAGAACAGAAATCGCCATGTATACTACATTTTTCAGAACAGAAAAATGTAGTATACTGTTATGTATGTCTGTTTTGTATTTTCCCTTGCACGGTGGTCAATACCCTGTTATGTATGTCTGTTTTGTATTTTCCCTTGCACGGTGGTCAATACCCTGTTATGTATGTCTGTTTTGTATTTTCCCTTGCACGGTGGTCAATACCCTGTTATGTATGTCTGTTTTGTATTTTCCCTTGCACGGTGCTCAATACCCTGTTATGTATGTCTGTTTTGTATTTTCCCTTGCACGGTGCTCAATACCCTGTTATGTATGTCTGTTTTGTATTTTCCCTTGCACGGTGCTCAATACCCTGTTATGTATGTCTGTTTTGTATATTCCCTTGCACGGTGCTCAATACCCTGTTATGTATGTCTGTTTTGTATTTTCCCTTGCACGATGCTCAATACCCTGTTATGTATGTCTGTTTTGTATATTCCCTTGCACGGTGCTCAATACCCTGTTATGTATGTCTGTTTTGTATTTTCCCTTGCACGGTGCTCAATACCCTGTTATGTATGTCTGTTTTGTATTTCCCCTTGCACGGTGCTCAATACCCTGTTATGTATGTCTGTTTTGTATTTTCCCTTGCACGGTGCTCAATACCCTGTTATGTATGTCTGTTTTGTATATTCCCTTGCACGGTGCTCAATACCCTGTTATGTATGTCTGTTTTGTATTTCCCCTTGCACGGTGGTCAATACCCTGTTATGTATGTCTGTTTTGTATTTTCCCTTGCACGGTGCTCAATACCCTGTTATGTATGTCTGTTTTGTATTTTCCCTTGCACGGTGCTCAATACCCTGTTATGTATGTCTGTTTTGTATATTCCCTTGCACGGTGCTCAATACCCTGTTATGTATGTCTGTTTTGTATTTTCCCTTGCACGGTGCTCAATACCCTGTTATGTATGTCTGTTTTGTATTTTCCCTTGCACGGTGGTCAATACCCTGTTATGTATGTCTGTTTTGTATTTCCCCTTGCACGGTGGTCAATACCCTGTTATGTATGTCTGTTTTGTATTTTCCCTTGCACGGTGCTCAATACCCTGTTATGTATGTCTGTTTTGTATTTTCCCTTGCACGGTGGTCGATACCCTGTGATGTGTGTCCGTGTAGTGTGTAGTGTGTAGTGTGCAGTCGGTACCTGGTGCATGGCGGGCGCGGCCAGCTGCTGCTCGAGCACCTCGATGGAGGAGGTGGCGGAGGGCGGGCCGCGCGCGCCCTGCGGGTGCTTGAAGCGCCAGTCCCTGCGACCACCGCGACGGTGCACTTGTGTCAATACACTCACACGACATGCACGGAGGCTCATTATCGTAACAGATAAATTGAATGAGATAACATATTATACAATACTGGCTGACCCAGCGGGCTTCGCTCTGCCAATGAATTTTTTTATTTTTCTTTTTATTTTTATTTAATAGCCTATGTTACTCAGGCTGAATGTAGCTTTTCAATGGTGAAAGAATTTTTGAAATCGGCCCAGTAGTTTTTGAGTTTATTCGTTACAAACATACAAAAATGCAAATGTTTCCTCTTTATAATATTAGTATAGACTAGCTAGCAAACGTTGTTTTGCCACAGTTATCGAGCGTTAAGAATCGACTAGTAAAAATAGGGGTTGGTGATAGATAGAAGGGTGATTCAGGATTGTGTGTATTTTTGATGCCACATTATTGAAAAATAAAAATAAAAAATTGACCAAAAATTAAAATGAAAACGTTAGGTGTGGACAACCCTTATGGCTTAGGGGATTAAAAATAGACAGTAGCCGATTCTCAGACCTCCTGAATGCCAGTAACCCATTCATGACCCACTACAGTGTCGGGTTTCCTTCTCGTAATGAGAGGGATGTAGGCCTTAGTCCACCACGCTGGCCTACTGTGGGTTGGTTGACTTCATATACCGTTGAGATTTTTTTTGTGAACTCTCAGGCATGCAGGTTTCCTCACGATGTTTTCCTTCACCGTAACAGCAGGTGATATTTAATTTTATAAAGCGCACATAACTTTTTTAGAAAGTCATTGGTGCGCGCCACTGGGATTCGAACCCGGACCCCTCGATTCGAGGTCGAATTCTAAGCCACTGGGCTATCACCGCTTTTTAATAATGAATAAGCATATGAAATTTTATAAAAATCGGCCAAGCCGTTTCGGAGGAGTATGGTAACTGAAACTGTGACATGAGAATTTAATAGGAAGATTAAAAGAGAATAGGTATTGGTTTTACAGGGCATTTTAATCAATCCATATTCAACTTTTGAGACATACTTATTACAAAATGAAAAATACAATAAAATAAAGAATGATAAAAATAAACTCGTGTCAAGAGTTTGCGCCACGGGTGCCCTGAACCACGCTATTCTTACAATCTATCGGATGTTCGGTGCTCTTTAACACTAAAGCAGCCGAACTTTTTTCAGCTTTTGAAATCTTCACAAATGGTGGAAGGGTTACAAAACTCACTTGGGCGGCAGCTGGTCGGGCCGGCTGCTCCACTCCCACACCCAGTCGTTGGAGTCATCCTGGAATGGGACAATGTTATCTATCATTAGTATTGAATTAAAAATCAAAAAATCAATCATTAGTCAGTCAGTAACCCATTCATGACCCACTACAGGGTCGGGTCTCCTCTCAGAATGAGAAGGATGTAGGCCACCACGCTGGCCTAGTGCGGGTTGGTGGACTTCACATGCCTTTGAGAACTTTTTTTTTTCTGAACTCTCAGGCATGCAGGTTTTCTCACGATGTTTTCCTTCACCGTGACAGCAAATGATATTTAATTTTTATAAAGCGCACATAACTTTTTTTACAAAGTCATTGGTGCGTGCCACTGGGACTCGAACCCGGACCCCTCGTTTCGAGGTCGAATTCTAATCCACTGGGCTATCACCGCTCTAAATGAATTAAAAATCAAAAAATCAAAGTCTTTTATTCATTGTCAGGTACGAGTTGTGTACACTTAATGAACGTCATACATGATAAAATATTATCTTACATCTAACATCCGCTTTCGGCGCCCCTCAGACTAACGTAGATCAGGAGAAAAAAGCGGGCGGAAAGAAACTCCCGGCACTCTTTTAAAATCAATTATGAACTAATTATTACATCACCGAGCAGCATTGATGTGAATTGATTGAGTTTAGAAGCACGCATAGCGCTGCTTGAGTAGGTCGCAAGCGATCGAACAAGTGCAGCAAGTATGGGCGCGGTCAGCAGCTGGATGGGTGACCGCTAGTGGCGAATTACACGCGCTGACGTGCTTCGGAGGACACGGTGAGCCATACCGGTTGTTGTCGCTAAGACAGCAGTCGTTAAACCTTGTCGGACGTATAGGCGGTTAGAAAAAACCGAACCTAACGTAACCAGTTCCTCCACCGCTCCGCATTGGAGCAGCGTGGTGGAGTATGCTCCAGGGTTGCAGCCACAAGATTTCGCGTCGAGAAGAGCTGTTGCTTGCTGTCGCCTTGTTGTTTGAAAATCGACTACGGCTGTGCTAATTTGTAATCAGGCTTCAAACAACACACACACTCTGGGTACCAGGGGAGCAGAACAAAAGGGGAGCTCACCCTCCAGCAGTTGATGTAGACGCCCTTCAGCTCGTCCTCGGTGGACGGCTCCAGGTTGGGACTGTTCGGAGGCGACTTAGGGCTGGAAACGAAAAAAAACATCCATTAGCAAAATAAATTGTTGTTGAAAAGCGGTGATAGCCCAGTGGCTAAGAATTCGACCTCGAATCGAGGGGTCCGTTCGAATCCCAGTGGCAGGCACCAATGACGTTGTAAAAAAAATATGTGCGCTTTATGAAATTAAATATCACCAGCTGTGACGGTGAAGGAAAACATCGTGAGGAATCCTGCATGCCTGAGAGTTCTCAAAAAAAAAATGTTCTCAAAGGTATTTGAAGTCCACCAACCCGCAGTAGTGGTGCGTGGTGGACGGCGGCCTACATCCCTCTCATTACGAGAAGGAGACCCGACCCTGTAGTGGGTCATTAATGGGTTACTGGCAATAGAGCCCTGTGTTTTGCGTTTCGGTTGGTCGGTCGGTTGTGTCAGCCAATAAGAAAGCCTTAGTATAAGACACATATAGACAAAGTCGCGGCAATAGCTATAGTTGCCGTCACGAGTGGTGAGCACAACTTTCATTGGTCGGTTTGACATTGACTGAGCTGCGGTGCACGGGATTGGTTCGACAAACGTCAGTTCGTCAGTGTGCGTCGTCTATTGGTCCAGCGCGTTTTTTCGGCTGCTGTACATTGGCCGAAAGTATACAATATCCCTACGGATAATAATCTGTGCTCACGACTCATGACGGTTACTATAAGTAAAGTAACAGATGTCATTTAAAACTAACGTTCGTCTACCTACAGTCTACACCTACAACCAAACATTTAATAGCATTGTTTACAAAATAGAGCAAGGCCTACGAAGCCCACTGGAACCGGTTACCAGGCACGCAGACGACAGTAGGAGGTTGCGTGGGACGCGAATTCTGTTATCCATCTGCGGTGCCCTTGTAATTGCTTTACTCCTAATGGAGATGTTTCTACCATTCACAATGTAATTCTGCTAAAAATCTCCATTCACGATTAGAAAATCTAGCTCACTTTCCAATATGTGTAAAAATAGTATTGCTCAGCGCGAAAACAATAAAAAATTAGTCGGTTGACTTGAAAAAACGATGACTTTATGAGTGTTTATGACATTTCATTAAAAGATTTTCAATTGACTCGTAGGACACAACCCAAATTTAGCAAGCTCTAGAGTAGAGACGAATTCTAGACTGGAATGTTTAAAGCAGGAAACACTAAAAAATAATATTGGTAAAAAACTAGGCTCCTTTACCCTTTAAATAAAAACGCAGATATTCACAGAGTCGGACCGGTTTTCTATTTACGCGACCGAGGATGTTTTTAATTGGATGTGAAATTGCTACGAGCTCACATTCGCAGAGTGAAACCTAGTTTGAATTGCGCGGTAATCGTATAAATTCTTTGGTAGGTGAATGAACAGAAGTGTTCATTAAATTTTTAAGTAGACGTGAGTGACGCTGTTACTCTCGTTCTGAGTAAAGTAAAGTAAGCTATAGGTATATTCTTTTTCTTTTTACAAAGAAGTAATTAAGTATATTATGAAATTGAATGAAAAAATGATTTTTGGGAAGAAAATATGATATTTCAACCCCATATTACACCTGCAACTGTCAACAAAAATACTAGGCTCTCATAACCAGGAGGTACCTCTGCCTTTGATGAACCCATGGTTCTGGCAGGCCTGGCCCTCTCCCCGTGTCGGTATCAAAAATGTACCTACGCACAGCGGCCCCGCATAAACGGCTAGAAAGGAAAGGGGAATAGGTAAGAGCCACGCGCTAGAAAGAGACGCAACAGGTAGCGGGAAAGTGGAAAAGGTAAGGCTTATGCTCTAGTAAGAGACGCAACATTATCGTAGGTGATCGTAGATGAATATCCCTCATGTCATGACGTCACCAAGTGTTGTCCCGAATAAAAGTATTTCTTGACCAGAACCACAGACTACATAATAGTACAAGTACAGAAGGCCCACTTCGAAAAGTCATTTAAAGAAATATAGACTCTAGCTACGATACGATTAAGTCCAATTCAGATCGCGCAGCGCTTAATCACCTACGATAATGGCGTCTCTTACTAGCGCATAAGCCTTACCTTTTCCAGAATGAAGAATACCTGCAGCTTTCAACAAAAGTACTAGGCTCGCATAGCCATTAGGGCATCATCTATGATGGAGGCAGTCATGGCTCTCCTTGCTCCCTCTCTTACTCTCTCCACCTGCAATCGCTCAGCTAAAGTACCAGGGCAGCATATCCGCCGGGCACCCACCTGCCCTTCATGCTGGAGGCGCGCGAGTGGCGCACGGAGGAGTCGCGGCTCTCGCGCTGCGCCTCCCGCAGCAGTCTGATGTACTCGCCCTCGCAGCCGGCCAGCGACGCGCCCGAGTTCAGCTCCACCCATGATTCTGCTGGCAAACAAATGGTCTTATTAGATAAATATGTACATACATACGCGCGTCACGCGTGCTCATTTATCGGCCGAAAATCATACTGCAATATAATTATGTAGTTCATAATTGATTTTAAAAGAGTGCCGGGAGTTTTTTTCCGCCCGCTTTTTTCTCCTGGTCTACGCTAGCCTGAGCGGCGCTGAAAGCGGATGTTAGATGTAAGATAATATTCTATCATGTCTTGTATGAGTGTACACAACTCGTACCTGACAATGAATAAAATACTTTGATTTAGATTTTTGATTTTGATACATACATGAGCGGTGACAGCCCAGAGGAAGCGGTGATAGCACAGTGGTTAAGAATTCCGTCTCTTATTCGAGGGGGCCGGGTTCGCATCCCAGCAATTTTGTTAGAAAGTTATGTGCGCTTTATAAAATTAATTATCAATATCACCTGCTATATTTCTCAAGCAACAATAAATTAACTTCTAGAGCGGCCATTGTAATGCAAGTGAGACTAAAATTCACGAGAGTACTGAATGGCAAGTGTTTAAGAGACTATTTTATGGTAAAACAGCGCTCAGCATTTTAGAGATTTTTAAAATAAAAATACCTGTCTTTTTTATTATTTTTAAATATGTACATACATAAATTTAAAAATAATTCTCACACTTTTTAAAAATAATTTAAAAAATGTGTGCCGTCACATCAGGGAGGAAGGGGTTCTGAAAATGTGACAGCCTGTGACAAGGAAGGGGGGAGGGGTTAAAAAGTCGTAAAAATCGCGTGACGTACTTTATGTATGGCCCTTTATCTCAGATTCCCCTAAAAGTACATAAATTAAGTATGTTAAAGTAATAGTAATACATAGGTGATAGCCCAGTGGTTTAGAATTCGACCTCGAATCGAGGGGTCCGGGTTCGAATCCCAGTGGCACGCACCAATGACTTTGTAAAAAAAATTATGTGCGCTTTATAAAAAAAAATCACCTGCTGTTACGGTGAAGGAAAACATCGTGAGGAAACCTGCATACCTGAGAGTTCAAAAAAAAAAGGTTCTCAAAGGTATGTGAAGTCCATCAACCCGCACTAGGCCAGCTTGGTGGACGGCGGCCTACATCCTTCTCATTGTGAGAGGAGACCCGACCCTGTAGTGGGTCATTAATGGGTTACTGACAATACATAGGTAGACAGACTATAACGACTCTATCATCTAAAGTACAACACCACATACAAAGTTAATTATACTTCGGTCGTGAGCCGCACGTCATCGCGTCACGCTCTGGATACGGGACAAAGGTGCGCCCTTTGTTTTGATAAACGTGTAAATATGCCTTTGTTGCCTTTGTTTTGTGACTGGCGCGACGTGTTTGTTAGCTGTGTGTAGCAGAGTTTAGGGGAATTTATGAAAAGATGGCAGCAATTTTGTAGTTCGGTCGGGTCACCTAAAGAAATGTAGTTTTTAACTGACTTCAATGACACCCCTTATTTTGCGTCGGGAGTTAAAAAAGAAGGCTGTAAGTTATCACTTCGACACGTATGTATGTAATATTGACGGAACTGCACAATACTGTATACTGTACAAACTGTACTATATTTATAATATTATAAAGCTGAAGAGTTTGTTTATTTGTTTGTTTGAACGCGCTAATCTCAGGAACTACTGGATCGATTTCAAAAATTCTTTCAGTGTTGGATAGTCCATTTATAGAGGAAGATTATAGGCTATAGGTATTTTATTTTCAAAAATAAGTTGTGATGGTATATACCTACTCAGAGAGATAAGGGAGGGTGGTGGGTCCATACTAAAACAAGTTCCACGTGTGCGGATTGTTGCAAAGAAATATAAATACTTCCAACTTAAATAATATATATCTATTATAACATCCGGAATATAATTATAATCTATACTACTATCAAACGCCATTGTAAAAACTAAATCGACATCAAATTATGGAGAGGATGTGAACAATTTCATTTAGAAAAAAAAATGTAAGTAGTCAGTTCATTGTTGCTAGTTTAATAAACCTGGCCGGAAGTCATTTATTATTCGTGTAAAACTGATTGTATATCTTCTATATTAATATACAGCTACATTATAAAGCGGTGATAGCCCAGTGGCTTAGAATTCGACCTCGAATCGAGGGGTCTTGGTTCGAATCCCAGTGGCACGCACAAATGACTTTGTAAAAAAGTTATGTGCGATTTATAAAATTAAAAATCACCTGCTGTTACGGTGAAGGAAAACATCGTGAGGAAACCTGCATGCCTGAGAGTTCACAAAAAAAAATGTTCTCACGCGGTATGTTCGTCCACCAACGGGCAGTAGTGGTGCGTGGTGGACGGCGGCCTACATCCCTCTCATTGTGAGATGAGACCCGACCCTGTAGTGGGTCATTAATGGGTTACTGACACATAATAAAGCAGAATAGTTTGTTTGAACGCGCTTATATTTGGTACTATCACTCTGATTTGCCACGGAAAAGTGTTGTATGTTTGATTTTATCTCGTTTTTCTGTGAAATCAATTATTTCAGTGACCGATTGGAGGACGTTAAAAGTTCGTGTTTAACGTTTATCAATTCTTTTTTCACGCTGAAACTGCCAAGAGAACGTATCTCTCTAAAACTCGAAAACGGCTGGAGCGATTTGTCTCATTTTGGTTTTGCTATGTTCGTATAAGTAGAAGGAATGTTTAGAAAGGAACGCTGAGAAAATTTGAAAACGAAAACAGTAGAAATTTCTATATTTGGCAGAACGAAAAGTGCAGAATCAGCTCTTTTAAGTTGTTGGAAACTTCTATATTTGGCAGAACGAAATCTGCCTATCAGCTAGTAACATAATATGATTGAGTATCATAATATTGCCATACTGATGAAATTCTCTCAATTGAAACGAGACAAAGGGAGGCAGAGGACCGGTTGAATGACACCGTGTAGGAATAGCTACACTAAACATAACGAGTTTATGTAATCTAATCGTTACCTAATATACTTAGTTGTACCTAACCTTCCACAACAGACGTACAGTAGATGTGCTGACGTGTATATAATAATATGTAGGTATATGTAGGACAGACATATCGACATATTGGACTGTTCATAAGGGAGTTACGTAAAGCTGCAGAGTAGGGGGTCGAAATAAAAGATACTATGCTAACTATTTAATATAACTATAGCGGTGATAGACCAGTGGCTTAGAATTCGACCTCGAATCGAGGGGTCTGGTTTCAAGTCCCAGTGGCGCACACCAATGACCTTGTAAAAAAGTTATGTGCGCTTTATAAAATTAAATATCACCTGCTGTTACGGTGAAGGAAAACATCGTGAGGAAACCTGCATGCCTGAGAGTTCAAAAAAAAATGTTCTCAAAAGCATATGAAGTCCACCAACCCGCAGTGGGCCAGCGTGGACACGTGTCCTGTCTCGAATTTAACAATTTTAACCCATATACCTATCAAAAAGTGCTCAGCGCCGCTAAAGAAGTATTCCCTTCAAAACAACAACAAACGAATCTCAATATAAACAAAGAAATCCCCATCTTATCTCGAACCAAAACAAAAACACACACGTCGTGACGATCGTACAGTTAATGTCACATTGGCATTTCACAACAACAAGCGACAACGACGAGGATAAGGCGAATCACTCACCGCTGATTGCAAACAACAATATAATTACTATGTGGTCGGAGGAAAATATTGCAAAACACTTGAGAAACATCCGAAATTCTCCAAAACACCCAAAAAATCCGAAATGAACACTTTGAATATTTTGTCTGATCAATACCCCAGATTGATGAGAAGATTGGTGCGATCTGGTAGCTAGGACTTACCGAACTATTTCTTAGCTTTTAGTACATAACCTACATCGTTTTTTTTTATTGTAAATAAAACCGTTTAACATAAAAACTCTTTTCACTAATTTATTAATTCGAGGAGATATTTAACTGTAGGAAACTTCGAAGTACCTATAAATTCCCATTTAGCATAGAATATTTTGATTAAATTTCGTATCAAATCATAATTTACCACGCTCCCAAAACATTTCTTTTATTGCTTCTAACAACAGTTTTTTTTTTTTAAATTAAACACACCTCCAATCGCACTGACAGTGACATTTCATGACGTTTTCTGTTTACATCTGGGACATCTAAATTTGAATCAGAGTGTGTATGTATAAGGTCACCGACACACTCCGTCGATTTGGCACCAAGTACTGATAAATAAACAATTTATCACTTTCACCGGCTTACACGTGTCGTATCACACGTGTATAGTTCTTAATTTGAATACAAAACAAAATAAAATTTGCATGTTCGAATTTTAAAAAATCTTGAAAATATAATTTAAAAAAATCTAAACAATTTAGAATAAATATTGATTGAACATTCAACGTCGTCTATATTAAAATTTTCGACGTTACATTTTAAAGTCATCCAAGGATAATATTATACAAATTGATTTTTTTAAATCCGGTTTTAAAATCAAAAGAACAATTTTGAAGCAAGATTTAATTTTATATAAGACTAGTTGACCCAGCAGGCTTCGCTCTGCCAATGAATTTTTTATTTTTTATTTATTTTAATTTAATAGCCTATGTTACTCAGGCTGAATGTAGCTTTCCAATGGTGAAAGAATTTTTGAAATCGGCCCAGTAGTTTTTGAGTTTATTCGTTACAAACATACAAAAATACAAATTTTTCCTCTTTATAATATTAGTATAAATCATATAGATTAAGTATTAAATAATTAATTTGAATTGTCCAAAAAACTACATTTTGCATATCAAAAAGTCCTAAACATGGAATAGAAGGAAAATAAACAAATGAATTGCAAGATAAACTAAAAAATCCACATCATTAAAAAAATGTAAACAATCGGAAGCCGAGATAAGGGAAAATCCACTTGAAATTTCAAAACATTGAAACAAAGATAACACAAGTCACTCACCACAGATTGCACCAAATGATATTAGCAACAATAAAGAACAAACACTGCAAAACTTTACAGCGTGAAAAATATTATAGTGTGGTATTAATAATTCTTAAAAAATGTTATAGCGCGGAAATAATATACTTAAAAAATATAATAGCGCGACAATAACATTTCTAAAACGTGTCTTATATTTTTTTTTTGTAAATTAAAACTAACCCCGTGTACTATTTGCCATGTCGCACGCAGAAATTGCTCGTACGACAGTCATTCCATAGATTTTTTTGCATGTCAAATTAACATGAATTTTAAAACAAATCGCGTTATCTTCACAATAAAAAGTAGGTATAAGAACCTTCCCCATCACATCAGCTCGCAAACACAAAAAACCGCGTTCATATCTTTCCATTATTTCAGGAGCTACAACGAAACAAACAAACACAAACTTTTAACTCACAACTTTTTCTTGTACCTCACAATTTTTTTGTTTAATACCAAAACAATGCTTTACCTAGGTCATCCACCGACACAGAGTCTCTCAGTTCCATCATTTTGGCAACACTTATTACTCCTTTTTAATACCACTTATTAAAAACCAATTGTAAATTCATTAATAGCACCTCCACGTGTCACAAATGTGCGTATTTATTAAGCGAACGAAACAATGGTATTATTGTCCTCGGAGTCGCCGCGATGCGACCTGTCGCGCCGAGCGTCACACCGCGACTGATACTGATAGGCGTGATTCCGTTTAATAAAGTTTAATTGCATTGAACCGGTGCAAAAACTTTGGCTTGAATTCAGGTTGTTGGCGCAAATGTTTGAGCAAACAACACATTGCCAGTCCAGGCAGTTGGTACAAAAACGGGTATGAGAAACATGTGGCTCACGGGACAACGAAATGGTCAGGCTTATGACACTCTCCGGCAATTTTAGTATCTTTACACAAAAAATTATATCAATCCTCTGCGCAGTTTTGACGTGATAGTAGAACAAACAAATGCTTTAAAAATAGCTAATATTTATGATATTATCGTGTAAGATGAGCCATAAGATTTACCATAAGGGCACTCGGGGCCAGTGCCCAGGGCCCCCATCCTCAGGGGGCCCCGAAGGACCGACAATTTCTCTCACATTTAATATCCAAGTATTATGGTCGGGCGCATTGCAATTTTCTCGTTGCACGAACGTCGATCATTTTCAGATTTATTCAAATCAATACATTTATAATTATGAATAATTTGAGTGATTCGAACACACAACAATGAAACACAAACAACAAAAATCACCAGCATACACACTAATGTCATTAATAACATATTGTATTATTATATTTGATTAATAAAGCAGATAGTAGTGAAAAAAGTTGTATATTTCGCTTTCTTTACATTCCAAAAGGGCCCCAAATTCTTGTTTGCCCTAGGGCCCCGGCATAGTCTAAGACGGCCCTGGAGATGAGCTTTAAACACATTTGATAACAGCCATGTTCCTATTACACTCGTAGTTCTGATCGGAGATGTACGATATCTACACGGGTAAGGGAACTGGTCGTTACTAGCCATAGATTTCGCGGTCGGTTGTCTGAAAGCGTTCGCCTAGCATGATGCGTCTTGTCAGTAACCCATTAATGACCCACTGGCGGGTGGGTCTCCTCTCACAATGAGAGGGATGTAGGCCGCCGTCCACCACGCACCACTACTGCCCGTTGGTGGACGAACATGCCTTTGAGAACATTATTTTTTTTGTGAACTCTCAGGCGTGCAGGTTTCCTCACGATGTTTTCTTTCACCGTAACAGCAGGTGATATTTAATTTTATAAAGCGCACATAACTTTTTTACAAAGTAATTGGTGCGTGCCACTGGGATTCGAACCCCGACCCCTCGATTCGAGGTCGAATTCTAAGCCACTAGGCTATCACAGCTTATGCGTCTATTTGGCTATATTGTATTTGGCTATTGGCTAAAATACTTCTTATAGCAAACATTTGCCCCAATGTTCGAGCAAGTTATTTTGATCTATGTAAACATAGATTGCGTAGGCGATGTGTTAGAACACATACATAATTATAAATGTTTTATTCGCTACAGTGTGTACTACATTCTTGTACGCCCGTAGGCAATGTCAGACAAAGAGTAATCTATTTTGCGTCATGGAATTGTGATCGTTTGCTTGACTAATCACTTTCTTTGCTCATTATAAAACATAATAACATTAAGCGATGATAGCCCAGTGGTTAAGAGTTCGGCCTCTTACTCGAGGGGCCCGGGTTCGAATCCCAGAGGCATACACCAGTGACTTTCTTAAAAAAAGAACCTGCATGACTGAGCGTTCACAAAAAATAGCAAAGGCATCGTCCACCAACCCGCAGTGGGCCAGCGTGGTGGGCTAAGGCCTACATCGTTCCCATTAACCCATTTATGACCCATTAGAGGGTCGGGTCTCCTCTCACAATGAGAAGGAATTCTCGAACTTCACATTGGAGAACATTTTGTTTGTGAACTCTCAGGCATGCAGGTTTCCTCACGATGTTTTCCTTCACCGTAACAGCAGGTGATATTTAATTTTATAAAGCGCACATAACTTTTTACAAAGTCATTCGTGCGTGCCGCTGGGATTCGAACCCTCGATTCGAGGTCGAATTCTGAGCCACTGGGCTATCACCGCATTAAGAAACATGTAAAACAGATAAACTCTACACCTAAGTAAAAACGTGGAAATTCTGCTCCATAGCGCTGTTAGATAGAAACATAGAAAGATATTATGCTTACTTACCCAACCGCTAACGTAACATGTAAATACGCATAACTTAGATACGTTTAACACCATCTAATTGCACTAACAGAGTTTTACACAGAGGGCATTGTACGAACTGAAAATATTATTTTGAGATGAGAAACATGTTTACAATGAGTTTTGGACGGCCGTAAACATTATTTCCAGGAAAATTATAAATATATGGGAATGTTTCCCTTCACAATTAATTAATTTATTTGCACAGTGTTGACGCATTTAACACGTCGAGGACGAGTTACACCCTCTTGCGTGTCCCGAGTTATTAACTCACAATATGTGTCATACATAACCTGGCCAATTTATTATTCATTTCAATACTGCTAAAAACAAGAAGACTACGTAAGAGTACCAGGCAACCATGAGTGGTGAGGAACGTTGTTACTTTTAAGGGGGTTATCGAGGTGGCTTTTCCTTCCTTTCAGGCATTCATAGTCCACTGCCAGACACGGGCCTCCCCTAATCGACGCCACTCCGCCCGCTCCTGGGCTCTTTGAATGCAACGGTTTCCCGCTGTCTTATTCAGACATCTTGAACAAGCGCACGTATACAAAGTCAATAAAGAAGATTATTTCTGTCTGTGGAGACATGATCGGTCAATTGGTTCGACATAACTACGTAATAGCTCCGCTGTACATTTGTACTACGTGACCGCTGTCATATCAGCGATAAAACGTTTCTCGGCAGGTTTTAGTCTGGTTTCTTTGAAATTTGATTCGGACTACGCAGTACTACGCGACACGACGCGCGTGTCAGACTCAATCAACAACTTCTGTCGGTAACCCATTAATGACCCACTACAGGGTCGGGTCTCCTCTCACAATGAGAGGGATGTAGGCCGCCGTCCACCACGCTAGCCTAATGCAAGTTAGTGGACTTCACATGCCGCGTGAGAACTTTTGTTTGTGAACTCTCAGGCACGCACGCAGGTTTCCTCACGATGTTTTCCTTCACCGTTACAGCAGGTGGCAGCTAATTTAAGTAAAAGACGCGTATTAGAAACCTTGAAACACGTCCTATTGAAACTTGTTTCAACCCCAGTTCTAAGCCACTGGGCTATCAGCGCTCTTAAGAGGTTTTAGTTCATTTTATGTAAACTGTTTCCCGACCAGTTTTCGCGTACAAAAAACGTCAACGAACTAAGTCAGAGACAATTTGTTGTCTGTGACGCACAAGGAGACATTTGTATGAGTCACGTGTCGCCCTCGGGTTAGCCTTGTCAGGTCATCCGTGTTGTGTACAAACATACTGACAGGTTATTGATTGCTATTGTTGACCAGGCAAACAGAAGCGCGCATATAGCCGCTGCTTGAGTAGATCGCGATCGAAAAAGTAAACCAACGTCGTTTGTTCGGGAACTTTAGGTTCCTCATGATGAGTTGTCCATAATGTCCTCAAAGGCATGTGAAGACCAACCCGCAATAGGCCAGCGTGGTGGACTAGGGCCTTCATCCTACTCATCGTAAGTAGACTTAACCCTACAGCTTCAAGTCGTCCTATTTGAGGTTGCAAGTTTTCTTTCGTATAATAATCGTATCGAGCTGCGATTAGTATGGAAAGATGTCAATATAGACTGACATATGACATACTACTGACTGTGCTAATGACTGACGTTTACTATACGAAAACTTTAACGATATATTAGTGTTCATGCTTACGGCACAGGTGTTGTGTGGCACTCATTTTTTCCTTTTATCGAGTGGCATATACATTGTTTTCATTACATTGCGTTCACACATTATTGTATCAGATAAGGTATAATCAATGCAATCTTGATTGAAAATCGGTGTAATCGATTATTGCAACTCAAATCGCATAGAGACTGTGTTTTGAGTTGCAATTTCAACTCAAAACACAGTCTCTATGCACACGTGCAATGAAGCATGAAGTACGAATACGTACATAGCATAAGCGCACGCCACTCAAATTATTTCAATACTTGACGTCATCCGAAGTGAATAAACTACCAGGGCACCACGTGTACCAAGGAGCTCGCTTGGCAAAGATCCCGACAAAGTTCTTAGAAAAATTCATTGCAAAATGACGTTTATGGGACGGTAATAAGGTTGTTTTCACTGTCAAGTTAGGTTGGAGGTAAGCATTAGTGTATCTCCTTTCTTAGTATGCAAATCATCGGAATGCAACCGCTATTAATATATGCGTTCCTGGTATTTCGTGCGATTTCAGTGCCACATGCAGTCAGGTTTAAAATTAAAAAAAAGCAAATTTAAAAAATCTGAAAAAAGCTCTAATTTTATTCAGTTAGACTAGCTTTCGGCCATGACTTCATCTAAATGTACTTGGAATTTTATCTGGCGAGAACGATACTTCTATCGCAAATCCCGTAAATTTACCCCTATATTGCCATGTCGCTCTCAAAAGTTGTTCGTACGACAACGACATTTTGCTTACATTTTGTGGCATTCAATGAAGACAGCTCCGTACAGAGATTTTGTTGTTTTGGGTTGGTGAGCCAGCCAATTAGGACAAGGCTAGATGTGACTAAATTTTGAAGTAACCAATATCAGTTCTATCAATTTGTCATGGAATTCGCAAGTTTTGCATTTGGAGCTGTCCATTTTTGTGTATTCGTGGCTTCGTGCTACTCATGGAAGCAACCGAATTTCGACAACCGAAACGTATCCTATTCGGTTGTCAAAACAAATAATCTCGGCATCTAATCGTAGCTACATTGATGGTAAGTGTATGGTACGTATGTGTTCCTATTACAACAACTTTGAAAAATATTGACTCCGCCGTACACGTGATCGATAACATTCAATAATAATTATCCTGCTAGCCAAGGACAGCGTTATGTTTGTATGACCTTAAATGATTATTTTGGCGTCTACTATAGACCACTGTTTAGCTAGACTACGCCTCTACTGTCCTGGTACCCTGGTACTATTTGCTTTAGATTGGATGACCCACTAAATCATGTAAATAGGTATTTATAATACTTTCTTAGGTATCGAGGAAAGGACATCAATGAAGATGTATCTATACTAATCAATATCTATACTAATATTATAAAGAGGAAACATTTGTATTTTTGTTTGTTTGTAACGAATAAACTCAAAAACTACTGGGCCGATTTCAAAAATTCTTTCACCATTGGAAAGCTACGTTCAGCCTGAGTAACATAGGCTATTAAATTAAACTCAAACTCAAACTCAAACTCAAAAGCTTTTATTCATTATTAGGTACAATTTGTGCACACTTAATGAAAGTCATACAGATAAATTATACATTCTACATTCATCCGCTTTGATCGCCCCTCAGGCAAAACGTAGACTGGGAGAAAAAAGCGGGCGAAAAAAAACTCCCAGCACTCTTTTAAAAGTAAATAAAACTTAGTCTATAATGCAGTATGGCTAGGTCCAATAAAGGAACACACGTGACAGCTATCGTGTGTGTCAATATCGCCCCATTGCCATCCGCTCACAAATAAATATTGTTACATAGTGTATAGAAATAGCCTATAGTGAAGTTATTCAATCCCACGCTTTCTTATCTTCTAAATAGTCCTTAGTTTCATAATAGGCCTTTCGGCACAGGACTGATTTGATAGTTTGTTTAAATTTGTGAAGAGGCAGGGATTGAATTTCTAAATAAAAAAAATAAAAAATTCATTGGCAGAGCGAAGCCTGCTGGGTCAGCTAGTAATATATAAAAGAGTGCTGTATTTAAAAGAGTGCTGGGAGTTTTTCTCCGCCCACTTTTTTCTCCTAGTCTACGTTTTGCCTGAGGGGCGATCAAAGCGGATGCTTGTTTAATGTTAAATGTATGACGTTCATTAAGTGTGCATAAATTGTACCTAATAATGAATAAAAGCTTTTGAATTTTGAATATCTCTGATCTAAAAACTATAACTATAATAGACTAATTGCGTTTTATAAAATTTAATATTACTTGCTGTGACGGAAGGAAAACATTGTGAGTCGGTTTTTGAAAACGTTACGTTTCAAAGGTATGTCAAGTCCATCAACGAATCCTCATTAGGAAAATTATGCAGAACTCTCGGGGAGTTTTCCTCACTTTTCCTATACCGTTACAGCAGGTGACATTTCATTTTTCATTGTCGGTAACTCATTAATGACCCACTACAGGGTCGGGTCTCCTCTCACAATGAGAGGGATGCAGGCCTTAGTACACCACGCTGGCCTACTGCTGGTTGGTGGACTACACATGCCGCGTGAGAACATTTTTTAACTCTCAGGCATGCAGGTTGCCTCACGATGTTTTCCTTCACCGTAACAGCAGGTGATATTTAATTTTATAAGGCGCACATAACTATTTTACAAAGTCATTGGTGCGTGCCACTGGGATTCGAACCCGACCCTCGATAGAGGCCAAATTCCTACCCACTGGTCTATCGCAACTATAAATGTATCAGGGTATCGGGTGGCTTACCTTTGTTCCAGCTGTGGCACAGGGGTGCCAAGGTCCTGGCTAGCGTTACACACGGTTTGCGGTCTAGTGCCACCGGTGTCAGTAACAAATGTTATTATAAACGCTGTTTTGTTATTTATAACTAGCTGTGCGACATTTCAGCGTGGAATTCTAAATAAAAGAAGCCTAAATAACACCTTATTATGTCAGCTATCTGCCAGTGAAAGTCCAGTCAAAATAGGTTGAGCCGTTCCACAGATTAGCCGAAACAAACAAACAGACAGACAGACAAAAATTGTAAAATGTTATTTGGTATGTTGTGTTCCGTGTATACCTACATACACTACACATGCATTTAGTAAAAAGCGGTTAGTTCTATATTACAAACAGTCACTCCAATTTTAATTATTTGTATAGATTATACATTAATAGGGTATTTCGCACCATGCAAGGAAAGATCCAAAATTATGTAATATTGATAGATTTTGTTATAAGCAAGTGAACAATGGTGATTTCTGTTCTAAAAAATGCAGTATACATTTATTATTTCAATTTTAAAATTCAGGTTTGTTAATCTGTTTTTCAAATGTCAAAAACGCTATACGCCATGCAAGCTATCGGCGTGACCTCTTTAGCAGTGCAAATAAACGATGGAGTATAACTTTTTTCCTTTACTGAAATGTATTGCTTACACTGCGAGTGACGTCACAAGCATGGCGGCAGCGCCGAGACGGCCGAGACCGTGTTTTCGCGGGGATTTTTGAAATTTAAATTGAAGTCTTTTTACATAATATTTTTTTCCAATTTTTTATGGGTTTTTATGACTTACGAATTCATATAAAAAGCTTTTTGACATAGGCCGTAATACCCTATTTTAATTATTTGTATAGATTATACATTAAATAAGAAGGTTCTCCTACTAGTGTTAGGTCCGGAGAAGTCCGCGACTATCAGTGATCGGTGGCATTTTCCGTCGATCCTCAAGAGATAGCCACGCGTGTCCTGAATCGCGCTATCGAAGTTTTCTACTTCGCTGGCAAATATACAACACTTCGACATGACGTAATAGGAGCACGGCCGCTGCCCAGGCGTGATCATCTCGCCTAGGATCTCCCCCAGGCCCTCTCTTTGCCTTTCATCTCTTTGCCCAAAATACTGCATTCTTCCACAATGAGAAATACAGACTGTATAGATAGGAGAGAGCTCGGAATTTCTCTACGTGACAGAGTTCGAAGTGACGAAATCGGTAGACGAACGTAGGTAACCAACAAAGTGTTAATTTTCAAATTCAGGTGGCTATTGGGTGGCCATCACAGAACAGATAACTGGCCACATCTCTTGCCCGTCAATAATTCCTGATATTACCTTATCATTTAAGGACAAGGATGTCAAAAAACCTCCCATATCTTAATAGTTAACGACAATAGCAAATGGATAGCCACTAATTGGTCAAACAATTAAAAAACGGTCTCTTATCAAAACTATATTCAGTTCAGTGCTATCTCGCAGTGGACCGACGACTATACTACAACGTGATTTGGGGTATATGTATGTGTAATGTTTTAAACGTGAGCTTGTGAATATACAGTATTATACAGTCACTATACAGTGCCTCGAGCGGTGATAGCCCAGTGGCTTAGAATTCGACCTCGAATCGAGGGGTCCGGGTTCGAATCCCAGTGGCACGCACCAATAACTTTGGAAGCCAGAATATTATCAGCTTTTGCCAAACAAATTAAACAAATTCAAGTCATACTATCTTCTCGTAATAACATACATAATAATAAATTCGCGATAACCCCACGACAGGACGAACGTTGAACAGACATAAACACACGACTCGATAACCCAAAGCATTCATCTAAGCAAACAAGTTTAATGTCATGCTGATTGTTTATATCTTTCGTTTTATCGTACGTGCGACGACCGTCCGACCCGCGCGAAGGTCGGGTGACGAATGAACAGAACGAAAAAGAACTTTAAAAAAAGAAACGGGTTTAATGACCGAAGAGGCAGCGGATGTCGAACGTATTTTCGCGGCTTCCGGCAGTTTTTATCCGGCTCGAAGGACCAAAATTCGTGTACAGATACGTTATAAATAACTAAGATGAGCTATAAAGTATTATGTGTGCATCACACAGCTATAAGAACACGACACAAAGCCAAACTGCATACTTTCGAGTGATGTGTTGGATATTTAAAATTGTGTATATCCGCGGATACGATTGTTTCATGTCAAGATCCGCGGATACGGATATCCGGACCATCACATATAGTTACAAGTACATTCACAATTTCACACATAGAACCGCGCTCCGAGAAGAGTTAATCCGACTATTCTAACAAGTAAAGTTTTACAATGGAGAAGATTTGAATGAAACACAAGAACTCACATCTGTTTGATAACATTTCTTTGTTCTTTGGACATCTACTGCGATTGTCTACCATCGATCAATTATGTAAATAAACATCGCAGTGTGTCTGCGACTAATCGCAGAGCTGTCGCAGTCGTACGTATTTGATGTACTAAGATTGCATAAAATGGGTCGAAAACCTAGACGTCTGGTAACGGGTCGACGACCTCGCGTTACTTCTGAATTGCCTCTTAAAGACTCATGATATCCTAGCACTGTACACTTTATGAGTACAGACAGACAGAGCTTTTAATAAGGTCATCGACCTATAGACAACCTCAAAAAGGCAGCATTGTTTGAGGTTGTACAGGAGTGTAGCTATGATGGACTAATAGGTATAGTCGCCTCAAATTATTTAAACCAAAACAAAAGATCATGCTGTACTATATCGTATGCATGTCACACTTCACCCTCATAGCCCGCTGTATATTGGTCTAGTTGCCTGGAGACTTTGAGGTCCAAGTTATTAAAAAAAAACTGTATTGGAAAAACGTCTGGAAATCGGATGAAACCTGATGGAAGAGAATGTAATCCTAAAAAGCTAAGGAAAATCCATCCAAGGAAGAATCCCAAAATGGAACTTATCTCCAAGTTTCTACAGTACCAGGCTATTATAGCTTCAAGAAGCAAGGAAGAGTCAACGTCCTACGTCCAGACGTCTAGGCGTTCGACCTTGGCTGTACGATCGATTCTAATACGTTCCTTGCAGGTGTTGGTTCCCTGGTGTTTTGGTAGGGTGGTATTGAACTCTTTGTCTGCGCTGTTTTCTTAATGCAAGGTCAAAATTTGTTTTACTATCGGACGAATTTAATTTTCTTGTATAAATTGAAAAAGTTTTACTAAAGAGAGTACTTAGGTAGTAAGACCTGTGATTCTTACAATTTACGATTTGATAGCAAAAAAATTGATAAAAAGCAAGTGATGTCTTGTAGAAAATCCACCCAAACAGGTAGACATGATAATCTTTCTCTGTAACGGATACATGCGTTACGATGTAGTAATTAAAGTAAAAACCAATTATTCTATAACATATGACGCGGAAACATAAATATTTAGTGCAAGTAGACTGTCATAACCGATCCAACTGCTGGCAATTCGGACAGTGTCCAATGTTCCGACAAGGTTTAACGACTGCCTTGTATCGACAACTAACGTCATTCCACCTTTTTCCATTTGAGAAACTCTACTATCAACACCCACACACATGACGTCACAGAACTAGGTTTCAAAGCACCAGGAACACAAAAACAGAAGTACTCGTAGTTCAAGCGCAGGATGAGATAGACGATATCTTATCTGATGAGGCGGAAAGAGATAGGTGACCGTCGATAACAATTTGACAACCCCGCAGTATCTACGCACTCACGCAGTATCAAAGTAATAATGTCACTTAGTTTTAACGTTAGGGTTGGCAGAACTGAAAAATCATCAAATTTTCAGTTCTGCCAACCTCAACTGGACTGATGATCTGAAGAAGACAGCGGGTACCGTTGCATTCAGAGCGCCCAGGAGCGGGTGGAGTGGCGTCGATTAGGGGAGGCCCGTGTCCAGCAATGGACTAAGAAGCGTTGAAATAATGTTGAATGTTAGGATGATCATCAGGCAAAACTGGGACTGGGAGAAAAAATGGGGGAGGAAAAAAACTCCCAGCACTCTTTTAAAAGTAAATATCAATTATATTCTATGTATGTATGCAGAATGACTAGGCCCAATAAAGGAACACACGTGACAGCCATCGTCTGTGTCAATATCGTTCCATTGCCATTCGCCCACAATTTAAATAAATACTAGCCGACCCGGCGCACTTCACTGTGAAATATCTGCCAAAAATTTCACCCATATTCCTTGCATTTTTTTGATTCTCTTACCGTTTAAACCTCCTTGTACTTATACAAACATATCAAAAACATAGGAAAAATATTAAAATAAATAAATAATTGAACTGCTAAAAGATCACAACTTATTTTAACATAATTATAATATAAAATTTAGTTTTCGTTTTTTAAGATATAATTATTGTATCCCCGCATAGGGTAGACTGTTCTTAACTTATTTTAATTTTTGTAACATCTTTTCGTG
Source organism: Erynnis tages (assembly GCA_905147235.1). Taxonomy (NCBI): domain Eukaryota; kingdom Metazoa; phylum Arthropoda; class Insecta; order Lepidoptera; family Hesperiidae; genus Erynnis; species Erynnis tages. The sequence continues at coordinate 507,466 of LR990101.1, read as the reverse complement.
TAACAGTCAACAATAAACGCATTCTTTTCTTTTCTTTTCTTCTTTTCTTCTTTTCTAAAACTAAAATGTGCCAAATCGGTCCAGCCGTCCTCGAGTTTTAGCGAGACTAACGAACAGCGATTCATTTTTATTATAATTATTATAGATTTTCCGCTATCGTTATACATTTTCGCTTTAATCGCTCTCAGGGTCACACGAATACGCTTGACCTTATCGGCATAATAATACAGTCACATACTTGTACAATATGAAGTGTCCCGCGATAAAATTATTACAATATACAAAATTAAATGATTTGATTAAAATTTGCACATTATAATAAAAATACTAGTGAGAATTAATGATCGCTCTATAACAAGCACGGGGCCTGAGCCCTGCCAGTAACCCATTAAAGACCCACTACAGGGTCGGGTCTCCTTCTCGTAATGAGAGGGATGTAGGCCGCCGTCCACCACGCACCACTACTGCGGGTTGGTGGACTTCACATGCCTTTGAGAACATTTTTTTTTTGTGAACTCTCAGGCATGCAGGTTTCCTCACGATGTTTTCCTTCACCGTAACAGCAGGTGATATTTAATTTTATAAAGCGCACATAACTTTTTTACAAAGTCATTGGTGCGTGCCACTGGAATTCGAACCCGGACCCCTCGATTCGAGGTCGAATTCTAAGCCACTGGGCTATCACCGCCTGAGCCCTAATTGGTTCTAATTGGTTGACATTACCAATCAACCAACACGACGATAAAAGTAATAAAAAGACATGCAAAGATTGTTTACCAAATAGGACACGTGTAAAAAGATGAACTATACAGAGTGACTCATACACTGACATCTACAGTCTACATTGTACACATATTATGTAGTCTGTCCAAGTGCAGTAGGACGGAACCGCAACCGTAAACAGACAACACGAAAATATTTACACCGTCCTCATTTGAGATGAGCGTTCGTTCAAAACACGCGATATTTATACAGTGGAATAGGTGGAATACGAATTCGATACCACTTGCACGTTTATTACTCGTAAGTGCGGCGCAAAAACATGTTTGTCTACACTAATAATAATTATAAAGAGATTAAAAATACATATAATATAAAGAGATATTATAGATATTATAAAGAGATTTGATTGTTTGTTTGTTTGTATTGAATAGGCTTGAGTAGATCGCAAGCGGTCAGCAGCTGGACGGGTGACCGCTAGTGGCGAATTACACGCGCTGACGTGCTTCGGAGGACACGTTGAGCCGTCCCAGTTGTTGTCGCTAAGACAGCAGTCGTTAAACCTTGTCGGAGGCCTTGGGCCTGATTCTGTATGACCTAAAAGATGTCGTGCCGATATCGTGTGTCATCAAACCGTACGTCATTTCATGAACTCGGCACGACAAGGAACCTTAACTTCTATTCATAAGGCACACAATAGAGCCTTTATTGATTTGTTATCACGGGTAAGACACGACATCGCATCGCCGCGATACGAGTGTGAATGGTCACACAGAATCAGGGCCCATAAGGCGGTTTGAAAACCTCCGACACGAGTTGCTTTCGCACACAGCCGCCAGCCTCAATCGCGCCTCAAAACAAACCATTTCATTTCTGTCAACCGACACCCAACACAATCTAATCTATTTTCGTATTCACCGAATCATTATCAAGGTCGATCTGCCAATATTACTTACTTGCTTTAATTATTCATTAGTATAACATTGACATCTTTGAATCTATCAGGTTACGGCATGGTTGACTAATTTAAGGAACTAGAGAAACACGAAACTCGACTATTTTATTAACCGACTTCAAAAAAGGAGGAGGTTCTCAATAGGGTATTTCGCACAATGCAAGGAAAAAACCAAAATTATGTAATATTGATAGATTTTGTTAAAAGCAACTGAAAAATGGTGATTTCTGTTCTGAAAAATGTAGTATACATTTATTATTTCAATTTTAAAATTCAGGTTTTTTAATCTGTTTTTCAAATGTCAAAAACGCTATACGCCATGCAAGCTGACGTGACGTCATTAGCAGTGTAAATAAACAATGGAGTATAACTTTCTTCCTTTACTGAGATGTATTGTTTACACTGCGAGTGACGTCTCAAGCATGGCGGCAGCGCCGAGACAGTGTTTTCGCGGGGATTTTTGAAATTTAAATTGAAAAGTCTTTTTTTACATAATATTTGTTTGCAAAATTTTTTTTTCCACTTTTTTATGAGTTTTTATGACTTACGAATTCATATAAAAAGCTTTTTGACATAGGCCGTAATACCCTATTCGTCTGTATGTTTTTTTTAATCTATTTATTTCAATTTGAATTTGACACGTAACGGAATGTACGTACACGTCATGTTTGTACACGTGTGCATGTCACCCATCCAGGTGCTGACCGCGCCCATAGTTGCTTAACTTTTTCCATCGCTTGCGTTCTACTCGAGCAGCGGGACTATCCGCGTTTTAGCTTTGTTGTCCACTCAACATCGCTACTCAAATCAATGCAACTTGTATATAATACAAGTTCAATATTATATCTGTAGAGACCACTCAATATGAAGTTTGCACAAGGACAAATTTAATTGATACTTGACTCATACGCGTACGTGAAAATAGTCAGGCATTGTGGAATAGCATATCCTTAATTTACTTTGCAGTACTCGGACTGACTCTGATGAATGATGATTTCAAACATCAACGAAACAAAAGGGTTTGTATGTAAATAAGATTGGAGAATGTATGTATGTATGGAATGGATATGTGGAATGGAATACACATATGGAATGTATGTATTGTATGGTAAGCTTGAATGGAAACAAGAATGTAGCGTCTGTCAGTAACACATTATTGACCCACTACAGGGTCGGGTCTCTTCTCACAATGAGAAGGATGTAAGGAGAAGGTTGGTGGACTTTACATGCCTTTGAGATCTTTTTTTTCTGAACTCTCAGGCAAGCAGGTTTCCTCACGATGTTTTCCTTCACCGTAACAGCAGGTCATACATAATTTTATAAAACGCACGTAACTCTTTTACAAAGGTGCGTGACACTGGGATTCGCACCCGGACCCCTCAATTCGAGGTCCCATTCTAAGCTATTGCGCTATCACCGCTATCATGAAGCTTAGACAATCAGAAATCACCATATCCTTTCAGCTTATCCTATAATGAACAAATCCCATTCGGTACTGTAGTAAGCATTTGACGTCACTGGATACAGAAAACGACAAATTGTCGTTCCCAATCTTGAAATAGAATTCTAAAGAGCAATTTGAATTGAATACATCGGATGCGGTGGTACAGAATATAGCTTATAGGTAACGTGAGTAGCGAATTGCCTTGTATTTTCGTATGGCGTACCGCAAGGTAGTATTCTGAGGGCCAGGATCTTCCTTGTTTATGTACATAACGCAATTAATTAGCTGAGTATTTGTAGCTGTAGGGTATAATTAGAAATGTTTAATTATGCGAGAAGTATAAAATAGATAAGAGAATATGTAAATTAGTCATCATGTTATTACTTAGTTGCGGCTAAGGTCTGAACTATCACTTGTTCGGTAGTACAAATTTGTTAAGGAATAGGGTATTTCGCACCATGCAAGGAAAAATCCAAAATTATGTAATATTGATAGATTTTGTTAAAAGCAAGTGAAAAATGTAGTATACATTTATTATTTCAATTTTAAAATTCAGGATTGTTAATCTGTTTTTCAAATGTCAAAAACGCTGTACGCCATGAAAGCTATCGGTGTGACGTCATTAGCAGTGTAAATAAACAATGGAGTATAACTTTCTTCCTTTACTGAGATGTATTGTTTACACTGCGAGTGACGTCACAAGCATGGCAGCGCCGAGACGGCCGAGACCGTGTTTTCGCGGGGATTTTTGAAATTTAAATTGAAAAGTCCTTTTTCACATAATATTTGTTTGCAAAAATTTTTTTTCCAATTTTTATGGGTTTTTATGACTTACGAATTCATATAAAAAGCTTTTTGACAAATGCCGTAATACCCTATTAATGGACATTCAAGTAAAATAAAAGAAATTTGAAAGAAACAAGCAAAAGAAATTATGTACTTCTAAATACTGAATGCTGAATGTGGATAAATTATTTGTAACGCTGAATGCAACACGATACGTCGAATCCAGCTATACATTGGAAACGATGTCTATCATTTTGCAGTGCTTAGTAAATAGTAATCAGTTAAAGTTTGTGTGAAAACAACGTACTTTGTTTAAAATTAGCCCTATCCTTAAATTTGCCGTATGTTATTACTTTACAAAATTTGTTCCTTATTTTCAAATGGTGTAATAATACAGGTTGTGATTTTTTTTCAAAATCAGCGGGTTCGATTCCTGGCTAGGCAAATTGATTTTTCAAAAAAAGAAATGATGCAGTTTTAGTTTTCATCAAAAGACTCCTCCCAGACTCCTTTCAGCATTTTTCGCTATTCCTCATAGTTTCGGATTTGCCCATCCGCGTACACATGAAAAATTCACTCTGTATAATATACCAGCGGTGATAGCCCAGTGGCTTAGAATTCGAGCTCGAATCAAAGGGGTCCGGGTTCGAATCCCAGTGGCGCGCACCAATGACTTTGTAAAAAAAGTTATGTGCGTTTTATGTAATTTCTCACCTGTTGTTACGGTGAAGGAAAACGTCGTGAGGAAACCTGCATGCCTGAGAGTTCACAAAAAAAATGTTCTCAAAGGCATGTGAAGTCATACCAACCCGCAGTAGGCCAGCGTGATGGACGGCGGCCTACATCCTTCTCATTGTGAGAGGAGACCTGACCCTGTAGTGGGTCATTAATGGGTTACTGACAAATATACCATAAATGTAATATTGATAATAATAACACATCATATGTAATATTGACAATAATAACACATAACAACGGCAACAGCGACGGATCCTAATTGAAAATTGGCGTATTCATCTCGAAATAGAGCGATGGGCTCATTGGTTGTGGCGGCTAAATATAGCAGTGGGCACTGCACTCTCATCATTCAATCGAGCAGCAATGAGACGAGTGGGGACACGACCGGATGTTTGAAGAATCACTCCAGATAGAAATTTAGTATAATGTAATGTCGCAGGGAACACAGGGTATTTGAAGAATTACTCAAGTTAGCAATACCTACTGAAAAAAATTCACCTGTATAATGTCAGTAACCCATTAATGACCCACTACAGGGTCAGGTCTCCTCTCACAATGAGAAGGATGTAGGCCGCCGTCCACCACGCTGGCCTACTGCGGGTTGGTTGACTTCACATATCTTTGAGAACATTTTTTTTGAGAACTCTCAGGCATGCAGGTTTTCCCACGATGTTTTGCTTCACCGTAACAGCAGGTGATAAATTACATAAAACGCACATAACTTTTTTTACAAAGTCATTGGTGCGCGCCACTGGGATTCGAACCCGGACCCCTCGATTAGAGGTCGAATTCTAAGCCACTGGGCTATCACCGCTTCAGGACTCTAATATTAACCACTTCGCTGTCCCGTGGAGTCACATCATCACATGTGATACATACCCATTGTTTAACTATTGTGCCTGTTGATAAACCAAGTGGCGCAGTGGTTAAGACACCGGTGCGATGCGCGGAAGGTCCTGGGTTCGATTCCCAGCAGAGCAGAGATTCGAATGATGAATTTGAATTTCTGTTTCTGGTCTGGGTGTGTGTGTTGTCTTGTGTGTGTCCATGGCGCCCACGACACGAATCCTAGTGTGGGGCTGTGAGTGTGAAGCGTGTAAAGCGTTATTTATTGGACAGGCAGTGATATTACGTGAAGCAAAAACAACAACAATAAAATTTACATTTATATGAAGAAGAATATGGTGTATTCTTCTTCATTTTGGTATTCGAATGCACCATATTGCTATCACAATTTTGGTAGTGTAGGTACTGTGTACTATTTTGACAAGCACACATACACAAACATGACGTGTACGGTGTATGTACATTCCGTTACGTTTCAAATTCAAACAGCATAACAAAACAAAAAGCAGCGTGTTTTTCATGTGTGTTGTGTTTCGGCTGGGGAGGTGTGGTTGCCGGGGACACTTTATTTGAGGCGAACATCTTAGTCCTCATGAGTAGCAAAGCACCCGCATACAACCGCAGATAGGATGTTTTCTCTATTTGAGGTTGGATGGGCAGATGAGCTGCAGTGACCGTTCGCTGCTCAACTACTGTAAAAAGACTGTTTCAAATTAGGCGTAACTCTCTTTAGTTAAGCGTATAGCCAATAGTGCGAATAGATTAGGCATATACCCTTGCGAGTGTTATCAGCTTTTAGAAAACGAACGCGTAAATACATAATTACGTACACACACATGACTGTTGATATAAGATTAGCTCAGTACACGCCAGATTTTAGAAAATAGAAACTGTAATATATTTACTTTTGATTATAAAAGGCATGTTACCGAGAGAGTAAGTAGAAAATAGCCCAGTAGGCAGGTATTGTGATTCTTAGTCAAGTGGTACATCAGTCCACCAAACAGAAATAGGCCAGCATTGTGGACTAAGGCCTACATCCTTCTCATTGTGAGAGACTCCTGCTGTAGATCATTAATGGGTTGCATTATTAAGCAGTGATAGCCCAGTAGCTTGGATTTCGACCTCAACAATTGAGGGGTCCAGGCTCAAATCCCAGTGGCACTCACCAATAAATTGGTAAAAATAGTTATGTTCACCTTATAAAATTAAATATCACCTGCCATTGCAGTGAAGGAAAACATCGTGAGGAAACCTGCATTCCTGAGAGTTCACAAAAAATATTCTCAAACAGGCATGTGAAGTTTACCAGCCCACACTAGGCTTGGTGGACTATGGCCTACATCCTTCTCGTTGTGAGAGGAGACCCGACTCCGCAGTGGGCCACTAGTGGGTTACAGACAGCGCCTCATACTGTTTGAGGTAGAATAATATGTACATCCATATCTATATTAATATTATAAAGCTGAAGAGTTTGTTTTCAAAAATTCTTTCAGTGTTGGATAGTCTATTTATAGAGAAAGGTTATAGGCTGTATTTTATTTTCAAAAAAATTAGGGATCCGTAAGAAAATTGAATCGAATTGACAGGAGAACCAAATGATGTACTACGGGTTTGTAGGTGTTATTAAGATCTACAAAAAAGTCCACGAGAGCACATATCCAACTGTCATAGTTTAGTCACAATAACCGCAAGTTCCACACAGTCTAGTGTTTCTATAAACATCAAGTGGTCTATTCATAGTGACAATGTTACTTCTTATTAATAAACAACATAGATTCTCGGTGATTCTAGTCTATTTATTCGGAGTTGTTTTAAAACATTTCCTAACAAAATGCTTACAATATAGTAGTTATTGACACATTAGGATCAATGCCAATAGCATACATACTAACATGTTTAATGTCTATTAATGTTGAAAGGTTAATGACATTAGGAATAAGTATGTTATGTACTTCCTTATAGATATGGTTTAGGTCCAATCTTCTATATATAAAACTAGATGACCCAGCAGGCTTTGCTCTGCCAATGAATTTTTTTTATTTTTATTTAATAGCCAATGTTACTCAGGCTGAATGTAGCTTTCCAATGGTGAAAGAATTTTTGAAATCGGCCCAGTAGTTTTTGAGTTTATTCGTTACAAACATACAAAAATACAAATGTTTTCTCTTTATAATATTATAGTATGGTGTGCCCGTGACTTCATCTGTGTGGAATTTAGATAGAACTACCTATATAATTCTAAAATAAAAGTAGCCTAAGTTACTCCCTATTACATCAGCTATCTGTCAGTGAAAGTCCCGTTAAAATCAGTCAAGCCATTCCAGAGATTAGCCAGAACATACAGACAAGCAAAAATTGTATAAATGTTATTTTGGTATATGTACTATGTATAAATACAAATGCATTTAGTAAAAAGTGGTTATTTTTTAATTACAAACAGACACTCCAATTGTATAGATGTTTATTGTAAAAGCTACTTTAAATATGAAATCTACTGAATGAATTAAGGTAAAAGTGATTTTGATTGATTTTTGTGTAAAAACTACAGCCACAGGTATTTTGAGGGATTGTGGACGATAGCAGTGCTATTGAAGTTGCAGAAGCTATAAAAAGATGAGAAATATTCGAAAATTGGTGGTCTTAGTTGATTAAAATATCTTGAGGAGTGTCAATTTACAGAGATTATTATAATTATTTCCTTTTTGAACTTAAAAAAAATTTGACATTTTATTCCATTTTTTTTCTGAAGTATGTTTTTTATGAAGTTATCTAGTAGTATCTGATAAATAAAGTGCATTTAATACATTTTGATATCTTGTTAATTAAAAATCAGAGTGACCAAATTAATAGACCAGTCAGAGTGACTAATTAATAGACCAATACCACCAATAATAGTAATAATAAATATTATTTGTTTCGCTAAAGCAATTTCCCAAACATCATATCTGGTTGTACTAGGCTCTCATGAGTCATAGAAGCAGCAACGAGCAATATCTACCTACAAAGCTTAGTTTACAATAACTCGTAAACACGGCATGATTTGATAAACCAAATAGGCAAATATACCCGTCCGATTGTACAGAAACTTCGTGTACAACGATAATATTAATTGGTCCGGTTATATTGACCTCTTAGGTTCAGTGCATGTCAACAGACACATTCCACGTATTACCCGCTCAAGGACATAAACAAAGAAACACGGCCAGCTGTTGCAATACTGCGTCATAATTTGATACACGCGAAACGCGCTGAGGAATTGAGATACGCAATAACTCCAACATCCTTGAAAGGAAAACTAGTTCTTTCGTCATTCGTTGCACTTCATTGTTTATTTACAAAAACACTCACCGCTCAAATCCTCAATGGTGTTGAGTTTTCTGGCCGCCATCCTCGCGAGAACTCGTTAAAACACTTGTCTCCTTATAATTTTTCACGGAAAAAGCACTTTCGACAAATATTTCGGTGGCTTTTGCGTTTGCGTTTTAAAATTCAAACCGGACCCGTAGTCACCGTATGGACGACGAGCGACTCCTTTCGAATGCCTTTGTTTCTGTTTTGTTTGTTTGATTTCATACGACGGGACGGAAAAGCGTGTATACATTTCTCTCGCCGTCTCATTCTACAAATATGAGTGTATTCATCTCGCTCATTTGACTCATAAAAGAAAAAGAGAGACACACAATTCAAATTGCAGCGCAATATGAGAAATGCAAGGATGTACGTCGAATTGCTCTCGACCAATCAGAGCATGTGTCGTTATAAATCTGAAACATCATTGGTCGGAATAATGTAAACAAAAAATGATGTTGCCAATAAAATATATTGATTTTAATTAGAGAGATTGAACTATCAAAATCATTTTATTTAACTATGAAAATTAAACAATACAACACTATAACATTCTTTTATCGCTCTTAATACTTAAGTATTGACAAAATTTATCATTTTAGTTAAATTTGACGAAAATAAGTTCTGCATTGAATAAAAATGTCTATGGTCTAGCACAATATTTACACTGGCAACTTTACAATGTGCCATCCTCCCTCTATACTGTTATATTGTCTATTGCACTTCTTTCACGAATTTCGCCGTGTTGTAATGTCGTCCGTGCATTGACTGCTAGAAAAGTAAAAAAAAATAGTAATGATTTCAAACAATACTAAAGACGAATTTCTGGCCTCATCTTCTGTAGATGTGGTGGAAAGTCCTCGGTAAGAATTATCTGAATTCATAAAGATATTTCAAGTTACTCATTCAACATTAGTGACCTCTGTGACAGCTGATTTCGAGCGCCAAAGTTGAATTGGCGGCAAAATGTGTGTATTTATTTTTGTGTCGTTAACTAAATTTTAAGAAATACTGTGTGGTTTATAGGAAACGCATGCGTTTAGACAACTCGGGGCGTAAAGGCTGGAGTTTGATGGACGGGAAAACTGATAATGACGTAAGTTTTATATTCCCTATTCCCGCTCTTTTAAGTGTCAATGTTTTTGGTTAACTGCTTCCCTTTTTTATGTCCCACTTGTGGGCACGGGTCTCCCAACAGCAGTTATAGACATGGGCTATCTCCACCGCGGGTTACAGTGTTTCAGAGGGCATATAAAGGCGCCACCAGTGGAACATAAAAATAATTCTGGCCAGCAGTCAGCTATTGTCTATAAATAACTGAATACAATACAAAATAGTAGGTAAGAAGCTGAAAATAGAATATCTCACCTAATTGCAATATGGTAGTAAGATACAAAAATATAGGTTGAAGTAAAAGTGTTACCAATTTGAGTTTTATCATACCGTTATAAAAAGTAATTCTTGGTAGTTATCTGTTATATCTAACTAGTCTCACTGTAAATTTTATTGGTATAATTAATATGTGTACTTAATATCTACTTATATACTGCCTGTGTGCCTTGATCCAGCAAGGAAAAAAATTTGTTTCATCTTTTTATCCCTTGACTCTTCTTTGGTGAGCACTTAGTCAATTTGTTGTTAGCTCATTGGCTGAAATCATGAAATTTTTTGTGGTTTTTGCACTTTTATCAGTGATAAGTTCATATTTTTTCCCCAACATGGCATATACCTCACTAAGTTATCAATTATCATAGATAATAATATAATTTAGGTGCTGCAAGAAATGGGAGTCAGTCTTCTGGAGCCAGATGAAAATGAAACACATTGTGATACCAGTACAAGTTTGGTGAGTTATTATCTCATATTAATATTATGTGAAATGAAAATTTAGGGTACAATTTACAGCTCACTATGTGAACAGAGCAATTAGGCACAATTAAAGTTTATATGGCGAAGAATGCACAAATTCTTATAAAATTTTGAAATAAAATATGTGTTATGGCATTCATCAAAAACATACCACACACATACACACTACCGTAAATTTTTATTACTTATTATTATTACTTGTCAGTAACCCATTAATGACCCACTACAGGGTTGGGTCTCCTTTCACAATGAGAAGGATGTAGGCCGCCGTCCACCACGCTGGCCTACTGCGGGTTGGTGGACTTCACATGCCTTTGAGAACATTTTTTTTGTGAACTCTCAGGCATGCAGGTTTCCTCACGATGTTTTCCTTCACAGTAACAGCAGGTGATATTTAATTTTATAAAGCGCACATAACTTTTATTACAAAGTCATTGGTGCGCGCCACTGGGATTCGAACCCGGACCCCTCGATTCGAGGTCGAATTCTAAGCCACTGGGCTATCACCGCTGCCGTAATACCCTATTGTGAACTAATCGTATTGCAGGCTGACACAGAACTGAAGACGTCTCCCACCCACCCGCAGCACAGGCCGCCGAAACGCAAGCACGCCGTCGACATAGAGAACGTGAACCCGAACGTGATCTCGCCGCTGAACAGACGCAGCCCCAAGAGCCCTAAGGCGAGGTGCAGCCCCGGCGCTGGGCCCTCCAGGACACGGAGCCCTCGGAGCTCAGAGAAGTGTAAGGATAACCCGTTTGATCTATACTTTATCTATACTAATATTATAAAGAGGAAACATTTGTATTTTTGTATGTTTGTAACGAATAAACTCAAAAACTACTGGGCCGATTTCAAAAATTCTTTCACCATTGGAAAGCTACATTCAGCTTGAGTAACATAGGCTATTAAATAAAAATAAATAAAATTCATTGGCAGAGCGAAGCCTGCTGGGTCAGCTAGTACTTTATAATTACGATGTCAGTAACCCATTAATGACCCACTACGGGGTCGGGTCTCCTCTCACAATGAGAGGGATGTAGGCACACACAAGACAAGAACACACACGCCCAGACCAGAAACAGAAATTTAAACTCATCATTCAAATCTCTGCTCTGCTGGGAATCGAACCCAGGACCTTCCGCGCATCGCACCGGTGTCTTAACCACTGCGCCACTTGGGTCGTCAATAGGCACAATAGTTAAACAATGGGTATGTATCACATGTGACTCACGGGACAGCGAAGTGGTTAATATTAGAGTCCTGAAGTGCATCATCCAATTTTTCAGCGACAAGAAATAGTAAAAGGTGTTAGTATAAAAGTATTCCCTTCCAGCCCAACCCCTGCAGCCCATAGAGCAAGTGCTGGAGACCACGCTGCCGTCGGACTACCTCGCGGACGAGGAGACGCCGCTGGCTCAGTGCGTGAGCGCGGACTACATGCCGGCGCACGGCGCGGGGTTCGGCTCCCCGGGGGGCGGCGTGCGCAAGTGCACCGGCTTGACTCGTAAGTTGTTAAAATGTCTTGATATCAAAATAATTCTATTTTTCTGCATACTAACGCCATCTAGTGATTAAAACATGTACTAGGATAGTTGTATGCCATAGCTAAGTATAAGCAATAAATTTGTCAATTCTCAACCGGCAACTCATTCGTTTTATTATAAGTGACGCTTCACATTGTATCGTATCTTGGTCATATTACAGTCCGTTTTAGGATCATTCGGTTACTGTTAGTTAGCTAAAGCTAAAATTAAAATTAAATTAAAATCAACAAAGCTATTAAAACTAGTTTTAGACGAAATAGAAAGTTCGCAATATATAATAATATCATGTTTATAAACAGCTTTAAAAAGAAATGTAGTAACGCGCGCAAAAATAGATAAATTAATAATTTAAAATTGTGTCGAGAGTTTTTCCTCCGGCCTTTTCTCTCTTTGCCCAGAAATGGGTGGCACATTGCATAGCCGATGAGTTCGATTAGGAAAAGTATTAAAATAAATAAATAATTGGACTGCTAAAATAATATTATCATAACTTATTTTAACATAATTATAATATAAAATTAAGTATTAGTTATTTAAGATATAATTATTGTATGCCCGCATAGGGTAGACTGTTCTTAACTTATTATAATTTTTGTAACATCTTTCTCGTGGAACAGTCAACAATAAACGCATTCTTTTCTTTTCACATTGTATCTTGGTTAAATTACAGTCCGTTTTAGGATCATTCGGTCACTGTTAGTTAGAAAATCAAAGATGTTTGTTTACTTGATAAACAATATATTTCAAAATTAAAAGAAGACTAATGTAAAATATGTTTTCTAAAAGCGGTCAGTAGTCACATAAAGTTATAGAAAAACCTGAGTGGCGCAGTGGTTAAGACGCCGGTGCGCCGCGCGGAGGGTCCTAGGTTCGATTCCCAGCAGAGCAGACATTTCCGTTCCTGGTCTGGGTGTGTTGTGTTGTCGTGTGTGTCCATGGCACACGACACAGACAATCCTAGTGTGGGGCTGTGAGTGTGAGTGTGAGTGCGTTATTTATTTATTCAATCCCCGTGTTCCAGCCGTAGCCCTGCAGGAGGAGCCGACAACTAGCAGACGGACGAAGCCGGAGCCGCAGGGCGCGGACACGTTCTCGGCGCTGTCGGACGAGATGATGCTGAGCGTGTTCCGCTGGCTGCCCAAGCGCACCCTGGCGCACTGCATGCTCGTGTGCAAGCGGTGAGTTGCCTGCCACGGGGGCGTTTTCTTTCTCATCCCGCGGCGCAGTTACAAATTTAGTATTATGTGACGGCGCCCTAACCTTGCAAAATATACAGTCGAAAGAAATAGGCACCCTTAATTTACTAATTATAGGTGCCTATTTTTTGTTACTAATTTATGGGTGCCTATTTCTTGTTACTAATTATAGGTGCCTATTTCTTGTTAATTATTTATATGCCTATTTCTTGTTACTAATTTATAGTTGCCTACAGCGGTGATAGCCCAGTGGCTTAGAATTCGACCTCGAATCGAGTGGTCCGGGTACGAATCCCAGTGGCACGCACCGATGACTTTGTAAAAAAGTTATGTGGGATTTATAAAATTAAATATCACCTGCTGTTACGGTGAAGGAAAACATCGTGAGGAAACCTGCATGCCTGAGAGTTCACAAACAAAATGTTCTCACTCGGCATGTTCGTCCACCAACGGGCAGTAGTGGTGCGTGGTGGACGGCGGCCTACATTCCTCTCTACGTGAGAGGAGACCCGCCCCTGTAGTGGGTCATTAATGGGTTACTGACAAGGTGCCTATTTCTTGTTACTAATGTATGGGTGCCTATTTCTTGTTACTAATTATAGGTGCCTATTTCTTGTTACTAATTTATGGGTGCCTATTTCTTGTTACTAATTATAGGTGCCTATTTCTTGTTACTAATTTATAGGTGCCTATTTCTTGTTACTAATTTATGGGTGCCTATTTCTTGTTACTAATTATAGGTGCCTATTTCTTGTTACTAATTTATGGGTGCCTATTTCTTGTTACTAATTATAGGTGCCTATTTCTTGTTACTAATTTATAGGTGCCTATTTCTTGTTATTAATTTATAGGTGCCTACTAATTATAGGTGCCTAATGCTTGTTTTAATTTTTATTCCTATCTACCTAACCTAACAACTATCAACAGAAGTTGTAGTGTGGATAGTAGTTAGGTTAGGTTAGGTTAGAATAAAACCAAATGTACCAAATTTCACCCAAATCGGTTCAGCCGTTGTTGCGTGAAAGAGTTACGAACATCCATCCATACACACAAACATTCGCATTTATAATACTAGTAGGATGGAATTTGCACGAGACTTTTTTGGATTGCATTGTTTAAAGCCTAAACAAAAATGTTTACTTATTTACCGCTTTTGATTACAACAGAAAGAAACGAGGAAATATTACTTACTTTTGCAAAAAATTTAGCGTTATATAGGTACAAGAAACGATAATTTTTGTAACTAAATAATAGCAATCTACATCTACACTAATATTATAAAGAGGAAACATTTGTATTTGTGTGTGTGTATGTTTGTAATGACTAAGCTCAAAAACTGTTGTGCCGAATTAATTGGCAGAGCGAAGCCTGCCGGGTCAGCTAGTGTTAATATAGAAATAACTAAAGCAACATAATAAACATAATAAAACACAACAGCACTCATTTAAGTTGTATTTATATTTCTTTGCAACAATCCGCACACGTGGAACTTGTTTTGGTATAGACCCACCACCCTCCCTTATCTCTCTGAGTAGGTATATACCATCACAACTTATTACAATAGCACACGACACGTGTTTCGCCCCAAAACGGAGCATCATCAGGTGATGTGGACTCTACAACGGTTGGTTGTTGAACTACTCAGAGAGATAAGGGAGGGTGGTGGGTCCATACCAAAACGAGTTCCACGTGTGCGGATTGTCGCAAAGAAATATAAATACAACTTAAATGAGTGCTGTTGTGTTTTATTGTGTTTTATTTATTTATTTATTAATAATAAATAACGCTTCACACTCACAGCCCCACACTAGCATTCCCTGTGTCGTGTGCCATGGACACACACGAGACAACAAAACAACACACCCAGACCAGAAACAGAAATTTAAACTCATCATTCAAATCTCTGCACCGCTGGGAATCGAACCCAGGACCGTCCGTGCAGCGCACCGGCGTCTCAACCACTGCGCCACTCAGGTCGTCAATAACAATGGACTTCCGCAAAGTAACGGCCGATACTCGTACAATATTTATTTGTGAGCGGATGGCAATGGGGCGATATTGACACACACGATAGCTGTCACGTGTGTTCCTTTATTGGACCTAGCCATACTGCATTATAGACTAAGTTTTATTTACTTTTAAAAGAGTGCTGGGAGTTTTTTTCCGCCCGCTTTTTTCTCCCAGTCTACGTTTTGCCTGAGGGGCGACCAAAGCGGACGAATGTAGAATGTATAATTTATCTGTATGACTTTCATTAAGTGTGCACAAATTGTACCTAATAATGAATAAAAGCTTTTGAGTTTTTGAGTTGAGTTTTTGAATATGTCACACAAGGGCACTCGTTACAGATGGTACCGGGTGGCGTGCGACGAGACGCTGTGGCAGCGCCTGGACCTCGGCAACAAGGCGGTGGCGCGGGACGCGCTCGGCAGGATCATGGCCCGGCAGCCCGTCATCGTCAGGCTGGCCAGCTCTGAAGTCAGTACCTACTACCTCTTATAGATATATATTATGAACGCTAGCGGTCCGCCCCGGCTTCGCCCCTGGTATACACATAGCCTATAGCACTCGGGGACATCTTAGCTATCCATCGGTGAAAGAATATATAATGTTCATAAACAAAGTGCGTCTAATTAGGTGGAACTATGGAAACTGTCAAAAGGAAACATTCATAAACAATAAGTGTATTTTGTTATAAAAGCTAAATATTATAATTATTGTGATTTTGGATTCGACATTGCGATTATTTAACGACATTAATTAATGCTTTAAATGTCGTTTCTTTTCTTACAGAGAAACTCAATTGTGTTTTAATTGAACTGTCGTCCAAATCACCAAGAAAACACGTCTTATAAGTGTTCACTTCTGCCGGCACTCCCGGAGTGCGACCCGTTTTTTTTCTCAGACACAGAACAAGTGAAAATAGTTAAATAAAAGCTTTTTAAGTTTGCTTCTGCTTTGGCTAGTGTAGACAGACATAAAAGCGCAATCTTCACCTCATACACCATTAGAATATAGTACATTGTCCTCTGAGCATGATAAGAAATTGTTAAAATTAAAACTGAATTACAAGTAGTAGTAGTATATCAAAATCGGTCCACTAGTGAACCGAGATATGAACTTAAAGGTAGAAATTACGTAAAAAATAATTGGAAAATCTATTTATTGTCATTTTTTTTTCTAAAGCCTTGTATGTCTCGACGTAAAAAATAATTGGAAAAACTATTTTTTGTGTTTTTTTTTCTAAAGCCTTGTATGTCTCGACGTACAAAATAATTGGAAAAACTATTTTTTGTGATTTTTTTCTAAAGCCATGTCTAGCTCTACGTAAAAATAATTCGAAAAAACTATTTTTTGTGATTTTTTTTCTAAAGCCTCGCCTCTACGCCCACAGATAGGCAGCTGGAGCCCGCCCGCGCCGCCGCCGCCCTCCCGCATGCAGTACCTGGACCTGAGCATGTGCAGCGTGGACGGCGCCACCCTCTGCGGCCTGCTGCGCTGCTGCCCCGCGCTCAGGAAGATCAGCCTCGAGAGCGCCGCGGTGCCGCGCGAGGCGTGCGCGCTGCTCGGTGAGTGACCCACTACCCATTACCGACCCACCGCGGGGGTGCGATGTCACGGTGGCCCGCTGCGCTGCTGCCCCGCGCTCAGGAAGATCAGCCTCGAGAGCGCCGCCGTGCCGCGCGAGGCGTGCGCGCTGCTCGGTGAGTGACCCACTACCCATTACCGACCCACCGCGGGGGTGCGATGTCACGGTGGCCCGCTGCGCTGCTGCCCCGCGCTCAGGAAGATCAGCCTCGAGAGCGCCGCCGTGCCGCGCGAGGCGTGCGCGCTGCTCGGTGAGTGACCCACTACCCATTACCGACCCACCGCGGGGGTGCGATGTCACGGTGGCCCGCTGCGCTGCTGCCCCGCGCTCAGGAAGATCAGCCTCGAGAGCGCCGCCGTGCCGCGCGAGGCGTGCGCGCTGCTCGGTGAGTGACCCACTACCCATTACCGACCCACTGCGGGGGTGCGATGTCACGGTGGCCCGCTGCGCTGCTGCCCCGCGCAGGAAGCTGACCCATTACCGACCCCACCGCGGAGCTCTGATCTCACGTGGGGAGGATGTAGAATGGTCGAGTCCAGTACGCTGGCCTGATGCGGGTTGGCGGATGAATATCTCCATAATAACTTCCATCCATCTCCATTTATAATAAAATCCCCGAAAAATTGAGAATCGAAGAATCCGCTAAAATATTCAAAAATAAGTTAAAGTTAATCCTGTTAAAAAAATCTCATCACTCCTTGAAAGAATTCATGGAAGATAAACATATAGAAGATGTAATGTAACTAGGATCGTTGACAGATAATAATTTATTATTTAAAAAATTGTAATAGCTCATTTTGATAAAAATATTGTTTTGTAATGTCGTACAATACAATGTAATGTAATGTCATAATAGGGTATTACGGCCTATGCAAAAAACTTTTTATATGAATTCGTAAGTCATAAAAACGTAAAACGTAGTCATAAATATGTAATATTGATAGATTTTGTTAAGACCAAGTGAAAAATGGTGATTTCTGTTCCGAAAAATGTAGTATACATTTATTATTTCAATTTTAAAATTCAGGTTTGTTAATCTGTTTTTCAAATGTCAAAAACGCTATACGCCATGCAAGCTATCGGCGTGACGTCATTAGCAGTGTAAATAAACAATGGAGTATAACTTTCTTCCTTTACTGAGATGTATTGTTTACACTGCGAGTGACGTCACAAGCACGGCGGCAGCGCCGAGACGGCTAAGACCGTGTTTTCGCGGGGATTTTTGAAATTTAAATTGAAAAGTCTTTTTTACATAATATTTGCAAAACTTTTTTTCCAATTTTTTGCTTTTTGACATTGGCCGTAATACCCTATTCTGAATCTCGCTATAAAAGTTTTGTACATCGGGCTGATACAAAGGGCTCGGAACTAAGCAGAGCATAGGCTCTGCTTAGTCCAGCAGTAGGTGTATGTATCAGTAAGTTTATAAAATTAAATATCACCTGCTGTTACAGTGAAGGAAAACATCGTGAGGAAACCTGCATGCCTGAGAGTTCACAAAAAAAATGTTCTCACGCGGCATGTTCCCCCACCAACGGGCAGTAGTGGTGCGTGGTGGACGGCGGCCTACATCCCTCTCATTGTGAGGAGACCCGACCCTGTAGTGGGTCATTAATGGGTTACTGACATGCCCGGCCGTGGGCTAAGCTTTAAGAAAAGCCGAAAAGAAGAAAAAAAAATTCTATACCCAACAAAAACGTTTTACAAAATTCATAAAGATTTTTCTTATTTGGTTCCAGGCAAATGCACGCAGCTAGAAACATTGAACCTGGCGATGGCGCGAGGCCTGAGCTCCGACGGGCTGTACGCCATCCTGGCGGGCTGTACGGGGTATGTGTGTGTTGGCTCATTTGAAAACGGTCAGGAACACCTGACGTCATCACCATCATCATCTATATCTATACTAATATTATAAAGAGGAAACATTTGTATTTTTATATGTGTGTAACGAATAAACTCAAAAACTACTGGGCCGATTTCAATAATTCTTTCACCATTGGAAAGCTACATTCAGCCCGAGTAACTAAAGGCTATTAAATTAAAATAAAAATAAAATAAAAATAAATACATTGGCAGAGCGAAGCCTGCTGGGTCAGCTAGATTTAATAATAAACTAGCTGACCCCGCAAACGTTGTTTTGCTATATAAGTTATGGAGCGTTAAAAATCGGTTATTAAACATAGGTGTTGGTGATAGAAGGGTGAAAATTTAGCGTTAAATTCAGGGGAAAATAAAATAAAAATGTTAGGTGTGGACAACCCTTATCACTTAGGGGTATGAATAATAGACAGTAGCCGATTCTCAGACCTACTGAATATGCATATGAAATTTCATAAAAATCGGTCGAGCTGTCTCGGAGGAGTATGGTAACTAAAACTGTGACATTGAATGAGAATTTTATATATAAGATTTGTCAGTAACCCATTTATTACCCACTGGCGGGTGGGTCTCCTCTCACGTAGAGAGGGATGTAGGCCGCCGTCCACCACGCACCACTACTGCCCGTTGGTGGACGAACATGCCGCGTGAGAACATTTTTTTTTTGTGAGCTCTCAGGCATGCAGACATTTTAATTTATTTTATTTTCAATAATTATTTCCAGGTTAAACTCACTGAACGTGGCGTGGTGCAATCTCAGCGAAGAGTCGCTGCTCGTGCTGGTGGAGATGCTGCCTCAGAAACTGCAGAGACTCAACATCAGTGGGGCGAAGGCATTGACGGACGACAGTGAGTGTTGCTTTCGGACTCCTCTTTCCCAGTGGGCGCTTTGGGCGAGTGCCCAGGGGCCCGTGATAGGGGCCCCCCTCAGATCAAATACAAAGTCCCTAGTTCCTGTCAGATCACCGTACGATAGCTAATATTTATTACAAAAAAACTTATATAATTCGAAGAAATAAATAAATAACGCTTCACACTCATAGCCCCACACTAGGATTCCCTGTGTCGTGGGCGCCATGGACACACACAAGACAACAACACACACACCCACACCAGAAACAGACATTCAAATTCATCATTCAAACCTCTGCTCTGCTGAGAATCGAACCCAGGACCCTCCGCGCAGCGCACCAATGTCTTAACCACTGGGCCACTTGGGTCAGTCACGGTGAAAGAAAACATCGTGAGGAAACCTGCATGCCTGAGAGTTCACAAAAAAAAAGTTCTCAAAGGCATGTGAAGTCCACCAACCCGCAGTGGGCCAGCGTGGTGGACTAAGGCCTACATCCCTCTCATTGTGAGAGGAGACTCGACCCTGTAGTGGGTCATTAATGGGCTAGTGACATTAATGTTGCAGTCCTAGTCCAACTGACGAGCCGCTGCCCGCGGCTGCTGGAGCTGGACGCGTCGGACTGCGCGCGGCTGTGCGACGTGATGCGCGCGCTGCAGCCCCTGCGGCGGCTGGAGCACCTCGCGCTGTCCCGCTGCTACCTCATACCGCCGCACGCGCTCACGTTAGTGCATTTATCTTCTAGAATATAAAAATGAATCGCTGAATGTGTTGCTAAGCGCAAATCTCGGGAACGGTTGGACCGATTTCGCTAATTCTTTTTTTAAAATATTCCTTGAAGTACGAGGATGGTTCTTACGGAGAGAAAATTTGAAAACAATGTAAAGAAAATAATAAAAACAACAATTTCATTTTCCTATATACACTGTTCGACCTATGTTCTACCTGTCAAACATCATTTCAGATTGAATACTTCATAAGGCAATGTCATGCATTTAGAAACGTCAAGATTTTTCTTTTTGGATGCCACTTCTATTATGCAAACTGCAATGATATAATATACATATTTTATAATGGCAAAACGAAGTGTGCCGGGTCAGCTAGTCTAAAATATAAACTCAAACTCAAAAGCTTTTATTCATTATTAGGTACAATTTGTGCACACTTAATGAACGTCATACATTTAACATTATACAAGCATCCGCTTTGATCGCCCCTCAGGCAAACGTAGACTGGGAGAAAAAAGCGGGCGGAAAAAAACACCCAGCACTCTTTTAAAAATAAGTATGAATTATTCTATGGTGCAGTATGACTAGGCCCAACAGAGGAACACACGTGACAGCTATCGTGTGTGTCAATATCGCCCCATTGCCATCCGCTCACAAATGAATATTGATACATGGTGTATAGAAATAGCCTAGTGAAGTTATTCAATCCCACGCTTTCTTATCGACTAAATAGTCTTTAGTTTCATAATAGGCCTTTCGGCACAGGACTGATTTGGTTGTTTGTTTAAATTTGTGAACAGACAGGGATTGAATTTCTATTGCAATTTCATTATATTATTTCACGGACATTCCCATAAATGACCGGCTTTTTCAAATAATTTTTAAATAAATTTAGAAGAACTATCATCAACAGTCCTTACAAATAAAGAATTCAGTCTAATTACGATTACTCGTTTCAATTTAATCTCAATTCTCAACGTAATCGCATAACGACCGCAGCAAGCTGGGCGCGCTGGCCGGCCTGCAGTTCCTGGAGCTGTGGGGCACGCTGCAGACCGCGTCCGTCAACGCGCTGCGCGCCGCCCTGCCCGCCGTGCAGCTCAACCAGTTCATGTTCAGGTGAGCGCACACGACGTTGTAGCTCTAACAGACAGCTAGCGAGGTGAGTAACCGACATAGCTCTAACAGCTAGCGAGGTGAGCAACCGATAGCACTAACAGCTAGCAAGGTGAGCAACCGAGCTAGCAAGGTGAGTAACCGACATAGCTCTAACAGCTAGCGAGGTGAGCAACCGATAGCACTAACAGCTAGCAAGGTGAGCAACCGAGCTAGCAAGGTGAGTAACCGACATAGCTCTAACAGCTAGCGAGGTGAGCAACCGATAGCACTAACAGCTAGCAAGGTGAGCAACCGAGCTAGCAAGGTGAGTAACCGACATAGCTCTAACAGCTAGCAAGGTGAGTAACCGACATAGCTCTAACAGCTAGCAAGGTGAGTAACCGACATAGCTCTAACAGCTAGCAAGGTGAGCAACCGATAGCTCTAACAGCTAGCAAGGTGAGCAACCGATAGCTCTAACAGCTAGCAAGGCGAGTAACCGATAGCTCTAACAGCTAGCGAGGTGAGCAACCGATAGCTCTAACAGCTAGCGAGGTGAGCAACCGATAGCTCTAACAGCTAGCAAGGTGAGCAACCGATAGCTCTGACAGCTAGCAAGGTGAGTTACCGATAGCTCTAACAGCTAGCGAGGTGAGCAACCGATAGCTCTAACAGCTAGCGAGGTGAGCAACCGATAGCTCTAACAGCTAGCGAGGTGAGCAACCGATAGCTCTAACAGCTAGCGAGGTGAGCAACCGATAGCTCTAACAGCTAGCAAGGTGAGTAACCGACATAGCTCTAACAGCTAGCGAGGTGAGCGACCGATAGCTCTAACAGCTAGCGAGGTGAGCAACCGATAGCTCTAACAGCTAGCAAGGTGAGTAACCGCCATAGCTCTAACAGCTAGCGAGGTGAGCGACCGATAGCTCTAACAGCTAGCAAGGTGAGCAACCGACATAGCTCTAACAGCTAGCGAGGTGAGCGACCGATAGCTCTAACAGCTAGCGAGGTGAGCAACCGATAGCTCTAACAGCTAGCAAGGTGAGTAACCGACATAGCTCTAACAGCTAGCGAGGTGAGCGACCGATAGCTCTAACAGCTAGCGAGGTGAGCAACCGATAGCTCTAACAGCTAGCAAGGTGAGTAACCGCCATAGCTCTAACAGCTAGCGAGGTGAGCGACCGATAGCTCTAACAGCTAGCAAGGTGAGCAACCGACATAGCTCTAACAGCTAGCAAGGTGAGCAACCGATAGCTCTAACAGCTAGCAAGGTGAGCAACCGATAGCTCTAACAGCTAGCAAGGTGAGCAACCGATAGCTCTAACAGCTAGCAAGGTGAGTAACCGATAGCTCTAACAGCTAGCAAGGCGAGTAACCGATAGCTCTAACAGCTAGCAAGGCGAGTAACCGATAGCTCTAACAGCTAGCAAGGCGAGTAACCGATAGCTCTAACAGCTAGCAAGGTGAGCAACCGATAGCACTAACAGCTAGCAAGATGTCATCCATTAATTACGTCACACGTTAATGGGGGGAGGGTGTCATCGGAATGTCACATAGTGAAAAGTCAAAAATCGGGGGGTCAAAAGTCAAAAGGGCTTTATGACGTCACAGTTTAAAATTTGAAATCCATAACGCGAAATTCATATGTCAATAAAATCTTTAAAATTTACAAAATTGATCTATATTTGTGAATAATTTAGCACTCTCGCTATGAGATTGTAAATGAAAAATAAAAATAACTGTTTTTGTATTATTTTTAAATACATTCATAAATTTAAAAAATGTGTGTCGTCACATCCGGGAGGAAGGGGTTCTGAAAATGTGACAACCTGTGACAAGGAAGGGGGGAGGGGTTAAAAAGTCTTTTTTACAAAGTCATCGGTACTGGGATTCGAACCCGGACCCCTCGAATTCTAAACCACTAGGCTATCTCCGCTTGCCGCATGTTACGAGTTGTTTCCTAGGGTGAATGTAGCTTTCCAATAGTGAAAGATTTTTTGAAATCGGCTCAGTAGTTTTTGAGTTTATTCATTACACACACACACACAAATACAATTTTTTCCTCTTTATAACATAATGCTATTAATGGTCTCATTTCCCTTTCAGCGCCATCGCCAGACCCACCGTCGGGGCCAGGAGAACCTCCATCTGGGGCCTTCGCACCAGAGACTGACCTACATATTATTATTATAATAAGTTGTTGTAAATATTTATTGATTATTATTAATAATTACGCCCAGGGACTAGGGAGTCAGGGACTAAATCGGTAGTTCTCAACACGTCCAGTGGCCTTACTCTTGAAAGCAATCGTAACTTCAATTCCGATTCCGATTCAATCTGAGCTGTCACACGATTTGGTACTCTTGAACGCAATTGGCATTATTCTTGGGCATTAAGAAGATTGCAACCAAATGACACAATTTCGGTATCGCTACAGTAACGATTACTTCCTGCCAACTAATGCCAGACAGAATTCTAAAACGAAATTGATTGTAACATTATTTTGTTTATATTTACGTGAAGTATTTTAACTACTATTTGTTTAATTTTAAGTGATAATAAATTTGTATTATAAAATTGAATCAATTATTTTGTTATTGAATCAAATAAAAATATTTTTCTATCCATGTGTTGTTTGACTTACTTTTGGGCTTTATTATTAAAGGGCAAGAAATGTGCAAGTTTCAACCCCTAAAGGGGGGGAAACCTATATGTGGAAGGATAAGGTCTATCATATTCACGTTTAGAAAAAAATATAACGACAATTTTCATTGAACATATTATTTTGTGCACGTGATGCGCTTTCATTTGAGACCCCACTCGATTATATTTGCACACATTCGGTTATTCTTCCCCACTTTCACCCCCACAACTTTTAAACGACTCAACCGATTTTCATCAAACATGTCTAAGAACACTCGCCCGTAACTCACCTTTCATACAAAAAAAACTAAATTGAAATCGCTTCATCCGTCCACGAGCTACAGTGCCACGACCGAATCACAGACAGACAGACACGTCAAACTTATAACACCCCTTCTTTTGCGTCGGGGGTTAAATAGTGACTCATCATTGTGAATAGTGACTCGTCAATGAAGTAAACAGTAAGCGACACCATTTCGCCAATTAAAAAAATGAACACCCACATTCGTACTAATAAAAGTGGATCCATAGCGGGGTAGCACTAATACGTCATTATTTTCTTAACGAGAATATAATTATTTCAATAAAAGACAAAAATCCAAACCACTTTTTTAATCAGTATAAACCAGGTAAGATTGACATAAAATCAGATAACAGTCGAAAAAATGTACTGGCCTAAAAACGTTTTACTAATAAAAAATATTTTTAAAGAAACATGCCTGCATCTAAGAATATAAAAATTATACAGACGATTATTCTATATTATTTTTATATTCTCAGGTATTTATCTATTTAAATTAAAATAACATTTTAGGTCCTAAACTATACAAAAATGGAACACAAAGTATATAAAAGAAATTATACATTCTACTTATAACTAAAATGTAAGTGTTAAATGATTAAAATATGATATGAACACTTTAGTTTTAATCACAGATGCATATAATGGCCGGGACATTATGAATACTTCATAAATAAAACGAAACTCGTGTAAATTTTATGATATATGATTTTAACTATTGATACAGAAAACGGCAGGTGATCCGATGTGAAGTGGTCACTGCAAAAGAACCATTCGCCATTATAATTTTTTTAAAACTAGTTTTAAACAGTAATTTTGTAAACACCCTTGAATCATCACAGAAATTTTGAGGAGCACTAACTACAAGTATTTATTGATATTCTTTTTTAAATAAAATGAACACAACCAAGTCGCAGGGATTTTTTTAATTAATTTTAGTATTATTAAACATTTATTGATGTTTTTAACATTTTTGATTGACCAATAAATTACTGGCATTATTAAAAACAATAAATAAAATGTCATGAGGAATAAACTTATTCTCATAAGTATAGCACTATAATTCCGAACATTAATATAAAAAAATGCTTAAAAGACCTTCTGTGTGCTTTATATATTGAACTAAAATTGGTCTTGACTAGACCATTAACATCCTGCTATAAATTGATATTAGTATTCTATAATTAATATTTTGGAATTTCAAAATGTATTATTGGTCGGTAAAGGAAAAATACAACACAACTAACCGCATTTTATATTTTTTTCATTACATCTTATCTTATTTTAAATATAAGCCAACTACTTTAAATGTGTATGCGTATTATTATTTAGGTATACACTAAGTTATAATTTTTTTTTGTTATTTTTATGTTTTTAAGAGCCTACTTATTTTAAGTCATGTTAAAACTTAAAATCAAACAATTTATTATCCACTACATTGCTTTAAAGTACACGTAATAATTTCAACAATTTTAACAGGGCGATACAGGATTAGCGTTTATACCGTGTCATGTTATAACTTTTTTAAAGTGCAGAATTTCAAAAGGCCTCTATGTATTTCGATGAGCAGTCCAACATTTTGATGTCTATTTACAATTTTGTCTTCTAAATTATTAATTTTGATGCCTGTGGCAACCCTGTGTGGATGATCAGTGAACTTATCTAGTTTCGGGAAGTTATACTTTAAGCTCGCAAGAATAATTGAAATTGAATATATTTAGGCAGGCGTTCTTGAACGGCCTCGAGGAATACTGTGACCGCGCTGTGTATCCTTATATTGCTGAGTGTCTAACGCGAAGTTTACAGCCGCCAACTCATTAAATATCATCTGTACAAGACGTCAGCAAAACTTATTTATTCACTTATTGACTAACTATAGAAGCCTTGTATTTGAACCAAAAATCATTAAAAATATTCCAGATTTTCGGTTCAGTTTGACGAAATTTTTAAATACATTGAATTTGTTTCCTTACTCATATACAAATGACTTATAAGTCCTGCTTATGTCTAAATGTGATATTTTTAAAATTATTTACATTGTGTTTTGATGAGAATTCTACTTTATAGGCGGGATCGGGAAGTTTTGGAAACAAGTCAGTTTATTAAAGAAAAGAAAGAAAAAACAAAAAATAAATAAACCATAAAAAAATTTTTTTATTGCGCGTTTTTTAAAACAAATTCAGAAAAATTATATTACCTACATTTTTTATGTTATGATTTACAAGTAAACGTAACTGCGTCAAAATAAGCCAATAAATAATGACACAAAATTTAAATCCTTACCCTGACTCGTTTCCAACTATTTTAAAATAGAAATTTCGTTCAAAACGCCAAAACATCAGTCTTTTTAGTATTATGAATCTACAGGATGAATGAGATCGAAATCTTTTTAACAGCGAGAACAGTATACACATGTATAATAAACTTATACACTAGGGTTATAGAGTAGTTAATGGAAAAAGCGGCAGCGATAACAATAATTATACACACTGATTTATGTTTCATTTTTCCAGGTACAGCACTAGTTTTTAAAATTACCTATTTC
The DNA here is from genome assembly GCA_905147235.1 of Erynnis tages. Lineage (NCBI taxonomy): Eukaryota > Metazoa > Arthropoda > Insecta > Lepidoptera > Hesperiidae > Erynnis > Erynnis tages. Next base: position 480,382 of record LR990101.1, on the reverse strand, counting down.
AAATTTTAAATGATTTTATATGAATTATACAATTGACTTACAAATTGTTTTTCTTGTATAATTGAATTATCTACTAATCGAATGCTTAGTTATTAATATTTTTTGTATAATCTATTTTCGCTGCCGCTTAAGATAATCTTAATCTAAAGTCAAAACAAGATGTCTAAAGAAGTCTTGAGAAGATTAACTAATAAAACGTAAAAGAATAATGTAAAAAGAGAGTTTTAAGTACTTAAATCTAGAAAAGCGGTCAAGATAGACGTGTCTGCTTCCGCAGGAAAATTTGTTACACTTATAACAATTGAGAATTTAGTAGTTTCCATAACAATTTACGTATATTTCGAAAATATGCCTTTTTTCGTCTAAAACAAATCATTGGTTGAAATAAAGCTATCTATTAATTTATTAGGTACTATTTCAGACTTGGAATATGGCCTCAGTATTTAGGAAGTAGAAAAATGTACATTTTAGCTAGTAAATTCAGACACGACAAATTATCAACAGATTTTGGATTTACAATATAATAAAATTATAACAAAAATATCTGGTATATCATGTAATATTGCTTTTAGTGATCGACTAACACTTACTCGAAAAATTTCAGTATCATTTATTTAACGAAACTATATTCTTAGTTATTGCACTTCAAATAACAATTTGACAATTACAATGTAAACATAATTATGTATTTTAAATCATATTTATACAGCGTAAATTCGACGGTGGCAATGATTTTAGGATGTTATTAAATTACATATTATAAATAATGCCCTGAGATATTTCACCTCTAAGAAAAATTACGATTAGACTGTAGGAATAACATTGATTAAATGTGTTAATCTACAGACATTGGACACTCAAATTCAACCGAAAACTATTAAACACCAGTTGGATTTTTCTCGCATTCCATCTTTGTCGAATATCGATACTTCCATTCCTATACAATAACTTAGAATGAGCACATGACGCGTATAATTCATTGGTAAGAGTTATTTTTATTTCACTTGTAGAATTGTTTAAGAGAATGATTCCGGTATTTAAGACAATATGGTATTTCGATTCGATTAAAGTTCCAATGTTCAATGTATGACTTACGGTACAGTAGGTATTTAATTACTACAATCGCATTGCTTACTGTAAGATGTAATAAGCTTTACATTATTTAAAAATTTCGCTTTTAAAATACAACGCTACAAATTTAGAGTCGAAAAATACAACGGCTAAGTTACAGATAGGAACGCTACAACTGTTAAAGTTAATGAAATAAAACTGTCAACTGTTGCTACTCTTTTTAATATGCGGATAATTATTCTTTATTGTGCGCTGAATATTGAACACTAACACATTATATTGGCTTATCTGAAAGAAGTTGTACAAATCAAGCAAGGAAACGGTGAAACCGGAATGTTATGATGTTGCTTTAGAAGGTAATTTAGACATATTTCCTAGTACAAGGACCAAAAAGGAGGTTTATTCGAATAAATTTGACACTAAATACTGAACAAACGCCTTAGCTAAATTAAAATTATCAGCTATACAGTTGACAGAATTATTATGACTAAACTACAATCAGTACTTCTGTATAGACCTTAGCTAACATGATATAACAGTATCATTTAAGATATACGACGAATAGTAAGACTTAATTTAGTGTTACAATGTTGCCCAGGCCTCTCTTAAGACCCAGACACCAACCACTTAACTTAGCAGATATAACTACTGATACAACCTTACCATTACACAACTACGGACAGTCTATAATTGAGATTAAACACATCATTAATAATATAATGATTAGTGGTAATGATTACACGTTTCAATCATTAATGATAGTAAAAAGCTAGGTCATAGAGAACAAACTGAGAAATGGACTAAGTCTTTTTTTCACCCTGTTTTTTGAAAATGAATACAGGCCCTTTCGTATAATTGGAAAATATGAAACAGTAAAGAATATTGTTTAAATACATAAACATCGACATATTTACAAAAAACTCTGGAAGAAAAAGAAAAAAATAGACAAAAGATACATTTTCTTATAAACAGAGAAATAAATTCTAATACATATTAAAATTAAAAAGAAAGAACATAACAAAATACAAACTTTAAAACAGATAAATATTAAGATTTTTTTTAAACACAAAATAAAGCAAGTATATAATTATTTTTTCAAATTATACAAAAGAGCCAAGCCAAGAACTAATAAAGTAACCAGTTTTTATCCTCATACTTGTTTTTAAACACACGTTCAATATCATTAAATTTTATTTATACACGATATATAGATGGAAATTCAAAACATGTCCTATGTGGAATAAGTATTTGTTTAGAAAGGAAATTATGTCAATAAAATTTTTTAATAAACCAACGACCAATATTTTTTTTTATCTGGTTGGGTAATGGACAATTCTTATTTTTTTTACAGAATTCTGTGACCAAAATAGGGATCAAACCATTACTGATTGTTCATGACCCATTAAAATTTACAATTTAGAACAGAAATCTGGTTACCTTATTAATCGAGACCTATATTCATGGTTTCCTAACAAACACTAACAATAGCTCCAGAATACTAGAAGATTGAACACAAATTGTAACGGCACTTTACACTTATAAAAACGCGAATACGAGCACCTTCAGATTAATTTACAACAATAATAATAATGGTCGGTCGCTTTTCAAAAAAAAAGTGACACAAAAATAAATTGTATAATTAACGTGTATAATTCGAGATCTGGGGGGCAGTGTATAATTGCAAATAAAAAAGCTAAGTCATTTTACAGATCAGAACAAGAGATAGAAATGTCAAGAATGTCAAGAAGTCAGAAAAATAGAGTAGAATATATGTATAATTGTTTTCTAAAATATTTCGGTTATTGTATGTTTTGTACACATAATCCCGACTAGGATCCCCTGTGTTTTGCTATCATGGTCAAAAGCGTGCAAATATATTCAAAATTTTCCATTGCCAACATATATAATCAAACAACTGACCAATACAGTAGATATTTGTCCAAAAAATAAAATAAAAATCTTAGGGGTGGACAACCATTATCACTTAGGGGTATGAAAAATAGACGTGTAAAATTTCATAAAAATCGGTCAAGCAGTTTCAAAGGAGTATGGTAACTAACATTGTGACACAAGAATCTTATGTATAAGATAAAATTCAGTACTTTTGATTTTCCCCAATAATAATTAAAACTTTTTGATAAAAATTAAGCAGTAGATAAAAGGTTAAAAACAAGTAAATTTTGCAAAACATTTCATGTCCTAATAAAGACCGTAGCATAACAAAACAGGTTGAATCCTAGTTAGGAATTCTGGAATGTCCGACACAGATTTAGAATCCTAGACTATAAACGTTCTTTGTGCAAACTTAAACCAAATTTGATTACATCAATACGAATTTTGCAGGTACTTTTCCACTGAGTATACATGATTATAGTTAGTTAAAATTATTGCATCATTGGCTAATTTATGACATAAATAAACATCCTTGCAATGGCCGCTTCAAACAAAATCATTGCAGAGAACCTCAATCTCCATTTTTGAGGTAAGTGCTACTTTAAAGAACTAACATGTTCGCCTCAAATTTCCCCGGCAACCTCTTCACAAGACAAAATGCTGTTTGGTGGGTTAGCGTAGACAGACCGACTGCATTTCAACTGCAAAATTGAAGTCTGAATGAAGTTTGAATGTAGCTGTTAAAATTGACTGCTGTAGACGGTTCACAGTTGATTTGATTTCTTTGTTGTGTTGCTGCTGTCTGTTGCCTGAACTGCAATTTTGTAGTTGATATGCAGTCCATCTGTTTACACTCTGTTGAAGGCAGTACCTCTAGGATTCCACTACAGACTACAAACTTACTCAATCATGTCATACATCTTCTCCCTCCTACCCACATGTTCTGGTTCTAAGCAATGAGCCATCAGCACTGACTCACCAATGATCAAGTTTTCAAAGCATAGAGAACAAGCGTACAGCGCATCACCAAAGCAGACGATTTTGTTATCATCCCTATACATCGTCATAGAATTGAGGACGGTACTCGGCTGGATCTCCTTTCCGGCTGCAACGCATTTCTTTATATACGCCGTCTTGTACAGAAAGTGGATTTTCTCACAATGGTCCTGACTTAAAATGTGTTTCAAGAGCCCTTGTTCATCGGTTTCAATGCTTTTACAGGATGGACAGTGGAACGTGATGATATTCTTGGATTCATACTCTTGGGATGGCTCGCATTTCAGTTGAATGCTGTGGACCTGTACGTAGAAGGTGATGCGTTCTATCGCTGCCGTTTGTAACAGTGCGTTGAACAGACTAGTGTCTTGGAAGCTGTTGTAGCTTACAATCTGGTCTAAGGACTCTGAATAGGCACTGAGGGTTGAAGAATCGAGACTGAAGTTACCGATAGATGATGTTATTGAGGTGAGCGACCCGTCAGTCTTGTTGTTGAGGCCAGAGTCAGTTTGAGAGGTGTGGTGGCAATAGCAATTACAATTACACTTTGAGCTGTTAGACTCTTCAAAGTCGCTTAGCAGTAAAGTGATGTTATTGCCGGAAACGCTTGTATCATCCCTATCAGGTTCAAGGGAGAATAGGTTGAGTAAAGCTTCTCTGAGGTCTGGAAAGTCATAGTACTTGATTTTCTTCCTTGGGGTGATTTTGACGCGCTTCTGAGTTCGTTTCAACCGGTCTAGATCGAAGGTGATGTTTCTGCATTGACGGGTTACGGTCTCCTTGTTCAGGCTCTCGGGTTCCGAGTAGTTTTGAAGGTGTTCCTGGACGAAGAAGTCGATAGTGTGCTTGATAGCTTGCAGTTGTTTCTTCACTTTGATTTTCGTTTCGTTGTCTTCTTTCTCGGTGATAATGTTCCAGGATCCAGCTGGACTGGGGCCTCGGGAGACATTATCTAAGTATGTCACTTCGCCCAGAGACTTCGGGATGTTGGCAACATCTGTATCTGGTGGAGCTGTGATGATGGACCGAGAGTTGAACACTTTGGAGAACTCGATGTGAAACTCGAAATCGTTTAACAACTTCTTCAGCAGACTCTGAATCTTATCAAACTTCATCTGGTAGTCCTGGAGAAGCCTCATGCGTTCTTCCTCATTTTTGTCTACCTCCACTTCTCCAAAGGATTCTGGGGTGGCTGACGGAGCAGTGATATGGTCTTCATTGCTGAAATGGGTCTCATTTGGCTCCACTTTGCGACACATCTTCACAGGGGACTTTCTAGAGTCTTCCGAGTCAGATTGATCTGACAGCGACTGGATATCAAAGTTCTCCTCTTCAAAGGAAGAGGTTTCTGACTCGGACTCGTTTATTTCGAAAGATTTGCTGAAATCGAAGCCTTTGAACTTCTCACTGAATATCTCGGAGCTCTGGCATTGCAAAAGGACGTGCTTCGGTGTGTTTTCAACGTTGAAGTCGTGTTTGGAGCTCCTAATCGGCTCTGTTAAGGATCGGGTGGCTTTGTTGATGTCTAACTTCAACTTTTTCGACTTACGTCTCGTGTTCGCGTTCTCGCTCATCAGAAGGTCCGTGTCGGACAACGAACCCTTCTTAGCGGCGAAGTTTTTGACGGACTCGGGTACAGCAAGACATTGTCGTGAGGTCGAGTCTGGTTCGCTAATGAAAATCGCGTCGTTTGTAACACAGGGCGCTTTGCCTTCCTCGAACTCCTGCTCCTCTGGTTTCTTGAAGTAATTGATGTTCGATATGATTTTACGAAAGGCAAACGCCATTTTTTGGACTTCTCATCCGAATGCAACTGTGCAACGAACAAAGGAGTACACGATTATCGATTTTTAACTTGTTTTAGACACTGGTTGTGAATACTTCGATGGGATTTTTGAGTTCGCTACGGACTTCCACATCCACTACGCCGATTTAATTCAGTCCACCCTCATATTTAATTGTAAAATTCAAAGTTTTTACAACAAAGACTTTATATTTCAAGTAAGATTTTGACATATGAGACGAGATGACATTGCATTGACAGATACTACAGCTGTTAATGTAATTATAGAGTTATTATACTAGAGCAGGAAAGCCAGGCTTCCAACTGTCCTTCAGTTAAAAAGAGAGAGAAGATTGCGATACCTTCTCTATCTGTCTCGTCTCGCGCATGTGCAATTAGCGAGAAACAATTTTAGATATTGAAAGTGTTGGGTATGCGCATGCTTGAAGCGCGCGAATGCACTAAGTTCTTTAATGCGCATGCGTTAGTAAGGAGACTGATAGGGCACCATAATCTTGTATCTCTTTCTAAGTGTCGAACATTTCCACTTACACAGCCGGTAAGTCTCCCCTACTCTATTATAATATCTCTATGCATTCAGTTCTGTCCTTTTGTTTTGTTTGTGATTTGTGACAGCTGCGGACAGCTGAGCTGAGCTTGACAATACATGCTTAAGTCTATGGACATAGGGCGCGCTCCACTTGACGTAGGTACACAACGCTCACGACCGCAGTTTTTAGGATTGCAGGTGTTCGGTATTATACCGAAGTAATGGCTGTGCGGTATTTTTTTCTGATAAATTTTTCTCCATAATAAACGATTCAACGGTCACATTTTACGCCAATGACATTGACAGCTGTCAGGACTGAAGGAAAATCTTTGTAACTAATTTTTTTTCACTAACTTACTGACTAATAACAAACTAGGAAAACTAAGTTAATGTATTTGATGCCCCCGACTGCGTAAGTGAATGCTGTCAATCATGATCATTAAAAATATTAAAATGCTATTTAAAAATATTTATTCATCCACTTGTTTTTATCTGTCTCTATCTATCTGTTAATGCTGTCAATCATGATCATTAAAAATATTAAAATGCTATTTAAAAATATTTATTCATCCACTTGTTTTTATCTTTTTTGTTCTTCACGCAGTCGGGTTTTTTGTTTTTGTAATTTTTTTTGGTTGTATGCATTTTTTTCAACTTAGGGAATGGTAAAAGTTTCATCAAAATCGGTCCAGTAGTTTCGTTGATATGGACTTACAACTAAAAATAAGGAAATAAAAATAATTAAAAAAATTAAACCGACATCAAAAAAGTATGAAATAAAATTTCTTATATAGTTTAGGCCTACTATTTTTGAGGTTGGTGCCAAAATTTAACAATAGTAACAAAAGCACTTGATATTAAAGACACCAACCTATAGATAGTTCCACTACTAAATGAGCATTTCGATCGTTTTCAACGTCCTCTGGAACGCAGTCATAATATATGGAAATTGACATTTGTCATTTACCAGAACAGAAATAATACCAGAATGACAATCTTGACATTAGGAGTACATGCGTACGCATTAATATTAAATTTATAAAAATATAAAATATGGCAAAATTATCGTTACAAAACTTTTAAAAAATCCATTTCATATGACTTATTTGAAAGGCTTATTTAGGAATTCTGTTACATACTCTATATTTATTAAAACATAGCCTGGGACCTCAAAACTTATCGAAAAAGGTTTGTAAGTTACTTTTTCAAATATATACTATACTTTATACAGCATTACAGTTAATTTATTTCAAAGGTGTAACGAGCCTGTTAGGCTGTACCTTACATACGACATACCGTTTAAATAGAACGCATTTGCTCTTTTTGAGAGATGTGATAATAACTCATGATAGACATATAATATTAATATTATGCTATACAGCACTACCCTATTGCACAGTACTGCAATAATAATACTCCATTGCTGTACTGCACTCCACCAACTCCAGTGCTGTGATCAAATAAAACATTATATTGTATACATCTGTACACTGATTATATATTTGTCACTGTAGATGAAACCTCAAATCGACATAGACTCCCTCCGGACGGAACATGAGTCGGACGAGCAATGGGAGGTTCGCCGCAGCTTCATGGTGGAGCACCAGGACAGCTTCCCTGAAGAGGAACTCATCACCCTCGCCCAGCTGTTCACTAACATTGAGTTTTTAGGATGCAGGTATGGCTGTAATACTTGTGCTTCACTGTTGGTTTTTATCTGACTAACCCACAGGTACATCGCTAGCCAGAGAACCAGAAAAGTGGAGTCTGTTGGAGGGGCCTTTGCTAAAACAAAGCAGATATTACAAGAATACAACTGAAGAAACGTAAACGACAATAAATATCTTACATAAGGCTTATAATAATAATAAAAAAAACCCACAACAGGGAAGGGTCGATTAGGTAAAATTACGACTAATTATAAAAATAATAAATGTACTCGTAGTATGCTAAACTGACAAATGAATTATTATACAAACTTGTCAATTAAATTATGTATTAGTTATAAGTTTTCAATTGTAATAAGTACCAACATTAGTTTTATTTTACTTTTAAATTTTAAGTGTAATATAACTTCTTAATTTGCATACCTGAAAAGGTGAATATGGATTGATCAAAATACATCCCGTTTTGACCTACACTATCCCGGTGACCCCAATAATATTCTAGTGATACAAAAATGTCCCGTTTTGGAAAAAAATGAAATGAGCAGTAAATCACTACAAAAATCTGGCTATGATAGTTGTGCCTCGCTTGGCCTTTGCTAAAAATGAGCGTACAGTAACCAGAATATGACCAGATTTATCAAAAATTGCCTAGAGACCCTACCCTGTAGAGGGTTATTAATGGGTTACTGACAATAGCTAATAAATAATTTAAATAAAATAGCGGTGATAGCCCAGTGGCTTAGAATTCGACCTCGAATCACGGGGTCCGGGTTCGAATACCAATGACTTTGTAAAAAAGTTATGTGCGCTATATAAAATTAAATATCACCTGCTGTTACGGTGAAGGAAAACATCGTGAGGAAAGCTGCATGCCTGAGAGTTTACAAAAAAACTCACTTGGCATGTTCCCCAGCAACGGGCCAGTGTGGTGGACCGCCTACATCCCTCTCATTACGAGAAGGAGACCCGACCTGTAGTGGGTCATTAATGGGTTACTAGCAATTTAAATGCATTTTCTCATTCCAGATATCCCCCACAAACCATGCAGCGGATAGCCAAGCTGGCGGAGAAGGTCTCAGCCAAATACAAGGAGAGTAGGAAGAACAAACTCAAACGCACCTTCGTGGAAGCCAGTGACGCAGCAGAGCAGAAAGCTAAGCGTACGTTTAAATAGTAGGTTGTGTAGCTAACACTAGATTAATAACAGATCTTTGGGTATGGATTGAGATTTAGTCCATTTTTTCGACCAATTTCAAAAAAGGAGGTTATCAATTCAACCTCAACCAATTCAAACCTCAAAAAATAGTAAGCCTAAAGTATGTACTTGTACGTAACTAATTTAATTTTTAGTAAAATTATTTTAATTATTACAATTGTCCTATTTGGTAAACAATCTTAGCATGTCTTTTTATCGATTTGCAAGAAGAAAATAACACAGATATCTAATAATAATTAATTAATAATAATTAATTATAAAGATTTAAAAACAAACTGTATTTAATGCTGAAAGAAATTTCTAGAAACTATAATTTATTTTTAAGGCAATTTTAAACTTTTTTTCTAAAAATCTTGGCACTATTTAATAGCACTGTTTAATATACTTTACGTTTAAGACTACAAGCCCATGAAGAAAATTTACCTGTGAAATGAACCAACGTGAACGCTTAGAAGGCTGTTACTATATCAGAAAATAACTCTGAGCACTATGCGGTCATTTCTGAGTGGTACACCTGTACCGTGATGAGAGATAAGGGTTGCGACCCTTGGCTTTCGAGCCCTCCCTTGGGAATATGTATTCTAAGCGTTATTCACGTTGGTTCATTTCACGCCAAGAGTAAAAAAAGGACTGTAGTTTGTGTTTTGGACAGTAATAGAATTATTCTACCATTATACTCTGACCAGATTGTGTACACCTCACAATGCTGCTAAGACTATGAACTTTAAATAATTATCTATATTGGGAATATCTTTAGGGGGTAGACACATAGTAGCTTGTCTGGTGCCTTAACGCCAGCCTCTGAACCCCTCGTAAAGCATCATGTTCTTCATGTGTTGTGTTTCAACTGGGGAGGTATGGTTGCCGAGAATACTTTATTTGAGCCACACAAAATTTGACATGGTAATGACATGTTAGAAAAAGACAACAAAATCTTATTATAATGTAAAAATAATTTAATTAAATTTGTAATATGAATATAGTGTAAGTATAATAAATATATATTTGAATATTTAAGAAATCTTTCATTCTTTAAAACAACCCTTTGTTTTTAGTAGACGTAAGACTACTTAAATGATTGTATCATGTGGACTGGTGTATAGCCTATTTGGTTCACTGGTTGTATAAAAAACCTATGTAAGTTTTAAAAAATCTCTAATAGGGTATTTCGCACCATGAAAGGAAAAATCCAAAATTATGTAATATTGATAGATTTTGTTAAAAGCAAGTGAAAAATAGTGATTTCTGTTCTAAAAAATGTAGTATACATTTATTATTTCAATTTTAAAATTCAGGTTTGTTAATCTGTTTTTCAAATGTCAAAAATGCTATATGCCATGAAAGCTATCGGCGTGACGTCATTAGCAGTGTAAATAAACAATGGAATATAACTTTCTTCCTTTACTGAGATGTATTGTTTACACTGCGAGTGACGTCACAAGCATGGCGGCAGCGCCGAGACGGCCGAGACGGTGTTTTCGCGGGGATTTTTGAAATTTAAATTGAAGTCTTTTTTTACATAATATTTGTTTGCAAAAATTTTTTTTCCAATTTTTTATGGGTTTTTATGACTTACTAATTCATATAAAAAGCTTTTTGACATGGCCGTAATACCCTATTCCAAGTTATAGAAGTTTCACTTTACTGTCTTTGTCTTAAACAATAAACAATATTTATTACTAGAAAATTATTATTAACATAATTTGAAGAAATCGAACCTTAATTACTGACTACAATATCCTAATATACCCAGTACTGCCCAGGGCCTCCAATAGGTTAAAGACGGCCCTGATGAGAATTAGAATGTAGTACTCTACAATATAAAAAAAATCATAGATTTTTGAAAATGTTCAGACAAGGATTTTTAAATGGCGTCTCGTGATATTTGAAAATTTGTTCCAAATGTAACTTATTAAGCGGTTCCTCACTGTCTTTGAGGTTCTGGAAGAATGTTAGCATGAATCTACCGTACGTCTTGTCAGTCTTACATTTATCAGATGCCTGCACTAAGCAATTCAGTATAAAGTTTTGGACATCAAATGATTTCTTACTATGTTTATACAAACAGCTAATTGTGTTTAAGTGATGGATAAAGGCTTCTGCTGGTAACTCCTTCACTGAAAGGTGCTGGAGGAACCTGTCGCAATAACTGAGGTCAATCAAGAAGAATTCCTCTAAAATTTTGCTCGGCACTTCCGTGTCTGTTAATAAAGCTTCCATCAAAGGCTCAAACGACTGGGGGTAAGTCTTGTAGGCTTTTATCAACAAATCTACGATAGTTGATGTTTCGTCGCCAGATATTAAACTTTTTCTAATGTGCACAGGCAGGAATAGCGTGAAGAATTTGTCAACGAACTCTGTGTCCATATTCCTACCGAACAGTTCCTTGCAAATCTGATCTGTGGTATCTTTAGATACTTTTTCGGCTAGCATCGGCAATAGTTCTACGTCACGGCATATTAAACAATCCAGTTTGTTAGTAGCCGCATCCAAGGCTTCTTGTATGTTTTGCAATTCGGCTTCAATTTCGTAGGATGTATCGTTTTTGGCGGGAGGTAATATAATAGTATCCTCAGAGTCATCTGTGCAGGCGCCGTTTTGTTCGTGCTTTACGTGTTCTTCACTAGGGATTTCACAAAATGTGGGTTTGAATAGTTCAATCCATTTTTTATTTCTGTTTGGGTATGGTTGACTTGCAGCGATAGTCTTGACACTTTCCAGCAACTGGAGTGACGAGGGCGAGAACTGCCATACACCCGCCATCGTTGTTATTTACGTACACATTTACATTAACATAGCATTAGTTTTCGTACCATTTCTTAGTAGTTAGTATTTAATTAAATTGAAAAGATTAAAGAAATTGCTTTGTTTTTCTTTTCGATTTTTGAAGTTTGGAAAATTGGAAATTTGGAAAATGACAATTTTCTGCCCGTCAGTGTCAGCTGTCATTTGTCATGTTTTAATTTGGACATTTTTTTTAACAGACTTATTAAAATATTACCTGATGACATATCGATGCTAGTAAAATATCGATACTTAGTAAGTTGGGCATCAAATTATAAATACAGACTGCAGTCCATGAACGACAGGGTTGAAGTATTGATAATTATTTTTATCGATAAGTAAATGAAGAAATGATCACCCGGTCGATCGCTTGGCACTCGGATGTTATACTATAATAGATTACGGAATTAGATTACGCACGGGAGTAAACCAATAACTTAAAAAATATTTTAAAATTATTTATAAAATCGATATTTTGAAACTAAAACCTCAGGATAGCTGTTTGTTGTCATTTGTCCCCAATCAGATCTCTTTATTACTCTGTCAAAACCATGTCAAAGCTAATTCATTCAATTGAATCGATCAAAGTCAACTTAAGTCAAGTCATTCATCCTTCATCCAGTTTTTTAAACGTCGTGGTCTGATGAAGTCGTGTTGTCAGTTATTGATTTCGATTTAAAATTCGTAAAAATATTTCGGTTTAAAGACTATTCTATCGTATCTCCATGCGGAAAGACAACAAAGAGTAAGTATTTATTCTATTTTAGCTTTCAAAACATATTTATAGTCAGACGATTAGTGTGTTGGTGTGTAAAGGTAAATTATCTAATAAATAAAATCTATTTATGTAAAGTGTAGGAATCCAACCGCAACTAACATGCCTAAGTAATTAAGCTTGACAAACACACACACACAATATGATAAAAATACTTAATTATACTATAAACAATAGTCTGATTAGAAATAGTTATTTGTTATACATCTCGCTTAGTTAAAGATATTATTGTAGTAATCTACTCTTAAAACCGGCAGAAGCGTCGATAATATAATAATTATAAGCTCGTAATCCATTAGTGACCCATATTAGGGTCGGGTCTCTTCTCACTATAAGCATGTACCTAGGCCTTAGTTCACCTCGCTGGCCTAGTGCGGGCTGGTGGACTTCACATGGATTTGAGAACATTATGGAGAACTCAGGCATGCAGGTTTCTCACGATGCTCTCCTTCACCGTTTGGTGATATTTGATATTGCCTAGTCACAATAGATTAAAGATGAAAGTAGCCGTAGGTCTTGGTTTGTTATCGATAAAGGTCGTTAAACCTTGTCGGACGCTCTATCAGAGGTTTTAGAACAACCTACACGGCCTTATTATCTTATTGTTCCTCTACCAATACCAGTATTACCAGTATTACCTCACCCTGTAGTAGCAAGACCCAATAGACAAAAGGGGGTTGCAGCTGAAACTCTCAAACAGCAGTCGAATCCATCCAACAATCAACAATGGGGTAGCGTGGTGGAGTATTGAGTATGCTCCAGTCTTTCTTTCATTGTGAAGGAAATTACGTGCAGCCTAGCAGTTATACAGTATATTTCTATAGCAATAACATAGTATTGCAATTAGAAATAACAATTTTCGTTCGCAGTTTAAATTTTTTTTCGTGACAACCGTAGGTAATCGTGAGTGCGACGTTGGGTTATGTGGAATATCTGCAAACTAAAACCTTCCCCAGTTTTTAAAAAGACATTGCTAAATATTAGTATCGTTTCTTGACAATACGAATATTAATATTTATGTAAAAAATCGAAAATTCGTACAAACGATTGCGAATAAAAATTAATCGCACATCACTACCATATTCGGTCACTATTTCATTTCGTGCCTTTGTTTTAAATATATTTTAACGTTACATCACTATTTTCTCTCTTTGTGTCGTATTTAAATCAGCGATATTTAGCTAAAAGATTTCATTGTAACATAAAGAAAGATAAGACCGTTGTTAAATACTGAGAATCGATCGAGACAGGCACGTGACCTAGGTGTAGCAGGACACAGAATCTGGAATAGGGCGCGCGACTGCAACTTTTTGTTTTAATTCCTTCTAACGGTCCGACACTGCGGTTGAACATCCAAAGTAAATAGCGGGAAATCAGGACAGATTAAAAAGCGATAAAATAATGGAAAAATGGGATGAGTAATCTCACTTTTTCAAGTATCCTATATGTTAATCCAGGTTATGATCTATCTGTGTACCAAATTTCATCCAAATCGGTTCAGCAGTTTTTGCGTAAAAGAGTAACAAACATCCATCCATACTTTCGCAATTTATTATACGATTATATAAATATATAATAGTTGTAGGATGGCACGTCGGTCGGCAGTAAACTTTTGTAGGTTTCTACCCAAAAGCGTTTCATAGTACCAGGACGGTAGCGAACCTAAGAAGTCTCCTACCTATATCTGGGTTAACGATTGTCACTATCATCTGGGGTAATTACATGTCATTATGAATGCACCTTAATGGTCACAATATCATTATCATTAACGCATAACGCATTAATGATAAACATTCTCAGCTATCCGGGTTTCGTTAATGAATCTGTTTGTTTTTTTTTTTCGTAATTTACTAATAAACTAATGCAAGCTTTAGTTAATTTTACATACTTTCATTCCGACTTTGATTCGGTTTATATAAGCTTTAATTTTATTGTATCTATGACTGTATTGTTTTTAATTAGGTTATATGCTCTGCTACTCATGAGCACTAACAGCCGTAATCAGAGACATTCGTTAACGTTAATGGTTCATTAATTAAATTATGACAATTATGGTAATACGAATAAAGACGATTGAATTTGTTTGTTAATGAACATTACCTGAGTGCGGCCGTAAGATGTTCGCCTCAAATAAAGCATCTCCAACCACACCTCCCCAGCCGAAACACAAGACATGAAGAACATGCTGCTTTACAGTCAGTCAGTCAGTGACCCATTAATGACCCACTACAGGGTCGGGTCTCCTCTCACAATGGGAGGGATGTAAGCCATAGTCCACCACGCCGGCCTACTGCGGGTTGGTGGCCTTCACATGCCTTTGAGAACATTTTTTGTGAACTCTCAGGCATGCAGGTTTCCTCAAGATTTTTTCCTTCACCGTAACAGCAGGTGATATTTAATTTTATAAAGCGCACATAACTTTTTTACAAAGTCATTGGTATTTGATTCCGGACCACTCGATTCGAGGTCGAATTCTAAGCCACTGGGCTATCACCGCTGTACAGTACAACGGGTTAAATGGGTGTTTAATATTTGTCGTGTTGGTTGCTCGGTCAGTTACGTCAACAAGTAGGTAACGATAAGGCCTCACCGTTGGGGTCGCGTATGGATGCGATGAGGTCTGTTCGTTGCTCTTATAAGTGACCGTTGCTCGACCGATTTTGACGGGGCTTTCAGTGGCAGATAAGGAGTAATTTAGGCATCGTTTATTTTAGAATTCCACGCGAACGAAGTCGCGGGCACGGCTAGTTCTAAATATAAAAAGTAACAGTGAGGTCAATTCTCTATAACATCTGACCACAAGAGGGGTCAATGGCCAATAAACAAACTGATAAGTCGGATCGATAAGCTTCAAGCACCACTCCTCTTGACTTGGAGCTACGGTTGAGGTCATTCTGTGATTCCGTTTCTGCCTAGAGTTAGGCCTTGTCGTTATTATTTGATATGATCGACCAACCTATACGATAGACTGGGCTGTATTTAACCTATTGGAGGCCCTGGGCAATACTGTTAGGATATTGCGTCGATTAGGGGAGGCCCATGTCCAGCAGTGGACTACTAAGGGCTGAAAGGAAGGAAGGAAGGAAAGATTGTAGTCAGTAACTAAGGTTGGAGTTTTTCGAATTATATAAGTTTTTTGGTAATAAACATTGGTTATCGTTTGGTGATCTGTCAGGAACTTTGTATTTGATCTGAGGGGGGCCGCTATCGATCGCGGGGCCCTGGGCACTCGCCCAAAGTGCACACTGGGAAAGAGGGGTCTGACGATAGAATTGAAACACAGGGCTCTGTGGAGCTATGCTACTTGCAATACCCACTGGCCCGCGACAAGTAAGCAAAGACGTTTGTACGAGCAATAGAGTAAAAATACTGTGGTAGAATAAATAAAAATAGGGATCCGGGTTCGAATCCCAGTGGCACGCACCAATGACTTTGTAATAAAAGTTATGTGCGATTTATGAAATTAAATATCACCTGCTGTTACGGTGAAGGAAAACATCGTGAGGAAACCTGCATGCCTGAGAGTTCACAAAAAAAAATGTTCTCAAAGGCATGCGAAGTCCACCAACCCGCAGTAGGCCAGCGTGGTGGACGGCGGCCTACATCATTCTCATTGTGAGAGGTGACCCGACCTTGTAGTGGGTCATTAATGGGTACTGACATGACATAAATAAAAATAATTGTAAAGAAATTTGAGCGTGGAGCTATGAGTGTGAAGCGAAGCGAGTCAAGCTAGTCACACCGGTCACACGTTAATGGTGTCACCGGAATGTGACATAGTGTGACAAGGGGCAGGGGTCAAAAGCTTTGTGTGTGTTCTTGTCTTGTGTGTGTCCATGGCACCCACGACACAGGGAGTCCTAGTGTGGGGCTGTGAGTGTGAAGCGTTATTCATTCCGTGGTTGTGTGCTCCTTCCTCTGTGTGGGGAGTGCCCAACAGTGGGATATTAACGGGTTACAGACATCATTTCATTCTTCGCTCTACAGTGGGACATAAAAGAGTTTCAGTCAGACATTATTTCATTCTTCTCTCGTGTTTCAGATAGCGATGTCCGGTCTCCTCCTACTGCTGTGCATCAGCATAGCATCAGGGGCTGTTCTCCACGAGAGGGTTGCGGAGAAATGCGGTTATGAGGTGAGAAGAATGATTTCGAACGATCCATAATGTTGAACATATTATTATTGTAACAGTAACAGTCACAAGTCGCGATACACGACATTTTGAACATTGTAGATTATGATCTATCTGTGTACCAAATTTCATCCAAATCTGTTCAGCCGTTTTGCGTGAAAGAGTAACAAACATCCGTCCATACTCACAAACATTCGCATTCACAATAGTAGTGGGATATTTAATTTTATTTCCTCAACACGAATAATATAATAAAATGTAACTTGTAATATAGTAGATACACTATTAGAAGTTGTACTTATTTGTTCCACTTACTGATAAGGATTGGGTCGCCTCTTATCGAATACTTTAGTAATTATGTTGTTATGTTCCTTTGTTTATTGTTACTTAACAACAAATTAGAGTAACTAATAACTATTTAGCCGGTAATAGGGTATTACGGTCTATGTCAAAAAGCTTTTTATATGAATTCGTAAGTCTTAAAAACCCATAAAAAATTGGAAAAAAAATTTTTGCAAACAAATATTATGTAAAAAAAGACTTTTCAATTTAAATTTCAAAAATCCCCGCGAAAACACGGTCTCGGCCGTCTCGGCGCTGCCGCCATGCTTGTGACGTCACTCGCAGTGTAAGCAATACATCTCAGTAAAGGAAGAAAGTTATACTCCATTGTTTATTTACACTGCTAATGACGTCACGCCGATAGCTTTCATGGCGTATAGCGTTTTTGACATTTGAAAAACAGATTAACAAACCTGAATTTTAATATTGAAATAATAAATGTATACTGAATTTTTTAGAACAGAAATCACCATTGTTTACTTGCTTTTAACAAAATCTATCAATATTACATAATTTTGGTTTTTTCCTTGCATGGTGCGAAATACCCTATTATGTTCGCGTGGCCTTCAGAATTTCGTGAGAAGAGCATAAGAATACCTATCTAGAACCTATCTATCTATCATATATAATATGTTTATCTATCTATGTTTATCTCTAAATAGGTTTGAAAAAGTGGTGATAGCCCAGTGGCTAAGATTTTGACCTGTTACTCGAGGGGTCCGGGTCCGAATCCCAGTGGCACGCACATGACTCTCTTAAAAAAGTAATGAGCGTTTTTTAAAATTAAATACTACTTGTGTAACGGTGAAGGAAAACATCGCGTGCATAAATATTATACGATGTAAGTATATTATAAATTTCTTTTTTTTTTCCAGAGCTGCACCCAGGCCCAGGAGGGCTTCCTGAACGTCCACATAGTGCCCCACACGCACGACGACGTCGGCTGGCTGAAGACCGTCGACCAGTACTACTATGGGAGTGAGTACCTATGTTAACTTTATGGGGTGATAGCCCTGTGGGCAGTGGCTTTAAATTCGTCCACGGAACGAGGGGTCCGGGACCGAATCCCAGTGGCACCAATGACTTTGTAAAAAAGTTATGTGCGCTTTATAAAATTAAATATCACCTGCTGTTACGGTGACGGAAAACATTATGAGGAAACCTGCATGCCTGAGAGTTCACAAAAAAAATGTTCTCAAAGGTATGTTCGTCTACCAACCCGCAGTGGGCCAGCGTGGTGGATGGGTACAGTTCCGTTGAAATTACATACAATACGTGTTGAATTGATAACCTCCTTTTTTGAAGTCGGTAAAAATGTTTTATATTTCGCAGGTCGCAACAACATCCAACAGGCCGGAGTCCAATATATCCTGGACTCTGTCGTGAAGGAGCTATGGGAGGACCCGAAAAGGAGGTGATGATCTGATTGAAATATGTACTCGTATCTACTTCTTGACGAAATTTAACGAACGTTTGAGATATTCACATTGAACTGCCATTTAACGCTGCTTCAGGCTACTTTAGGCTTACTATTTTTTGTGGTTCGTGAGTAAATTTTACAATAGAAACAAAATACGTGATACAAAAGACACCAACCTCAAAAAGTAGTAAGCCGTATACATACACATAAGTAGTATGTTACAAATTTCATTTCATACTTTTTTTGAAGTCGATTAAATTTTTTAAATTATTTTTTCATTTCCTTAACCCAGGGCCGTCTTTAACCTATTGGAGGCCCTGGGCAGTACTGGGCATATTAGGATAATGGGGCCCCTATTGTATTCAGTAATTAAGGTTCGATTTCTTAGAATTATATAAGTTTTTTGGTAATAAATATTGGTTATCGTTTTTCTGATCTGACAGGATCTAGGGACTTTGTATTTGATCTGAGGGGGGGCCGCTATCGATCGCGGGGCCCTGGGCACTCGCCCAAAGTGCCCACTGGGAAGAGACCTTTTTTTTTACAGTAGGGAATGCGTTACGCACCGTCTCGACCTCTGTCAGGGGGACAGAGGGAGGTGTGTGGGACTCCCCCCTACCGTTACGAGGCAGGGGTATACCCACTACACCCTACTGTGCTCCTTCATCGCCAAGGTGACGATGTTGTGGGAAATCGGCTGAGCCTTAAGCGTCCACGACATCGTCGGCGACTGCCTGACTTTCGTGGCAGGCTTACATGCTCCCCTTATGGGGAGGCTACAGGAATGACCAGGAGCACCGGGTCATTCCTGTCCATCGGTGATGGCCTGTGCAATGCAGGTGGAGGCGCCCCGTACCCCCAGCCTGCAGGCCACACCCGGGGGGAGGGAGAGAACGGTCGTACTGCCGTCTTCTCCTTCCCCGAGGAAGAGGGATCTGCCTTAACCTCCTCAACTACTTGGAGCTATAGTGTGTGGGTGCTTGACACCGTGTAGCGTTACTTATGTAGGTTATTATGCAACTCAAACTCAAACTCAAAAAAAGCTTTTATTCATTATTTGGTACAATTTGTGCACACTTAATGAAAGTCATACAGATACATTTATACATTCTACATTCATCCGCTTCGATCGCCCCTCAGGCAAAACGTAGACTGGGAGAAAAAAGCGGGCGGAAATAAACTCCCAGCACTCTTTTAAAAGTAAATAAAACTTAGTCTATGGTGCAGTATGGCTAGGCCCAATAAAGGAACACACGTGACAGCTATCGTGTGTGTCAATATCGCCCCATTGCCATCCGCTCACAAATGAATATTGATACATGGTGTATAGAAATAGCCTATAGTGAAGTTATTCAATCCCACGCTTTCTTATCTTCTAAATAGTCCTTAGTTTCATCCCTGTTCCCCCAGGTTCATGTACGTGGAGACGGCCTTCTTCTGGAAGTGGTGGGTGCGCCAGGACGACCGCGTGAGGCGCAGGGTCCACGCCCTGGTGCGGCAGGGGAGGCTGCAGTTCGTGGGAGGCGCCTGGAGCATGAACGACGAGGCCGCCACCCACTACCAGAGCACCGTGGACCAGTTCACCTGGGGGCTGAGGTGCTTAATCTATCTCTGTGTCTAAACTCCATCAAAATCGGTACAGCCTTTTTTATCTTGAAAAGTGCATCAGATGATTTCGAACGTGAATATGAAACAGATCTATCTACCTCTGTATCAAAACTCCGTCGAAATCAGTACAGCCTTTTTATCTAGAAACGATCTATCTCTGCATCAAAACTCCATCAAAATCGGTACAGCCTTTTTTATCTTGAAAACGATCTATAACTCCATCAAAATTGGTACTGTCTTTTTATGAACACGATCTATTTCTGTATTAAAGTCCATCGAAATCGGTACAGCCTTTTTTATCTTGAAAACGATCTATAACTCCATCAAAATCGGTACAGTCTTTTTATCTTGAACACGATCTATCTCTGTATCAAAACTCCATCGAAATCGGTACAGCCGTTAGAAATGAAAGCGAACAGGGTCGATATTCTTGTTCTCTTTCGGAGATTGTATCTATCTTAGCACTAAATATCAAAATTGTATTAGGCGTGATAACGAAACGGAATCTATTCCCGGACCAAAACTCGGTCCACCGGTCCCGGTCCAGCAGTGGACTAACGTCGGCCTAGAGACGGACTGAGTTTGCTGTTCTCATTACCAATAATCTTTGCGTCGTCACAGCAAGCTGAACGAGACGTTCGGCCGCTGTGGGCTCCCGCGCGTGGGCTGGCAGATCGACCCGTTCGGGCACTCCAGGGAGCTCGCGTCGCTGCTGGCCGCCATGGGCTACGACGGGCTGCTGCTGGGCAGGATCGACTACCAGGACAAGGGCGCCCGCCTCCGCAACAGGACCATGGAGATGCTGTGGCGGGGGGACGACGATCTGGGTGAGACCTATTATGAAAATAAGGACTATTTAGACGATAAGGAAGCGTGGGATTGAATAACTTCACTAGGCTATTTCTATACACCGTGTATCAATATTCATTTGTGAGCGGATGGCAATGGGGCGATATTGACACACACAATAGCTGTCACGTGTGTTCCTCTATTGGGCCTAGCCATACTGCACCATAGAATAATTCATACTTATTTTTAAAAGAGTGCTGGGAGTTTTTTTTCCGCCCGCTTTTTTCTCCCAGTCTACGTTTCGCCTGAGGGGCGATCAAAGCGGATGTTTGTATAATGTTAAATGTATGACGTTCATTAAGTGTGCATAAATTGTACCTAATAATGAATAAAAGCTTTTGAATTTGAATTTGAATTAGACATTTGTAGTATAGGCGGGCCTGGCCCACTCCCCGTGTCGGTATCAAAAATGTACCTACGCACAGCGGCCCCGCATAAACGGCTAGAAAGGAAAGGGGAATAGGTAAGAGTAACGCGCTAGAAAGAGATGCAACAGGTAGCGGGAAAGTGGAAAAGGTAAGGCTTATGCTCTAGTAAGAGACGCAACATTATCGCAGGTGATTAAGCGCTGCGCAATCTGAATTGAACTTAATCGTATCGTAGCTAGAGTGTATATTTCTCTAAATGACTTTTCGAAGTGGGCCTTCTGTACTTGTACTATTATGTATTCTGTGGTATAGGCACAGAATACATAATAGTACAAGGTATAGTGTGACCACCCGAGTATTACAGAAGAGAAAAAAAACCGAAAAATGTAAAGAGGACTCGAAATGTCCTATGAAATGCAAATAAACGATGTCCTTTTGTTTTCCAGTAATTTTTAAGTATTATATTAATCATACTTTATCATAATCTCTACTGCTTACTACTAGGTACTAGATACTAGTAAGTACTATAATAATGTTTCAGGCAAATATGTCACCTAGGTATACGAAAAATAAAATTTAAAAAACGAATCTGAAAAGATATCTTTTTTTCTATCTATTTTATTCTTGTTATGTATAAATTTTTTAAATTCTTTTGTTTTTCTTTTTTAAAACAGTGTTTTGTTTCACTGCCGGGTAAGTAACCTACAGGAGTTTGTTACGAGATGGCGCCACGGGTATCCTGAATCACGCTATCGAAGTTTTCTACAACGCTGGCTACGGAATAAGCAACTTTTTATTTGGTGGTAGAGCTCGTCCTAGGAGAAGAAACCCTAATCAGTCATAAAGCAGAATGTTTTATTCATTTTTGTTACTCAATTGCTGTACAATTATTGTTGATTATTGATTTTGCACGATCTAGCTGGGCGAGAGATCTCCCTTTGATAAAAATCATGTAAAACTTCTTTATTCCAGGCAAGTCATCAGACATCTTCACCGGAGTACTCTACAACACGTACTCACCACCCCCCGGCTTCTGTTTCGATGTTTTGTGCAGCGACGAGCCCATCATAGACGACCCCAGCTCTCCTATGTTCAACGTGGATGAAAGAGTGAGTTGGTTGGCTATTTGCTATTGAGAATTCAGAATGTGTGTCGTACGGGCAACGACTACATAGTCAAATAGACGCCTCATGCCAGGCGAACGCTTTCAGACGACACATTACACTTACAAGTCTCATCCACAGGACAACGAGCGCGACATCTATGCTAGTGCGACCACTGCCTTGACCCGTGTACGTCTTCGATCGGAACTAATTCCAATATGTCAGTAGGAACGTGGCTGTTAACTAACTTGTGTAGAGCTCATCTTACAGTGGTCATGTCACTAGTTCGAAACAAATGCGGTATCGCGATTTTGAACCGACCAATCACGATGCTTTATTTTTATTTTTCCCCTCCCTCTTACCTCATACATTTTGTATGGAGAACGCACGAGGAAGGTCATAGTTTTTCGAGTCAACTGACTAACTTTTTATTGCTTTCGCGATGGACAAAAGTAATTTTTAGACGTATTGGCACCTGCCAAAGCCTGCTAAAAAGCTGCATTCACGACTATCGTGAATGCAGCTTTTTAGCGGAATTACATTTTGGAATTAATTGTGAATGGCGGAAACATCCGCAATTAATTCCAAAATGTCAAAAGTAGCTCAATTGACTCGTAGGACACAATCCTTTTATGTGAGCAAGAATGGTTTTAATATTATTTTTAATTCTGAAATAGGTTTAAAACTTAATTGTGCTCGATTAAAGATTAACTCACCGACCAGGACAATAAAATACTTCTTTCAAGGTGCTCTAATAACCTTTGATATAGCAACACTAACATCTTTCTTCTATTAACGTTGTCAATAGCAAAAATTCGCGCCATGCGATCCGATTGGCAATGATTTGATTTTGGTCAATGTCATTGGCTCAAACATCTGACGTTGACATTCGAACTGTTGCCAGTAAGGTATATATTTATATTATATATTATATATATATAAATATACTATGATATTGGTTTAATTTAAATTGTACTGTGGACATGTAATTTTCTCAAAATTTAAATCTGTGATTGTAATCAGTAAAATAATTGATGATGCGTTTTAGGGGTAAAAACGGTCCTTATTTACGGAGTTTATTAATTGTACTACTGAACAATTCTATTTAAACTCCAATCAGAGTAATGCTAAGAAAGCGATATCTTGTTATAATTTTGCTGTAAAAAAATACTTATAGTTGTATACCTACTATTGAAAAGTTATTTTTGATTAGATTCACTTTACTTTTTGTTGAAATTGAGCTCTTTAAAATGCCGTCTTATAATCCGCCACTCGTCAATAGATGGCACCACGAGTACGTGAATCCTGATTCACGCTATCGAAGTTTTTTAAAAATCTGACTTACATACATACATACAATACTTCGAGTTCACATAATCTGCGCACAGCTCCCCTGCGCATAGCTTCACATTAAAACAACATTTTCTCCAGGTCAAAGCTTTCCTGGGCATAGCAAGGAATATGTCGAAAGTATACATAACCAATAACATACTGGTCACTATGGGCGAGGATTTCTTCTACCAGGATGCGTTTAGATGGTTCCATAGCCTCGACAAACTGATCGAGTGAGTGCAATTGTTATCCAAGATCCCAGTACAACCAGACGTCACGTTTTTCTGACAAACGAAATGTGGTTTGAGTGGTGTTTGTATGTACCAATATCGCATGCCTACCAGCTGACCTGCTTAGACGGCCAATTTCCATGTATCAGGGTATTTATAATCAAGTTACATAATAACATAACTGTTAAGTGTTCTCCAAGCTGATTTTCTCGTGTATTTTGGAAAATATCGTTAAAAATAAGTCGTCAGTCAAACGTCCACATTTCGTCCTGATTTCGTCTACTTTCGTCCACTGCGGGAAACTTCCTGTGTTCGATTCCCAGCAGAGCAGAGATTTGAATGAAGAATTTGAATTTCTGTTTCTGTTCTGGGTGTGTGTGTTGTCGTCTTGTGTGTGTCCATGGCGCCCACGACACAGGGAATCCTAGTGTGGGGTTATGAGAGGGAAGCGTTATTTATGTATTTGTATATTTATTTCGTTCGTCAGCAAACGCATGACATGTGGTGTTCTTGGGATCTCGCTCTGTTACCGACTTACTGCATCAAAGCATGCGGTTGAGTTGCATGGACTGGTTAAAATGATTATGCATGCCGGGTAAAGGTCGGTGAAACTTCCGCCACTTGTCACGAGATGGCGCCACAAGTAACCTGAATCACGCTATCGAAGTTTTCTACATCGCCGGCATATGTTCTAGACGTTATTGGGTGAGCGATCTCCCTTTCCCAAACTTGTATTAACTAAAATTACAATTTCATTGGCTTGAGTTAATAAATTCCGACTACTGTCAATCGTCATCAAAGTCTATTTATACGGCAGGAGACGTCACGTCAGACTCCCACGTGTAACCTGAAGTGATATAGAAAAGTGAATCCATTGATACTTTTCGATTTTATCAAACAATGAATTAATTCAGATGAAGTTTAAGATTGTAGCGTCTAAATTTTGATGGCCGTTTGCACCGTTTTTACCCTTTGACTTATCTGGCGCTACAAAACAAAGTATATTGTTCAAAAAGAGAAACCTTAAAACTTTTCTCCTGTTAGGTGCAAACGTTTATCGCGAAAGTGCGCGAGATGGCGTCCTCGTATGTCACAGACAATATTCTCGTGACTATGGGCGACGACTTTCAGTATCAAGACGCCCATCGGTGGTTTGTGAATCTGGACAAATTGATACAGTAAGTAAATAAGGCTTGAAAGCTTATTTCTAACTTTGAAATTAAAATTGAAGTAATAAAAATCCAATAAAATAATATTACCTATAGGTATTGGCGAAAATCTGCATGCTTGAGAGATTATGTTCTTATTTCATTCTTTAGTTGCTTTAAATTGTAAAAAATCAATCGTAGTTTTAATTGTTCGGTTTAATACACATAGGAGAAAACTGCAAAAAATGTAAATTATTTAATAATTAATGCAATTTCTTGAAGCAAAATAAGTTGTTAAATGTGATTCATCACTCTATTGGATGGATTTTTATACCATATTGCGCGTTTAAATAACGTTACAATGCTCGGTTCCTTCACTTGTCGAGAGATGGCGCCACGGGTATCCTGAATCACGCTATCGAAGTTTTCTTAAATCGGGTTTAAATGTCTTACGCGAATTTCGACATTGACAATGTTACAGAAGAAAGATATTGCTGTTGCTCGATTCCATATTTGTTATCATACGTCCCCCGCACATATGTACACCCTCACTATGAAGACAAACAAAAATATAAAAAATACACACATTAAAAATATTTAAAGAAACTGTGTGAGTTTCTGTTTAAAAACTGATTAGATCAAGACGCTAAAAATAATTTCACCGTAACAAAAATAATTATAATCTTAAGATATGCACCAATTTGGTGCAAAAATTGACTGGCTTTATCCACGTTTACCAGGTATCGAAATTCCTGGAGTACGTGACCACCCAGTCCAAACACTACCTCACCGGCAACGTCGCCATCACCATGGGCGGTGACTTCACCTACCAGGACGCGGCGATGTGGTATAAAAATCTCGACAAACTTATCGAGTGAGTGAGAACAAAACAATCCGTCCAAACTGTAATTATCGTATTTGGAGCATAGAGGTATTATACTAGAGCAGGGAAGCCGGGCGTCCAACTGTCCTTCGGTTGAAAAGAGAGAGAAGATTGCGGTACCTTCTCTATCTGTCTCTTCGCGCGCATGTGCAATTAGCGAGAAACAATGTTAGGTATTGAAAGTGTTTAATGCGCATGCGTGAAGCGCGCGAATGCACTAAATTCTTTAATGCGCACGCGTTAGTAGAGAGACAGATAGGGCACCATAATCTTATATCTCTTTCTGAGTGTCGGACATTTCCACTTACAGGCAGCCGTATGTCTCCCCTACTCTACTATAATACCTCTATGATTTGGAGACGTACCTATGACTTCCGGCACTCTATTGAAGATGGCGCCACGCGTTGCGCGGCGCCTCAATCACGCTATTGAAGTTTTCTAAACTTCTGCCTTGGGCTTTAAACTTCCTTTAACCTAGAATAGCGTTACATTGCATAAACACGTTCAGATGAGAATATTTTATTGTTTAATACTTTTTATATTGTGATTGTAAGTAGTCGGGGTTTGGTTTTTGTTCGGTTTTTGTTACATTTACATATTTGTGAATTTTGAGAACTTATTTGTCAGGCATGCAGGCATTTTTCTTAATTTGTGTCGACTTCTGCCACTCGTCAAAAGATGGCGCCACGTGTATCCTGAATCATGCTACAAAAGTTTTACAATATGCAAATACCGTGACTATAGGGTATTTCGCACCATGCAAGGAAAAATCCAAAATTATGTAATATTGATAGATTTTGTTCAAAGCAAGTGAAAAATGGTGATTTCTGTTCTGAAAAATGTAGTATACATTTATTATTTCAATTTTAAAATTCAGGTTTGTTAATCTGTTTTTCAAATGTCAAAAACGCTGTACGCCATGCAAGCTATCGGCGTGACGTCATTAGCAGTGTAAATAAACAATGGAGTATAACTTTCTTCCTTTACTGACATGTATTGTTTACACTGCGAGTGACGTCACAAGCATGGCGGCAGCGCCGAGACGGCCGAGACCGTGTTTTCGCGGGGATTTTTGAAATTTAAATTGGAAAGTCTTTTTTACATAATATTTGTTTGCAAAATTTTTTTTCCAATTTTTATGGGTTTTTATGACTTACGAATTCATATAAAAAGCTTTTTGACATAGGCCGTAATACCCTATTGACCTATGGTGGAAGTCGTCACATGTTGTAGTTATTTTGCCTTTTATTTGCATGTGAAATTACAAACATTGAAAGCGTAATAATGTGCATGGTTCTTCTATAAAACTATTTCTTGTATGTATACAAACGTCTTGTAATTACTATTTAACCCTATATTATTATGTATTGAATAACAACAGCGGTGATAGCCCAGTGGCTTAGAATTCGACCTCGAATCGAGGGGTCCGGGTTCGAATCCCAGTGGCACGCACCAATGACTTTGTAAAAAAGTTATGTGCGATTTATAAAATTAAATATCACCTGCTGTTACGGTGAAGGAAAACATCGTGAGGAAACCTGCATGTCTGAGAGTTCACAAAAAAAAATGTTCTCACGCGGCATGTTCGTCCACCAACGGGCAGTAGTGGTGCGTGGTGGACGGCGGCCTACATCCCTCTCATTGTGAGAGGAGACCCGACCGTGTAGTGGGTCATTAATGGGTCAAAACAACAAATAACAACTCTATTTTATTTAAATGCTCGCACAATTTTCAGGTATGCCAATTTAAAGGCAGCCAAGGATGGTCTTAATATCAAGCTGTTTTATTCTACGCCTGATTGCTATATAAAAGCAGTTAAGGATGCGAAGTAAGTAATCTATACAAATAAATAAAATTGGAGTGTGTTTGTAATATAAATATAAGTAAACGCTTTTCAATAAAGCCTGAGATTTCACAAAAAGCAATGTTTTCAAAGGTAGGTATGTGAAGTCCACCAACCTGACCCCACCAAGTAGTGGGTCAGTAGTGGGTCAGTAATGGGTCAGTAATAATCAGACACAGAGAGATAATTGAATTCCAACTACTTGGTGATCTCTAGTATGTTTATATAGATATACCCACGACCCAGGTGGCGCAGTGGTTAAGACACCGGTGCGCTGCGCGGAAGGTCCTGGGTTCGATTCCCAGCAGAGCAGAGATTTGATTAATGAATTTGAATTTGTGTTTCTGGTCTGGGTGTGTTGTTGTTGTCGTGTGTGTCCATGGCGCCCACGACACAGGGAATCCTAGTGTGGGGCTACGAGTGTGAAGCGTTATTATATGTTATTTGCAGGCCAGTGCTCCCCACGAAACAGGACGACTTCTTCCCATACGCGAGCGACCCCACCGCCTACTGGACCGGCTACTTCACCTCTCGTCCCACCACCAAATACTTCGAGCGGGAAGGCAACGATTATTTGCAGGTGAGGGAATTACTCGTACTTAGGTACTCACTAAATAAAATAATTAAATAGCGAAAATTACTGAAAGGAGTCTGAGGCCCGTTTTTAATGAAAACTGAAACTGCATCATTGGATTCGATATATCAATGTGCCAGGAATCGAACGCACTGGTTTTGAAAACCTGTAAACAAAACTCCGAGGTGGCATAATGCTGTCTCCCTTTAAATCTCCCTTTGCCAAAATATTAACCAAGTTTTCTCTTCACTTCTTAAATATAAATATAATTAAATAAATAAATAAGCGGTGATAGCCCAGTGGCTTAGAATTCGACCTCGAATCGAGGGGTCCGGGTTCGAATCCAATGAAATGAAATCCAATGACTTTGTAAAAAAGTTATGTGCGATCTATAAAATTTAATATCACCTGCTGTTACGGTGAAGGAAAACATCGTGAGGAAACCTGCATGCCTGAGAGTTCAAAAAAATGTTCTCAAAGGCATGTGAAGTCCACCAACCCGCATTAGGCCAGCGTGGAGGACGGCGGCCTACATCCCTCACATTGTGAGAGGAGACCCGACCCTGTAGTGGGTCATTAATGGGTTACCGACTGACTTATATAGATAATATAATTTACACCCACACACAGAACAAACACAGACACACAAGAAAAATTAATAATAATATTTTATTTACACCCAGACACAGAACAAACACAGACACACAACAAAAATTAATAATAATATTTTATTTTTATTTTCACAGATGGTCAAACAGTTACAAGTGATCGCTGGCTTGGAAGAACACAATCGTCTCGTTTTGGACGAGCTGAAAAGCGCTATGGGTGAGTCAAATAATACATAACACATAATACATAATACATAATACATAATACATAATACATAATACATAATACATAATACACAATACACAATACACAATACACAATACACAATACACAATACACAATACACAATACACAATACACAATACACAATACACAATACACAATACACAATACACAATACACAATACACAATACACAATACACAATACACAATACACAATACACAATACACAATACACAATACACAATACACAATACACAATACACAATACACAATACACAATACACAATACACAATACACAATACACAATACACAATACACAATACACAATACACAATACACAATACACAATACACAATACACAATACACAATACACAATACACAATACACAATACACAATACACAATACACAATACACAATACACAATACACAATACACAATACACAATACACAATACACAATACACAATACACAATACACAATACACAATACACAATACACAATACACAATACACAATACACAATACACAATACACAATACACAATACATAATACATAATAGTAGCTTGTATGACAAGGGAGCAAAATGATATTTATACGGCGAGGGCGTTTTATGAATCCAGAGCGAGGTGAGGGATTCTAGCGTGGAATCCCGAGCGTGGCGAGAGTTGCTTTAGTAGAATCCTGAACGTAGCGATAGCGTCAAAGTATACGTCGCCCGAGACAAAAATATTTTGCGCCCGAGTGATACACTCTACTTTTCATCGCCATCTATGAGAAAATGAAAGGGGCCTCATATTCTACTGTAATATTATTATTTAATAAAACATGGAGTAACAACTAAATTGAAATTAAATAGTATCTGATATTAAAACAACTAAAAGTTACTATTTACATTTTAGACATTTTAAACATTCCTGTCCGCTAAAAAGTTTCTTATAGAAAACACCAGCTTTGGGCGCACTTAAAGGGGAGCAAAGTCGTATTTTTCGAATAGATGGGATGAAAAATATATTTTACTCTTGTCCAATTTGGTAAACAATGTTGAAGCTATTTTTTATTGAAAATAATTTTCATTTTTTGTTTATTAATTGATTTCTAGACTAAAAATTAATTTCTACTTTTAGTTAATTCTTTAATTAAAGCATGTGTTTTAGTTTTTTAAACTATATTTATTGTCCACTTTTTAGTTGGATTTATTGTCAATAATGGCTGGATATGAAAATTAACATCAAATACTGTCTTATCGACTATAGAAATTTACATGAAAATTATATAAACAACGAAAATCTTATTTTGCAAATTGAATAATGGAATAGTTATATCAAATAAGTGTATTGTCATCGGTCCTCGATAAATCTACAAAGTTTGAACAAATCTGGCCGTTTAAAGTGGGTCAAAATCGGTTATAAATAAATTAAATGCAAAAAAACTTTTATTTTAACTCTCCAATTTTTATTACTTTTTAGTTCGAGTTACTCTTAAAGAGCCCTTTCATTTGATACCCATATTGTTGAAGTTCATTAAAAATAACTATTCCGATATCTTGGATGGTCCGCCATATTGGATTTAGAATGACGTCACAAACCATATCGTGCATTGTCGTCCAAACTAAACGCGTATACAAAATGTTAGCTCAATCGGTTGAAGATATCTATTTCAAAATTGCGTTCAAATGACGACCCGAGTGGCTCAGTTGGTAAAGACGCCAGTACGCTACGCGGAGGGTCCTGGGTTCGATTCCCAGCAGAGCAGAGATTTGAATGATGAATTTGAATTTCTGTTTCTGGTCTGGGTGTGTGTGTTCGTGTCTTGTGTGTGTCCATGGCGCCCACGACACAGGGAATCCTAGTGTGGGGCTATGAGTGTGAAGCGTTATTTATTTATTAATTAAATATTCCACCCGAACAAACATACTTGCAAGTTAAACAAACGCTGTTAACAAACATACAGGTGAAGCTAATATAAAACGTGTAAAAGAAAAGACTATTCGTCTTTTTACACCGCTGTTCGCAGGCGTGATGCAGCATCACGACGCCGTCACCGGTACGGAGAAGCAGCACGTCGCTCACGACTACGAGCGGATTCTGGACTCCGCTATTGACGACGCCATGATCATCGCCCGACAGGCTTTCACGTGAGTAAGCAGTGGGACCTCCGCCACTCGCCAAGATAATAGGCGTGATGACAGTAATCAAGTATCGCCAAAATATTAATCTGATCTAATGAAATAGGATTCAAAGATTTTGAAACGTGTATTTATTCTCTAATTAATGTCGAGATTGATAATTTATTTGTTAAAATAAATCTACAAAATACAACAATACGCCATGATAGCTTAAACACCCATCAGATCGAATTACGTCAATTTACGTCACGTCTCAGTGAACGACATTTTTTTCGTAATCATATACGCGATCTGGCATTTTTTACTGAGCCGTGACTATAAGACTAAGTTACGTGATGTTTTAAGGTTATAAGCGTGATGGTAAGTTACCACCATCTACGACCTCCACCGTCTATGTGGTAACAAAAATATATTTTCTTTGCAGCAAAGTCATACAGCGCGGTACTATCGAGCCTCCGCTGTTCAGTTTCGACAGATGTCGCTTCAACGAATCCAGTTGCCACACTTCGGAGACGAGCGATGTGTTTGTGGTGAGTCGTCTGTATTGTAGGTATGTAGGTAAGGTGAAGTCCGCTGCTTGAGTAGATCGCAAGCGATCGAGAAAGTCGAGCAAGTACGGGCGCGGTCAGCAGCTGGATGGGTGACCGCTAGTGGCGAATTACACGCGCTGACGTGCTTCGGACGACACGGTGAGCCGTCGGTGTCGGTTGTTGTCGATACGATAGCAGTCGTTAAACCTTGTCGGAGGTTTATGGGCGGTTTGAGAAGTAGGCCAGCGTGGTGGACGGCGGCCTACATCCCTCTCATAGTGAGAGGAGACCCGACCCTGTAGTGGGTCATTAATGGGTCACTGACAGAATTGTATTTTTGTTCACAGGTGACGATATACAACCCATTGGCGTGGAATTTGAAGGAAGCGATCAGGATACCGGTGGTCGATGCTAATTATGATGTGTATGCTCCTAACGGTAAGATTATAAGTGAAAAACTTTCTACACAGATTGTAACAAGCACTTTATAATGAACCTTAACATTTTAGTTACGACGCTTTAGCTTTTCGAACGAAAGTTCCTTACGGCAGGCGTGGAGGAGATAGGCATTTTGTTGCGCGACCGAACTGAAAAATATGTGAGACTAAAACCGTAAGAAAAATATATGACGGAAGTGACGACATATTATTATAATTATTATTATTTTAACTTCTTGTCTAAGCACGTTGTCACAGACATTACAGATAGCGCGCGAGTTGAATGCAGTCGGGGCCTGAGACGAAGGACGGGGGAGCATCTCCCCGGCCGCCGCACGCCGCGCCTCGCACGCCTGCAGTGTGGTGTGTGCTGTCCTTGTTGACAGCTATCATACGTTCACTGTGTTATCGCGTTCATATTCAAGTTGCAGCCGCGTGTTAGTTTCGTATTTAATAATGACTGATCCGAGTTCGTCAAGTTCTGTTACAAAAAAACGAGTTTTTATTCATCGCCAAGCACGGGACATGGCGAAAAATGTTCTAGACACGTGTATTGAAGAAAGGCAGAACACCAATTTGACATTCACTTTAAATGATTGTTTTCTTGTTTTTTGCTAAACTTAAAATGTTGAACTTAAAACGATTTTGAAATTTATCGACATATCGTCGTCATTAATTCTAATAAGGTATAATCATTCCTGAACTCTGCATTCAACTCGCGCGCTATCTGTAACTATTTTGTAACAGCACCAAACGAACCCAAAGTTATAATATAATCTCATAAACAAATGATTATTTACATTTTAAATAGAGATGATTCAACAAAATTTTTGATAGTCAATCTAAAATTTGTTAATTTGTTTCAGGTGAAAAGATAGAGTCGCAAATCGTTGAAATACCCGAAGCAGTCCTCAAAATACCGACACGAAAGTCCGTAGCGACCCACGAAATAGTATTCGTAGCCTACCTCCACGGGCTCGGAGTCAAATCCTTCTACATAAAGAAAGTGAACAAAGTAAAACGAGATATAAAAGAAACGAACACTGACAAGAAAAGGAGAAACGAATTCTATGCAGATATCAACGATTATTGGAAGGGCATAAGGGAGAAGCCGTTGGTTGATATCAAGAATATAGAGGACCAAGAATTGAAGGACCTAGATGCGAAAGAGCAAAGGGTCCCTATTCTGATTAATAACGCGAATGTTCTGGAAGGTTACACATTCTTTATTAATTTACTAGCTGACCCCGCAAACGTTGTGTTGCCATAAGTTATCAAGCGGGATGAAAAATATCAAATTACTAAAATGACTATTAAAAATAGGGGGTGGTGATAGAAGGTGGAATATTAAGGGTTGTATGTATATTTTAATTCCACATTATTTAAAAATAAAAATACAAAAAAATGTTAGGGGTGGACAACTTTTATCACTAGGGTATGAAAAATAGACAGTAGCCGATTCTCAGACCCACTTAATATGTTTCGGTCGTGACCGAGGACCTTCTCAGGAGTCAGTCTCCGCCGCGACGCCACCGCGGCCGGTAGGAGCTCCTGGAGAAGCTCCTCGGTCAGGACCGAAACATGTCGGCATCACCGATAAATAATGCCGAGTAACACCGGTTGATAGATAACTAAAATGTTAGTTTACACTCACGATTCGTTTAATAATAGAAACTACTGAAGATGCATATAGAATTTCAAAGAAATCGGTCAAGCCGTTTCAGAGGAGTATGGTAACTGACATTGTGACACGAGAATTTTATATAATTATATTGTAAAACCTAGACTGGGAGAAAAATGCTCGGAAAAAAAACTCCCAGCACTCTTTAAAAAGTAAATAAAATTTAGTCTATAGTGCAGTATGACTAGGTCCAATGTGTCTCTGTACCCTAAGCGGTGACAGCCCAGTGGCTTAGAATTCGACCTCAAATTCGAGGGGTCCGGGTTCGAATCCCAGTGGCACGCACCACAAAAAAAGTTTTTTTTGTAAAAAAGTTATGTGCGCTTTATAAAAAATAATTATCACCTGCTGTTACGTTGAAGGAAAACATCGTGAGGAAACCTGCATGCCTGAGAGTTCACGAAAAAAATGTTCTCACGCGGCATGTTCGTCCACCGACGGGCAGTAGTGGTGCGTGGTGGACGGCGGCCTACATCCCTCTCTACGTGAGAGGAGACCCGACCTTGTAGGGGGTCATTAATGGGTTACTGACATATTGTATAAGTTTTCATTTCAAGGTGTGGCTGTCAATTCGGCGAAAGACTTCGAAATGTTGAAAGACGTCAAGAACACCTTCGATGAAAACGCGAAGGAATTCGAGGAGGTGGTGCGGGAGATGGCGAGGGGGGAGTCCGAGAGGGGGGAGAGAGGAGTGGGGAAGAGTGTGCAGTACCCGTCGCTGAGCGCTGAGGAGATGAGGATGCTGGCGGACGAGCCTGCTGTTGTGGAGCGCTTCGATGAGTTTTATATGGAGAATGAGGTATGTTTTCTCCAATCAAATTGCATTTTTTCTACATATAACAGAAAACCGCACTAGAATTATTGGTGAAAGCGACGTGCCTGATACGTGAAGCTTAGTCTTTTTAGTTTAGTCGGGGGCTAAAAAATTTTTTTTGTGAGCTCTCAGGCATGCCGGTTTCCTCGCGATGTTTTCCTTCACCGTAACAGCGGGTGATATTTAATTTTATAAAGCGCACATAACTTTTTTAATAAGTCATTGGGATTCCAACCCGGACCCCTCGAATCGAGGTCGAATTCTAAGCCACTCGGCTATCACCGGTACACGCTATAACATCAACGAATTTCCATTTCAGTTCATGAAACTCCGCATCGACAACCTGACGGGCGAACTGACACACATCATACTACCAGACAGGACTGTCAACGCGAAGATCAAGATGTACTACTGGCCCGCGTCCATAGGGGACAATACTAACACCAAGAACAGGTCGTCGGGCGCTTACATCTTCCGTCCGAAGACCACGACACCAGTAGAGATACCTTTCACGACCTCTGAACGTATTACTGGACCAGTCGTCCAAGAATCCAGAGCTGATACCGACGGATCAGTATCTAATACCATCAGATTATACAAAGATCTGAATTTCTTCGAACACGACTTCACTGTGGGACCCATTTCAGTAGACGACAATACGGGCAAAGAATACGTAGTCAGATACGAAACAAGCGTTGTGAACAACGGCATATTCTACACAGACTCCAACGGTAGGCAGATGTTGAAACGCAAGCTGAATGAAAGGCCGCAATGGAATCTGACGCTCGAAGAACCAATCGCAGGGAACTACTATCCTGTTACAAACAAAATATTCATCCAAGATAACGATAATAAAGTAGCAGTCTTAACAGACAGAGCGCAGGGCGGGACGTCGCTTGTTGAAGGAAACATAGAACTGATGCTTCACAGACGGTTGTTACACGATGACGCGTTCGGTGTAGGGGAAGCGCTGAACGAAATAGCGAATGGGAGAGGTTTAGTTATGAGAGGAAGGCACAGAATCATGCTCCAGAAACCGACGAATTACGACGAACTGCTGGAAGAAAGAAAGCAAGTGTACCAGTTTCATTTGCAACCGCTGGTGTTCGTGTCGAAAACGAACATGGCTTTGCTAGAGTTTCTGGCGTTAGACAACTGTTTTGTCGGCGTGAAGGACGGAGTGCCCCAAGGCATACACCTGCTGACGCTGGAACCGTGGGCGCCGCACAAACTGCTGTTGAGACTGGAGAACTATATGGATAGGTCGCAGAATTCGACGATAGAAGTGGATTTGACGAGGATTTTCAGTTATATAAACCTGAAATCGTTTCGGGAGACGACGCTAGCGGCGAACCAATGGCTGGATGACTACGAGAAATGGACCTGGAAGACTCAGAACCGATTCGCTGACCGCTTCAACAACGCGTATGATGTCTATGGTGAAGTGTGTTACGCGAAGGATGAAGAGGAAATCGCTGTAGATGAGGGACTCAAAGTGAAAATCAAAGCGAAACAGATAAGGACGTTCGTAGTCGACTATGAAATGGCGTAGGCTTGTTTATTCTAACTGATTACCAAAAATATTGTAAGATGTAATGGATTAATAAAGGATTTTTATAATTTGTGTTTTTTTAGAACGATCTAAACTTTTTAAAGCACTGTATTCTATATAGTAGTGTATTCTATATAGTAGTAGTAGTTGGAGGCGCTACTGTGCCACTGTTGACATCTTCTCCGTATAATAAATACACCTAATAAATAATTACGGCATATCAAGTGACACAGTTTGTAAATAAAGATACTACAAGTTAAAATACATCAAGAAAGTGTAAAGTTTTAGTGAAAAACGAACTAACAGTGACAAAAAAGTGATCAAAATACAACGGACACTATGCAACAAAATTACCACTTTCCTCTTAGTGTTGAACGATAAAAACTGAAATCAAAAGTGAAGTGAATCAAAATCTACTTGTGGCGCATTCTACCAGGTCTGTCCTGTTTATCTACACGAAACTTTGAACTAACATAACCTAAAAATCACACAAAACCGTCCAAGTCATCACAAAATTATTCGATAAAGCTCAGAAGGTGCCATCTAGCGGCCAGTGACTGAACTAAATCGACAAAGACGCAACACAAAATCACTACTGTCAGTCGACACTGACTCTACCCAGCAAAGAGCTTCCGCCAATAACTACAAGGGGGCGCTACGCGCAACTTAATATAATGGACGAAATTTTGAAAGCGCTTGAGTCAATAAAGAAGGATTTGGATAATCAGAGACAAGAAATCCGGGAAATGGGGAATAACGTTACTGAGAAAGTTACACAAAATATAAGCAGGATGTTTGAAGAAAAATTTCTAACATTGGAAAAAAATCACGAAAATTTGAAAGAAATAGTAGAAAACCAGGAAAAAAGAATTCACGCTATTGAGAGACAGGCAAGGAAAAATAATTTGGTATTTTTCGGCATAGAGGAAAATGAAAAATCGTACGAAAACCTAGTAGGAAACTTCATTATATGGACGGAACAATACCTTTCTTTAAAATTAAGCTACAACGACATCCAAGAAATAAAAAGAATAGGGAAGAAAGATGTAACACTACGCCCGATAGTAGTGACCTTCACAACTCTAGGCACAAAGATAAAAATTTTGAAACATAAAAGAGCATTAAAAGATACACATTATTATATCAAAGAAGACTATCCAAAAAAAGTACTAGAGAAGAGAAGGGAGCTACAAGAACAACTACAACAGGAAAGAGAAAAGGGAAATATAGCTAAAATTATATATGATAAACTGGTAATTTTAAAAAATAACACTAAAAGGAAGCTGCCTATGTCACCAGAAAACGCCACTGAAACCAATGTAGAGAAAAATACGCAAATAAATAAAAAGAACAAAACACAACAAATTGATACATCGGTCAGGAGGTCTAGCAGCTTCTCTGAAGGAATCGTGAAACAAGGAATACTAAATTACGTAGTGAAAAATACAACAAATAAGAACAATAACCAAAAGAATCAAGCATAGCAATTCAGCGCCTCCTCCTCCGGCACAGAACAAACAAACTCACAATTAAAAACAAGAAACAAACAAAACAATCTTCCAATCCGGCCGGTCACCGTGGAAGAGTACGACCACAACCCTCCAAAAATAGATACCACAAAGACTAAGAGCAGAAATAAAGAAAAACCACAATATATACACATAGCAACATACAATGTTAGAACCTTATCGTCATATGAACGTTTATTAGAATTAGAGGAAGCAATACAAAAAACAAAATACGACGTTATAGGAATATCTGAAACAAGAAGGCTAGGTACCAACATACAAGAGCATACAAACTTCATATTTTGTAACGTGGGTCACACGCCCGGCCTATATGGAGTAGGCTTTATAGTAAACAAAGTACACAAAAACAATATAGAGAGCTTTAATGGCATGACGGAAAGAATCGCTGTACTAAACATGAACATACGAGGCTTCTTAATCTCTATTATACAGGTGTACGCACCAACGGAATCCGCAAGCGAGGAAGAAATTGAAGAATTCTACAAAACAATCGACAAAGCTCTGGACACTGCACACAATAATGTCATACTGATGGGAGACTTCAATGCGAAGATCGGGACTCCTAAGAAAGAAGAATATCTAGTAACAAAGCAATTCGGAAGCGGGACGAGGAACGAAAGAGGACAAAGGCTAGTGGATTTCGCATTGGAGCATAAACTAACTATAATAAACACATGTTATAAGAAGAAACTAAGCAGAAGATGGACATGGAGATCTCCGGATGGAAAAACAAAAAATGAAATTGATTATATATTATCAAACCAACCGAGATTGTTTCAAGATATTGGCACTATAAACTTAAACTACCCCTCAGACCACAGATTAATCAGATCAAAACTAAAATTAACTAAACTCAAGAAAAGTAGAGTTAATTACAGTATCCAGCGTACAAACCAACTGAAATCGGAAGCAGAAATAGCTAACTACAGGGCAACCTTATCAGGAATGTTATCTAGGAAATGTGATGGCCACGGAAACACCTCAGTACAAACCCATTACGATAACATCACAAATGCAATCACCATGAGTTTAAAAACAGTCCAAACAAAGGGAATGGAACATAAACGACACAAGATACTATCGGAACGAACATCATCTCTTTTACAAAGAAGGAAGGAACTTCAAAAAACTATAAACAAAACGAGATCTATGAAAAATGAACTTTCCGCACTCTACAAGCTAGTCAATAAATATATAAGACAGGACTATTCAACATATAGACAAAGTACATTAGAAAAGCATCTAAACCTCACAGGTAGCACAAAAAAGGCCTTCAAAGAACTCAGAACAAGCAAAACCTGGATAGAGGGACTAAAAGAGTTTGGCAAAGACCAAAAAAATAGAAAAGACATCATAAACACAGCAACTAATTTTTACAAAAACTTGTATAGCAATAATAAACAACTAACTACATTAAAAAATAAAAACACAATCAAAACTACAAACATTCAGGAAGGCCACACTTAACAGGGTAACGCAAAAAATATAAAATCAATTAACGAAAAGGAAATAATAGATGCAATAAAAAGACTCAAACTAGAAAAATCCCCCGGATCTGACAGCATAACAAACGAAGCATTAAAGACAGCTTACCATATACTGGCAACACCGCTCGCTGAACTATTCAATTTGATACTAGAAAGCTCTAAAACACCAGCACAATGGTCCGAATCCAACATTATTTTAATATATAAGAAGGGAGACCCAAAAGGTATAGGCAATTATAGACCAATAAGCCTACTACCAACTCTATATAAGCTTTTCTCAGCAGTTATAAACTCGAGAATCAGCCCCGCAATCGAAGCAAGACAGCCTGTAGAGCAGGCTGGTTTCCGAAAAGGTTTCTCTACGATAGACCATATACATACCTTAGAGTTAATGATAGAGAAGTATCGGGAACATCAAAGAGCACTCTATCTCGGATTCATTGATTATCAAAAAGCCTTCGACACGGTTACTCACGAGAAGGTTTGGCAAAGCTTGAATGAACAGGGAGTAAGCGAAGTGTATGTAAAAGTGATCCAAAATATTTATAACAACAACTTAGGCAGAATAAAGCTAGACGTACTGGGCCCCAGCTTTGCAATAAAGAGAGGTGTAAGGCAGGGCGACCCCCTATCGCCAAAAATATTTATAGCCGTACTCGAAAGCATCATCAACAAACTGAACTGGAGCAAACGAGGCATCTACATACAAGGAAACTTTCTGAGTCATTTGCGTTTCGCCGATGATATAGTAATATTATCCGAGACAATCTCAGAACTGCAGCTCATGATCAACGACTTACAATCAGCTAGCGCAGACGTAGGACTTGAAATCAACCTTACTAAGACCATGGTAATGACTAATAGCCTCAAAAAACAGATAAAAGTAGATGGACACCCATTAGATTACACAGACAAATATACTTACCTAGGAAAAACAATCAGCTTTGAAAAAGAAAACAATGAACTAGAGATTGAAAGAAGAGTACAGCGGACATGGAATAAATTCTGGAGTCTGAAAGAAATTTTCAAAAGTAACATGCCAATAAAACTGAAAACTAAGACAATGAACTCCAGCCTCTTACCATGCTTGACATATGGATGTCAAACATGGAAATTTACGTCAACAGTTAAGCAAAAAATAACATCCTGTCAGCGCGGAATTGAGAGAAGCATGCTTAAAATAAAAAAACTAGATAAGATTAGACATGTAAAGATAAGAGAAATAACGAAAGCCACTAATGCCTTAAACTACGCACAAAAGTTAAAGTGGAAATGGGCGGGTCACATAGCGAGGCTTAGAGACAAAAGATGGACTTACAGCACCACCATATGGAGAGGACCTCAAGGAAAAAGAAAGAGAGGAAGGCCTTCAACACGCTGGGAGGATGAAATAAAAAAAGTCGCTGGTCCAAAGTGGTGGCTAATAGCACAGGATAGAGAGAAGTGGATATCGTTGGAGGAGGCCTTTACCCAATCTGGGGACCTTGCTATTAAATAATTAAACATAGTGTCTAAGTTATAGTTAAGTAAGAAGTAATGTAGCAAGATCAAATAAAGGCTTTTTTATTTTTTATTTTATTTATTATTTATTATTCTATATAGTAGTGAACGCTTTGGATGTAGACGTAGGTCGGGCCTCCTCTCACAATGGGAAGGATGTAGGCTTTAGTCCACCACGCCCGCTTAGTGCGGATTGGTGGACTTCACATGCCTTTGAAAACATTATAGTGAACTCTAATACATTTTTGTCAAATTGTATAGTGTAATCGCCAATTCAAATGAATTTAACGTAGCTTTACCACTCTTTATCACTATAATTTCATCACAAACCTCGTAAATATCGCAAAATACGCCAAAAACCTGAATCACGCTATCGAAGTTTTTCACCTCGCTCGCATATATACGAGGTCCCTCGCTGCGCCGTCGGGGGTCCGAGGCGTCGGTGGAAGCCAGTGACGTCACGCTGGTCTGACGTGGCGCACATTCAGATGTACAGCGCATGCGTTGTAGAAGAAACTAGAATATACCTCTCGAGGTCCCTAGGTGTGTGTACGGTTATTATAACATCGACGCCGCTGTGACTCCCTTTTGTGATTTAAACATTCAATTTTGTGACAATAGATGTATGTATGTCACTATTTCTTTGAATTGAATTAAATTGTGTTCAACTTTGATTCATTTTATTTATTTCTCAAAGCTTTAGCGGAAGTTTTTTCATCCCTTGTATGAAATGAGGTATTGTGTAATCGAAACATGTCCCCTCCCAAGGCATGACCTTGCTGTACTTTTAATTTGAACCAGATTGCTTATTTACGATAAAAAAAGTTATCTACCGATCAGAGTATCTATTGAATAATAATTGTAGCAAATCATAGATAAATCAAAAAGGGAAGATACGGTACTAGTTAGCGTCTCATGAGTGCGCACCTAAAATTTGGTCCATGCACACAATTTCACTTTAGTCGCATTTTGGCTAGCTATTGAACTACATGTGCGCTTAGAACACAATAATCGCGGATTTTCTGTGTTTAAAAAGGTAAAACAATGCCTTCGTGTGCTTTTAAAAGGTGCACAAACAGCTCAAAAACAGAGAAATACACTTTACTGGATTGTTATAGTGACAAAAAAAATCTACCATAAAGATCCAGATTATAACATGATATAATATAACTGTTTTTTGTAAAAGAACAACATCTATCCTAAAGTTTCTCATTTCAAAACCACGTTACATTTTTTACGTTTAGTTTTTACTCAGCTGCAACGATCGATACTAATATTTTCCAGACTTTGACGAATAACACAATCCGTGTAAATCTTCAACCATAACAATTATTTTCCTCTGCATAATCCTAAATCCTGTTGTGACATTTCAATTACCTACAAATGGCGAAATTTTATGAAGTGGAAACACCAATTCTGTAGTGTGTCAAATGACATGAAAGTCAGTATTTGTCAGCCAGCAGACAGAGTGTGGATGTGGAATGGAATGGAATTGACATGACAGATGACAATCACTTTCGACGACCGACAGTCGAATTTCGACGCTGTGCCGGAATTTTATTGATAGACTTGATAGCCTAGAAAACCCCATCAGTTTGGCAATTAATTAATAACTTCACATTTCAAATTATTATCTGTGCTTGACTACGTGACTTGAACGGGAAACGCCATGGCGGGTGAGTTTTTTTTTAATATTTATATTTGGAATTCCTAGATTTCTGATAAGAATTTTTGAACATAGAATGTGCGGAAGGATTTAAAAACACAAAAGTTAACTTTTTTATACACTAAGGCTACGATTTCATTATTTACAAAGTTTTTATTTAAGTACAATGTTAAATTGTTAAGTTTTGATTGATATTCAAATGGGCATGTTATGATAACTTACGAGTTTCTACTCGATATAGTTAACCTTTGAACCAGTTACTTTGAATATTAGGTAGTAAAACGTACGTCAAACACTCGAAATTCAAGGTTAACTTAACGATTACGCATGTTATTAGTTTTTTTAATACATACCTAGCCAAAGAGGATGAAAGTTAGAGACAGAAGCACAAAATATTTAATGGCCACTAAATAATAGGCGGTAGATATTATCAAACCATAATACCATCATATACTAAGGCTGGCAAGGTACTTCCGCCACCCTTGTATCCCGCCGTAAAGCAACATGATCTTCATGTCTTGTTTTTTGGTTGGGGAAGAGTGGTTGTTGGAAATACTTTATTTGAGGCCACCATCTTTGTCCTCATGACTAAAAAACACACATATATGAATTCAGATAATATTTCTGTCCTCTTTGAGGTTGGACTTGGGTGTCCATGGACTGCAGTGAGCACTTAACATCAGGTGGCCTGCTGCCCGTTTCCTTCGTTCCTGCCTTTCAGCCCTTGATAGTCCACTGCTGGACATGGGCCTCCCCTAATCAACTTTACATACCTGCATAACCGATTACGGGGTACTTATTTTGCAGAAAAAAATCCAAAACTGGGTATATTTGCCACCAGAATATGCAG
This sequence comes from Erynnis tages, assembly GCA_905147235.1. Taxonomy (NCBI): domain Eukaryota; kingdom Metazoa; phylum Arthropoda; class Insecta; order Lepidoptera; family Hesperiidae; genus Erynnis; species Erynnis tages. The sequence goes on along the minus strand of LR990101.1, from coordinate 436,809 downwards.
ACAGTTTATTTTAGTAAAAGAATCCCAGTCTAAATAAATAAAAAACTTAAGAGCACTATTATTATCACCATTAGTGACCCACTGCAGCGGTGATAGGCCAGTGGCTTAGAATTCGACCTCGAATCGAGGGGTCCGGGTTCGAATCCCAGTGGCACCCACCAATGACTTTGTAATAAAAGTTATGTGCGATTTATGAAATTAAATATCACCTGCTGTTAAGGAAAACATCGTGAGGAAACCTGCATGTCTGAGAGTTCACAAAAAAATGTTCTCAAAGGTATGTTCGTCCAGCAACGGGCAGTAGTGGTGCGTGGTGGACGGCGGCCTACATCCCTCTCTACGTGAGAGGAGACCCGGCCCTGTAGTGGGTCATTAATGGGTACTGACGTGACACAGGGTTGGGTCTCCTTTCATCATGTGTTAAAGGAATTAATACTCTGATTTATCTAAAAATTAAAAACTGACAAACCAAATGATTGCATAAGAGTTGAACATAAAATGTACTAACATATTATCAGTCACTTCATAATTTTATTATGATAACACATTTTATCAAAGTAAGATCTGTGATCTTTTATTTTTGTTGTTGAATTTTGTATTTCTTAGCTATATAGTCCAGGGTCCCTGGTACTCTCCTGTCACTATGAGGAGGATACACTATGCCATATGCTAGCCTAATAGGGGTTAGTTCCGCCCGCTTTTTTCTCCCAGTCTACGTTTTACCTGAGTGGCGATCAAAGCGGATGAATGTAGAATGTATAATTTATCTGTATGACTTTCATTAAGTGTGCACAAATTGTACCTAATAATGAATAAAAGCTTTTGAGTTTGAGTTTGAGTGGACTTCGCATGCCTTTGATAACTGTTCTTAATTATAGGTACATTGATCAGTTAAGAGGTTCAGAACAGTGAGTCATTAATAGGTCGCTGACAATACTTGAAGTCTTACTTAATTTTGTTTTGTTTCAGCCTCCAATAACCCATATACAGGCCTCTTGAAAACTCTAAATGTGAATGGGAAGACGTATAAATATTTCGACTTGAGCTCCTTGAGTCCAAAGTATGGTAAGTTAACCCTAGAATATTAAATCTTGTTGTATAGCTTGACGAAGGGCGTAGCTACCGCCGTATCAAATATACGGGGCCACCGGGAAACGGGGGCTCCCAATGTGCGTAAGCTAAAATTAATAAAAACTTCGCAATTTTTTTTTATCTCAGAAATGACATGCCAAAAAATATTTCAATTTGATATTGCTTGGAAAAAGTGACATAATTATGATGAATAAATATTTCTTTTAATTTTATGCAAAAATTTTTTTCCTTTAGTGAGAAATCGTTACCCTAAGGGCCCCCAAACAAATTTCTATACGGCAGGGCCGGATCTAGGGGGGGGCAAGCCGGGGCCCATGCCCCGGGCGGCAAGTTCAGAGGGCGGCCAAATTCACATTTTACAGACGAATGGATAACTCATCATTTACTTAACTTTGACCACGGAATAAATAAATAATAGTACAAGTACAGTAGTTTCATGGCCATATCAACTCGACCGATACCCTGAGCGAGGAATGAGACGTAGTGCACGAACATTTTATTATTCGCGAGGCGCGTAGGCATAGTTCCAATAAGAAGGAACTTCGAAGGAATTTATATATTTAGTTCTGCAAAAGCAATGTGACCCACAAAAATATAATTTATTAACCCGGTTCCTATGAGAAGGCCTTCGATTCTATCGAGACCTGGGCGGTGCTTGAGTCTCTTCAGCGATGCCAGATCGACTATCGGTACATCGAGGCGTTGAAGTGTGTATACAATGCCGCCACCATGAAAGTCCGAGTACACGACAACAGTACGAACCCCATCCACATGCAGCGCGGCGTACGACAGGGGGATGTCATCTCCCCAAAACTTTTCACCGCTACACTGGAAGATGTGTTCAAGCTGATGGAGTGGAAAGGACGTGGTATTAACATCAACGGCGAACACCTCTCACACCTCCGATTTGCCAATGACATAGTGATCCTGGCGGAGTCGCTGGAGGAACTCAGCATTATGCTCAGCGACCTCAATAGTGCCTCACAACGGGTGGGTCTTAAGATGAACATGGACAAGACGAAAATCATGTCTAATGTCCATGTCACACCCGTGTGACAGTGCTGAAGTGAAAGAAGTCGAAAGTTTTCGAGCAATGTGTGTTGCCAGTGATGACCTACGGGGCCGAGACGTGGTCCTTTACTGTGAGCCTAATCCACAAGCTCAGAGTCGCCCAGAGGGCAATGGAGAGAGCTATGCTTGGTATTTCTCTACGAGACAGAATCAGAAGTGATAAAATCCGTAGAAGAACGAAGGTGACCGACATAGTTCTCAAAGTTTGCAAATTAAAGTGGCAATGGGCTGGCGTTCGCAGGACTGACAACCGATGGGGGAAAAAAGGTCCTCGAATGGCGACCACGTTTAGGCAAAAGGAGCACAGGCCGCCCTCCGACCAGGTGGACTGATGACCTGAAAAAGACAGCAGGAAACTGTTGGATTCAGAGGGTCCAGGACCGGGCGGAGTGGCGTCGATTAGGGGAGGCCCATGTCCAGCAGTGGACTACTAAGGGCTGTAAGGAAGGAAGGAACCCGGTTCCTTAACTCTTATCCGTTGAGGAGTTCCTCAACTCTGTATCTCCGAAACCCTTCATCAAATCATCAACAACTTAAAATGGGACCAAGTTAAAAGTAACAGCTCCCAAATCAAAAAAAAACAATTCAAATCGGTTACCAAATGACGGAATGCGGCGGTCAGAAATATAAAAAAAACGAGTTCCTCTCTATCATCAGTCTATATAGTTCTGCGAAGGTAATGTGACCAACAACAACAATTTATTCACCGAATTCCTTAACTCTTATCGGTTGAGGAGTTCCATTGGGTATCTCCGAAACTCTTTTTTTTTTTAAGGAAAGAATACGTTTATTGTTGACTGTTACATGAGAAAGATGTTACAAAAATTTAAGTTTAGAACAGTCTACCCTATGCGGGCATACAATAATTATGTCTTATATAACTAAAACTTAATTTTATATTTCATTGGCAATAATTGCTAGATTATATTTATTTATTTATTATTTTGTTCAGCAGTCCAAATTATTTGTTTATTTTAATATTTTACCTATTCGAACTTATCGGCTATGCAATGTGCCCATTACTGGGTAAAGAGAGAAAAATCTGGAGGAAAAAACTCTCTACACAGTTTTAATTAATTTATTTAGTTATTTATACGCGCGTTACTACATTCCTTTATGTAATTATTTATCTTTAAACATAATTAAGATTGAAATTGCGAACCATCCATTCATTATTCCGTTCATTATTTGCATTTTTGTGTGATAGTGCATTCTCTCTGATTATACCCTGGTATAAACACAAGGAAGCACTTGTAGTCGGCAGCTTTACAGTCTGTAAATGTAGCCTCTGTCCTTCCTGAGATTGTTATTTTATTTTATCGTTAAAGAATTCCTTTTCGGTATAATAACCTTTGACCAGCTACTGTTTTAAAGACCATTTAAATTTATTGATTGATAGTTTTTTTAGTTCTGGAGGCAAATTATTGTATATGCGTATGGCAGATATATACCTACTTTTTTTATAAATTCTACATTTTATTCTAGGTAAATACAATTGATTTTTATCTTTCTGCCTCATGGGTACATTTCTTACACGCATATAAGATTTATTTTTAATCTTCTTCATCAGATTATCATCAACTTAATATGGGACCAAATTCTCAGTAACACCTTCCAAACCAAAAAGAAAAAATTCAAATCGGTTAACAAATAACGGATTGTGGCGGTAGGTAACAAATATTAAAAAAAATAAAAAAAACATACAAACGAATTGAGAACCTCCTCCTTTTTTTGAAGTCGGTTAATAAATAGGCTTAACACAGAAATAACAGCAATCAATGCATTATTTCCGGAAGGCCTATGTAGGCTATGTCCAAATTTCAATCAATTAGTGGACATCTGATAGCTGAAATTATATGGATGATAAAGGTAAAAATAAATGTATGTGGGCGGGGGCGGCATATTTCAGTTTTTGCCCCGCCTAAAAAAAATTGAAGATCCGGGGCTGCTATACGGGGCCCTACCAAGGCACGCTACGCCACTGAACTTGACTAGGGTTTTTGTAAACCCTTTTAGTTCAAACCTTCAACCTTCAGTGGTCAAAATTTATCTATAGAAACAAAATACACACTTGATACTAAAGACACCAACCTCAAAAAATAGTAGGCCTACGTTATGCAACAAATTTTATTTCTTACTTTTTTGAAGTCAGTTTAATTTTTTAAATATTTTTTGCACACAAGTGGGTAAATTCCAAAGTAAAATGGCTTATACATATAAAAAGTCGATGTCATGATACCGAAAAGTCTTATCTATACTAATATTATAAAGCTGAAGAGTTTGTTTGTTTGATTTTTTGTTTGTTTGTTTGTTTGAACGCGCTAATCTCAGGAATTACTGGATCGCTTTCAAAAATTCTTTCAGTGTTGGATAGTCCATTTATAGAGGAAGGTTATAGGCTTGAATCGAAAAGATATTTATGCGTGCGTGCGCTGCAAAAACTATTGACAAGAGAACAAAATGATGTACTACGGGTTTGTAGGTCTTATTAAGATGTACAAAAAAGTCCGCGAGAGCACATATCCAACTATCATAGTTTAGTCACAATAACCGCAAGTTCTAAAGTCCACGCGGGCGAAGCCGCGCGCACAATCTAATGATAAATACAAATGATAGAGACAATGCTTCCCAAATGATTACTTGTGCAGTTATAGTTATCTTGTTTTGCATATTATAATAAACAGAGACACTGAGATTTGGTTCACAAATTGTGATAAGAATATATCAGTTTGTTAGGTAACAAGAAATACATCAAAAGGTATCTCACCAGACATAGATACAAATAGATAACGCAAGTTAGATCAGTATCAATACGAAGCATACCATTTTTTTGTCACCCACTTTACTGAAAATGATTAAAAAAAATTGGCAGAACGTAGTGTACAATACAATACAACTAGTATACAATACACATAATAGAAACATTTGTTCCCAGACCGTCTCCCCTACAGCATCAGGGTGCTGCTGGAGTCGTGTGTCAGGAACTGCGACAACTTCCAAGTCCTAGAGAAGGACGTCCAGAATGTCTTGGGCTGGGAGACCAACCAGAGCGTGGAAGGTGGAGTGGAGATAGCGTTCAAACCAGCCAGGGTTATACTACAGGTGAGTGTGACGTTAGCTTCCGTCGTCGCGAGATGGCGCCACACGATCCTGAATCACGCTATCGAAGTTTTCTACATCGCCGGCATATATACAACACTCCGACATGACGTCATCGGAGCACGGCTGCCCAAGTGGCAATGCACAGTAAAGATGAAATCTGGAGACAAATGGGAGTAAGCGACACATCTTTGATAGCTAGAACTGAAGTGAACTAGAACTGACCTGACCGATAACTGATGGGGAAGAAAGGTCTTGGCGACCACGTCTCGGCAACGCAGGTGGACTGACGAGCTGAAGAAGGCAGCGGGAAACCGTTGCACTCAGAGCGCCCAGGAGCGGGCGGAGTGGCGTCGATTAGGGGAGGCCCGTGTCCAGCAGTGGACTATATAACATATAAATTGAAAATTAAAAAAAAAACCCCGACACAATAACGACAATTTTCATTGAACATATTATAATTTTGTGATGTGCACGTGATGCGCTTTCATTTGAGACCCCACTCGATTATATTTGCAGACATTCGGTTATTCTTCCCCACTTTCACCCCCACAACTTTTAAACGACTCAACTGATTTTCATCAAACATGTCTAAGAACACTCGCCCGTAACTCATACAAAAAAACTAATTTGAAATCGCTTCATCCGTTCGCGAGCTACGGTGCCACGACCGAATCACAGACAGACAGAAAGACAGACACGTCAAACTTATAACAACCCTTCTATTGCGTCGGGGGTTAAAAAGGCTGAAAAGAAGCAGCAGATGAGCTCAAGTGACATTTTTTATGATAATTGAGCAGCAAAAGGACAGGCAGGCCTGGTGGCCTAATGATAAGTGGTCACTGCAGCCCATGGACGCCCGCATCCAACCTCAAATAACAAAAAAGTCTTTGCTACTCATGAGGACTAAGATGTTCGCCTCATATAAAGTATCCCCGGCAACCACACCTCCCAGGCGAAACACAACACATGAAGAACACGCTGCTTTACGACGGGTTACGAGGCTGGCGGCAAGTTCGAACGCTACAATGGCTTTACCACCTAAAACCGCTTGAAATGTCTATAAAATAAAAATAATTTAAAAAAATTGAAAAGACTTCAAATCTACATCTACACTAATATTATAAAGAGGAAACATTTGTATTTGTGTGTGTGTGTGTGTTTGTGTGTGTGTGTGTGTGTGTGTGTGTGTATGTTTGTAATGAATAAACTCAAAAACGATTGTGCCGATTTCAAAAATTCTTTCACTATTAGAAAGCTACAATCCGCCTGAGTAACATGGGCTATTTTTTATTCATTAAATAAAAAAAAAGTAAAAAAAAAATATTGACAAAGCGAAGCTAGTATGAAACAAAATTTGTTACATAGTAACCCTAAAGTAGGGTTAGTATTTTTCGAGGTTAGTGTTTTTGTATCCAGTATTTTGTTTCAAGTATTTAAGATAAATATTGTCACCACAAAAAAATAATAAGTATGAAACAAAATTTTCTCTTTGAAGTTGGTTAAAAAGACCGGACCTTGGAGGAAATTAAAATAAAACATCATGCTTTAAATTCAAACAAAACATCATTGCTTTATGTTGGTTTTAGGAGTTTGTAGTAACCCCCTGAACCTTGATACGTCGAATGGAACTTGACAAAGTTGACAGGTTATCAATGAGAAGATAAGACAATTCGCATCGACATCCCTTCTTCGAAGTATAATGAATGACATTGAATTAACCGAGTACTGACCAATGACTATTTTTGCATGTAAAATAGGTCAGTTTACCGTTCTATTCATCCGCCTACTTAGATATTTGAATTAATGTCACCTGCTGTAACAGTGTAGGAAAACAAAGTGAGGAAATCTCTTATATTTAAAATTCTCATGTCACAGTTTTAGTTGCTACTCCTCCAAAACGGCTTGACCGATTTTTATGAAACTTTACATGCATCTTCAGTAGGTCTGAGAATCGGCCACTGTCTTGCCAGTAACCCATTAATGACCCACTACAGGGTCGGGTCTCCTTCTCGTAATGAGAGGGATGTAGGCCGCCGTCCACCACGCTGGCATACTGCGGGTTGGTGGACTTCACACACCTTTGAGAACATTTTTTTTTGAACTCTCAGGCATGCAGGTTTCCTCACGATGTTTTCCTTCACCGTAACAGCAGGTGATATTTAATTTTATAAAGCGCACATAACTTTTTTACAAAGTCATTGGTGCGTGCCACTGGGATTCGAATCCGGACCCCTCGATTCGAGGTCGAATTCTAAGCCACTGGGCTATCACCGCCGTTGTCTGGTCACTGGCCACTGTCTATTTCTCATATATTCCTTCCAGGATCTGACAGGCGTGCCAGCGGTGGTGGACTTCGCGGCGATGCGTGACGCCGTCAAGCAGCTGGGCGGCGACCCGGACAAGATCAACCCCAGCTGTCCTGCCGACCTGGTCATCGACCACTCGGTCCAAGTGGACTTCGCTAGAATGTGAGCATGCTTTCTCTATCACAACTAAACTGCGGTCGCGATGCACGAAGAATGTCGTACATCAACCTGTCTGAAACAAGTGTCAAAAAAACTCAAACTCAAAAGATTTTTTTCATTATTAGGTACAATTTGTGCACACTTAATGAAAGTCATAAGGATAAATTATACATTCTACATTCATCCGCTTTGATCGCCCCTCAGGCAAAACGTAGACTGGGAGAAAAATGCTCGGAAAAAAACTCCCAGCACTCTTTTAAAAGTAAATAAAACTTAGTCTATAGTGCAGTATGACTAGGTCTAAGGTGTCTCTGTACCCTAAGCGGTGATAGCCCAGTGAGGGGTCCGGGTTCGAATCCCAGTGGCACGCACCAATGACTTCGTAAAAAAGTTATGTGCGCTTTATAAAATTAAATATCACCTGCTGTTACGGTTAAGGAAAACATCAACAATTTTTAAAGTTTTTATTCATATTATACTTATGCATATGAATTTCGCGTTATGGATTTCAAATTTTAAAATGTGACGTCACAAAGCTTTCGACCCCCCCCCCCTGCCCCATGTAACATTCCGGTACACTATGTGACATTCCGGTGACACCCCCCCCAATTAACGTGTGACGTAATTTGTGGATGACCCCTTAAGAAGAAGGAGAGTTTATCACTTTTTTCTCTCCTTCCAGGCCTGACGCGCTGGCCAAGAATCAGGAGCTGGAGTTCGAGAGGAACAAGGAGAGATTCCAGTTTCTTAAGGTAGATATTCAACTAAGAAAACATAGTTGATTGTATGACAAGGGAGCAAAATGATATTTTTACGGCGAGTAATAGAACTACGAACTAAGAATAGTATCTGATAATAAAACAACTAAAAGTTATAATATTTACCATTGAGACATTTTCGCAATTATGAAAATTTATTATTACTCACAGTTTTATTAGGAATACAAATCGTTATAGATTTTATATTCTGCGTGTTTGAAATAATGTCCGAATCTGGCTCATTTCTAACAATCCGTGAAAATTGACAAACGCGCGGGCTGTAGTTCTGTAGTTCTGTAGTTCTGTCGTCTTTATTCAAACAATATTTGCGTTCGATTTCTTTGGCGCTGAACACTATGATATTCCGAATTCAAAAAGTGCGCGGAAAAGTCCATTGCCGTGCACTTTTTGAATTTGGAACTTATGAAGAGGAAGGAAAATCTCATTCCAGTCCGCTAAAAGTTTCTTATAGAAAACACCAACTTTGGGCGCACTTAAAGTCGTACTTTTCGAATAGATGGGACGAAAAATATATTTTATAGTCCAAAAATGTTTAACAAATATTTTTTTTACAATTTAATATATCTAAAGCGTAAATGTTATCATTATGTATTTGTTATACATTGCTTAAGTGTTTTAAAAGAAACCATCACTTTTTTGTCTCTACTGAAAACCTCTTCAATGTGACTTGCATGGTATTAATAAATAAATAAATAACGCTTCACACTCACAGCCCCACACTAGGATTCCTTGTGTCGTGGGCGCCATGGACACACACAAGACAAGAACACAACACACCCACACCAGAAACAGACATTCAAACTCATCATTCGAACCTCTGCTGGGAATCGAACCCAGGATCCTCCGCGCAGCGCACCGGTGTCTCAACCACTGCGCCACTCGGGTCGTTATATAAGCAACTATATGCACCGAAAACAATAATAATTAAGAAGAAAAAGAACAACAATTCAGTTCACCTAGAACCATAACGTACATTTTTTGCATATATTTTTTTATTAATTTTTTTTTATTACAGTGGGGTGCCAAAGCCTTCGATAACATGCTGATCGTGCCGCCAGGATCTGGTATTGTCCACCAGGTAAGGAAAACCAAGATCTCTTGCTCAGAATTCAAGTGCTTAGCAGATGGAAGATGTTTGACGGATATTTAGAAAACGTTATAGCGTGATTCAAAATACCTGTGTAACCATAGCCATTGCAACCTATAAGTGACCCACCGCAGGACCCATTAGTGGCCTTAGTCCACCACGCTGGCCTAATGTAAGTTGGTGGACTTTCCATGCCTTTAAGAACATTATCCTAAACACGGTAAAAAGCGTTGATAGCTTAGTGGCTTAGAATTCAAATCGAGGGGTCCGGGTTCGAATCCCAGTGGCGCGCACCAATGACTTTGTAATAAAAGTTTTGTGGGATTTATAAAATTAAATATCACCTGCTGTTACGGTGAAGGAAAACACCGTGAGGAAACCTGCATGCCTGAGAGTTAACAAAAAAATGATCTCAAAGGCATGTCCACCAACGGGCAGTAGTGGTGCGTGGTGGACGGCGGCCTACATCCCTCTCTACGTGAGAGGAGACCCACCCGCCAGTGGGGCATTAATGGGTTACTGACATGACATCCTAAACACAACACATGAAGAACATGCTGCTTTACGACGGGTTAAGAGGCGGTAGAGTACCCGGGTCGCTCCTATGACATATCATTATACGAGTACCATAAATATAACCATAAGTATAAATTAAACACAGCTCTTTATGTGGTAGCGCCTAAACAGTGGTGTTTATTTCATACAAATTATGAACTCAAACCACCAACCCGCAGTAGGCCAGCGTGGTGGACTAAGGCCTACATCCCTCTCATTACGAGAAGGAGACCCGACCCTGTAGTGGGTCATTAATGGGTTACTGGCAATGAACTCAAAGCTGACACTGCACCCATGCCTTATTTTTTTGAAATAATTTATTGCATCGGGCGTTACGTTGCGGAAATCCATTGTCAATTTATGTGTGCAGATTGTTGCAAAGTATTACGAGTATAAACACAAAATTAAACAGTATTTTTATTATTTCAGGTGAATCTAGAGTACTTAGCGCGCGTGGTGTTCACCGGCGAGCTACTGTACCCGGACTCAGTGGTGGGCACCGACAGCCACACCACCATGATCAACGGGCTAGGCGTCGTCGGCTGGGGTGTCGGGGGTGAGAGCAACTGTTTTTGTAGTGAAAACTTCTTTAAGCGCGGTTCGCATATTTTTAGATGAGACAAAATCTCTGGACTCGCGACACCGTTACGAGACGCAGCTATAGAAGCATATAGAAGGTTGAAGTAACTATGGAAACTGTCAAAAGGAAACATTCATAAATAATAAATGTATTTTGTTATAGAATAAGCTAAATATTATAATTATTGTGATTTTGGAGTCGACATTGAGATTATTAAACGACATAATGCTTTAAATGTCGTTTCTTACAGAGCAACTCAATTGTGTTTTAATTGAACGGTCGATGTCGTCCAAATCACCAAGAAAACACATCTTATAAGTTTTCACTTCTGCCGGCACTCCCGGCGTGCGACCCGTTTTTATTTTTATTTTTGTTTGTCGTCAGGCATCGAAGCCGAGGCAGTGATGTTGGGGCAAGCGATCAGCATGTTGCTGCCGAAGGTGGTCGGCTACAAGCTGGTCGGGGAACTGAGCCCGCTGGCGACATCTACCGACCTAGTGTTGACTATTACTAAGGTGAGTTGTCGGTTGTTGCCGTTAGATGGCGTGTTCTATATTCATTACGCCGTTGAGTTGTCAATAGACGCCACTAGAGGACGTTATTTTCTATAAGCATGATGACGTGGAGTTGTCAATAGACGCCACTAGATGGCGGTGTTTTCTATAATCATTATGACGGCTAGTTGTCAATACCCGCCACTAGATGGCGTTGTTTCTATATTATGATGTTGAGTTTTAATTAAATAGTTGTTAATTGGACTCATTATTTTATTTGTAAAATTTTATTTTTATTTATTTTTATTCTATTCCTTTTTTTTATAAGTTATGTAAATAGTTGTATAAATAAAGTTGTTAATGCACGCCACTAGATGACGTTGAAACCAGAATTAGCTAAATAGATACAACCAACAAATAGATCCAACCAACCTCAATTAAGTTTATGTTTGTGTGTACAATTACTTACATGCCTCTTGTCTACTCTTTAAGTGTAAAATAACTCTTTTTCCCAGCACCTTCGTTCCCTGGGCGTGGTGGGCAAGTTCGTGGAGTTCTTCGGGCCGGGAGTGACGGCCCTCAGTATAGCGGACCGCGCCACTGTTGCCAACATGTGCCCCGAGTTCGGCGCCACGGTGGCCCACTTCCCTGTCGACGAACGATCCCTTGACTACTTGTTACAGACCAGTAAGTGTGAAGATACATCCATGCCTACGATGCATACGATCCGTTTTGTCACTTTTTTTAAATGTAAAGTTATGAGATAATTCCTATCTGAGGTTCCTTTCTAAGCGTCTCCGGCTTCTACAAAGAAACAATTCAGTCAAAGCATTGAGAAAAGAATAATAAAGCATCGTACAGCCAAGTTATAAGTGTAATGTGTTGTCTGAAAGCGTTCGCCTGGCATGAGGCGTCTATTTGTGTCAATATGTTGCGAATACAATACAAATGTTTATTACAGATCGTTCCTCGGAGAAGATTAAAATCATCGAAGCATATCTACGTGCCACCAAGCAATTCAGAGACTACAGTAACCCCGAACAGGACCCAATATTCTCCGAGGTAAGTAAATAAACGATTTTAATCGTTCTTTTATTGATTTACTAGCTATGTTTTTTGGTTAAAAAGGCTAGTAGGTATTTATCCCCGATGCAAAAGGAGGGGTGTTATTTTTAGAATAAATGTTATGATATTTGAACTAATCCAAATAAAACAGTCTACTTAAAACAGTTAATTTTATTGGCCTCAAACAGCGAGAGACGGCAAAGACGCAACTTGACATTTATGACAGCTGTCAATTACCAGAAAGCGCGCCAATATACGCGTTCCACGGGGACATTGCTGTTTCCGTGGCGCCCCAAACTAACGGCGGATTCTTATAGACCTCGATAAAATAAAACAAAATGGAAGAATAAAATTTTTCGACATCTCGCTTAGCATTCGAGCTAAAAATCGTGATTGCGGCGCCACGGAAACAGCAGTATTGCCCGTTCCACTGTTACAATAAACCTTACCCTGTCGACTTACAGGTGGTGGAACTGGACCTGTCCACCGTGGTGACCTCCGTGAGTGGCCCCAAGAGGCCCCAGGACCGCGTGTCGGTCTCCGTCATGAAGAAGGACTTCCAAGAGTGCCTGGTTAATAAGGTATGCGTGTGTTATTGTGTAGTGAACTGCCAAAGGGTTATAAAAAAACAAAATTAAATTGAGAAGAAACTAGTTTTAAATAAATAAAAGTAATCAATTTAGTACAATTTATTACTTTGGGATCAGAAAGCCGTGAGTGTGTGCAGTGTGAGTTGTCCCACAATATTTATATTTTTATATTACACAATTTATTAAATGACATAAAAGAGAAGTAAGATGTTCGTCTCAAATGAAGTATCAATGGAAACCATACCTCCCCAGCCGCAACACAAGACGTGAAGAAGATACTGCTTTACTAGAATTTTAAGAATATTTACAAGACTGAATAAAACAATCGCAAGAAACAATTTATATTTCCCGTAATCAGACCACAAGCAAAGTGAAATTCCCCGAAAAAATTTCTCTAATTTTTTCTCAATTTCAACTAAAATACATATAACTATCATAGTTACACTGCCTAGAGTGAGTTTGACGGCGAAATAAGAAAATAAGTTGAGTTTTTTCCCCGAAAAATTTTCTCTTATTTTTTCTTAATTTCAACTAAAATACATATAACTATCATATCTACACTGCCTAGAGTGAGTTTGACGGCGAAATAAGAAAATAAGTTGAGTTTTTTCCCCGAAAAAATTTCTCTTATTTTTTCTTAATTTCAACTAAAATACATATAACTATCATATCTACACTGCCTAGAGTGAGTTTGAAGGCGAAATAAGAAAGTGAATTGAGTTTTTTTCCCCGAAAATGTTTCTCTTATTTTCTCTCAATTTCAACTAAAATACACATAACTATCATAGTTACACTGCCTAGAGTGAGTTTGACGGCGAAATAAGAAAATAAGTTGAGTTTTTTCCCTGAAAAAAATTCTCTTATTTTTTCTTAATTTCAACTAAAATACATATAACTATCATATCTACACTGCCTAGAGTGAGTTTGAAGGCGAAATAAGAAAGTGAATTGAGTTTTTTTCCCCGAAAATGTTTCTCTTATTTTCTCTCAATTTCAACTAAAATACACATAACTATCATAGTTACACTGCCTAGAGTGAGTTTGACGGCGAAATAAGAAAATAATTTGAGTTTCTTCCCGAAAATTTTTCTCTCATTTTTTCTTAATTTCAACTAAAATACATATAACTATCATAGTTACCCTGCTAGAGTGAGTTTGACGGCGAAATAAGAAAATAAGTTGAGTTTTTTCCCCGAAAAAATTTCTCTTATTTTTTCTTAATTTCAACTAAAATACATATAACTATCATATCTACACTGCCTAGAGTGAGTTTGAAGGCGAAATAAGAAAGTGAATTGAGTTTTTTTCCCCGAAAATGTTTCTCTTATTTTCTCTCAATTTCAACTAAAATACACATAACTATCATAGTTACACTGCCTAGAGTGAGTTTGACGGCGAAATAAGAAAATAATTTGAGTTTCTTCCCGAAAATTTTTCTCTCATTTTTTCTTAATTTCAACTAAAATACATATAACTATCATATCTACACTGCCTAGAGTGAGTTTGACGGCGAAATAAGAAAATGATTTGAGTTTCTTCCCGAAAATTTTTCTCTCATTTTTTCTTAATTTCAACTAAAATACATATAACTATCATATCTACACTGCCTAGAGTGAGTTTGACGGCGAAATAAGAAAATGATTTGAGTTTTTTTCCCCGAAAATTTTTCTCTTATTTTTTCTCAATTTCAACTAAAATACATATAACTATCATAGTTACCCTGCTAGAGTGAGTTTGACGGCGAAATAAGAAAATAAGTTGAGTTTTTTCCCCGAAAAAATTTCTCTTATTTTTTCTTAATTTCAACTAAAATACATATAACTATCATATCTACACTGCCTAGAGTGAGTTTGAAGGCGAAATAAGAAAGTGATTTGAGTTTTTTTCCCCGAAAATGTTTCTCTTATTTTCTCTCAATTTCAACTAAAATACACATAACTATCATAGTGACACTGCCTGTTCTTCGTTGTATTCTTAAGATTTCTCTTCTTCTGTTCTCTTCTTTGTGAGATGAGACACCCATGAGAACGGCTATCATACACCCAGTGACAGAATTTAGTTCACTTGTCGACTGAGTGAATGACATCTGTTGGTTTGGGATTACTGTTACTATTCATGCAAATAGTTCTTGTAAAATATTGTATATCTTACATTGTATATAGTATTTTCAAATATTGTATACCCTAGTTGTTAGGAAGAAAGTATGTTCTTGTTAATGACATATTTTTTCATTGTATCTTCAAATGCTGAATGACACTTACAATAATAGCTATCACACACCCAGTGACAGAATTTAGTTCACTTGTCGACTGATTGAATGACAACTATTAGTTTAAGGCATTACTATTTTTCACGTTCTTCATTCTTCGTTGTTCCGTCGTTTCATTCTATATACGATATAGATTATCTATGTCTGTAAAACTATGTTAAAATAATATACCATAGTAATAAATAATAATAATAAATAAAGCTACCCACTCATAGTCCCACAATACTGCCATGGACACACACACCACACCCAGTCTAGAAACAAAAATTTAAAGTTCTGCTTTGCTGGGAAGTGCACCCAGGACTCTCCACGCAGCGCAGCGTCTTGACTACTTCGGCACTCAGGTCGTCACATATTTAAATGCGGCGTTCGTATTTAAATGACTTAGTTCTTCATTCTTTATAATTTATCTTGAACTGATGTTTTAATCTTCGACGATGAATGATACCCACAGCAATGGCTTTCACTTTCCCAGTGACAGAAACATTGACATGTCAACTGAGTCGGTGAAGGCTACTATTGTAAGGCTTAATATCTTTGAAGTAATACATATCTATGACCTGTAAATAAAATCATTAAAAACAGTTGAATGCGCTTGTAAAAATAATAATTTACTGCGTACTGGACTACGATTGAAAAAAATTGATACGCTTGAAAGAAAGTCGATTAAAATATCGATAGATGAATCTGTGAGTTGGTACTGTTTGAAGATTACAATGAAATGTTAAAGTATGAACAATTGTTTATTACCTCTTCTTGTTTATAACCTTTTGCTGTTCATCTATTTGCGAGCATGTTTAATAGCAATAGCTATCACACACCCAGTGACAGAATTTAGTTCACTTGTCGACTGAGTTAGTGACTGCTGTCGCTAAAAGACAATAATTCTTGAGTATTTGCTTTTATTATTGTTTGCTTACATTCGGCCAAAAACTCAAAAGTTTAATTTTCAATATGATTTAGTCCTCTAACAACAGCTATCACACACCCAGTGACAGAATTTAGTTCACATGTCTACTGAGTCAGTGACTGCTGTCGCTAAAAGACAATTCGAAAACATTTAATTAGTACGTCACAGACTTAAAAGTATGTAATACCTAAGCTTTTTAAGGCCTTATAAGCAAACTTTTATGGCGGGTTTAGTCCTAAAGCAATAGCTATCACACACCCAGTGACAGAATTTAGTTCACATGTCTACTGAGTCAGTGACTGCTGTCGCTAAAAGACAATTCAAAAACATTTAATTAGTACGTAAAGGTATGGAATACCTCAGCTTTTTAAGGCCTTATAAGCAAACTTTTATGTCGGATTTAATCCTAAAGCAATAGCTATCACACACCCAGTGACAGAATTTAGTTCACATGTCTACTGAGTCAGTGACTGCTGTCGCTAAAAGACAATACGAACAAATTTAATCAGTAGCTCATAGACTTAATAATACAAAATACCTAAGCATCTTCGTAAGACCTTATAACCCAAATCTTCTGTCGGATTTAGTCCTAAAGCAACAGCTATCATACACCCAGTGACAGAATTTAGTTCACATGTCTACTGAGTGTTTGACTGCTGCAGTTAAAAGACAATACGAACAAATTTAATCAGTAGCTCATAGACTTTTAATAATACAAAATACCTAAGCATCTTCGTAAGACCTTATAACCCAAATCTTCTGTCAGATTTAGTCCTAAAGCAACAGCTATCACACACCCAGTGACAGAATTTAGTTCACATGTCTACTGAGCTGGTGAATGCTATCGCTAAAAGACAATTTCTACTTCTGTTTCGTGTCAAACAGTCGAAATTTTCATTTTCAAGATGATTTAGTCTTATAACAATAGCTATCACACACCCAGTGATAGAAATTAGCAAAAACATATCAACTGAGCGAATGACTGCTGTCGCTCTAAGATTAATAATTCGAATATACAAGACCGTAATATCGTAATGTTGGATATATCAATTGCGAAAGATATCATTTTTTAGGCAAGTTTAACAAAGTTATCCAATAATCAGCAATTATTATTTTCTCGCTGTTTTAGTCCTCTAACAACAGCTATCACACACCCAGTGACAGAATTTAGTTCACATGTCTACTGAGTGTTTGACTGCTGCAGTTAAAAGACACTACGAACACATTTAATCAGTAGCTCATAGACTTTTAATAATACAAAATACCTAAGCATCTTCATAAGACCGTATAACCCAAGTCTTGTGTCGGGCTTAGTCCTAAAGCAACAGCTATCACACACCCAGTGACAGAATTTAGTTCACATGTCTACTGAGCTGGTGACTGCTATCGCTAAAAAACATGATTTCTACTTCCGTTTCGTGACAAACAGTCGAAATTTTCATTTTCAAGATGATTTAGTCTTATAACAATAGCTATCACACACCCAGTGATAGAAATTAGCAAAAACATATCAACTGAGCGAATGACTGCTATCGCTCTAAGATTAATAATTCGAATATACAAGACCGTAATATCGTAATGTTGGATATATCAATTGCGAAAGATATCATTTTTTAGGCAAGTTTAACAAAGTTATCCAATAATCAGCAATTATTATTTTCTCGCTGTTTTAGTCCTCTAACAACAGCTATCACACACCCAGTGACAGAATTTAGTTCACATGTCTACTGAGTGTTTGACTGCTGCAGTTAAAAGACACTACGAACACATTTAATCAGTAGCTCATAGACTTTTAATAATACAAAATACCTAAGCATCTTCGTAAGACCATATAACCCAAATCTTCTGTCAGATTTAGTTCTAAAGCGACAGCTATCACACACCCAGTGACAGAATTTAGTTCACATGTCTACTGAGCTAGTGACTGCTATCGCTAAAAGACTCTTGATAATTTTGTCAATTATTCAGCTCGTACAAGCTCGGTTAAAACACCCTTCAAATGAACCAGGGTTGCCTACTAAACATTAAGGTTACTCTATAAACTATCTACTTTACCAAATTTTGGCGCATTTTAAATGCCTAAGTATAAAATATCTTTATATTACCTGTTTTAGCAGGAATTCCAACGTTTCTGGAGTCACAAAATATAACACTAGAACTTGTAATTGATTTGCAAATAAATTGAAGAAAAATGTTTTTACTTGGCACTTATTTTTGGTGTAAATACTTAATAACATTTTCAAGCAATTAAACTTGGATCTGATTAATTTTATTTGCACTAAAATATTTCACTAGTATTCACAACTTTTGTTTTTATAATTTTTTCTCCAGTTGTGTCTCCCATGAATTAACGTGTTGTACTGATTGAATATTTGCACTGCCTTAACTATTTATACTACAGGTGGAGGGGATAGGTCAGTGCAATATTATAATTAAGGGATGATCGTTAACTAATGTTAATAATTTGTTTATTACGTCAATACGCAATAACAAATTATCTAATTAGAGTGTTTTTGGACGTATTTTTTAATTTTTCAATTGTTTAATCATAATTGTACGATAAAGTGCTCATATAAATTAAGTTATTTATAAATATTCATTTGTTTGTATTTTTTTACAATGCATATGCATACCTAAAGATCATAAATATACATTGATCTAAATAATTTATAACAATTCCATACCTGTATTTGTGTAAATAAACGTTTTGTCTTTACTTTCGTTCGGTAAAGTCTCTACTTGATAACTCCACGCGAAGAAGCATGTTCTTCATGTGTTGTGTTTCGGCTGGGGAGGTGTGGTTGCCGGGGATACTTTATATGAGGCGAACATCTTAGTCCTCATGAGTAGCAAAGCAGCCGCATACATCTCAGATGGGATCTTTTTCTCTATTTGGGATTGCATGCGGGGCGTCCATGGGCTGCTGTGACCATAATTAAGAAACTCCTCTAGCACTGGACTATTGCACTTAAACTAAGATATTAAGACAATGGCTAAAAAAGTTTATTTTATTATATCTGTGTCTTCGTTTTAGATTTTAAGGTTTTTAGTTCAATGTTTTCTTCTTGGACAAAAATGGCACGGGAACTGCTGCCGACAAACTGTTTTACAGTTTGGCAGATAGATTGTAAGATTGTATATGTATTTTTGTCATGAATAAATAAATAAAATAAAAAAAAAAAACTTAACATCAGGTGGCCGGTATACTTGGCAATTGTGTAAAGGTGATACATAATTTGAAAGAAAGTATGACAAAAATACTAATAAAAATATGAAAATTTATAATACTAATCAAATTTAAGAAGCCCCTTGAAAATAGACAATGCTAATCAAATATTGAATTTCTAGTGTAAAAAAATATAAATTTATACAATATTTAAAATATGAATTTTAATTTTTTAATAAAACTTTACAGTAATCTTTCAATAATTGTTTAGGAGATCAATAAAATACACATTGAATACTCATAAATATATTATACAAGCACATCAAGTAAGAAAAATTTAAACATACATTTTAAGTTGTTACAGCATGCATTTTCACATATTCACAAACAAATATTATAATTATACATTTTCAGTTATTTCAATAAATTTTAACTCAATCAACCACTTTGAATTTCTGTATTATTCAGATTCATGATTCAAAAACGTTTCAGCTTAATGAACCACTTAAAAGCTGTTGTATTATTCAAATTATTCATTTTTCTTCACTATTCTCCAGTCGAGGGCCCCTCTGAGAAGATTTGGTGAAACAGCTTTATGATATAACCGAAATTCATAAGCGGTTGCACCAAATATTCTTAAAAGGATATTCTTCTCTTGTTTAGACGGCACGATAGTCGATTTAAATTCCACTTGTACTAACTTTAAACTATACCTATACTATATATTTATATATTTTGAAGTGAAAACTTCTCTTAGCGCGGTAGGCATATTTTTAGATGAGATAAAATCTCTGGACTCGCGACACCGTTACGAGACGCAGCTATAGAAGCATATCGAAAGTCAAAGTAACTATGGAAACTGTCAAAAGGAAACATTCATAAACAAAATGCGTCTAATTACTTAGATGGAACTATGGAAACTGTCAAAAGGAAATGTTCAAGAAAAAATAGAAAAAGCTAAATATTATATTATTGTGATTTTGGATTCGACATTACGATTATTAAACGGCATTTAATGTTTTAGATGTCGTTTCTTTTCTTACAGAGAAACTCAATTGTGTTTTAATTGAATTGTCGTCCAAATCACCAAGAAAACACATGTTATAAGTGTTCACTTCTGCCGGCACTCCCGGAGTGCCGGATTTTTTTGTATAAGGTACTATTTTTAAATGACGTACTGATACTTCTCTTACTACTACTAACTCTAATACTGCTAATACTCTAACTACTAAACAAAAAAAGAAAAGAGAAAATTTATTGAAAAAACAGATAAAAAGAAACTGTACGATTTTGTCTTTACCTATTTAAATATTGATTGTTATAACGCCTGTTTTGTTTATATATTGAACATTCTAACCACTATCTTCCTTGTGGTTAGATATTATTTCGATATTTGTAGACAATTAGCGGTCGATGTTACCGTATGGTTTTGATAACAATATGATAATGTTTATTAAAGATACATTTTCTAGGCCGTGAGAACGGTTACTGTGTAATGATCTGTGGACCAATATCAATTTTTATTATTATTATGGGGACGTTTCCACCATTCACAGTTGATTTCAAAATGTAATTCTGCTAAAAAGCTGCATTCACGACTATCTGAAAATCTAGTCCACCTTCCAATATGTTTAAAAAATGAATTGTGCTCGGTGCGAAAACAATAAAATATTAGTCAGTTGACTCGAAAAACTATGACGTCACCCCGTGCGTTCGCCATACAAAATGTATGAAGGGGTGGTGTTTATGACAGTTCATTAAAAGTATCTCAATTGACTCGTGGGACACAAGCTTATTAGCAAACGGACATGTAGTCCTGATATTAAGTGTTCACTGCAGCCCATGGACGCCCGCGTCCAACCTCAAATAGAGAAGAGATCCTATCTGTGGTTGCAATCGGTTGCATGCGGGTGCTTTGCTACTCATGAGGACTAAGTGTTCCCCTCAAATAAAGTGTCCCCGGCAACCACACCTCCCCGGCCGAAACACAACACAAAATCAAAATCAAAATCATTTATTTGCACGAATATGGGTTAGTTATTGGTTTTACAGGGCATTTTGATCAATCCATATCCACCTTTTCAGGTATGCAAATTAAAAAATAAAAAATAAAACTAATGTTAGTAATACAAATTAATTTATAAAATATTAAAACTTATTACTGATACACAATTTATTTGACATGTTTTGCACAATTTATTTGTCAACTTAGCCAAGTATATTATTTTCATTTTATTTAGTTATGATTTTACCTAATCGAACTCATCGGCTGCCTATGTGCCACCCACCGCTGGGTAAAGAGAGAAAAAGCCGGAGGAAAAAACTCTCAGCACAGTATTAGTTCTACTTTATTTATTTAGACGCGCGTTTCCACGTTCATTTTAATAAAATTATTTTTATGGGGCTCAAAAGAGTTCTTTTAATTTTATATTAAAAAAAATATTTCTTTTCGTTAATGAATTCTGCAACCGAATAGTATGCTTTTTCGGTTAGAAACATTTTTAATTTTCGTTTAAAATTAAATGTATTATTTTTTAGTGAGAACACGAAGAACATGCTGCTTTAGTTGTTGTTATAATAATTGATTTGGTTACTAACATAGGCTATAAGATGCTTACTAACACATTTATGGACTTTGTCTGATTTTAAATAAATAAATTGAAATTGAAATTAATTTACGACGGGATAAGCTCTAACACCTAAGTGTTTTTGAAACCTTTAACGTTGATATAATATATTGTATCAGGCGTTACTTTGCGGAAATCCATTGTTATTTAAGTTGTATTTATATTTGTTTGCAACAATCCGCACACGTGGAACTTGTTTTGGTATGGACCCGCCACCCTCCCTTATCTCTCTGAGTAGTTCAGCAACCAACCGTTGTAGAGTCCACATCGCCTGATGATGCTCCGTTTTGGGGCGAAACACGTGTCGTGTACTATTGGAATAAGTTGTTATGGTATACACCTACTCAGAGAGATAAGGGAGGGTGGTGGGTCCATACCAAAACAAGTTCCACGTGTGCGGATTGTTGCAAACAAATATAAATACAACTTAAATAACTAACGTTGAGTCATACTTTAATTGATCATAATAAAAATGTTTGTCAAATTGGCATTACTTTCAAGTAATGATGACCTAATGACAGTGAATTGTAGCTAATGATTGAGGTCGTTAAATTATCTGATGACCAGGTAAGGAATGCTGATGTAATGATGAGTTAATTAGGTAGATATTAATGTGGGTTACTTGTTATTTATGTAGTTAAGATGTTGTTATGGAGTAGATTTCTTGACAGGTATATGAGTAGATTTGTTCGAAATAAACAACGATAATTTTATTTTAACACAAACATATGAGTATATGAGTACACAATATATGAGTGATTGTACAGGGGTGGAAATTGACTAATTATATTTTATTATAATTTGCCTAATAAGGCCAAAGCAAGAAATAATCTTTTCTTATTTCAAAAATCTAAATTTTTAAAACCCTAATTATAGAAAATAATACACCTTTTGAAAAGCTACAACTAATAAAATTAAACGTTGATTGCTTATTCAATTCAAAAGATTTTTCTTTCAAGAATCATCAGTTTTTTTTCTCCTGTTTTTTATAATGATTATTTAACTGAATGGCCCTTAAGCCAAGCGAATTTTGTATTGTATTTAATATGATAATGTGAAAAAAACGATCCTTTATCGTAGAAACAAAAACATTATCCCGACTATGCCCGACTGTCTTTTAAATTAGATCTTAAAAAACGGTAAAAAATTCCTGCCGTCGTCCATTTAAATAAGACCTTATAAAAATGGGATTAAACTTACCGAATCGAAATTTGCTTTATTTAAATACACTATTACTATAATATTAACAGAAAATATCTTGTCAAATTGTTCACTTCCAAAATGTACTGTTGTATGTAGTGTACTTGAATCACGTTATAAATATAAATTATTGCTATTGTAAGCTTTTTCACTCTTCCTCGATATTGATTTATATATAAATCGTTGATTTTATTGTCTGTCTGTGTTAATTATTTAAAGCACCTGACGTCCTGAGTGGCGCAGTGGTTAAGACGCCGGTGCGCTGCGCGGAGTGTTCTGGGTTCGATTCCCAGCAGAGCAGAGATTTGAATGATGAATTTGAATTTCTGTTTCTGGTCTAGGTGTGTGTGTTCTTGTCTTGTGTGTGTCCATGGTACCCACGACACAGGGAATCCTAGTGTGGGGCTATGAGTGTGAAGCGTTATTTTAATGTTTTTTTTTACATTTCAAATTTTAAAAAATTACCCACTACTCTATCTCATGAATAGTAAAGCCGCATGTTTGTTTTGTTGTTAGTAACCCATTAATGACCCACTACAGTGTCGGGTCTCCTCTCACAATGAGAGGGATGTAGGCCGCCGTCCACCACGCTGGTCCACTGCGGGTTGGTGGACTTCACATGCCTTTGAGAACATTTTTTTTGTGAACTCTCAGGCATGCAGGTTTCCTCACGATGTTTTCCTGCGCCGTAATAGCAGGTAATATTTAATTTTATAAAGCGCACATAACTTTTTTACAAAGTCATTTGTGCGCGCCACTGGGGTTCGAACCCGGACCCCTCGATTATGAGGTCGAATTCTTAGCCACTGGGCTATCGCCGCTGTAAAGCCGCATACAATCTCAGATAGGATTTGTTTTCTATTTGAGGTGGGATGTGTCCATGGGCTGCAGTGACCACGTAACATCAGGTGGCCTACCCGTGATGGACTAAGGCCTACATCCATCTCATTGTGAGAGGAGACCCGGCCCCGCAGTGGGCCACTCATGGGTTGAAAATGTATATAAAATTCAAATTACACGAGCAAAACTATAGGCTGAGATTAGTAGCTACTCGTAGTGTGAGACACGAATGCAAACTCGTCAATTTTTGATTCCGCATCACCGCGACGCTGAAAGACCTTGTTAGGTTTGCAGTTTTCTGTATGAGTAAGTTAGTAGTTTCCTGGCTTTGTTCATACATTTTCTTTCCTTTCCCTTGGTTCTTAATACTCAACTGTTTGACAGTATTTTTTGTTTCTTCTTCCTTTTCTTCCTTTTAATCCTACTTAGTCCACTGCTGGGAATTTACCTCCCCTAATCGACGACGCCACTCGCGGTGATAGCCCAGTGGCTTAGAATTCGACCTCGAATCGAGGGGTCCGGGTTCGAATCCCAGTGGCACGCACCAATGACTGTAAAAAAGTTATGTGCGCTTTATAAAATTAAATATCACCTGCTGTTACGGTGAAGGAAAACATCGTGAGGAAACCTGCATGCCTGAGAGTTCACAAAAAAATGTTCTCACGCGGCATGTTCGTCCACCAACGGGCAGTAGTGGTGCGTGGTGGATGGCGGCCTACATCCCTCTCATTGTGAGAGGAGACCCGACCCTGTAGTGGGTCATTAATGGGTTATTGACAATCGCCGCCACTCCGCCCGCTCCTGGGCGCTCTGAATGCAACGGTTTCCCGCTGTCTTCTTCAGGTCGTCAGTCCACCTGGTGGAGGGCGGCCTGTGCTCCTTTTGCTTAAACGTGGTCGCCGTTCAAGGACCTTATTTTTAATCTGACACGAAAAATTATCATTACCAAAGTTGATTGCAATTAAATTTCTTACAATTTTCGCGTGGAACCCAGGTATATAAACATACAAACATACACTTTCATTATTTTTTTGTAATGAGCGTTTCGCACGTGCGTTTCGTATTGAATGTGATTCTTCTTCTTCCGCGTTTATTAGTGTCATACCTGATGTCTCATGGCGACCTACTTATAACGACTGCTAAGTCAGCTATAAACCTTACTAGCAACCGTTCTACAACTGAACCCATGTATTAAAAAAATAAAATAAAAAATAACGCTTCACACTCATAGCCCCACACTAGGATTCCCTGTGTCGTTGCGCCATGGACACACACAAGACAACACACAGACACCCAGACCAGAAACAGAAATTTAAACTCATCATTCAAATCTCTGATCTGCTGGGAATCGAACCCAGGACCCTCCGCGTAGCGCACTGGCGTCTTTACCAACTGAGCCACTCGGGTCGTCAACTGAGCCACTCGGGTCGTCATTAAACATGATTTTTTCTTAACTTACCACCTATCACTTTTTCTTAACTTACCACCTATCACTTTTTCTTAACTTAACTTACCAACTAACCACTCAAGAAGCAAGTAATGTGAAGTTACATATTCCGTATCCAACGACTTCATAGCCAAATAGACGCCTCATGCAGACGAACGCTTTCAGACAACACGTAACACTTACGAGTCTCATCCACAGGACAACGAGCGCGACTTCTATGCTAGTGCCGACCACTGCCTTGACCCGTGTACATCTACGATCGGGATTAATACGAATATGTCGGCAGGAACATGGCTGTTAACTAACTAGAGCTCATCTTGCAGTGGTCATGTCACTAGTGCGAAACAAATGGGATATCGCGATTTTGAACTGACCGATCACGATGCTTTATTTTTGTTAACTAACCTTTACTTTTTCGATCGCTTGCGATCTACTCAAGCAGCGGGGCTTTGGGCGAAACTAAAGCCGATACTAGAATTCGTGGCTGAAACTGGCCAATACCGAAACCGAACCCAGCGAAAGTTCGGTTTCGGTTGCGACTAAAACCGGCTCACGGTTACGTATCTCTCCGAGCGAGCTATTATGGCTAACCTTTATGACCGATTACAATACCTCTTTTGAAGTGTAACTTTTATATTTCTGTCGCCAGGTCGGCTTCAAGGGCTATGGACTGACGCCGGACCAGCTCAGCGTGACCGGTTCCTTCACGTACAGCGACGGGAAAGAGTACACCATCACGCATGGATCAGTCATCATAGCCGCTATCACATCGTGTACCAACACCTCCAACCCCAGCGTGATGCTGGGCGCTGGTGAGTAGAATCATTTTTTTTTTGTTTTAGCCAGAGTTTCGCATTTGCAATGCAGTCGCATTTCAATCGCATAGTCGCAATATAGTCACATTTCAGTCGCAAAGTCGTGTATCTGTTGAAAATCACTAGCAGTCGCATAGTCGTAATTTAGTCGCATAATCGCAAATCAGTCGCAGTCGCATAGTCGTCATAAAGTTTTACAGCATTTTAGTCGCACTCCGCATAATCCGCCAAAAAAGACCATATTATTCGACTAATCTGCGACTTTTTCCCTCTAAAAACATTAAAATGGACGGATAGGTGTAGACCAAATTTGATGCAGTTTTAATTGTAGTTTATGACCACATTTGACGACCTGAGTGGCGCAGTGGTTAAGATACCGGTGCGCCGCGCGGAAGATCCCGGGTTCGATTCCCAGCAGAGCACAGATTTGAATGATGAATTTGAATTTCTGTGTCTGGTCTGGGTGTGTTGTGTTGTTGTCTTGTGTGTGTCCATGGCGCCCACGACACAGGGAATCCTAGTGTGGGGCTGTGAGTGTGAAGCGTTATTATATTTTCGGCCACAGGTCTGCTCGCGAAGAAAGCGGTGGAGAACGGTCTGTCTGTGCTTCCCTACATCAAGACATCCCTGTCGCCGGGCTCCGGAGTCGTCACTTATTATCTGCGGGTAACATGTTACAGACACACAAACTTACATTCACATTTTCTAGAGGACCGCCCTTGAAACAAACTATTTTAAAAGCTTTTATTTAACTTGCAATGTATGTAAGTATGTTTGTTTGGGTGTAATCTTTGAACTCAATTACGAAGTAGATATCTTCAACCGATTGAGCTGACATTTTATATACGCGTTTAGTTTGGATGACAATGCACGATATGGTTTGTGACGTCATTCTAAATCCAATATGGCGGACCATCCAAGATATCGGATTAGTTATTTTTAATGCATTTCTACAATATGGGTATCAAATGAAAGGGTTTGTTAAGAGTAACTAGAAAAAATAAAAGCTTTTTTTAAAAAAGTTTTTAACTTATAACTTATTGGATGCATAGACTCGACATCCATACCCAGTTCGATCCTACAATGACTCACAGCTAAAACACACTGAGATATTTATTTTACATGTAAAATACACAGAATACGAGTACACTGTTTTATACAATTTAAATGTAGGTGAATGTAGGTAAATAATGTTCCTACTAAATTTCATCTAAATCTATTCAACAATTTTTGCGTGAAAGAGTATGTAAAATGTAAAATGTCTAAAATATATCATATTTTTGTAGAAAATTAAGGTGTGCAATAAAAGTACATTTAAATTTTAAGTTTCAAATCCATTCCATAACGCTCGCTCGTGTCATGGCGTCTGTCATTACGTCACGGCTCAGTAAAAATGCAGAGATCGCTTATGCTTAATGAGCTTACGAAAAAAATGACGTTTTTTTGAGACGTGACGTAAATTGACGTAATTCGCTCTGATGGGTGTGTAAGCTATCATGGCGGATTGTTGTATTTTGTAGATTTATTTTAACAAACAAATTATTAATCTCGACATTAATAAGAGCATAAATACATGTTTCAAAATCTTTGAATCCTATTCCATTAGATCAGATAAATATTTCGGCGATACTTGATTACTGTCATCATGCCTATTCTATTGTTTATTTTGTTACAATGTTCTCGATTCAATTTTCATTCAACTTTTTTCAATTCCAATATTCATTCCCCCATTCATTCTCCATTCCAGGAGTCCGGCGTGATCCCGTACCTGGAGAAGCTGGGTTTCGACATCGTGGGCTACGGCTGCATGACGTGCATCGGCAACTCAGGACCCATCGACGACAACATCGCCAACACTATCGAGAAGGTACGCGATAGGGTTGGGTCATACGAATCAATTGAGATACTTTCAGTGAACTGTGAGGAGCGGTGATAGCCCGGTGGCGAAGAATTCGACCTCAATCGAGGGGTCCGGGTTCGAATCCCAGTGGCGCGCACCAAGGACTGTAAAAAGTTATGTGCGCTTTATAAAATTAAATATCACCTGCTGTTACGGTGAAGGAAAACATCGTGAGGAAACCTGCATGCCTGAGAGTTGACAAAAAAAAATGTTCTCAAAGGTACGTGAAGTCCACCAACGGGCAGTAGTGGTGCGTGGTGGACGGCGGCCTACATCCCTCTCTACGTGAGAGGAGACCCGCCCCTGTAGTGGGTCATTAATGGGTTACTGACAAAGGCATGTGAAGTCCACCAACCCGCAGTAGGCCAGCGTGGTGGACGGCGGCCTACATCCCTCTCATTGTGAGAGGAGACCCGACCTGTAGTGGGTCATTAATGGGTTAAAACAACGACAAGTGTACACAACTCGTACCTGACAATGAATGAAAGACTGATTTTGATTTTCATATTTTACCGGTCCATGGCTTCTGAATTCCGAATGTTCTCGTGTCCAGGGCTCGCTACCGGTCCGTGGCTTCTGAATTTCGAATGTTCTCGTGTCCAGGGCTCGCTACCGGTCCGTGGCTTCTGAATTTCGAATGTTCTCGTGTCCAGGGCTCGCTACCGGTCCGTAGCTTCTGAATTTCGAATGTTCTCGTGTCCAGGGCTCGCTACCGGTCCGTGGCTTCTGAATTCCGAATGTCCTCGTGTCCAGGGCTCGCTACCGGTCCGTAGCTTCTGCATTTCGAATGTTCTCGTGTCCAGGGCTCGCTACCGGTCCGTAGCTTCTGAATTTCGAATGTTCTCGTGTCCAGGGCTCGCTACCGGTCCGTAGCTTCTGAATTTCGAATGTTCTCGTGTCCAGGGCTCGCTACCGGTCCGTAGATTCTGCATTTCGAATGTTCTCGTGTCCAGGGCTCGCTACCGGTCCGTGGCTTCTGAATTCCGAATGTTCTCGTGTCCAGAGCTCGCTACCGGTCCGTAGCTTCTGAATTCCGAATGTTCTCGTGTCCAGAGCTCGCTACCGGTCCGTAGCATCTGAATTTCGAATGTTCTCGTGTCCAGGGCTCGCTACCGGTCCGTGGCTTCTGAATTCCGAATGTTCTCGTGTCCAGAGCTCGCTACCGGTCCGTAGCTTCTGAATTCCGAATGTTCTCGTGTCCAGGGCTCGCTACCGGTCCGTAGCATCTGAATTTCGAATGTTCTCGTGTCCAGGGCTCGCTACCGGTCCGTGGCTTCTGAATTTCGAATGTTCTCGTGTCCAGGGCTCGCTACCGGTCCGTGGCTTCTGAATTTCGAATGTTCTCGTGTCCAGGGCTCGCTGGTGTGCTGCGGCGTGCTGTCCGGCAACCGCAACTTCGAGGGGCGCATCCACCCGCACACGCGCGCCAACTACCTCGCCTCGCCGCTGCTCGTCATCGCGTACGCGCTCGCCGGCACCGTCGACATCGACTTCCACACGCAGCCCCTGGGTGAGGATACCGCACAATACGATACAAAACTCTGTATTAAACTATTAATTTGCATCGAACCACCGGTGGTCCGACTGCTATTGTTTAACTATTGTGTCTGTTTACTGGACATTCAATAGGTTAATAATAATAATATAATAATATACACAGACATAACAGTGACACACAATAGATCGCATTTAGTATAATAGGGTATTTCGCACCATGCAAGGAAAAATCCAAAATTATGTAATATTGATAGATTTTGTTAAAAGCAAGTGAAAAATGGTGATTTCTGTTCTGAAAAATGTAGCATACATTTATTATTTCAATTTTAAAATTCAGGTTTGTTAATCTGTTTTTCAAATATCAACAACGCTATACGCCATGAAAGCTATCTGCGTGACGTCATTAGCAGTGTAAACAAATAATGGAGTATAACTTTCTTCCTTTACTGAGATGTATTGTTTACGCTGCGAGTGACGTCACAAGCATGGCGGCAGCGCCGAGACGGCCGAGACCGTGTTCGCGGGGATTTTTGAAGTTTAAATTGAAAAGTCTTTTTTTACATAATACATATTTGTTTGCAAATTTTTTTTGTCCGCTAAAAAGTTTCTTATAGAAAACACCAACTTTGAGCGCACTTAAAGGGGAGCAAAGTCGTACTTTTCGAATAGACGGGATGAAAAATATACTTTTGTCTCGGGCGACGTACTTTGAATCCGTCGCTACGTCCAGGATTCTACTAAAGCAACCCTCGCCACGCTCGGGATTCCACTCTAGAATCCCTCACCACGCTCTGGATTCAAAAAACATTTTGCTCCTTGTCATACAAGCTACAATTTCATCCCGCTCGATAACACGGCAAAACAACGTTTGCGGGGTCAGCTACTCGTAGTTATACGCGTGTGTATCTTCCAGGCACCCGCGCGGACGGGACCCCGGTGTTCCTGCGGGACATCTGGCCCACGCGCGCCGAGATCCACGCCGTCGAGACCAAACACGTCATTCCCGGCATGTTCAAGGACGTGAGTAGCTGTTCCCGACCGCTACGTGGCCGAGGCGAGCGCTTTCACTACACAAATTACACACAACATTGTATGTATGTATGTATGTATGTATGAAGTATGTATGTGTCAGTAATCTATGGTCACCGACTACACAGCTGAATAGACGCCTCACGCCAGGCGAGCGCTTTCAGACAACACATTACACAAATTACACACTACATTGTATGTATGTATGTATGTATGTATGTATGTATGAAGTATGTATGTGTCAGTAATCTATGGTCACCGACTACACAGCTGAATAGACGCCTCACGCCAGGCGAGCGCTTTCAGACAACACATTACACAAATTACACACTACATTGTATGTATGTATGTATGTATGTATGTATGTATGTATGTATGTGTCAGTAGTCTATACTCGCCGACTACACAGCTGAATAGACGCCTCACGCCAGGCGAGCGCTTTCAGACGACACACTACACAAATTACACACTACATTGTATGTATGTATGTATGTATGTATGACGTATGTATGTGTCAGTAATCTATGGTCACCGACTACACAGCTGAATAGACGCCTCACGCCAGGCGAGCGCTTTTAGACAACACACTACACTTACAAGTCTCATGCACAAGATAACAAGCGCGACATCTGTTTTGGAGGGGCAGGGGAGATCTCCCGCCAGGCGACGTCACTGCCCGGGGACCGCGGTCCGAATGTTGACTGCGGACCGTTTGTATATATGCACAGATGCTATGGAACTGTGATAGCGCGTTTGAGGATGCGTGTTCCAATTGGCCAGTGCGGTGTGACGCGTGACGTGTTCTGTTGTTGACTACACTCGCTGCGTGCGTCACGCGTGGTCAGCGTTGCATGTGAGGCGCGCTCATATCACTGTAGGCGTCGCGCCGCTACATGTCACTACCCATTAATGCCCCACTGGCGGGTGGGTCTCCTCTCACGTAGAGGGATGTAGGCCGCCGTCCACCACGCACCACTACTGCCCGTTGCTGGACTTCACACGCCTTTGAGAACATTTTTTTTGTGAACTCTCAGGCATGCAGGTATCCTCACGATGTTTTCCTTCACCGTAACAGCAGGTGATATTTAATTTTATAAAACGCACACAACTTTTATTACAAAGTCATCGGTGCGCGCCACTGGGATTCGAACCCAGACCCCTCGATTCGAGGTCGAACTCCAAGCCACTGGGGTATCACCGCCGCTGCATAATGATGTGGAATGTTCCCAGGTGTACGAGATGATCGAGCGCGGCTCCGAGGCGTGGCGGGCGCTGGCCGTGCCCGGGGGCCGGCTGTACGGCTGGGACCCTGACTCCACCTACATCAAGCGACCGCCGTTCTTCGATGGCATGACCAAGGTATACAAGTTAACAAAGGCATCTGAATAGACAGGGCCGTCTTAGACTATGGGCCCTTGGGCACACGAGAATTCGGGGCCCTTTGGGAATGTAAAGAAAACGAACTAGTGTAATATTTTGATATTAAATGTGAGAGAAATCGTCGGTCCTTCGGGGCCCCCTGAGGACGGGGGCCCTGGGCACTGGCCCCGAGTGCTATTATGGTAAAGACGGTATTGTGAATAGGCTTGTGTCCTACGAGTCAACTGACATACTTTTAATGAATTGTCATAAACACTCGTTCATACATTTTTAATGGTGAACGCACGGGATGACGTCATAGTTTTTCCAGTCAGCTGACTAATTGTTGTTTTCGCGCCGAGCAAAATTCATTTTTAGACATATTGGAAGATGGATTAGATTTCCAGATAGTCGTGCATGCAGCGTTTTAGCAGAATTACATATTGAAATTAACTGTGAATGGTGGAAACATCCCCGTTTCATTGAAATCGTGCTTGGTTACTTGATATATGAACATAAAATTCATCTTTTACATAACAATGATTTTGAGAATAATTTGGAATTTTTTAAAATTCTTGAACTTTGAATATAACTTTTTTATATCGAAAACACTTAACACAGTACAAAAACTCTTTATTGTACACCAAAAAATATATTAATTAAGTTATAAGTTTTTAAAAAGCTTTTATTTATTCTAGTTACTCTTAACGAGCCCTTTCATTTGATACCCATATTGTAGAAATGCATTAAATGTAACTATTCCGATATCTTGGATGGTCCGCCATATTGGATTTAGAATGACGTCACAAACCGTATCGTGCATTGTCGTCCAAACTAAACGTGTATACAAAATGTCAGCTCAATCGGTTGAAGATACTCGTATCTACTTCAAAATTGAGTTCAAAGATTCCACCCGAACAAACATACTTACATACATTGCAAGTTAAATAAAAGCTATTAAAAAAAAGCATGTAATAACTGTTTCAGTTTAGCTTTACCTTTGTCTATTTATATTCAGGACTAGTTTCTTTCCAGATGATTTTCTCACCTCCGTATAAACCTTCCTTATACGAACATATCAAAACCAAAATGAGCCAAATTGGTCCAGCCGTTCTCCAGTTTTAGCGAGACTAACAAGTGGCTATACCACTTGGCCAAGTGGTGACAGCCCAGTCGATTAGAATTTGACCTCGAATCGAGGGGTCCGGGTTCGAATCCCAGCGGCACGCACAAATAACTTTGTAAAAAAAAGTTATGTGCGCTTTATAAAATTAAATATCACCTGCTGTTACGGTGAAGGAAAACATCGTGAGGAAACCTGCATGCCTGAGAGTTCACAAAAAAAAAATGTTCTCAAAGGCATGCGAAGTCCACCAACCCGCAGTAGTGGTGCGTGGTGGACGGCGCCTGCACCCCTCATTGTGAGAAGAGACCCCACCCTGCAGTGGGGCATTATTGGGTCACCGACAACGAAGGGCGATTTATTTTCATTTGTCAATGTTATATTTGGTTTCAGAGTCCGCCGGCGATCTCCAGCATCTCGCGGGCGAGGTGTCTGCTCCTGCTGGGGGACTCGGTGACCACGGACCACATCTCGCCCGCCGGCTCCATCGCGCGCAACTCGCCCGCCGCCCGGTTCCTCGCCAGCAGAGGGTGAGTGGGGGAGGGAGAGAGAAGGGGACGACACAGAGACCAGTGCAAATAATGTCATTGCCAGTAACCCATTAACTCCGGTTTCCTCACGATGTTTTCCTTCACCGTAACAGCAGGTGATATTTAATTTCATAAATCGCACATAACTTTTATTACAAAGTCATTGGTGCGTGCCGCTGGGATTCGAGCCCGGATCCCTCGACTCGAGGTCGAATTCTAAGCCACTGGGCTATCACCGCTTAATTAATATAAATAAAATATTTTATATGATCATTTCTTTTTATTTAAAAGAGCGAGAGTGAGAGGGATGTAGGCCGCCGTCCACCAGACGGTGGCCTACATCCCTCTCATTGTGAGAGGAGACCCGACCCTGTAGTAGGTCATTAATGGGTTAAAACAACAAGTTGTTTATGAGCTTTCGTTTTTTAGTTTTAAGTACTTAATATTTGCATACCTAAAAATGGTAAAAATATAGATTGATCTAAATAATTTGTAACAACTCTATACCTATATTTGTGCAAATAAACGTTTTGTTTTTTGTAATACCTACTTATTAGCTACTTATTTATTATGAAAAAAAAAAACTTTTAATAGTCCTTTGACACTTCCGCTCGCGTTCCGATTTACCATATTCTCCATTCGTTCTCCAGACTGAGCCAAATTAATTGCTTGCGTCGATCGCTTGGTGATTCGCCACATTCTCCATTCCTTCTCCAGATTCGGTTCGCAATATATAATAATATCATGTTTATAAACAGCTTTAAAAAGAAATGTAGTAACGCGCGCAAAAATAAATAAATGAATAAATTAAAACTGTGTCGAGAGTTTTTTCCTCCGGCTTTTTCTCTCTTTACCCAGAAATGGGTGGCACATCGCATAGCCGATGAGTTCGATTAGGAAAAATATTAAAATAAACAAATAATTGGACTGCTAAACGATCACAACTTATTTTAACATAATTATAATATAAAATTTAGTTTTAGTTATTTAAGATATAATTATTGTATGCCCGCATAGGGTAGACTGTTCTTAACTTATCATAATAGTTGTAACATCTTTCTCGTGTAACAGTCAACAATAAACGCATTCTTTTCTTTTCTTCTCTTAAAAGATTAACGCCGCGCGAGTTCAACTCGTACGGCTCGCGGCGCGGCAACGACGCGGTGATGGTGCGAGGCACCTTCGCGAACATTCGACTGGTGAACAAGATGGCGCCCACCGCTGGGCCGCGGACCACGCACCACCCCAGCGGCGACGTCATGGACATATTCGACGCGGCTGAGAGGTAATTCAATTCCATTCAATTTCTTTATTCGTGAAGTAAGGTACAAATGGTCTTAAATGGTTCATATTAAAGTATGTACACGATTTGTGTATTTTTAGTGGGAAAAAGCGATGAGTCGTTAAACCTTGTCGGCAACGTAGACTGTAATGGAAAGCTGTCGTTAAACCTCGTCGACGTCTATCGTCGTCAATCTTTGACCAGGAGCTAGTCTCTTTTTTTTCATTGAGCAGCACTTTCCAGTGGGACACATCCGACATATTCGGGGGGTGTAGATCTGTGGGACAGTGGGATACGACCAAAACAGTGTCATGGAATGTGGGTCAGTGGGACACACCCTGCAGTATAGTGGGGTGTAGATCTCTGGGACAGTGGGATACGACCAAAACAGTGTCATGGAATGTGGGACACATCCTGCAGTATAGTGGGGTACAGATCTGTGGGACAGTGAGATACGACCAAAACAGTGTCATGGAATGTGGGTCAGTGGGACACATCTAACAGTGTCATGGAATGTGGGTCAGTGGGACACACCCTGCAGTATAGTGGGGTGTGGTGGTGGGCTGTGGGTCAGTAAGACACAGCGCCAGGTGAGTGGGGTGTGGCACACATGTTCACTTTTAAAAGAGTGCTGGGAGTTTTTTTCCGCCCGCTTTTTTCTCCCAGTCTACGTTTTGCCCGAGAGGCGATCAAAGCAAACGTACAATTTATATAATATTACTAGCTGACCCGGCACACTTCGTTTTGCCATTATAAAATATGTATATTATATCATTGCAGTTTGCATAATAGAAGTGGCATCCAAAAAGAAAAATCTTGACGTTTCTAAATGCATGACATTGCCATATGAACTTATGAAGTATTCAATCTGAAATGATGTTTGACAGGTAGTACATGGGTAGAACAGTTTATATAGGAAAATGAAATTGTTGTTTTTATTATTTTCTTTACATTGTTTTCAAATTTTCTCTCCGTAAGAACCATCCTCGTACTTCAAGGAATATTTTAAAAAAAGAATTAGCGAAATCGGTCCAACCGTTCCCGAGATTTGCGCTTAGCAACACATTCAGCGACTCATTTTTATATTTTATAGATGTGTGACGTTCATTAAGTGTGCAGAAATTGTACCTACTCAATAATGGATAAAAGCTTTCGACTTTGACTTTTATCACATTTATTCCTTCCAGATACGGCAAGGAGGGGGTGCCGCTGATAGCCATAGTGGGCAAGGACTACGGCTCGGGCTCCAGCCGCGACTGGGCGGCCAAGGGACCCTACTTGCTGGTAACCTTACTTACTCTTTGTCGAGTCGACTGGGGAGGCTCCTGGGTTCGATACCCAGAAACGCAGAAATTTGAATGACGGCTTAAACTTTTGTTTCTGGTCCGGGTGTGTACCTATAGCTTACAGACTGGTAACCTTACTTACTCTTTGTCGAGTTAGACTGCGGAGGCTCCTGGGTTCGATACCCAGAAACGCAGAAATTTGAATGACGGCTTAATCTTTTGTTTCTGGTCCGGGTGTGTATAACTTACAGGTTACCTGATACGATAATTATAATTATGTCTTCTACAGCAAATACTTATTTTACATTTTACTAGCGGTGCCCGCGACTTCGTCCGCGTGGAATTCTAAAATAAAAGTAGTCTAGTTACTCGTTATTACATCAGCTATCTGTCAATGAAAGTCCCGTCAAAATCGGTTCTAGAGATTAGCCGGAATAAAACAGACAGACATATATGAATTTAGTAAAAAGCATTACAAACAGGCACTCTAATTTCGTCGTAGTGATTATGGTATAAATAATATTGTTACTCTTTTATTGTACAATATAGCAATTTGCATAGCTAAAGCAACTTTGAAAAGAAACGAAAAGAAAAGAATACGTTTATTGTTGACTGTTACATGAGAAAGATGTTACAAAAATTATAATAAGTTAAGAACACTCTACCCTATGCGGGCATACAATAATTATGTCTTACATAACTAGTGCTTAATTTTATATTCTAATTATGACAAAATAAGTAATGATAGTTTAGCAGTCAAATTATTTATTTATTTTAGTATTTTTCCTAATCGAACTCAGAGCCGCTTTGAGCGAACCGCTTTGAGCAACTTTTTCTTGTTTTTTCCAACTGTAAGTCTTGTACCGAATTTAAAGCAAAGAAATGAATTAAGTGTATAATATTTTGTTGGTGCAATAAATAAGGCAAAGAAATGAATTAAGTAAATAAATAAATACATAAATAAATAACGCTTCACACTCACAGCCCCACACTAGGATTCCCTGTGTCGTGGGTGCCATGGACACACACAAAACAACACACAACACACCCAGACCAGAAACAGAAATTCAAACTCATCATTCAAATCCCTGCTCCGCCGCGAATCGAACCCGGGACCCTCCGCGCGGCGCCACAACCACTGCGCCACTCAGGTCATGATACTCCGTAATATCCACCAGGGCATCAGAGCGGTGATAGCGGAGTCGTTCGAGCGCATCCACCGGTCCAACCTGGTGGGCATGGGCATCGTTCCGCTGCAGTTCCTGGAGGGCGAGAGCGCCGCCGCCCTGGGGCTGACCGGCGCCGAGCTGTACTCCGTCCGCGTGCCGGAGGACGTCGCGCCCGGGGACACGCTCACTGTGCAGGTAGGTGACGCATCTCCGCTGGGGTCGCCGCTAGGTGAGGAGAGGTTATGAGGAGGGGGATGAGGAACTAACATTAGTTTTATTTTTTATTTTTTAATTTGCATACCTGAGAAGGTGCATATGGATTGATCAAAATGCCCTGCAAAACCAATAACTAACCCATATTCGTGCAAATAAATGATTTTGATTTTGAAAGTATCAAGCGCACAGTAAGAGGATGAGGATGAGGATATATTCATGAGGAAGAGGAAGTGGAAGTATCAAGCACAAAGTAAGAGGATGAGGATATATTCACGAGGAAGAGGAAGTAGCAAGCACAAAGTAAGAGGATGAGGATATAATCATGAGGAGGGGGATGAGGAAGTATCAAGCACAAAGTAAGAGGATGACGATTTATTCATGAGGAAAGGGAAGTATCAAGCATAAAGTAAGAGGATGAGGATTAGGATATATTCATGAGGCAGGGGATGAGGAAGTATCAAGCACAAAGTAAGAGGATGAGGATATATGCTAGGGAACCTCTTTGACGTGTGAACCATGGCCACACTAAATTCCTCTTAATTTGAGAGGAAGTGAGGACAATGAGGAATTTTCCAACTTTCCCTAAGAGGAAGCGGAAGAGGATGTGAAAGTACCAAAAATGCTTCCTCATTAAGAAGAAGAGGAATCCTCATCTCTTAATCTCTGCATATACATCCTTCCTTCCTTTCAGCCCTTAGTAGTCCACTGCTGGACACGCGCCTCCCCTAATCGACGCCACTCCGCCCGCTCCTGGGCGCTCTGGATCATGGAGAATAGATAGGAGTGTCATCTCATATAGTAGATAATTGAAAAGTGTCCCGCTGTAAGCTATGAATAACAGTTCCAAAACCTTCCATAATGGCGCTGGTTTAGACGGAGGTATGGTGTGAATGTAGCAATTTATTAGCAATTGTAAACGAATCAGATGGCGCTGGTGTAGACCTAAGTATGGTATGAATGTAGCAACGAATTGAAGTACGCCGAGTTGAAAATTTATTATTGTCGACTAAAGTAGTTACTCGTAGTTATTGAAAATTTCAACTACTTGCGTGGTACAAAATAATGTAGTAAAATTAAACTTATTTATTGAGTTATTATTCAAATTATATAATTACATAAATTTTCAGATATTCAAAATTTGGCGCTTCCTTTAAAATGTATAAAACTCGCGCTAAAGTGGCGCCACCCTAGGTTAATGCATTTCGACGGACACTTGCATGTATACAGATGTTCCTCCTTAGCTCTATTCTCCATGATCTGAATACAAACTGTATATAACAGAATAGGCATGATGACTAATTTTCAAAAACTCTTCTATGATATTCAGAAGTTTCTATTGTGTCTTAAATATATCATATTATTGTAGAAAATTAAGGTTTTTGTGCAATAAAAGTACATTTAAATTTTAAGTTTCAAATCCATTCCAAAACGCTCGCCCGTGTCTTGGCGTCTGTCATTACGTCACGGCTCAGTAAAAAATGCAGCGATCGCGTATAATATCCTTACGAAAAAAAATGACGTTTACTGAGACGTGACGTAAATTGACGTAATTCGATCTGATGGGTGTTTAAGCTATCATGGCCGATTGTTGTATTTTGTAGATTTATTTTAACAAATAAATGATTAATCTCGACATTAATAAGAGAATAAATACACGTTTCGAAATCTTTGAATCCTATTTCATTAGATCAGGTAAATATTTTGGCGATACTTGATTACTGTCATCGTGCCTATTATCTACATTTTTTTATCAATTTCAGTTATTATTTTGTTTCTAATGAAATTCATTTCCTTCTCAGGTTGACAACGACAAGACATTCCAAGTGAAAGTTCGCTTCGACACAGAAGTGGACCTCACATACTTCAAAAACGGCGGAATCCTCAACTACATGATCAGGAAGATGCTGTAAAATAAACAATTAATTAATCAAATGAAAATTATAGAACACCATCCAATCATTGGGATGTGGGTGGACAATATTCATAAATAATTTCAAAATGTAATTCCGGTAAGAGTGCTTTCAGAAACGTCTCAAAACGCAGCTCAATTTCCAGTAGCTTTAAAAAAGGGTCGCACTCCGGGAGTGCCGGCAGAAGTGAAAACTTATAAGATGTGTTTTCTTTGTGATTTGGACGACAGTTCAATTAAAACACAATTGAGTTTCTCTGTAAGAAAAGAAACGATATTTAAAGCATTAATGTCGTTTAATAATCGCAATGTCGAATCCAAAATCACAATAATTATAATATTTAGCTTTTTCTATAACAAAATACACTTATTATTTATGAATGTTTCCTTTTGACAGTTTCCATAGTTACTTTGACGTTCTATATGCTTCTATAGCTGCGTCTCGTAACGGGGTCGCGAGTCCAGAGATTTTATCTCATCTAAAAATATGCGTACCACGCTAAAAGAAGTTTACACTTCAAAAAATATTTTTCGAACACAATAATAATTAAGTAACTTGACTTCAAATATTGATGACGTCATAAGTCACAGAATTTGTATGAAGAACCCGGCTTATGGCGTTATTTTTCGTTTTTGACAATTCAATAAAAGTATCTCAATCGACCGAGTCCACATCCCAATGACACGTTTTAGACAAGGGATCAATGATGTATGACATAATATGATATAAGGGTTGCCCGTGTTAAATTTATTAGTTACTGGCAACACTGAACTGAATGACAACATTATAATAAGAAGGTTGGTGTTGCAATGTCTATATTGTAAAAGCATCTTTTTACGAACGGCCACAACTAAGCATGTTAAGACAAACAAAATAACGCGAAAATATACATCAGTCACAATGGAAACTCGGGTAACTTTGAAGATTTTCGAAGAAGAGAAATCCTTCTTTATACACTTGGATACTGGTTTTTTCAACTGATAACTGTCATATTATGGAACATATTTAGTAGCAAAATCTTTTTATTCGTTTCTATAGTTTGTACTTCAAAGTCTGTATAGAGTTTCAAAGTTACTTAAATTGACCTGATAGGAGTATGGGATTCGCATGTTTGGGTATAACGTACCTAAGTATATTATTTTTATTATTTATTTATTGTAATAAAAAATACTGTTTTTTATGTAAAAATCATTTATACAATATTGTAAGCATACAATTTTATTTATAGATTGATTATTGTAATAAAAATACTGTTTTTTATGTCAAAATCATTTATACAATATTGTAAGCATACAATTTTATTTATAGATTGATTGATTATTGTAATAAAAATACTGTTTTTGTGTCAAAATCATTTATACAATATTGTAAGCATACAATTTTATTTATAGATTGATTGATTATTGTAATAAAAATACTGTTTTTGTGTCAAAATCATTTATACAATATTGTAAGCATACAATTTTATTTATAGATTGATTATTGAAATAAAAATACTGTTTTTATGTCAAAATCATTTATACAATATTGTAAGCATACAATTTTATTTATAGATTGATTATTGTAATAAAAATACTGTTTTTATGTCAAAATCATTTATACAATAGGTATTGTAAGCATACAATTTTATTTATAGATTGATAATCAGAGGTAAGTAATAATATATGTGCATATTATTTCTAAGTTGTTAAGGAAGACTTAACTAATATGATGTTGAGCTTACAAAAACTAGGCGAGAGCCATAGTAACTCGCCCAGGGAGGTACGTTGCCACTGCCTCGTAACCTCGTAAAGCAGCGTGTTCTTCATGTGTCGTGTGTCGGCTGGGGAGGTGTGGTTGCCGGGGATACTGTATCTGAGGCGAACATCTTAGTCCTCATGAGTAGCAAAGCCGCATACAACCTCAGATAGAATTTCTTCTCTATTTGAGGTTGGAAGTGCGAGTCCATGGACTGTAGTGTTTGGTCTTCTTTATCTTGGTGGCTATATTATTATGTCTTTTCTTTTGGTTTTATATTTTCGTATCAACTGTATAATATGTAAAATTGTGTACCTATTAAAGTCTCAAATTATTGTATAATATATTGCTGATTTATAAGGGAATAAGTGAAACGTTTGTAATGGTTCTAGTTGTAATAAAGTTATATTTTGTTACATTACATTCACTGTTTTATTTCTTTATCCTTAGCTTATAGAATACTAATGTAATAAACTACCTTCAAGAGATGTCACCATGGGGTCTTGAATCACGCTTTTTTGGAGGGCAGGGGAGATCTCCCGCCAGGCGACGTCACTGCCTGGGTACCGCGGTCTGAATGTTGACTGCGGACCGTTTGTATATATGCACAGATGCTATGGAACTGTGATAGCGCGTTTGAGGATACATGTTCCGATTGGCCAGTGCGGTGTGACGCGTGACGTGTTCTGTTGTTGACTACTCGCTGCTTGCGTCACGCGTGGTCAGCGTTGCATGTGAGGCGCGCTCATATCACTGTAGGTATCGCGCCGCTACACTTTCAAAGGTTTTTTATACGTTTTTGGCTACTTGAGCCATACGTATCATAATTACCATATTATACATTCACAACAATATTTGTCGGAACATTTATTTCAATTCAGTTGAGTCTGATTTCTCTGCACAAAAACTATTTCGATCAAAACTGTTTTCACTCGTTGGCAAATCAACTTTGCTTGATTTATTGTTCTCAGCATCACTCTTCAAAGTGATCTGGACGTTTTTATTTGGAGTCTTTGTCCACTTATACCCCATCTTCATGAGCAACACCCGGAATGTTGAAAGACAACCGTTGAATAGGAACTTCTCTTTGAAAATGACATACAATCTAGCCATGCATTGACCCTTAGGGAATTCCTTTAGGTAGTTTTGTATGAATGAGTGCATTTCAGCCTGTGTTTGTTCATCAACCTCCGATTTGGAGGGCCGTGCTTTCCTGAAAAACGAAACAAGTTTGTGGGTTACCATACTATTGAAGCGTGCATAGCTTGCTTGAGTAGATCGCAAGCGGTCATAAAAGTTAAGCAACTATGGGCGTGGCACCTGTATAGGACCACTAATAGTGAATTAAAAACAACATTAAATAACAATTTGTCTTTAAATCTTTATAATTTTATGTCTGCATTATTTTTAAATTAAATAACGCTTCACACTCGTAGCCCCACACTAGGATTCCCTGTGTTGTGGGTGCCATGGACACACACTAGACAAGAACACAACACACCCAGACCAGAAACAGAAATTCAAATTCATCATTCAAACCTCTGCTCTGCTGGGAATTGAACCCAGGACCGCAGGCCTCCGCGCAGCGCACCTGTGTCTTAACCACTGTGCCACTCAGGTTGTTGAATTGCAAAATAATTGAATTGCAAATTAATATAAAAATTCAAGCTAATATTATTTACCAAATAGGACAAGTATAAAAAAATCCCACTACTATTATAAATGTGAATGTTTGTGAGAATGGATGGATGTTTGTTACTCTTTCACGCAAAAATGGCTGAACAGATTTTGATGAAATTTGGTGCACAGATAGATCATAACCTGGATTAATATATAGGATACCTTTTACCCTTCTCTGCACCAAGTTCTAAAATTGATGCGGGCGAAGCCGCAGACAGTCTAGTGGACTATAACTATGAATTGACTATGAACTATGGAGTACCTTTTAGCCAGTACATTGACGAATTCATTTGAATTTAATGGTTGTAGCTTTTCTTCCTTTAAAATTTTAATGACAGTATTCTCACTAACCCCAGTGGCTTTGGCTGTCCGTCTTTTTATTTTGGCCAGAGGAGAGAGGTTGCAATTATCAATGTTGAACTGCTTTAGGAAGCTGTATTCATCTTGTAAGAAGTGGTAGACTCTGGCGATCATTGCACGTGCCTGAAATAGTATGAATAAATAGTGGGACAGTAATACAATACAATACTCTTTATTGGGCACATACATACGAAATCAGACTAACAATAAAACATGAGAGAAAAAACAAAATTGGTGGTCTTATCGCTATGAGCTATCTCTTTCAGACAACCATGTCGTGAGGAAACCTGCATGCCTGAGTTCACAAAAAATGTTCTCAAAGGTATGTGAAGTCCAGCAACCCTACTAAATCAGCGTGGTGGACTAAGGCCTACATCCTTCTCATTCGATCTCAGTCCCTGCAGTGGGTCATAAATCTGCTAGAGACACGAACATGAAGTAATAGCTTAGTGTATTACGAAAAA
Source organism: Erynnis tages (assembly GCA_905147235.1). Lineage (NCBI taxonomy): Eukaryota > Metazoa > Arthropoda > Insecta > Lepidoptera > Hesperiidae > Erynnis > Erynnis tages. The sequence continues at coordinate 393,113 of LR990101.1, read as the reverse complement.
TCGACCTTTTAAAATCAAAACACCTGAGGCGTTTGTTTACATAATTATTATTGTACAACTTGTACAAGCCGAGCCGATTCGAATGAATTGGATTGGATTCGAAGTTTTCGAACGTATTTAGCATTATTAACAAACCTTGCCCTTAAGAACTCCGCGTTTTGTTAACGTATTGAACTCTTTGCTTTTTAAGTTCATTTTGTTTGATATAATCAATTGCTCAGCTTGAAAATTGGAATTAAAATATTAAATTTAGAATTGAAAAATAGAAATTTTGTTTTGATTAACGACAGTTATTAACAAATATTGACAATAATGACAATTGACACTGACATAATTGACTTTTTCACTGTGAAGCGATAGCTAGTAGCTAGGTAACAAGAAATTCTTCTAATCTCTTTCTCTAGACCTTTGTAAATTACACCTGTGAGTGTCTTTCATTATTTCATTTATTTTTATTATTTTTTTTTTTTATTTTTTATTTTTAATATTTTCATTATTTTCTTTCATTTTTATTAGTCTTTCATTCTTTTTAAAAACTTTTCTACTATATAAATTTAACATGAAATTATTTGTCGAACGGTAATCATTACTGTCACTGTCATCGCTAACGTCATTATCATCAATCAAACTAGGGATGTTCGTTATTAGAAAAACATCGATGTTGACATCTTTATCATAATCGAAAACCCAACATCGTTATTCGATATTTATCGAAAACCGAAACCGAAAAACTTGCACCGATTTTTGCATTAAGAATTGACAAAGAAATAAAATACAGTGCAAAATCGTTCGAAATTTATTAAGAAACACTACAAAATATTACATATTCGAGTATTTTTTTATCAATTGACTGAAGGAAAAGTAATTTTGATAAAGAAGAACCTTTTAATCTATTTCTTTGTTGATAAAGAGTAGAGCACATTGGTTTCATACATTTATTATGGTTAGAGACATATTTGTAGGTCGTGTCATGTCGTGTCGCGTTCTAAAGTTCTAATAAATGTATGAAACGATGGGCTTCTGGCGTGCCACGACATGTAAATGTGTTTCCAGCCTAGTTGCATTGGTCGTGCGTGAGGCCGTGAGTCAACATCGAAGACCGATTTCGTTAACATCGATGTTACGATGTTTTTCGTATACCAACATCGGTGTTAAAACATCGATGTTTTTGCTTTCAACATCGATGATCATCGAACATCGATGTGCATCGAGCATCCCTAAATCAAACAGAAAAAACAAAAATTAACCGCCTTCTTGTTTCACTGAGAGCGTTAAATTGTTTCCCTTTTGACTAATTTAATTTATTAATTTTATTTATTGTATCGTGATTGAAATCAGTGAAAAATGACCTCGTTCGATCTAAACTCGATTGGGTCAGCGTTGTCGGAACAGAAAAATGTGATGGGCGGCGTGGATTTTTCTGGAAAATCGCTCAAACTAAACACCGCCAAAGATGGTAAGTATACATGTATTTTACGATGGCTATTCCCCAAGTATTCCCCCTATTACTGTCTTTCAACTCGTAAATAACAATTAAAAATGAAAAGAATTTTTACTGTTACTAAAATCGTTGAATTTTGTTATAATATAGAACATAACCTCTGCGACAGAATAATTTTTCATAAATTTAACATTTAAATATGAAGAGAATGTTTACTGTTACTAAAATTGCTGAATTTTGTTAATTTTTGTTTTAATATAGGACATAATCTCTGCTAAAGAATAATTATTCTTATAAAGTAGCTTAGTAAGATTGCCAGCAGAACAGAGGTTCGAATGACGAATTTGAATTTCTGTTTCTGGTGTGGGTGTGTTGTGTTGTTGTCTTGTGTGTGTCCATGGCGCCCACGACACAGGGAATCCTAGTGTGGGGCTATGACTGTGAAGCATTATTTATTATATGTGTGTCAAAGAGTCATTTTTGTTACAAAAGTCAAAATTAGGCAATGATAGATGTTGCTTTGAGAGTTAAGTGTTATTCTATCCTCACTGCCAAGTATTTGAGGTATTATTGTTTTTTATTTCAACGAAATTGACCCACTGCTTTGAAAGAAATCCCTTTTTTTGTACATAGGGTCCACAGTAAAAAAATAAAATCTCAATTCATCAAAAAAAACTAGATTTCTTTTTCTATTTTTTCGTCGATAATTTTTGGTCTAGTTTCACCCTCTTTCGGGGTTGCACTTTTTCCCGGGACACGCTGTATCGTTATTCATAAAAACTCTTGCTTCCAGCTCAGCCAATAGTAGACGCGATCAACGCTTGCCCAAACTTGGAGCACCTCACACTGACGGGCAACACCCTGGGGGTGGAGGCGGCTGGGGCCATCGCGAAGGCGCTGGAACACCACCCGGAGCTGAAGGTGGCGCGGTTCTCTGACATGTTCACCGGTCGGATGAAGACTGAGATACCTCCTGCGTTGGTAAGTGACCAATCGTCCGTTAACACTTGTGCAATTTGATCGAAAAAGTGAAGCAACTATGGGCGCGGTCAATTCAATGGGGGCCATCCATAAATTACGTTACACGATTTTTAGGACTTGTTAAGTTTTAGCCCCTTGTCGCATTTTCAGAACCTTTTCCCGCTGATGTCATACATTTTTTTAATTTTTGTATTTAAAAAAAAGTTCTTTTTAATTTTTTTTTTATGATCTCATAGCGAGAGTGCTATATTATTCATAAGTATAAAATAGATCAAGTTTGTAAATTTTAAGTTTAGTATTCACATATAAATTTCGCGTTATGGATTTCAAATCTTAACCACTTCAGTCCAGTGACCCACACGTGGTACATTCCCATTAAAATGTGACGTCACAAACCTTTCGACCCCCTCTGCCCCTCGTCACACCATGTCACATTCCCGTGACACCCTCCCCCCATTAACGTGTGACAATACATAACCGCAAGTTAACGCTGTATCAGGTAAAATCAGGTGTTAGTTAGTAGTAACCCATTAATGACCCACTGGCGGGTCGGGTCTCCTCTCACAATGAGAAGGATGTAGGCCGCCGTCCACCACGCTGGCCTTATACGGGTTGGTGGACTTCACATGCCTTTGAGAACATTTTTTGTGAACTCTCAGGCATGCAGATTCCCTCACGATGTTTTCCTTCACCGTAACAGCAGGTGATATTTAATTTTATAAAGCGCACATAAATTTTTTACAGTCATCGGTGCGTGCCACTGGGGTTCGAACCCGGACCCCTCGATTATGTGGTCGAATTCTTAGCCACTGGGCTATCGCCGCTGTCAAAGTCAGGTGTAAATTTGTCACTGGGCTATCGCCGCTGTCAACGTCAGGTGTAAATTTGTCACTGGGCTATCGCCGCTGTCAACGTCAGGTGTAAATTTGCCACTGGGATATCGCCGCTGTCAACGTCAGGTGTAAATTTGTCACTGGGCTATCGCCGCTGTCAACGTCAGGTGTAAATTTGTCACTGGGCTGTCGCCGCTGTCAACGTCAGGTGTAAATTTGTCGCTGGGCCATCGCCGCTGTCAAAGTCAGGTGTAAATTTCAATATGTTTACAGAGCGCCCTCGGCGACGGTATGATAGCGGCCGGCGCTCGCCTCTCAGTGCTGGATCTCAGCGACAACGCGTTCGGGCCCATCGGAGTGGAGGGGCTGGCGAAGCTGCTGCAGAGCGACGTCTGTTCTCAGCTGCAGGTATGTACTTGTGTCGTTACTTATTGGCTCATCAACAAAATCATAAACAAAATGAGCAGATGACACTAGACTGATAGTGACACACGCGATTGCTGTCACGCGTGCTCGTTTAGCGGTCGAAAATTATACTGCAATATTCATAAAAGTTCATAATTGATTTTAAAAGAGTGCCGGGAGTTCTTTTCCGCCCGCTTTTTTCTCCTGGTCTACGTTAGCCTGAGGGGCGCCGAAAGCGGATGTTAGATGTAAGATAATATACCATCATGTATGACGTTCATTAAGTGTACACAACTCGTACCTGACAATGAATAAAAGACTTTGATTTTGATTTTTGATCAGTCGACTGTTACTGACACGGGCTGTCGCACGTGCTCATTAATCGGACGAAAGTTATACTGCACTAGCTTAGTATATAAGCACTGCATACTGCTTAGATTATAATTCAAGAGTGCTGGTGGGTCTCCTCTCACGTAGAGAGGGATGTAGGCCGGCGTCCACCACGCACCACTACTGCCCGTTGGTGGACGAACATGCCGCGTGAGAACATTTTTTTTATGTGAACTCTCAGGCATGCAGGTTTCCTCACGATGTTTTCCTTCACCTATAATTCATCTATAATAGTAGTAGGAAGATTGGAGGGGCAGGGCAGATCTCCCGCAAGGCGACGTCACCGCCCGGGGACCGCGGTCCGAATGTTGACTGCGGACCGTTTGTATATATGCACAGATGCTATGGAACTGTGATAGCGCGTTCGAGGATACGTGTTCCGATTGGCCAGTGCGGTGTGACGCGTGACGTGTTCCGTTGTTGACTACTCGCTGCTTGCGTCACGCGTGGTCAGCGTTGCGTGTGAGGCGCGCTCATATCACTGTACGTATCGCGCCGCTACAGGAGGATAACAGATATTTAAGTTGTATTTATATTTGTTTGCAACAGTTCGCACACGTGGAACTTGTTTTGGTATGGACCCACCACCCTCCCTTATCTCTCTGAGTAGGTGTATACCATAACAACTTATTCCAATAGTACACGACACGTGTTTCGCCCCAAAACGGAGCATCATCAGGTGATGTGGACTCTACAACGGTTGGTTGCTGAGCAGCTACTCAGAGAGATAAGGGAGGGTGGTGGGTCCATACCAAAACAAGTTCCACGTGTGCGGATTGTTGCAAAGAAATATAAATACAACTTAAATAACAATGGATTTCCGCAAAGTAACGCCCGATACAATATATTAGATAACAGATATGTTTATCGTTCCAGGAACTGCGACTCAACAACAACGGCCTGGGTATAGCCGGTGGCAAGTTGCTAGCCAAAGCGCTGTCGGCCAGCCCTCGTGCACTGAAGGTGTTCATAGCTGGCCGCAACCGTCTGGAGAACGATGGGGCGATCGCACTGGCTGAGGTGTTCCAGGTAAGGACACTTGGCGAGGTGATGATGCCTGGGGGCGGCCGTGCTCCGATGACGTCACGTCGGAGTGTTGTATATATGCCAGTGATGTAGAAAACTTCGATAGCGTGATTCAGGATCGTGTGGCGCCATCTGTCGACGGGTGGTGGAAGTCGTGTAACATTGCAAAGTGCTTATCAATGGACCCACTGGCGGGTGGGTCTCCTCTCGCGTAGAGGGATGTAGGCCGCCGTCCACCACGCACCACTACTGCCCGCTGGTGGGGAAACATGCCGCGTGAGAACATTTTTTTTTTTGTGAACTCTCAGGCATGCAGGTTTCCTCGCGATGTTTTCCTTCACCGTAACAGCAGGTGATATTTAATTTTATCAAGCGCACATATAACTTTTTTACAAAGTCATTTTTCAAAAATCAGTCGGAAGACTCCTTTGAGTGTTATTCGCTATACCTCGATTCAAATCGGAATGGCAGCGACGCGGCAAGCATTCCTAGTGTCAAATACATTTAGTCGATGCCATCTTTTATTTCACAGAACATGGGGACGCTACAAGAGCTCGCGATGCCACAGAACGGGATATACCACCCGGGCATATCGGCGCTGTCCGAGGCGTTCAAAAGCAACCCGGCGCTCGCCAGACTCAATCTAAACGACAACACCATCGGACACAAGGGCGCCGTGGCCCTCGCGTCGGCTATGGACAGGTTACACCATACACGTATTAAATTCAAAATTCAAATTCAAAAGCTTTCATTCATTGTCAGTAACCCATTCATGACCCACTACAGGGTCGGGTCTCCTTCTCGTAATGAGAGGTATGGAGGCCGCCGTCCACCACGCACCACTACTGCCCGTTGGTGGACGAACATGCCGCGTGAGAACATTTTTTTTGTGAACTCTCAGGCATGCAGGTTTCCTCACGATGTTTTCCTTCACCGTAACAGCAGGTGATATTTAATTTTATAAATCGCACATAACTTTTTTACAAAGTCATTGGTGCGTGCCACTGGGATTCGAACCCGGACCCCTCGATTCGAGGTCGAATTCTAAGCCACTGGGCTATCATCGCTGTAATATTACGTACTTATTCATTTATCATACGTCATTTTGTATTATACGTACGTCATACGTATTTATTCATTGTTAGGTACAATTTATGCACACTTAATGAACGTCATACATTTAACATTATACAAGCATCCGCTTTGATCGCCCCTCAGGCGAAACGCGGACTGGGAGAGAAAAGCGGGCGGAAAAAAACTCCCAGCACTCTTTTTAAAAGTAAATAAAACTTAGTCTATAGTGCAGTATGGCTAGGTCCAATAAAGGAACACACGTGACAGCTATCGTGTGTGTCAATATCGCCCCATTGCCGTCCGCTCACAAATAAATATTGATACATGGTGTATAGAAATAGCCTAGTGACTAACTATATAACTAACGACCAGAAAACCTAACACACTACAGTTCATTTTTAGGCTGTGTTACCACCAGGGATGTGCGAGGATGCGTAGCGAGCGATGCGTTTTTGAACAGCCAATAGATTGTTTTATTTCGTAAACAATCTTGGCACTACTTTTTATTGAAAACAAGTTTAAAATTATAAATTACTAGCTGACCCAGCAGGCTTCGCTCTGCCAATGATTTTTTTTATTTTTTTTTATTTTAATTTAATAGCCTATGTTACTCGGGGTGAATGTAGCTTTCCAATGGTGAAAGAATTTTTGAAATCGGCCCAGTAGTTTTTGAGTTTATTCGTTACAAACATACAAAAATACAAATGTTTCCTCTTTATAATATTAGTATAGATTATAGTTCCTAGAAATCTGTTTCAGCATTCAATGAAACTAGACTGTGCCCGCGGCTTCGTCCGCTTGGATTTTGTCTTGGTGCAGAGAACGATAACAAGTATCCTTTTATGCTTCACACTTTTACGCTATACCCTATATGTTAATCCAGGTTATGATCTATCTGTGTACCAAATTTCATCCAAATCGGTTCAGCCGTTGTTGCGTGAAAGAGTGACAAACATTCATCCATACTGACAAACATTCGCATTTATAATAGTACCTAGTAGGATTTGTTGTTAAATCTTAATATTTAGTTGTCAGTTTTGTTTTTATCGCAAATTAAAATAAAAAGGCACGCTAAGATTGTTTACCAAATAGGACAAGACGTGTAAATCAATGGACTATACATCTATTGTTTTTCCTTCAGACTGAAGAACCTGAAGAGTATCAACTTTGGAGACTGCTTGTTGAAGAGCAAGGGAGCCGTCGCCCTGGCGAGAGGGCTCAGAGACAACTCTATATTGTTGGAGGTAGGACTCTCGCGTCGTTACTAGTGGTGGTATATGTCGTTAGATAGATAGAAAATTAATAAGCTTTTAACGTGTTTTGCACGTTTAATTAATTTGGCCTTTTTTTAATTAATAAATAACGCTTCACACTCGTAGCCCCTCACTAGGATTCCCTGTCTCGTGTGTCCATGGCGCCCACACGAGACAACAACACACACACCCAGACCAGAAACAGCAATAGGGTATTACGGCCTATGTCAAAAAGCTTTATATAAATTCGTAAGTCATAAAAACCCATAAAAAATTGGAAAAAATTTTTTGCAAACAAATATTATGAAAAAAAAAGAATTTTCAATTTAAATTTCAAAAATCCCCGCGAAAACACGGTCTCGGCCGTCTCGGCGCTGCCGCCATGCTTGTGACGTCACTCGCAGTGTAAACAATACATCTCAGTAAAGGAAGAAAGTTGAGTTGTTTATTTACACTGCTAATGACGTCACGCCGATAGCTTGCATGGCGTATAGCGTTTTTGACATTTGAAAAACAGATTAACAAACCTGAATTTTAAAATTGAAATAACAAATGTATACTACATTTTTCAGAACAGAAATCACCATTTCTCACTTGCTTTTAACAAAATCTATCAATATTACATAATTTTGGATTTTTCCTTGCATGGTGCGAAATACCCTATTCAAATTCATCATTCAAACCTCTGCTCTGCTGGGAATCGAACCCAGGACCCTCCGCGCAGCGCAGCGGCGTCTTAACCACTGCGCCACTCGGGTCGTGGGACCACAGTCATCAGTCATCACTGTTCACGTCACCCTGTGTAAAGTGTTTCGTTCGTTCCAGTCGCTGGACCTGAGCTGCAACGAGATAGGCCGCGAGGCGTGCATGGAGGTGGTGGACGCGATCACATCGGACCCGGGCGGTGCGCGACAGCTGTCCCGGGTCGTGTTGGCTGGTGAGTGACCACACGCCCTTCCTTCCTTTCAGCCCTCGGTAGTCCACTGCTGGACACGGGCCTCCCCTAACCGACGCCACTCCGCCCGCTCCTGGGCGCTCTGAATGCAACGGTACCCGCTGTCTTCTTGGTGGTCGCCATTCGAGGACTTTTGTTCCCCATCGGTTGTCAGTCCTGCGAACGATGTGGCCAGCCCGTTGCCGCTTTAATTTGAAAACTTTGAAAAATTAAATTCAACTTCAAAAGCTTTTATTCATTATTAGGTACAATGAACGTCATACATTTAACATTATACAAGCATCCGCTTTGATCGCCCCTCAGGCAAAACGTAGACTAGGAGAAAAAAGCGGGTGGAAAAAAACTCCCAGCACTCTTTTAAAAATAAGTATGAATGAGCTATGTTGGTTACCTTCCTTCCTTCCTTCCTCCTTCCTTTCAGCCCTTAGTAGTCCACTGCTGGACACGCGCCTCCCCTAATCGCCGCCACTCCGCCCGCTCCTGGGCGCTCTGAATGCAACGGTACCCGCTGTCTTCTTCAGGTCGTCAGTCCACCTGGTGGAGGGCGGCCTGTGCTCCTCTTGCCTAAACGTGGTCGCCATTCGAGGACCTTCCTTCCCCATCGGTTGTCAGTCCCGCGAACGATGTGGCCAGCCCGTTGCCACTTTAGTTTGCAAACTTTGAGAGCTATTTCGGTCACCTTACTATTCATCATCATCTTATATATAAAATTCTCTTATATATAAAATTCTCATGTCACAGTTTTAGTTACCATAATAATATACTCCTCCCAAAACGGTTTGACCGATTTTTATGAAATTTCATATGCATATTCAGTAGGTCTAAGAATCGGCTACTGTCTATTTTTCATGCCCCTAAGTGATAAGGGTTGTCAACACCTAACATTTTTATTTTGATTTTTGGTCAATTTTTTTATTTTTATTTTTCAATAATGTGGCATCAAAAAATATACACAAACCTAAATTTTCACCCCTCTATCACCAACTCCTATTTTTTAATAGTCGATTTTTAACGCTCGATGACTTTAATGGCGAAACAACGTTCGCGGGGTCAGCTAGTTGTATTGAAACCAGTCACTATTGATGACTGACTGACTGACTGACTGATTGATTCACGGCCTGATATAATAATATTATTAATTATTGTTTCCAGGCAACAGTTTGGGCGGTGCGGCGAACAAGAAAATCATGCGAGACAAACTCGGCGAGTCTGCGCAACTCAGCGACGACGAGGACGGCAGCGAGGATGAGTGTGAGTTGGCTGCAACGCGTTCACAGCCCACTGTTGGGCGCGCGTCTGTCCCACGGCTGAGGGAGGCCTGGAGCGTACACCACGCTGCTCCAATGCGGTGCGGTGGAGAAACGCGTTCCGGCCAACCCGTGTCGGATGTTTTCTAACCGTCCATAGGCCTCCGACAAGGTTTAACGACTGCTATCGTATCGACAACAACCGGGACCGACGGCTCATCGCGTCCTCCGAAGCACGTCAGCGCGTGTAATTGGCCACTAGCGGTCACCCATCCAGCTGCTGACCGCGCCCATACTTGCTGCACTTGTTCCATCGCTGGCGACCTACTCACGCAGCGGGGCTATGAGTAAACCTTCGATCAACAATACACTAGATTTCGGGTCGGCGCAAAAAATACGTCTCGGTGAATAACAGCTCACTTGAAATGTGAGCTCTTATTTTATTTAGTTCGCTTGTAAAAGAGCCAATATAAACACGTGTCACAATGCCGCAATGTGCATTCAAAAGTTGCAAAAATAATGCCCGAAGGAACAATTTAACGGCCGGAGTGTCTTACTTTCGGTAAGTACATGTAGAATAAATTGTATTTTATGCTTTAAACTAACAAATAATATCAAATTTAAATCAAAATTGCCGATTTTATATCACCGCTACAAATGTTTGACCAACGTTGGCGCAAAATTGTGTGTAACAGAACAATAGATGCATGGAGTAGATTTGTATTGTAATAATTTTTTTGTTACTAGATCTTTAAAATGGTTAATACAAACTTTGTGTCTGTTTGTTGGACTTTCATAAGATACTTAGCTTTCCTTTTTTTATTTTAGCTTTCCGAGCAATCCGTTTACGTGTGCAGAATGCATCTCGACTTTCTATGGACATCAGTTTTAAAATTATATATTGACAAGAATGTGTTTCCTGGAGGAGATAAACACAATCACGAAATTAATTTACTCAAATCAGTGGTTCAAAAATTTATTGACGTCAGGTTACATTATATATGTAAAAAAGCTACCGATATTTAATTATTATTTTGATCTAATTATTGCACTAAACTGTACATGTATTATGAAGATTGTAAATATGAATATAAAGATATTGTGGAATTTAGTGATATTTTTATTTGTGACAAAAAACTATTGTCGATTCGCACTTTTACCACCCTTTGTTCCCATTCATCCACATCTGCACACAGTATGTCTAAACACGACCGTACTTTCAATATTAAGGTTTGTGATACCCTAAAACCCAGAAGAATCCCTTTGTTCACATTCATCCACATCTTAACACAGTATGCCTAAATACGACTACAATACTAACAACTACAACAGCGATAGACACCTTGGCCAAAAACATATTATACATACACATAAATAAACATACACACAACAAAACGGTAACAAAATAACATATAGGTATGTATGTATACTATCAAACATACTCGTAGATGCCCAAAATATAAATAATTTTAACTAAACTTTCCTGCATAATAATATACTAAATTATTTTTGTGTTCAACGCGACTCCATACCTTCTGTAGTTAAATTTGAGGAAGCAAACTGAAACGAAACCAAAGGATGTAACTCGCAAGGTAATAACGGGAAAAAGTACTTTATTTATAGTTTTTAAGGTTGATTTCACATAAAATGTTTTTTAACTTATGTCTTTTCATTTCTAAGTGACGGGAGTAATTTATTGCTTTGCTCGTTTTTCGTGACGAATGATTGTAAGAAAAAGAATATTTTGAAGATTTGCTACCTTATTGCTAGGCGTCATGGTTGTAATTAGGTTGAACTTACAACTGTTTTAAAACGTTTGTCTTATTTCGTTAGTAAACAAATGAAGATGTATAAGTATGTATTCACGCGGACAGTATAAGATTTGATTTTGTACGTGACCCGATATCTAGTGTATTGTTGATCGAAGGAGTAAACTGATCAATATAAGTCTTTTTAAAATGCTTTTAGCTGCATTACCCTTACTGTTGACTGTCAAAGAAGTGTTGGTACTCGTAAGTGGAGGTAGCTCAGTGGCTAAGAATTCGGGCTGTTACTTCAGGGGTGCAGTTTCGAATCCGAATGGTACGCACCAATGACCGTATGTGTGTTTTATAAAATTAAATATCACCCGCTGTTACGGTGAAGGAAAACATCGTGAGGAAACCTGCATGCCTGAGAGTACAGAAAATGAGAGTTCACAAACAAAATGTTCTCACGCGGCATGTTCGTCCAGCAACGGGCAGTAGTGGTGCGTGGTGGACGGCGGCCTACATCCCTCTCACAGTGAGAGGAGACCCACCCGCCAGTGGGTCATTAGTGGGTTAACAATAAAATAGCCACCAAAGCTAACCAAATTTAATTATGTCTCAATTTTCAAATTCACAGACATGTCAGGCTCCGAAGAAGAGACGGACGCGTCTGATGGAGAAGGTACTACTGATGAAGAAAACTCGGAGGACAGCGCCACAGAGGACGCCCAGCATCTGGACACCACGGCGGACATGGGGCGGGTTATCGAACTGGACACTTCAGGTGAGATGTCTGATGGAGAAGATGGAGAAGTTGGAGAAGATTCGTCTGATGGTGATGTCGCTACAGTTACCGAACTAGTTTTTTTAAAATTGAGGATTATGTTGGAGAAGACTGGTCTGATGAAGAAGTGTGATGTCGCCACAGTTACCGAGCTCGACTTAAGAATTGAGTATAATGGAGAATCTTGTGAAGATTGGTCTGGTGGAGAAGTGTGTCTGTCTGTCTGTTTGTGATTCGGTCGTGGCGCCGTAGCTCGCGAACGGATGAAGCGATTTCAATTTAGTTTTTTTGCATGAAAGGTGAGTTACGGCCGAGTGTTCTTAGACATGTTTGATGAAAATCGGTTGAGTCGTTTAAAAGTTGTGGGGGGTGAAAGTGGGGAAGAATAACCGAACGTCTGCAAATATAATCGAATGGGGTCTCAAATGAAAGCGCATCAAGTGCACATTACGAAATAATATGTTCAATGAATTTTTTTATGTCCTTTTTATTTGTCTTTGTAAAATATTATTGTGTTGTTGAGCGGTGATAGCCCAGTGGCTTAGAATTCGACCTCGAATCGAGGGGTCCGGGTTCGAATCCCAGTGGCACGCACCAATGACTTTGTGAAAAAGTTATGTGCGCTTTAAAAAAAAATTAAATATCACCTGCTGTTAACGTGAAGGAAAACATCGTGAGGAAACCTGCATGCCTGAGTTGATAAAAAAAAAATGTTCTCACGCGGCATGTTCGTCCAGCAACGGGCAGTAGTGGTGCGTGGTGGACGGCGGCCTACATCCCTCTCATTGCGAGAAGGAGATCCGACCCTGTAGTGGGTCATTAATGGGTCACTGACACATTGTGTTGTTTCAGGAACTGAAGAAATATTATCGGAAGCGGCCAGGTTCATGAAGGAGCCGACATTAGAGAACTTTTTGAAATTGGGACCCAACGCGGCCGACGTCTTAGAAGCACATATACAGGTCTGTGGCAAGCAATTGTTTATTTATATGTCGTAGTGACATATCTGAAGCTATGGCTCTGTGGGCATGCATCCGACATAGTGGGTGACCCCGGGCAACACAGGAGGACATATCACTTAATCAGGTGGATTGAAACTGCACTTATTATTGTAATCGAACAGACACGTCCGCTTCACGAGTTCTCCATTACCGCGAGATTCCCGCCAACCGGCCGTATCCAAGCATGAGCCATGACATTTACAAGTGACATTGACATCTGTCATCAATGTTCGGATAATAGTGCCGCGGCCATACTTCCGTTCGCATCATAACAACTGTCATTCTCCGACATATATATGATGTGGTAGTAATATCGTAGAGTCGTGATAGTCCAATGGGCAAGGATTTCGATTTAATAAAGAGATCTCTAAGTATACTATCTCTAGGTTTACTCATTTGCTATTAGTATTTCTACCCCTCCCTTCTATTATAAACTACCGGTTGAAATTATGTTATAATATGTATGTATATCAGTGAAAACTTTTAAATGCCTTGGCCTTCGTTATGTTATTATTTACACCACTGTCTGTTATGTTAGCTGTAAGTTTTCCTATGAATTGTAAAATAAAATAAAATACCCTGTAGTAGTAGGCTAGTAGGACTGATAACGACACCGGGAAAAAAGCGGATGGAAAGAAACTCCCAGTACTTTTTTGAAATCAATTATTATTTAAATGCTAAACGATGAGTGTTAGGTACATTGGTTCACTATGTTTATATACGGGCAGCGGTGATAGCCCAGTGGCTTAGAATTCGACCTCGAATCGAGGGATCCGGGTTCGAATCCCAGTGGCACGCACCAATGACTTTGTAATAAAAGTTATGTGCGATTTATGAAATTAAATATCACCTGCTGTTACGGTGAAGGAAAACATCGCGAGGAAACCTGCATGCCTGAGAGTTCAAAAAAAAAATGTTCTCAAAGGCATGCGAAGTCCACCAACTCGCAGTAGGCCAGCGTGGTGAACGGTGGCCTACATACTTCTCATTGTGAGAGGAGACCCGACCCTGTAGTGGGTCATTAATGGGTACTGACATATACGGGCAGCTCCAAATTTAACATGAAAGCTAATTAAATTTGTTTCTGCATAGTGGTTTCATACGCCATCGTATTTCAGGTGTCAGTGCTACCCGATAGAACCTAGAGTTAACCATGAATTAGTTTTTTTTTTATTTTTCCGCTTCATGGCAATTTGTTAAGCCAACAAGTTACAACAATAAGCCGCTTCTTTGTTTGATTTCATCAGATGTGGTTTTCTTTGACGACCCAAGTGGCGCAGTGGTTAAGATACCGGTGCGCTGCGCGGAAGGTCCTGGGTTCGATTCCCAGCAGAGCAGAGATTTGAATGATGAGTTTGAATTGCTGTTTCTGGTGTGGGTGTGTTGTGTTGTTGTCTTGTGTGTGTCCATGGCGCCCACGACACAGGGAATCCTAGTGTGGGGCTATGAGTGTGCAGCGTTATTATTATTTATTATTATATTATCTTTAGCTTTTTTAACTGTTTTTTTTCCCAGTCGCTAGAAGACTCGTCGTCGACAATAGAGCGGCACATCGAAGCGTTCCTGTGCGTGTGCGGCCTGTCGAGCGACGCGCGCGCCGCCGCCGCCGCGCGCCGTCTCTGTCGCGCGGCGTGCGAGCGAGCGGGACGCACGGCCGCCGTGTGGCCGCTCGCGAACACCGTGCTCGCCGGACTGGGACTGATCAAGGTGAATAGGGTGTTACGGCCTATGTCGAAAAGCTTTTTATATGAATTCGTAAGTCATAAAAACACATAAAAAATTTTTTGCAAACAAATATTATGTAATAAAATACTTTACAATTTAAATTTCAAAAATCCCCGCGAAAACACGGTCTCGGTCGTCTCGGCGCTGCCGCCATGCTTGTGACGTCACTCGCAGTGTAAACAATACATCTCAGTAAAGGAAGAAAGTTATACTCCATTGTTTATTTACACTGCTAATGACGTCACGCCGATAGCTTTCATGGCGTATAGCGTTTTTGAAAAACAGATTAACAAACCTGAATTTCAAAATTGAAATCATAAATGTATACTACATTTTTTATAACAGAAATCACCATTTTTCACTTGCTTTTAACAAAATCTATCAATATTACATAATTTTGGATTTTTCCTTGCATGGTGCAAAATACCCTATTGGGAACAATGGCCATAATAATAATTTTGAACGCTATGTAATTAGTCCCACTCATTGTTCATTGTGGAGGAGAAACGACCGTGTAGTGGGTCATTAATTATTATTAGTGGCACTATCAAATAGTGTAATAATACAGGATGTGTTTTATTTTGCGTATCTCCGCGCCGATGCCCGCCTTTAATCAGATAAATTGCCTTCCAGTCCGAGAACAAAGAGTTCAAGATCCGCTGGCGGCTGCCGCACTGCTACGCGCTGCTGTCACAGGAGATGCAGGCCTCGTACTTCCCGACGCGGCTGCGCGACACTCTCCAGTTCTTCATCCGCGCTAAAAGCAGCGCCCTGCCGCCCGAAGCGCGCGCCGCGCTCGACGCCTCTTTCTACACTTAAAATAAGCTTTTTACGCTATACTTGTGTTTTATTTACCCTAAAACCCAATTTTCAGGCGCTTAGGTCGAAACAAGACGAAAACACTGCAAAATAGGTGTAATAAAATTCGAATGGAATGGCAAAAAATAATTGAAAATCAAACCTTATTTGAAAATCGAATTGTAATAGAAATAGTACAGAACATGAAGTCGGCAAAAAATTAAAAATGGAATGATGACGAAAACACAAATTCCTTCTAAATTTTTGTGGATGGAATCAAAATAAAAATCAAGAATTACCTACACACTTCAAAACAAAAGACAATCTATACTTATCATAAAAAAAATACTCTACTACGAGCATTACGAGAGTGTGGAATCATATAACGTTGGTTGGATTGGATATTATATACAGTCTAAATTATTACTCGACTAGTTATAATATTATAAACTATAAAATTCAAATGAAATCGAACAAATAAAAATAGTTGAAATTTGAAGAATCAAAATTCAGATTATTAATTTTATTTGTCGAATTGTTGATAAAAGGTCAGAATTATATATAATCTGTATCTGAAAAGTGTTCGATATATTTATCTGTGATCTGATTGTGTCAAGATGACATATATTTGATGGGATTTGTCAATGTCAATTGTCAATTTAAATAAATATTTTTATTTATTAACCTCTACAGAAAGAACTTGTAAAATAGAAACAATTAATTAATTAATAAAAATAAGCATAAGCGTAAAAATTATTTATGTAAGTTTTTTATTACATTGTTTCTTATGACTAATATAATATACCTTGAATGCTTATAAAGAAAAGTTCGTCATTTTATACTTATTTACTACCATTTAATCCATCAGTGACCCACCGGCGCGTCGGGTCTCCTCTCACAATCAGAAGGATGTAGGCCGCCGTCCACCATGCTGGTCTAGTACGAATTGGTGGGTTTTTAACTGTAATTTAACATTTTTTTAGACCAATAAGCATGGCAGACACTTTAAAAATCGAAGTCCACTTCGGAGGCGGTGCTGAGCTATTATTCGACAAAGTCAAGAAGAGAAGCATAGAGCTGCCGGCATTAGACAAGTACTTCCCAGAGAGTGACCATCAGAAGTGGCTCATAAAGGACTTACTAGTGTGGCTAAAAGACAACTTATTGAAGGAGCGACCAGAGCTTTTCCTACAGGTATTTGTCTGTAACCCATTATTGACCCACTACAGGGTCGGGTCCTCACACAATGAGAGGGATGTAGGCTCTGGCTTAATGTGGGTTGGTGGAATTCACAATGCTTTGAAAAATAGAAATTTCTACTATCTGCGTCACATTCTTTTCAGATTTCCCCACCGTTTTTACCTTATACTTATACGATCATATGAAAACTTAAATGAGCCAAAACTGTCCAGCTGTTCTCGAAGTCTGATTAATTTTTAAGTCTATACTAATCCCTATGGATTAGGGACCAGTACGGAAACCCCTTATCTACTTGGATAGACAGTCTAAATTAGAGAGGGGATCATGCCTGGTCTACAAACATTAAAATAATATTTGACGGCACTTCCATAAATCATAGAGTTAGTGGAACGCAAATGAATGACATTTGAAGTTTCCCACTCTGAGGCAACTCCGGGCGCTAGTGCACAAAAGCGCGTGAAAGTGAAGATGGTGCTAAAAATAAGAAATTCGGTGGTGTCGTGCGAGTGCATTACGACATTACGTGTTCGGTGGAGTGTCAATGATTTTGTGTGATTAGTTCATTGTTACTTTTGTTTGACTATTAGTCAGTGATTCTATCGTTTGTAATACAACAAGGCTACTTTTTATTCTCCTCGCCAGATCTACCTACTCCTACGCCTACCCAATAATATCCACCGTGAATTATAATATTGAGTCACAGAAAAATAATGATAGACACTGATAAATGATCCTGTGCCTTTATATTTGTTTCTTACAGGGTGATTCAGTCAGACCAGGGATACTAGTGCTAGTCAATGACGCAGATTGGGAACTATTTGGAGAGTTGGACTACGAAATACAGAATAATGACGTCATCACATTTATATCTACTCTACATGGAGGATAAATAAATAGTTTTTTATTGATTTTTTGTCTCATTTCTTGTCCTGTGACTTGTGGTTTAGTGGTTAACGATCCTATGCCAGAGGTTGTGGGTTCGATTGCCACCGAGTACAAATATTTAGCGTGCATGACGTCATAGCGTCACGCCACAACGTCACGGATCACGAATGTAATTTACTATCAAAGCGCACCAATAAAAGATTCACATCAAATTTAAGTGACGTAAGAGTGCATGATGTCAAAGCGTCACGCCACTTGAGTCTATTTCTATTCAGAGCGCACCAATAAATGTTTCACATCAGATTTGTACGATATCATGGTTGAATTTCGACCGTAATTTTTAGTGAATTTTAGTAAGACATAATTATTGTCTGCCCGCATAGGGTAGACTGTCTTGCATACCTGTCAGCTTATAATTTACAGGTACCTATGTAAGACAGTTATGCCTATTCCTTACAAGAGTAGATATTCTTCACAAGACTCATTTGCTAAACAAATACGAACTTCAAACAACAATATCACAGAACCAATTAATATTTTGAATACACACGACAAAGTCATTCTTACTTTACTGATTCTAAGCCAATTACACACGGTGGGGGCTTCACGCTTCGCGCGAAGGGGTGATTCAAATGTCAAAAATATGATCCTTTGCCTGATAATTCGATTTTGGGCCCTTTGAAACGGCTGTGTTCTTAAAGCGAGGGTTAAAAGGTTTTATCAGTTTAGTAGTTCCATTTTTTTATTATTCGATGTGGCAAGAGAAAATGTAGGTACTTACAAATAGCAGAATGGGTAGCATTTCCCATTTGCCGGGTCGCGACCCGGTACCGGGCAGTCAAAATAAAATACCGGCTCACGATAAATATAGAAGCCGGCTTAATTTTCCGCGAACTTGGATTCTTTATCAAAATAACCAGCAGCTCCATACTTTGCACCAAACTTAGTGACTAAATACGAGTAGGCGATACAAAAGTATGTAGTAATACAATCTTTTTCTAATAAATCTCTATTATTTTACCTAATGGAACCAGTTTGGAATTCTTATAGGTCTGTGAATAAAATTTAGATACTTATTACTTTTTTGAAGTCGATTTATGTAATTTTTTTAAATTATTTTTTTCACATTTCTTTATCACATAAAATAAGTCATGCTGTTAATTGCTGTTGACAAAGGAGTTATCTCTTCAGTAAGCAATAGCTATTTATTCATGATCTACTCGTATCTACCCCTATCCTATATAATTTGTGTTGGTTGGTCGTCTAATCCCTCACCTTCGAAGAGGCGACGCTTACACGCTAGATACAGCCATCAGTCCACGTCTGAACAGATAAGCCCCCTTATTTAAAGCTTGCTTTACTGTTAGTGTGTTGGCTCGAAATGTTATAAAGAATTAAATGTTTCTAAGAGGTTGAGTATAAAATGAAATTAATTAATGAATAGTGTTTTTTTTAACGATCTACGGAGTATAAGACGACACATTTAAAGGGACACGTTAGGATTCCCTGTGTCGCGGGTGCCGTGAACACAACAAGATAAGAAAACAGCTATGATACACACAATTACATTACAATACAAAAGCAAATGTCATCTTCTGTATCGGCGAAGGAAAAATCGTGAGGGTTCCTACCAGGACTGAAAGTTCTCATAGGTATGTGAAGTCCACTAATCTGCACTAGACCAGCATGGTGGGCGGCGGCCTACATCCTTCTCATTGTGAGAGGAGACCCGACCCTGTAGTGGGCCACTATGGGTTGGCGACGAAGTGAATTTATACAGTTTGGTTAAACCAAGCGTCTCACCTGGATTTTAGGTAACATAACAACATACATAGGTAATAATACAATCCTATACGTTTTGAACAAGCCCAAAGCCACAATCTTATCGAATTTCATTAAATTTCTCCGCTGAAATGGTCGTATTTGCGTAATAAATTTACAGATAGTAGGCAGTTGTAGCGGTGATAGCCCAGTGTCTTAGAATTCGACCTTGAATCGAGGGGTCCTGGTTCGAATCACAGTGGCACGCACCAATGACTTTGTAATAAAAGTTATGTGCGATTTATGAAATTAAATATCACCTGCTGTTACGGTGAAGGAAAACATCGTGAGGAAACCTGCATGCCTGAGAGTTCACAAAAAAAAAATGTTCTCAAAGGCATGTGAAGTCCACCAACCCGCAGTAGTGGTGCGTGGTGGACGGCGGCCTACATCCCTCTCATTGTGAGAGGAGACCCGACCCTGTAGTGGGTCATTAATGGGTACTGACTGACTGAGGCAGTTGTTATGCCCAGATAAATAAAATACAGTAATTTAATTAATTCAAATACTCGTAATAATTCGCCCGACAATGAGCAGCCGATGTGGCGTCTTCCGCCACTTGTTAAGAGACGGCACACGATCCTGAATCACGCTATCAAAGTTTTCTACATCGCTGGCATATATACAACACTCCGACGTGACGCAATCGGAGCACGGCCATTCCCCACGTATTATCACCTCGCGTGGTGGGAGATCTTTTTCCAAAAAATGCTTCAAAAGAACGCTCCTTCTAAGCCGGCAACGTACTGGCGCACTATTCTGCTCGTGTCCATAGTCACGGTCACTTACCATCTGGTGGCATATTTGCCTGTTTGTCTGTATTTTGCTTTGAATAAAAAATATACTTTATACTACTTTGATAAAAATATAGATCAGTCAGCCATTCCTTTGTAGCGGCGCGATACGTACAGTAATATGAGCGCGCCTCACATGCAACGCTGACCACGCGTGACGCAAGCAGCGAGTAGTCAACAACAGAACACGTCACGCGTCACACCGCACTGGCCAATCGGAACACGTATCCTCAAACGCGCTATCACAGTTCCATAGAATCTGTGCATATATACAAACGGTCCGCAGTCAACATTCGGACCGCGGTCCCCGGGCAGTGACGTCGTCTGGCGGGAGATCTCCCCTTTTCCTCCAAACCTTCTTCTGAGAATAACTTATACGCTTGTAGGTGCACTGCCTACATGTTTTATAAAATACACATTTTATAAACTATTTACACATTTTTACACACAAATAATAATTAACAAATATAGTTAAATAAAACGTTCACATAATATATAAAACTATATAACTCACTATATAAATATAAAAACTAATATTACATACTTATATATTATTTACAATATAATATTATTTACAATATAATTTACATATTTACAAATCAATAAGAAATAAATATTTACACAATATCATACGTCGTAAATAATTGCCGGCGCACTGCATGATACAATGCAAACGCGCACCGAACCTGTGGTCCCGTTACCTCCGAGCGTCCGAGCTACCGATCACGGCAATTGCGCGTGCGCATTCAGTCGATCGCAACTCACCGTACGTAGTATCCGCGTCGCCCGTCGCACTTGTATACCTTGCTTTCGCGCTTCGGCTTACGTGCTTTGTAATAGTAATTATTGTATCCGCTATTCATCTGCTTACTTCTTCTCATCTTTTCCTTCTGACTTTCTTAATTGGTTGTGGTTGTGTGGACTATTGTGTGTATGTGAATAAACTGTGTGGTTGTGCATTCAGGACGTATCATTTCATGGACCCATTACTAGTATAACCTACACGTGAGTACACACCTACATCTCTCGCCCGCACCAATCACCTAAACTGGTGACCCACTCCGAACGCAAAACAAGATGAGTAGCAGCAGTGACGAGTCAGTAAAATCTGTCGCTACAGCGCATGGTAGCGGCCATGTTAATACACGCCCGCGACGCATGAAGCGCGTTTCCACTGCACCCGAAAATGACGGACCGTCAAATGACGGATTACGATCACCCAAAGTGCCACCATTTTCACCGGACGATCCAGAGATTTGGTTCGCACTTTTAGAAGGGCAATTTAACATTTTAAACATTACGGATGACACAATAAAATTTTCATCAGTCATTTCCAACATCGATATCCAGCACGCCAAAGCCGTAAAAGATGTAATTGTCAATCCGCCACCGAATTTTCGCTACGAAAAAATTAAAAGCGAACTTATTCGACGCTTATCAGCGTCATCCGAAGAGAAGGTCAAGCAGCTTCTGACACGAGAGCAACTAGGGGATAGGAAGCCATCGGAATACCTCAGAGTCCTGCAAGATTTAGCCGCATCATCCAACATACCTGATGGATTTTTAAGGACCCTGTGGAGCGACCGGCTTCCCAAGAGTACCCAAACTGTCCTCGCATCTCAGCCCACCCACTCTTTGGAGCAGCTCGCGGAACTGGCAGACCGCATCCACGAGATCACTTCGCCCACACACCACGTTGCATCGACTTCCTTCAGTCCAGCGCCCGTTCACCCTTCAAGTGAAATCGCCGAACTGAAGAAAATGGTGGAGCAACTGGCGATCAAATTGGACGAGCATACCCGTTCGCGTGACGCCTATTGTGGACGATCCAGACGTACTAGACGCCGTTCCTCATCACGCCCGCGTACCAGATCTCGTTCCAACTACGAGAAGTACCCGCTGTGTTGGTACCACGCAGTACACGGGGACAAGGCGAAGAACTGCATCAAGCCCTGCGACTTCGGAAAGGCGGGAAAAGCTACGGGGAATCGTTAATGGCGACCAACGACTGCCCCACTTCCTCAGGTCGCCTCTTTGTCACTGACCGCAGCACAAACACCCAGTTCCTCGTTGACACAGGCAGTGACCTCTGTGTATACCCTCGATCTGCACTTGGTGAACGCCGGACCAGGTCAAATTACCAGCTTTGCGCGGCCAATGGGACTGTTATCGATACTTTTGGTTTTATTGATCTTAATTTAAATTTAGGTTTAAGACGCAATTTCGCTTGGCGCTTTATAGTAGCAAATGTAACAAAAGCTATCATAGGTGTTGATTTTTTATGTCACTTCAACCTTGTAGTAGACTGTCGTAATCAACAGCTAATAGATAACACTACAACTTTGTGTACCAATGCAAAATTTGCTAACGATGAAATTTTTTCTGTTAAAGTAGTGACCGGCGACTCGCGTTTTCACAGCATTTTAAATAGCTACCCGGAGATAACGAGACCAGCAGGTACGGTGAAAAATAATTTAAAACACTCAACAGTACACCACATCCGTACTACACCTGGCCCTCCCATATCATGTACACCCAGAAGATTGTCACCTGAAAAACTTAAAATCGCGAAACAGGAATTCCAACTTATGTTGGACAATGGAACCGCTCGCCCTTCCGAGAGTCCTTGGGCGTCGCCTCTTCACCTCGCGCCTAAGAAAGATAACGGTTGGAGACCATGCGGCGATTATCGCATGCTTAACGCGCGTACTGTTCCTGACCGTTATCCTATTAGGCACATCCAGGATTTTGCACACTCTATTTCAGGTTGCACTGTATTCTCGACAATCGATTTGGTCAAGGCATACAACCAGATTCCTGTGAACCCTGACGACATTCAAAAAACCGCCATTACGACTCCCTTCGGTCTATATGAGTTCCCATATATGACCTTTGGGTTACGTAACGCAGGTCAGACATTCCAACGGTTCGTCGATGAGATGACTCGAGGCCTTGATTTCTGCTACTGTTACCTGGACGACTTTTTGGTATTTTCCAG
This sequence comes from Erynnis tages, assembly GCA_905147235.1. Lineage (NCBI taxonomy): Eukaryota > Metazoa > Arthropoda > Insecta > Lepidoptera > Hesperiidae > Erynnis > Erynnis tages. Next base: position 369,754 of record LR990101.1, on the reverse strand, counting down.
GACTGAGGAAGAGCACGAGGATCACCTTCGTCAGCTGTTCAGCCGAATGAAGGAATACGGCCTCCTCATAAATACCGGAAAGTGCGTCTTTGGAGCAGGCGAAGTCAGTTTCCTCGGGTACCGTGTTTCCTCGTCAGGTACCAAACCGTTGGAATCGAAAGTCCAGGCAATTCAGGAGTTCCCGGTGCCTAAAACCATTAAAGAACTTAGGCGATTTCTGGGTATGATGAATTTTTACAGACGATTCATACCTCATGCCGCTACAGTTCAAGCACCCCTGAATGCCCTGTTGTCTGGTCCTGTGAAGGGATCCCATCCTGTTTCCTGGACAGGCGAAACTCTTGCCGCTTTCGAGGAATGCAAGCAGAGCTTATCTAAAGCCGCAATGCTAGCACACCCAGACTGTCAGGCAAAGCTTGCTGTGGTGACGGATGCATCAGATCTCGCCATGGGCGCGGTGTTGCAGCAGTACAAAGATGGTGATTGGCAACCTCTCATGTTCTTTTCACGCAAACTTAGCCCGGCGCAACAAAAATACTCGCCGTATGATCGCGAATTGCTTGCCATCTACGAAAGCATTAAATACTTTCGACATATGCTGGATGCCAGGCACTTCGTGATCTATACGGACCATAAGCCACTAAGTTTCGCGTTCAGTGAGAGGAAGTCCAATTGCTCACCTCGCCAATTCAGGTATCTGGACTACATCTCCCAGTTCACCACCGACATACGACACATCTCCGGCAAAGACAATGTCGTTGCCGATACTTTGTCGCGTGTGGAAGAACTGGAGATGCCGATAGACCTAGACCTGCTAGCTTCTTCACAAGCGACTGACACCGAGTTGGCTGGACTGCTTGCAGATGATAAATCTTCCCTCAAGCTCCAAAAGTTGCGCCTACCCAATACCAATACTGTCCTCTACTGCGATGTCAGCACTCCACACATACGACCTTTCGTGACGACAGCATTGCGGAAGCCATTGTTCGACAGCCTACACAGCTTAAGCCATCCAGGTGCCAACGCATCTACCAGGCTAGTCGCAGAGCGATTTGTTTGGCCTGGAATGCGTAAGGACTGTCGTCAGTGGTCCCGACATTGTTTGGCATGTCAGCGTTCAAAAGTAAACCGCCACGTGTCGGCACCTCTTGGCACATTTAGTTTGCCTCGCACCAGGTTTGCTTTTATTCACGTCGACATAGTTGGCCCACTTCCACCTTCTCGAGGCTACCGCTACTGCCTCACTATCGTAGACCGATTCACGCGGTGGCCCGAAGCCATGCCTATGGTGGACATGACAGCCGAAGCCGTCGGGAAGGCCATAATATCTTGGATATCCAGATTTGGATGCCCACATGATATTGTCACCGATCGCGGTCGGCAGTTTGAATCCGCACTCTTCCAATTTCTCGGAAGAATGATAGGATTCAAGCACCGGCGAACAACCGCGTATCACCCGGCGTGCAACGGCATGGTCGAACGGTTCCACCGGCAACTTAAATCGGCCATCATGTGTCACAACGACGCCAACTGGTCCGACATGTTGCCCTTGGTGCTATTAGGCATAAGAGCCTCATATAAAGAAGATCTCGGAGCATCCTCGGCAGAGCTGGTGTATGGCGAGCAATTGCGTTTACCTGGCCAGTTCTTTGAGCAGATGGACTTAGGCGACATTGACGTATCGGATTTCGCGTCACGTTTACGCAGTTGCATCGATAAACTGAAACCCACTCCGGCGTCCCGCCATAACAAAGGCAAGACATTCGTCCACAAAGACCTTCTTCGATCAAGTCATGTCTTCCTTAGAGACGACACAGTACGCGGAGCATTACAACCCCCCTACACTGGTCCTTTCGAAGTACTAAGTAGAGGTGACAAAACTTTTAATATTAACATGAAGGGTAAAAGTGTCACGGTATCCGTAGACCGACTAAAACCGGCCTACATACTTTCGGACCCTCTCTCTTCTAGTCCTCCTATTCCAAACACCACTCCTTCACCCGCGCCAAATCCTATTATTTCTACCCATCACAGTGATGTTCAGAGAACTACACGCAGTGGGCGCGTAGTCAAATTCCCTAACTACTATCGCCCGTAGTAACGGTCTGGGAGGGGAGTGATGTAGGTGCACTGCCTACATGTTTTATAAAATACACATTTTATAAACTATTTACACATTTTTACACACAAATAATAATTAACAAATATAGTTAAATAAAACGTTCACATAATATATAAAACTATATAACTCACTATATAAATATAAAAACTAATATTACATACTTATATATTATTTACAATATAATATTATTTACAATATAATTTACATATTTACAAATCAATAAGAAATAAATATTTACACAATATCATACGTCGTAAATAATTGCCGGCGCACTGCATGATACAATGCAAACGCGCACCGAACCTGTGGTCCCGTTACCTCCGAGCGTCCGAGCTACCGATCACGGCAATTGCGCGTGCGCATTCAGTCGATCGCAACTCACCGTACGTAGTATCCGCGTCGCCCGTCGCACTTGTATACCTTGCTTTCGCGCTTCGGCTTACGTGCTTTGTAATAGTAATTATTGTATCCGCTATTCATCTGCTTACTTCTTCTCATCTTTTCCTTCTGACTTTCTTAATTGGTTGTGGTTGTGTGGACTATTGTGTGTATGTGAATAAACTGTGTGGTTGTGCATTCAGGACGTATCATTTCATGGACCCATTACTAGTATAACCTACACGTGAGTACACACCTACATCTCTCGCCCGCACCAATCACCTAAACGCTAAATAGATGCCGTCGAAAAAATCCAATTTCATATTTCAAGAAACAATACTGAAAACAAAACGCTATATTAATAAACAATATTGGCAGAACGTTTCTGCGAATTTGATTTCCAATAAACACTATTTATATTATCAATATAAGTCGTGAGTGTCCCTTTTAGATATTAATTGAGTAATAATACACTTCAAAGGGCCCATTTTGATTCTGTAAGGGCTTCGATCAACGACCCTCCCTTCTGGGAAGGGTATGACTGACTATTTGACATATTTTATTCGGTGATCAAAAAGCGGTGATAGCCCAGAATTAGGTTTAGAATTCCACCTCGAATCGGGGGGTCCGGGTTCGAAACGACCTGAATGGCGCAGTGGTTAAGACGCCGGTGCGCCGCGCGGAGGGTCCCTGGGTTCGATTCCCAGCAGAGCAGGGATTTGAATGATGAGCTTAAATATTATGTTTCTGGTCTGGGTGTGTCGTGTTGTTGTCTTGTGTGTGTCCATGGCGCCCACGACACGGAATCCTAGTGTGGGGCTATGAGTGTGAAGTGTTATTTATTTATTGAACCCTAATGGCACGCACCAATGACTTTGTAAAAAAGTTATGTGCGCTTTATAAAAATTAAAAGCATGTAATAAATAAGTATCACCTACTGTTACGGTGAAGGAAAACATCGTGAGTAAACCTGAGAGTTCACAAAAAAACGTTCTCAAAAGTATGTGAAGCCAACCAACCCGCATTAGGCCAGCGTGGTGGACTAACCCCTATCCCATTGTGAGAGGTGACCTGACCCTGTAGTGGGTCATTAATGTGTTGCTGACGTTCGGTGTTAGTGACGTAGTATCTCATCCAGAGTTACGAACCTTACCGCCTCTAACCCGTCGTAAAGCAGCATATTCTTCATGTGTGTTGTTTCGGCTGGGGAGGTGTGGTTGCCGGGGATACTTTATTTGAGGCGAACTTAGTCCTCATGAAAGGATATACAACCTCAGATACAATTTCTCTCTATTTGAGGTTGGATGCGGGCGTCCATGGGCTGCAGTGAACACTTAACATCAGGTGGCCTGTACCCTTAGTCTGAGTTTTAGCGATACAGAAACGAAACGTTTGTGCGTTTCGTTTTGGATTACTACACAGGAGTCCACAGTGTAATAACAATAGAGGTAAAAGATTTTGAGAGGAGTTAAAAAATTTAAAATCAAATTTTTTGTATGGAGTGAAAGATATGAATACTTATCGTTAGACATTATAATACGAACAAATATTTAATATCTACGGGATAATATTAGTTCGAAATTTTACAGTGCATTACGGCCAATTCACTGTTACTATGTTACGTTAATATTATTAAACATTGAAAGAGTGTTAATTAAAAATGAAGCAATTTTTGTGATGATTTATATAATGCTTTATTAATTTTTTAACTCTTCTAAAAATCTTTTTCCTCTGTAGGTTATTACACTGTGCATTTTCGTCTGGTAAGCTGTGTATGTGTGCGTTTCGTTTCGGAACTGCTAACACTCAGACTAAGGGTATACCCGCTGGCTACTCAATAACTATTAAAACAAATGTTTGAAAATAAGCTACGGTTGATGCTACGGCGTAGACCGTCTACGTGCTAGTAGCGTCGTAGCTCGTTGTGTAGCTTACGTAGCTAGCGTAGCAATAGATTGTTGCTTTTTGGCCCACTATTGGGAAAAGATGTTTTAAAGGAAGGATGTGGACACTACGTTGTTCCAGTGTGTGGACTTGAGACCACTAAAATTATCGTGAGGGATTTATAGGTGTCTTGATAGACTCCCCTGGTATTGCTCGTGTATTCATCTATCTATACTAATATTATAAAGAGGAAACATTTGTATTTTTGTATGTTTGTAACGAATAAACTCAAAAACTACTGGGCCGATTTCAAAAATTCTTTCACCATTGGAAAGCTACATTCAGCCTGAGTAACATAGGCTATTAAATTAAAATATAAAAAAATAAAAAATTCATTGGCAGAGCGAAGCCTGCTGGGTCAGCTAGTAATTCATATTTACGTATAAAAGAGTGCTGGGAGTTTTTTACGCCCGCTATTTTCTCGTCTTCTTTGCCCGAGGAGCGATCAAAGCGGATGAATGTATAATTTAAAATGTATGAGGTTCATTAAGTAATGTCATAAGTTAATTAAGTAATGATTTCCGAGAATGTTATTTGCTCCTATAATTTTATTAAGGTAACACTTACCCTGTTAGATATTCTACATGTGTTAGAGTAATCTTATCTTACCTATATTTGTGCAAATAACAGTTTTGTCCATGTCTTTTTATTAAACCTAACGTGTTTCTTACATCAGTTTTATTTTTGTTTATAAAAAAATTACAAGTACAAACAAACAACCGTTACAGCAGGTAAGAGTAAGTATACCAGGAGAACGTAACTTGACATTGGGTATACTACAAAACACGTAAACCCCACGCGAACACAAAGACCTACTTTTCACAATAAAAAACAGACATCTAAATTCATTGAATATCGATCATCGTTTCCTCGAAATGAATAATAAAAATTTAAATAAATTACATAAAAAAGCAAACAATTATTCCCTTTACCGCCAGAGACTTGTCTGTCGTCTCTTTTTAACAGCTATTTGCTGTCTCGCTCGCTCTCCTGCGAAGCCTTCTGAATATTGAGCGCTCGGAGCGACCGAGTTCGAGGATTTAGGGTGGGAATATACAGTATCGATGTTTAAGCTTGATTTTCCGAGTATTTTAGTGTCGATGGTGTTTATCGTTTCAAACTGAAAAGTAGGTAAGATGTGTTTATTTAATTTTTTCACATTAAACTGAGAATACATGGTAAATTGCGATATAGCTAATCAGTAACCCATTAATGCCCCATAAAGGAAAACATCGTGAGGAATTCTGCATGCCTGAGTTCACAAACAAAAATGTTCTCAAAAGTATGTGAAGTCCACCAACCCGCACCAGGCCAGCGTGGTGGACGGCGGCCTAGATCCCTCTCATTGTGAGAGGGGACCCGACCCGCTAGTGGGCTATTAATGGGTTATTGACAATGAACGATTGACCTGAAAGCTCATTTTCGACATCGATATTCCCAAACGAATAATCGACACCTCTAAACAGTTCGCATCCCTCCCTGAAACCTACGGTCGTTTAGTCCGCCCGAGTGTTCTAACGCGTGCGTACCAAAAACGCTTCGAAAAACCCCGAAAAACCTGTAAAAACCCCCTGAAAATACTGAAAAACTTGAAAATCCTACCGTGTTTTCATATACCAGTGTTAATTTCGCTTGTGTAGTGGTCGTAGTGTGTAAAAATAGGTTCGTAGTTTTCAATATGGCCGAGTGTGGACTTTATTCCTTCGCTTAGACATAGGTGAGTTATGTCTTGGATTTCCTGATTGTTATAGACAATACTAATTCTAGAATAGACTATTATTTTTATAAATATCACAGTATTCGCGTGATGCTCTTTTGTTTTGTTTAAGAACAAAGAACGTTAATCTTTAGTTTTTGTAAGCTTTAACACCAGATGAGTCGCCAGTGCATTGCCGACTTTAAAGGTCTTTTAACACTTTTTCTATGTTTGTGACCATCATTTTTAGGTAGTAGAGCTAAATACACACAGCTCTCTATCTGTCTAACACCTACTCTATCTAAAAGTAGAGACTCGGGGCAGCATATTCGTTTACTACTCATTTACTTTGTCAGTAGCCATGAATGACCCACTACAGGGTCGGGTCTCCTCTCGCAATGAGAGGGATGTAGGTCTTAGTCCACCACGCTGGCCTAATGCGGGTTGGTGGACTTCACATTGGAGAACTTTTTTATGTGAACTCTCATGCATGCAGGTTTCCTCACGATGTTTTCCTTCACCGTAACAGCAGGTGATATTTAATTTTATAAAGCGCACATAACTTTTTTACATAGTCATTGGTGCGTGCCACCGAGATTCGAACCCGGACCCCTCGATTCGAGGTCGAATTCTAAGCCACTGGGCTATCACTATAACCACTATAAATTTCATTAGTTTAATAAAATATAACAAAACTAATAGTTAATTTTATATTTTATGGCAATTAATAAGTTAATTATATTGTTTTGCAGTCCAATTATTTATAGTATGATACTTATATAAATATACCTACTTTATGAGCACTTTATGTATAAGGCATAAATACTAAGCTATCGTCAGAATGTAGGTAAAAGTAAATAGGTCTGTACGTACGGTAATACGACTGAAAGAGTGCTGACATCGTAGCTATAAAACTCTAAGAGATTTCTTGTTTTCTACACAGCGGATGAAACTCGAAAAAATATTTGCTTTTTACGAAAATAAGTAAAGGAAAATATTTTTCCTGTGAAGATTTGAGAGGTGAGGATTTTTGTAATATTTATAAGAAATATGTCGAGTCCTTTGTCATTCTTTGTCACATTACACCGTCTTGACGTAAAAGTGCGTATCTGAATATGTTTGTCCTTGTTCTAATTAGCTGTTGAAACCCGACACAGCCGACTGAACCACAACCGTGACCAAATTCAAACACAGTCATTGTCAGTAACCCATTAATGACCCACTACAGGGTCGGGTCTCCTCTCACAATGAGAAGGATGTAGGCCGCCGTCCACCACGCTGGCCTACTGCGGGTTGGTGGACGAACATACCGCGTGAGAACATTTTTTTTTCTGAACATGCATGCAGGTTTCCTCACAATGTTTTCCTTCACCGTAACAGCAGGTGATATTTTATTTTTGTCATTGATGCGTGCCACTGGGATTCGAACCCGGACCCCTCGATTCGAGGTCGAATTCTAAGCCACTGGGCTATCACCGCTTTTTTTTCAAACACAGTACCCTTATTCATATCTTTCACTGCATACAAAAATTGGATTTTAAAGAACAAAGAACAAATTTTATGTTTGACAGACCTCTATGTATAATTTTTACATTGTGGGTTAAGGCGCTACGTCACTTTACTATACGATTCACGTCATTGGCCGCCAACTTGCTTTTTTGCGTTTCTTAAATACATCGGTGGCCGCATTGGTAAAACTCAGAATAAGGGTACAGGTGTATCCAGGTACAGGATGCAATATTTAAAACAAAGAGACGAGAACGCGAAGGAAAACTACAAGGAGGCTACTATAACCTTAACATTTTTTTACTTCATAATTTATAACTACGAATCAACGATTTGAATTTATAATAAAATTGAATCAGTAATTAACTCACAGACTAATTAATAAGTATTCCAAGACCGTTAATTCTTCAGTTAATCCGCGTTGGAAAGGTCGATCTAATTCTTTAAACAAATTTTCGATAATCCGGCATGAACGACCATTTTGTTATTACGCTTTTGTGAAGGCAACTCTCGCTAATTGTTATAAAGAGTGTTTTATCAAAATCAAAAATAATTAATTTACACGAATTCCACCCAAAGTTTGAAAATTAAACCGACATCAAAAATTATGAAATAAAAAAGTTGTTACATACTTTAGGCCATACAAAAGACACCGACCTCAAAAAATAGTAGGCCTAAAGATTGTAACAAATTTTATGTCATACTTTTTTGATGTCGGTTTAATTTTTATTATAAAGCACATTTAGCTCTATTATATAAGTCAAAGTCAAAGCCACTGGATTCGAACCCGGACCACACACATAAGAGTAATTTCTAAGCCACTGAGCTATCACCGCTCTCATTCTTATACGCGTAGGTTCACCCTAGCGATAAGGTTTTTTCAATTTCCAATTCAATTTATAGATCGATGCTCTACCAATGCTTTTAGCTCTACTCGGATGTAGAGAGTATGGAACAAACATAGCAACATGTCGAACTCTACAAAATTAATCTTCTACGAACTCTATATTTTTATTTAAAAAGATAAAGCAAATAAAAGAAATAAGAGCGTCGCCTCGCAGACGCACGGAGGGAGTTTTACGAGTAACTCTGCGTTGTAAATATTATTATTTTTATACTATTTATTGTGCATATAAACTTAAAAATATAGGATAACACAAACGGCGACTAATCACTAAAAGCGATTTCTTCCAGACAACCATCTCAGTAGGAGTCATGCAAAGATTGTTTACCAAATGTGACAAGAGAATAAAAATGGAGTATAAAAGATGGTAGAGTGCACGAGAGCAAAAGTAAGAAGAAAAAGAGAAATTTGAATAAAGTTATAAAAAAATTAGAAATATTGGGAATAAAGCATGATAGAAAGAGACACCTGGGTATAGTAGATCTATCAAAGGTGAGAGATTTTTTTTAATGTTTCTGGTCTGTTATTCTGTTTAGGAGCAGTGATAGCCCAGTGGCTTAGTTTCCGACCTCTTAATTGAGGGGTCCGGGTTCGAGTGGCATCAATGACTAAAATTAAATATCTCCTCCTGTTACGGTGAAGGAAAACATCGTGAGGAAACCTGTCGGACCTGTGTCGGCTGTTTTCAAACTCTATAAGATCTCCGACAAGGTTTAACGACTGCTATCTTTTCTCTAACAACGGGGAGCGACGGCTTAACGTGTCCTCCGAAGCACGTCAGCGCGTGTAATTCGCCACAAGCGGTCACCCATCCAGCTGCTGACCGCGCTCAACGTTGCTTAACTTTTTCAATCGCTTACGATATACTCAAGCAGCGGGGCTATGTCCGCGTGGCTATAAAATAGTGAGCGTACTTGAAAAGCACAAGTTTTATAAATAACTCTACAGAAAAATGAGAAACTGAATTCATTTTATTCCTTTTGAAGAGTAAGCCGTAATCTCGATATTTTTACACTGAAATAAGTGAAAAATATTTCATGCTTTGGTAAAGACAGGGCTGGCAACTTTTAGAAAGTAATAAATAAATTTACCGGTTTTACCCCGTGTCTTAAATGCCATGTCGCTAGAAGTTGCTCGTAGGACAACGTTGCGTCCGTTGCATTTGACGACCTGAGTGGCGCAGTGTTTAAGACAACGGTGCGCTGCGCGGAGGGTCCTGGGTTCGATTCCCAGCAGAGCAGAGATTTGAATTATGAGTTTAAATGTCTATTTCTGGTCTGGGTGTGTTGTGTTGTTGTCTTGTGTGTGTCCATGGCGCCCACGACACAGGGAATCCTAGTGTGGGGCTATGAGTGTGAAGCGTTATTTATTTATTTATATATTAAGATTAAGAAAACTTCGATAGCGTGATGCAGGTTACCCGTGGCGCCATCTCATGACGAGTGGTGAAAACAGTTCTAAACCTTCCAGTCTTTGCCAACCCTATCGTAGAGAGCAATATAAAAAAACGTTAAAAAGATATAAGGTAAAGATTAGGAGAGATATAAGCAAGCTTAGCCCACGTCAGAGATATTTGCAAAAAGCTTTGCGTTGAAAAACTTTCACTTTATCTTTTATAAATACTTTCTTGGGTATTCTTGGAATACTTTGATAGCCGTAGGTGAGGATTTTAACTACACTTTGGTTTTTGATTGTACTTATTTGTAGTTGAAAACTAAAGGAGCAACGGTCGGTTTCAATAATCGACCGTCGGATACGGATAGCATTAATATAATAATATATTTGTTTGCTAAGCAACATAAAAAAATGTTCTCAAAAGTAAGTGAAGTCCACCAACCCGCAGTAGGCCAGGGTGGTGGACGGCGGCCTACATCACTCTCATTGTGAGAGGAGACCCGACCCGCCAGTGGGTCATTAATGGGTTACTGACATGTTCATATAAGTAAAAGAAAGGTGAGAAAATCTGAAAATAACAAAGAGACATTTCTATCTTTATTTGGCAGAATGAAGTGTGCCGGGCCAGTTAGTAATAACTAATTTTGTTTAGTTAATTTAATAACTGTCACATTTAGTAAACATCGTACGTGCCTACAAATTGTGAGCACTGTCGTTCATAATTGTAAAGTTCCAAATCAATTTAGGGGTTGAGGGTCGCTAAGCGTAATTGGATGAAGGGGTTGTTCGTATGGAAGGGGGTAGCGTCAAAGTTCTGTCGCGTTTTTGAGACTAGACTTTGCCCGCGGATTCGTCCTCACTTTTTGTTCTAAGGCTATCACCGCTTGCAGACAATACTTTTTTGAAACCTAAAGAGTTCCTCTAAGGAAGTCATGGTAGAAACCTACCGTGCACATCTCGAGTGCAATGCCCCCAGAGATAACACACGGATATGAAATATCGATCAGTGCGTGGAACGCCGTAATGAATGACTGTTGTATTCACTCGGCGGGGTGTGAAGAGGCATATGTTTTAAGTAAAACGTGCTCTTTCATGAAAGGAGTCGCGAGTTTTATAATACAGTATGCGCTACCCTTAGTCTGAGTTTCAGCATTGCCGCTACTACATATAGATAGGCATGTACGTAATTCAATCGTTTTTTTTTCTATACGCCTATGACGTGAATCGTATAGTAAAGTGACGTAGCGCGTAGGTACAACAACATTAACCCACAGTGTAAAAATATACAGGTCTGTCAAACATAAAATTTGTTCTTTGTTTAAAATCGAAATGTTTGGAAGCCATAATAGACCAACATAATTATGTAGAACTGTATAGTTCTGAGAATACTACATACTCGTACATATTATGTCAGTAAAAAAATCGGAAATCCTTAACTATGACGACCCGAGTGGCGCAGTGGTTAAGACACCGGTGCGCTACGCGGAGGGTCCTGGGTTCGATTCCCAGCAGAGCAGAGGTGCGAATGATGAATTTGAATTTCTATTTCTGGTCTGGGTGTGCTGTGTCTTGTGTTGTGTGTCCATGGCGCCCACGACACAGGGAATCCTAGTGTGGGGCTGTGAGTGTGAAGCGTTATTTATTTATTTTTATTTATCGACCGGTAATCTATTAGTCAAAGGGCGACATTGTGACATTTCACGAATACGTACATTGCATAAATCATCGATGTGCTGGCATTTACAAGAAAATCAACTGAAGCGTGACACGTGTTCAGCCAACATACCTACATTTGTTTATAAACACCGGTGTAAATGTCGTAGAGCACTTAACGCTGCTTAAATTCAAAATTACCACTGACTCTACTTTTTTAAAGGAGAGTGAATGAAAAGGGAACGCAACAAACACATTCATAGTATTTTTTTTATTTGTTCTATTTGGTTAACAATCTTAGCGTGTGTTTATATTTTAGTTTGCGATTTAAAAATAACACAGAAATAAAATTATAAAGATTAAAAAAATGTCATTAAATGGTGAAACAAATTTCTAATACCTATAATTTTTTTAAAGCAATTTTAAAGTTTTTTTCAAAGGAAAGTAGTGCCAAGATTTTTCCTAGAAATATGTTTTAGTATGTTATCTTGTCTTATTTGGTAAACAATCTTGGCACCACTTTTATTGAAAAAAAGTTTACAATTTCTTTAAAAAAATAGGGTCTAGGTTTAAATAGGGTCTAGAAATTTGTTTCAATATTAAATGACAATGTAGTTTTAATTTTAATTTTTTGCGTAAATTTTAATTAATTTGTGTGTATGCGTTATTTTTAAATCGCAAATTAAAATAAAAAGATACGCTAAGATGATTTACCAAATAGGAAAAGTGTAAAAAAAAATGAACTTTTTTAAACTTTGACTTGTTTTAACTTTCAGTCGCTAAGCATAATGTTTACTTCCTAGTATTTATCGTTGCATGCGACTTATCTAGGTAGCCATCTAACCATGCGACTGAATACTGCTTCGAGTAAGGTTACTTATTAGTTGTATTTAAATCAACAGCTAAATTAAAGGTTATTTCAATTTGCAATCTTAAGTTTCGGAAGTGGTTTGTGTTTAAAGTCATTATGTAAATAAACAAATGAGATTTTTTTAAATTAAAATCTCATACGTGGATTTTTTTAAATAAATATATAAATTAGCCTGTGTTCTGACGTATTTAAAGCTTTATGTCTGTAAAGTTTCGTCTAAATCCGCGCGTGAAAGAGCAACAAACATTCATACAATTACACACACATACAAGTACATCCAGCCCCACAAACTTTCTCAGTATTAGACATTAGTAGGAGCCGCAGGCCGCCCTACTCCAGGTGGACTGACGACCTGAAGAAGACAGCGGGAAACCGTTGCATTCAGAGCGCCCAGGAGCGGGCGGAGTGGCGTCGATTAGGAGAGGCCCGTGTCTAAAAGTTTTCTACCAAGAGCTGAAAGGAAGCAGGAATATTAGAAGGATAGGCTTGCTATTTTTAAATATTTTACGGAACCCTTCTTGGGTAAACCCCAGTATAATAAGTAATAACAGACTCAGACCGTCGACACTGCAATATGGACTACTTAATGTAGGCTTAGACACGGTTGCTAATAGCTAGTTTGTAGAGGAACTGTGGCGATAGGCAGCCATAATAATAATTTCGTTCGAATATTATTTGCCTCTACCTTTTTCATTATTTATTTTGCTTTTACGACTTGTGTAAAAAGTGTATGTCTGTGTGAAATGCTTTTTAGAAGTGTTTAGACGCCATAATACATCATTGATGTCCATGGATTACAGTGACCACTTGACGTGAGGTGGCCTACATGTCTGTTTGCTACGCCGTAGAGGGTCTACGAATTATTTATGTAGCCCTTGTCTACTGCGTAGATAATTATGGTCTACGAAAATAACACTATAAAATTAATAAGTACGTACAATTAAATAAATAAATAACGCTTCACACTCATAGCCCATCACTAGGATTCCCTGTGTCGTGGGTGCCATGGACACAGACAAGACAACAACATAACACACCCAGAACAGAAACAGACACTCAAATTCATCATTCAAATTTCTGCTCTGCTGGGAATCGAACCCAGGACCCTCCGCGCAGCGCACCAGTGTTTTAACCACTGCGCCCTGCGCCACTCAGGCCACGCCACGCCATTAAAACTGTTTTGCTTGTAGCGGCGATAGCTCAGTGGTTAACATTCGGTCTCTTAGTGTGTGAGTGAGTGGTGAGTAGTCCGGGTTCGAATACCAGGTTTTCTAAAGAAGTACTACTTTTGTAAGTATATCACCTGCTGTATCAGTGTAAGAAAACATCGTTAGGAAACCTGCATGCCTGAGACTTCTCCATGGAGTTATCTAGAGCATGTGAAGTCTACCAATCCGCACTAGGCCATCGTGGTGGACTAAACTTACATCAGTGACCTTAATTGTGAGAGGAGACCCTACCTTATATTGGAATAATAATGTAGAAAAAAAGAAAATGATTAATTTGTACAAAATTCTGAACAAAGCAGTGTGGCTTCCTAGCTAGCGCATAAATAATTCATACACCATTTAACGCCGTCATTCGCAGTACGTTTCAGAATGTTTTGTGTTAACCACATTAATAATGTTCCTTACTGCTTGAGAATTTTTTTTAAATAGGCTTCTCACATAAAACATGCCAGTCTATTGTCTACTACTAAACCTTTAGGCAAAAGGAGTACAGGCCGCCCTCCGACCAGGTGGACTGATGACCTGAAGAAGACAGCGGGAAACCGTTGGATTCAGAGGGCCCAGGACCGGGCGGAGTGGCGTCGATTAGGGGAGGCCCATGTCCAGCAGTGGACTACTAAGGGCTGAAAGGAAGGAAGTAAGAAACCTTTAGTCTGAGTTTCAACAATGCCGCTACTACACAATCATAGACACGTAAATCATACTTACTGCACAGGAGTCGCACAGGGTAATAACCCAAAGAGAGGTAAAAGTAAAGATTTTTAGAAGAGTTAAAATTAATAAAGCATAGATAGATCATCATAAAAATTGCTTTATTTATGATTAACATTCTCTTTTAATCTTTCATAGTATTAGTGAAACATAATAACTGTGAATTGGCCGTAATTCCCAAAGACCAGATAACCCAAACCCAAAGAGAGGTAAAAGTAAAGATTTTTAGAAGAGTTAAAAAATTGATAAAGCATCTAGATAGATCATGATAACAGTTGCTTTATTTTTGATTGACACTCTCTTTTAATGTTTTATAGTGTTAGTGAAACATAATAACCGTGAATTGGTCGTAATGCACTTCAGGTCAAAATCATAACCCTCCTTGGTTATGATTTTGAAAACGACTAAAGGTTTAGTAGTAGACAGTAGACTTCGCCGTAGTCGGGAAAAAATGATTTCAAACTAAATAAGAGTTGATATCATTAAAAGTACGAATTAATCGATATTGTTTGAAGCACAAAAATACACAATCAAAATGGACATCTAATAATTAATTATTAAAACCTGGTTTTATGAAATTTTATCGGCCATTACTCTTTTTACTAGGCTTTAGTGTAGGCAATTAATACGGCCTAATAAATTAATATTAACCGTGCCTCAGACATTATCGTGAAACTAAAACCGATCTGTTTGTTTGATAAATGGATGTTTCACACGCATGGCTTTGTTACAAGGACTTTCTACCATTTGGCTGCCATCCTTTTATGTCCCACTAGTCCCACGGGTGGTCCCACATCTGGGGGAGGCTTGGAGCATACCCCACCACGCTGCTCCATCACGGATTGGTGGAGAAATGTTTTACTTTATGAGGAGATCTTTCGTAGTAAAAAACTTTTCCTTTTTTATTACTATATACCTACTAGGGATCGCCAAATATCGACGCTAGTTTATTAAAATTTTAATTTGACACATTAACGGAATTAATACGTCATGTGGAGTCATATAGCGGTGATAGCCCAGTGGCTTAGAATTCGATCTCGAATCGAGGGGTCCGGGTTCGAATCCCAGTGGCACGCACCAATGACTTTGTAAAAAAAGTTATGTGCGCTTTATAAAATTAAATATCACCTGCTGTTACGGTGAAGGAAAACATCGTGAGGAAACCTGCATGACTGAGAGTTCACAAAAAAAATGTTCTCGAAGGCATGTGAAGTCCACCAACCCGCAGTAGGCCAGCGTGGTGGACTAAGGCCTACATCCCTCTCATTGTGAGAGGAGACCCGACCCTGTAGTGGGTCATTAATGGGTTACTGACAAATACGTCATGTTTGTCTATGTGTGTATATCAAAGTACTCAAAGTTATGGTGGTGTGCGTGGCGTGTGTTTTTGATGAATTCCATGTGTTTCTTATGCGATTTATTTTAAAATGCATTAGAATTTGCGCATTCTTCTTAACTTTAATTGTGCCAAATATCAGACTGCTTAGTTTGCGTAGTGGGCTGTAAATTGTTTTACTTTAAAGTGTCTGCTTTTTTTCGTTTAACAGATAGAGATGTAACAAACACGTAGAAACAGCGCTTTAGGAAACTTTGATATTGTTATTCAGGACACACGTGGCGCCATCTTCTGACAAGTGGCAGAAGTCGCTATACAATGATTCAATTCTTCCCACACTTTCTATTGCCCCCTCATCTTATATCTTTAAACGAGCAATTATTGTATATATATATATGTATATATATATAATCTGGATCTCGGAAACGGCTCCAACGATTTCCATGAAATTTGGTATTTAAGGAGTTTCGGGGGCAATAAATTTATCTAGCTAGGTTTCATTTTTAAAAAACCATTGAGAACCTGTTTTTATTCGTGTTTTCGAACATTCGAACAATATAAATATGCACCATCTAACGCCATCTATGCATACAACAATATAACTAAATTATGATTTACCGACGCAGCAACACTACAGCTACTTGACATAGATGGCGTTGTTATTCAGCACTAAACAATCATCATTAACAAAATTAAAATACCGAGCAAAGCTCGGTCATCCAGGTACTTAACTATATGTGCCGTATCCGCCACTGGCCAAGAGATGACGCCACACGATCCTGAATCACGCTATCGAAGTTTTCTACATCGCTGGCATATATACAACACTCCGACATGACGTCATCGGAGCACGGCCGCCCTCCAGGCATCACCTCTCCTGCTGGGAGATATCCCGCCGCCAAAAATACTTAATGCTACAATACTTACTGTAACTTACTACTACACTACACTTATTAAGTCTGCATAAAGGTAAGTTAGAATATAACTCAAAATTCCCGCTCAAAGAGAGTTCTATGAGAACAGTTGCTTTACAAAGATGTAGAGCCATATTCGTAATAAAAGGTAAATCGATAACTTACAGTGTGCCTTCGATAACAGTTTGCGAATTGACTTTAAGTATTGACATAAGAGCAGTATTGAAATTAATATCCAATCTTTAGATTATGGATTGCCTAAAATGACATTTGGTTGCCAGGCACCATTTCGCTGCTTAAATTTAAAAGTATCGCAATTCAAAATCTCTCTTTTTTAAAGGAGAGCCAGAAAAGAGAGCGAGATATTTTAAAACAATAGATATATAGATAAAGTACAACCAGTAATTCCTTGTCTCTTGACAACCGTTAACCTTTACTTTACGAGTTTGTTTTACGACGTTTAAGTATTAAAACTAACTTTTGCTTCCTTTTGTTTTGGTATTCACGGCGTATAACATCTTTTTGAAGATTAAACGACTTTGTTTGACCTACTATCGGTCTGTGTAATAAAGTTCTGTGAACTGTGAAATTAGAAAAAAAAACACACACATACATATTTTAAATACATAAAATACAGATCTTTATTAGTTACCTTTGTGTCGGATGTTTTAATGACTTAGGCCTACATCTTTCTCATTGTAAAAGGAGACAGAAGTGCAAAGGGTAATACATATAGGTACTTATTAATACTATTTTTAATTTACACTTATTGTTTTTAGCTGGGCTTTTATAAAAGCGTGATTTTTGGGTTTATTAAACTATCATCTATTTTTCTGAACTTTTCTTGTAAGGCGATTAACACACTGGCCCGCATCACGCAGCGTGGTGCGGTGCGCGTCCATTTGTATAGAACACGCATCCACGCGCGTACATGCAGATGCGTGTTCTGTGTCGGACTGTGCGTGTTTTCTATGCAAATGGAAATAATTACATACAACGCTAGATCACGCATTCCCGCGCTACGTTGCGTGGTGCGGGATAGTTAATCGCCTAAGTCTGTTACCCACTTGATACTTCTTTCATATTTATGCTTATTGTGTCCCAACGTCCAATATTTTGAAGTGAATTCTGCTTCGTTGGTTCAGATACACTCAGATGTGAGTTGTTCCCGAAACTTCTTTGATATGAGCCAAGAATCGAAGTTTTGTGTTGGATTTATTGATCTGTTCAACTTCATGTAGAATTATTTTGTCTGGCTTTCGTCACATCGTCCTTGTACCTTTTAGTTTTGGTCTAGGAGTAGTGAAAATATCGTAACGTTTTAATAATACTGACGACCTGAGTCATGAGTGACGCAGTGGTAAAGACGGCGGTGCGCTGCGCGGAGGGTCCTGGGTTCGATAGAGCAGTCCGTAACCCATTAATGACCCACTACAGGGTCGGTCTCCTCTCACAATGAGAGGGATGTAGGCTGCCGTCCACCACGCTGGCCTACTGCGGGTTGGTGGACTTCACATGCCTTTGAGAAAATTTTTTTTGAACTCTCAGGCATGAAGGTTTCCTCACGATGTTTTCCTTCACCGTAACAGCAGGAGACATTTAATTTTATAAAGCGCACATAACTTTTTTACAAAGTCATTGGTGCGTGTCACTGGGATTCGAACCCGGACTCCTCGATTCGAGGTCGAATTCTAAGCCACCGGGCTATCACCGCTTTAATAAGTAATAAGTACCTATGTTAAAAAGGTGAGTCAACAGTCTTGTTTTGTTTATTTTACGTTCCATTTCCTTTGCGAATAGTTTGAAAACTTCGGACAAGTTCTCGGAGTTTTAAAAGTTGAGTATTGTACTCCGTGAAATATTCTGTAGGACAGTTGTTTCGTTATTTTGTGTGAAAAATGTTTACTTCTAGTGTTACGAGTATGTCGGGTTGGATTCGTCTCAAAACTTTTTATATACTTACGTACTTATCATAACCCCGGCACAACTCGTTCTGCCAATTTTAGATATTTCTAGTATTTTCGAAATTTATTTTTTAAAACGATCGGCACAGACAGTTTAACTGCTTTCAATCTCAAGGGACCGGAGTTCGATTCCCGACCGAATGACCACTGGAACGAAATAAATTTAAACTGGTATAGGCTTCGATCAACAATACATCGTATACCTACCTACGTGTCGAATTGATAACCTCCTTTTTTGTAGTCGGTTAAAAACAGAGTATGTTTCGTGTATGAATGTGTACACTGCTCTACGGTGGACTGTGTATGGTAGCTTTCACGGCACAGAACTCTGCACATGAAAAATCCGATACGAATAACTGATTTATAACCGTTTTAGTCCATTTTTTAACCTTTCCCCCATTATCCTACCCGTCACGGATTACCCAGGACAAACGAACCGTAATTACTCATAAATCACGCAGATTAGCTAATTACGGGGTGAATTAATAATTAAAATTCTCAAACGGTCAGACTCATTCATCTAAAGGTAGAAGAATGGTTGAATTATGTTATGCGCTGCGATTAGTGCCCTTGGTCTCTACACAGGAGTCGCACAGTGTAATAACCCAAATAGAGGTACTACCTAAACTATTTTTAGAAGAGTTAAAAAAATTTAAATCAAATTTTTGTATGGAGTGAAAGATATGAATACGTATCGTTAGACATTATAATACTAACAAATATTTAATACTTACGGGATAGTGTGAGTTCGAAATTTTACAGTGAATTACGGCCAATTCACGGTTATTATGTTTCACTAATACTATGAAAGATTAAAAGAGAATGTTAATCAAATATAAAACAATTTTCATGATGATCTATCTATGCTTTATTAATATTAACTCTTCTAAAAATCTTTTACCTCTACTTGGGTTATTACACTGTACCACTCCTGTGTAGTAAGCTGTATGATTAACGTATAGCTATGTGTAGTAGGTAGTGGCATTGCTACAACTCAGACTAAGGGTACAGAAAATCTTGAATGTAGACCGGGCGCTTAGAAAACATCGATAGCGTGATTCAGGTCAGCGCCGTGGGCTATGTATTACATTTTGCGCTCGAGCGATAGAAGAAAAGCACGTCGTGCGCGGTTGCTTTCGTGGGTCGGTAGTAGTGAATTAATCATTACCTTCTATTTTATGGTTTGAAAACATCGTGAAGAAACCCGCATGCCTCCGAGTTCTCCATATCGTTCTCAAAGGCATACGTCCACCAACGGGCAGTAGTGGTGCGTGGTGGACGGCGGCATACATCCCTCTCATTGTGAGAGGAGACCCGACCCGCCAGTGAGTCATTAATGGGCACAGCTAGGCTCGATTTAAAGATAATTCTAGCAGTAGGTCCCCGAGCGTGCTAGTGACTCTACCATTTGCTTTCAACATTAAATATTAAAATCTCCTAATATCCTTTAAATTTATCACGTGAAGCAAAATTTTTAATTTATTTTAATAAGAATGCATAAATTCTTTTTTTTTTGTTAATAAAATGCTATAAAAATACATGAAATTCATCAAAAACACGATACGCACACTATCATAAGTTTAAGTACTTTGATTTGCACACATGACATGACAGACGAACATGACATGCACGTACAATGTACATTCCTTTACGAGTCAAATTTCAATTTCAATAAATAATAGACGAATTTCGACTACTTGGCGGTCTCTATTTTTTTAATTCAACTAAATCTTGTAGATTTCTTTAGTGAACATTTTTATAAAATATAGGACGCGTGATGTATACTGAGTGGTTCTTTTTCTATGCTTTTAATTATGGTACATGTTCTCTAACGACCTTTTATATAAAATCGCTCTTAGTGAGCAAAAATGGCTACGTTTCTGTGTAAAAATATTTTTACATGTAACAAAAACACAACGCCTACTGGTAAAAATTAGCAATTATATTATCAAAACTTTTTATGCTATTCTTACAGGCGTTTTTTTTAATCTTAAGATTCCCAAGTTTAAAATAAGGTCAGGGCGGTTTTAAGTCCGCTGTTATTAACTTACAAAAAAATTAAATTATTTAATAACTTTATAAAACACAGTCATAACGTTTTCTGAGTTTTTTTAATTATGACTTCAAATATGGCATAAATCTAAAAACATTTTAAAAATAGCTTTTAGAGGACAAGAATACTACCTTGCTGTCCTAAAATGTAATTACTGCCCGCTGGAAAAATAGGCAGTAATTTCATCAAACGCTTGTTTAGTTTTTTCTCAAAGGCGTTTCTTATAATATCTTAACATTACGAGTATCTAAGTAACATTTTTCTTAAGTAAAACCGAGACCATTAGCGGTCATCTTTACAAAATATAGGGCGCGTGACGTACTGAGTGGTTTTTATTCTACGGTACGTGTTTTAAAATATTTCTTCACAACGTGAGTTAACTATCGGGCCCTAGCCGAAGGGTTTTTAAAAAGCAAGAATGCGACCGGTCGAGCCGGAGAGTTGTTACAGACTAATCTTTATTTCATAAAAATCTTACGTACTAAAATCCTTATCAACTAAAACATGACACCTGATTATCCTATTACTTAAATACTAGGGTTGGTTATGCCAACGTAACTCCTCCCCCCTTAAGTGAAAAGCGTGCCGAAGACGATGGCTGCTGCTGCTGCTGCTCGTCTGCTGGCGACGCTGCTGCCTGCGCTGCTGCTGCGTTGATGCGGTACCTCCGGTACCACCTGGCTGCTGCTCCAGCACCGATCGTCATCAGGATCATGTACAAGACAATCGATGACCAGCTTGGTCGTGATGACACCGTAGGTAGGTATACGGGTTCTTTGATTTCCTCTGCCTTTTGCAGGATGTCCTTCAGAGAATCCAACTTGACATCTCCTAATTTTATGTTGATTGAGAAGTTATTTGGTATTTTATAGGTTTTGGTAGCGGTATGCTTTCCTGGATACTGATGAATCTTCTGTGGGTTCTTAGGGTTCTATCTCCGATTTTAACAACACATTTGTTGTCTACAGAAACGAGGGACACTCCTGTAGTTCGCTGGTATTGGACGTCGTTACCGCAGGTTGATTTAATTATTTCTTCTTTCTGCACGATAACAATCCAGCTGTTTTCCTTAATTTGCTGTATAATATTGTTTTGGTAATTGACTTTAGCGTATGAACAATTATGAGGTTTTTCATGTTGAATTAGCTGGGCGATACAGTCTTCAGACTGCTTGAGAGACTGCCACTCCACATGACGACATATAGCTTCTG
The DNA here is from genome assembly GCA_905147235.1 of Erynnis tages. Classification (NCBI taxonomy): domain Eukaryota; kingdom Metazoa; phylum Arthropoda; class Insecta; order Lepidoptera; family Hesperiidae; genus Erynnis; species Erynnis tages. The sequence goes on along the minus strand of LR990101.1, from coordinate 347,867 downwards.
ACTCCGTGATGTGCAGGCATCGCTCGCGAGGATAGGCAAACTCATAGCTTCCCAAGATAAGGAATGGGTTTTTGGGAATAAGGACTGTATTGTTCTCATTAGGAATCGAATAAAGATGGAGTAAGGCATACGGATGGTTAGTAACTAATGGTACCTCCAAAATAAAATTAAGTGATTCATTTGTGCTGTAGGCTTTAACCGTAATTGATTTGGTAATTTGATGTATGTGCTGTAACGAGGGCGAGTACGCTAACTGCAAATCAATTTCGTTTTGCACATTTATTAATTCAGCAATCAAATAATTCGGGTCTACGACACTTGGGTGCAACTGACCTAAGTTGGAAAACGTAATAGCGTTTTCTAAGGTAAGTAACCTATCATAAAGTTGCTGAAGGCATGTTCCGATTTGATTATAAATAGTTACTGCTTGAGCGTAGCTTTGTAATCTATTTATTTCGCTTATTGCTTCTACTAGTTTTTCCTGATTTTTCTTAATCTTATCTAACTTATCATTATATTGAGTCATAAAATCTTTCATTAAACCTACTGCTTGATTGTTCTTCCTTTCACTAGCTACTGCATAATTTCTAATCTCTCGAATTTGGCTTTCAAATCTCTTTGCATCTTCTTGATCTAAATTTCCTGTTATAGCTTTTACTACTGATCCTAATCCATCAATTAATCCTCTCCTATTTCTTGATCCACGTGCTCCTGTAATTCCTAATTGCTTTGAGCCTAAATATACTAATTTACTTTCTATAATATCCATTAAATATTCTATCTGCTGTCTACTAACTACACTATCCCTAAAAACTGAAATGTTTTGATTCTTAAAATTAAATGAATAATAATCCTTACATACTTCTAAATAGATTTCACGTATTTTTGAAACATTATAAACTACAATTAAATGGTACGTATCTACTTGATGATGCACTTTTGCTTCCTTAAGTACTAATACACCATTATGACTATCTATAGGTTCTATGATTGCGGCGACTCCGGTGAACCAGAGGGCTGTGATGCAGACGGTGATTCTCCTGAAACATTCATGGGACGTCTTAACATTCTGAAACGCACTCTAAGGTTTACTTCTTGAGCTTTTATGTCGATCCCTACTAGGTCTACTTCTACTACCACTACTTCTTTTACGATCTATTGAAATAACCGAGGTATCTGGTACTGTTTCAATATCTATGCCTTCCGCATTCATATGATCTGTTCGTAATTTATTTAAATATCTTTTTAATATATCCTCGCTATACGGGGTATCAATGTGAACGGAACTTACGTCGTTACATTTATTTAATGGTTCTAGGTATGTCATTCTAACTGGGTGAACTTTCCTTAATTTTAATTTATTTTCCGTTTTATTAATAACAGTTGTTTTAATAATTCCGTTTTTCACTGCTACTAACATTGAAGGGAACAATAAACCACTTCTGGTTTCTTGCTCTTCTAACTCATAAATTCCTTCTTTATAATTACAAGCTAACATTACTAATTGTTTGCAATAAGGATGTATTGTCATGTAAGATTTGGTATCATTCTGGATGGGAATGCTAACCGACTCGGTTCTCACGATCATATTCTTCATATCTATTTGAACACCTAACGAGCTTAGTAAGTCGACTCCTAATAAGCCTATAAATTTTTTGTTGAAGTTAAACATAAGGAACTTGTGTGTTATGTTACATCTAAACATCCTGGGTAATTTAATATAAACGACCTGGCTGTGTTTTGTTACGCCGTGCGGTGTTTTTATATAATTTGTTTCATCTCTTATCTGCGCTTCGATGTTTAAGTTTCGGACTACATCCGGGCTTATCAATGACTGTGAAGCTCCAGTGTCTAATAAAAATCTACCACCTAGTTCGCTGATATAAACGTACGGCAATCCATTACTAGTTTCAGTATTTAAATAGACTAAGTTTTCCGGTTCGGCATCTACATTTATGCAAAAATTTTCATTTTCTTCAGGATAGGACTCCTGTTCATAATCAACTTGTTCATTAACAAGTTCCTCCTGGTAATTAATTCTCGCTGGCCTAGAACCCGAGGGACCAGGTTGAGGCTGGTTCGGTCTAGGTCGCGACACATTTATCGGCTGCTGTAAGTTAGTGAATTGCCTAGGGCCTACAATAGCGTTGGGCTGTGGAGCCTGATAAGAGCGCTGCATATCCTGATAAGGACGCTGTGCATGTAGCATGTTCTGCTGTGGTCCTTGAAAAGGACGCCTAAAATTTTGAGACAAAATGTTTGTCCTAAGGGGTACAGTTTCGTTAGTCTTATCTAATTGCGGTTTTTTAGCTTTTAACTTTAACTCCTCCTGTTTCGCTAACACAATAACTTCTTCCAGTTCGACCGCACCCTTGAATCTGATGCTTAATGATACAATTGGGTCGAGTTGATTGAGGAAAACTTCCATTGCCATATTTTCATACAATTTGCGTTTTCCTGGATCGAGGTTAATTAACGCGCATGATAACTCTCTCACTCTATCTCCAAAAACTTCAATTGTTAACTTATCTCTAGAGAGGTGCATTAACTCACTGATTAATTGTACCTCCCCCCTAAACTCTCCAAACCTACTTTTCAATACCTTCTTAATCTCCTCCCACGATTTGCACCGGTTATGTTGGGAGAGTGCCTCAAGGGCTTTTCCCGTTAACTTATTTTTGATAAGACATGCAATTGGAATTGCCTGACTGTCCTCCTCTACTAACTCTAATACGTTTTCCACACTGTTAATATAAAATTCTAATGTTTTTTTATTTCCGTCGTACGATGGCAAAAGAATTGATAGTGTCTCGTACGGCATCATAGTTTGTTCGGGTTTTACTTCCGCGTTGTTCTGAGCCATGTTTATGCACAAATCAACACACAAAATTATAAAATGGATGTACACAAATGTAAATTGGAACAATATGGGTACAAAAAGGAAATCTCGGGAGCAACAGAGTAAAATGCTTACCCCACGAGCATTGCCGAATTCAGGCTGTGAGTCTGTCTTCTCCTTGGTTGGCTGCGTAGCGGCTGGACTGCTTTTCTGGGCTGCGTAGCGGCTGGGCTGCGGAGCTGCTTGGCTGGACCCGACGTAGGTTGTTTTCTTGATTCGCGTCGCGATTATCCCGAATTTACTCGCGAATTAATCGTTAATTCAGACACGAATCCTACCCGACTGCGCCAGTTAACTATCGGATCTATTACTTTAGTATCCTACCGACTGCGCCAGTTAACTATCGGGCCCTAGCCGAAGGGTTTTTAAAAAAGCAAGAATGCGACCGGTCGAGCCGGAGAGTTGTTACAGACTAATCTTTATTTCATAAAAATCTTACGTACTAAAATCCTTATCAACTAAAACATGACACCTGATTATCCTATTACTTAAATACTAGGGTTGGTTATGCCAACGTAACTCGTGTTTTTAAGCTTTCTACGGTCAAGTCCAAACCTTAAATGTTAAATTCTAATATTATTATGAGCTAAATAAATATTATGTATAGAGTCTATACTGAAACATAAGTGCTTTGAGTATTATTTTTAGCATTAAAGATTATTGCTCAATTTAAAACACAAGTTTTACAGAAATTGTTGCCCATTTGACGCCTCTATAATAAAAGGGGTTGTACCAAGCCAAATCAGAAACTCAGATTACGCAACCCTATCGCCAATACTGTTTAAAAAGAATATGGAATGGAAACAAAATGGCGGATCGAGGTCTCTTTGCAATTGTAATGTAGCATTTAAAAGCTTTCTGAGCCACAGATACGTTGGGAATGGTTAAATGCGGAGGGTTTAATAAAAAAGGTAGATCACAAATAGTCTTTTTGCTTTCTATTACCTATATTGTGTAGGGTTGTCACTTTTGAGTTTGTGTTTTGTTTATTTTCATTTACTACCTAAGTATTACAGATTAGCCGTCCCGACACACTTCGTTCTGCCAAATATGAGAAAATGAAATTGTTGTTATACTTTGTTCCTGGTATTTCTTTCAGATTTTCTCACCACTGAAACCAACATTGGACTCACGCGAACATTTCCAAACCAAAATAAACCGAATCGGTCCAATCGTTCTCTACTTTTATCGAGACTAATGAACAGCGATTCTTTTTTATCATATAGATTTCACAATCCAATTCATTTACATAAACCAACCACCACCTGAACCAAAACACGAGTCATGAGAAACATACAGCAAACTAAGAGTCTAGGTCTTTTAAACAAAACAAACGAAGGGTTTACAGAAATAAAATCAATTGGATTGTTGAAACAGGCGGGAAATTGGTTAAGTTTAGGCGAGATAAAGCGACGAAAACTCGTCTTTATTCTGTTTAGACGAACTTGTTTGTGAATTGTTTCGTCGTTTTTTCTTTTAAGCATTCGATGGGTTGAATGCTCTTAGCTGTGCCGTGAGCGTGAACACTATTGTTAAAGTATTCGTACGGTAAAAGTCAGTCATTAGTATGTCATATGTCAGTCTGTTTGGCGTTTTCTCATACTTATGACACACGCTAACTATACGAATACTTTTATCATAGTGTACATGTTTGGGAGAAAGGACCTGAATTAACGATTATTCATTTAGGTGTAACTTGTGCACACTTAATGAACGTATACATACAAATAGTATACACATACAAATAATATAGTGCACCTACTTCGGTCTCCTCTTGTGATCGTTGCCAGGAGAAAAAAGCGAGAGGAAAAACCTTCCCGTACTCTTGTACTCCTAAAATCAGAATCCGAATGATTCTGGTATGATTTTCACCCACTATATTAATACGCGTGACAGCAATCGCGTATATTTACGTGCTTAAGTATAGTAAAGTTTCGTTTAATTTATTAACATCCAAGAAGAAGCAGTAAACAAATAAACATAATTATTATTATTCCATTCATGAATGTTTATTTCTTTTGAAGCCGCTTAAAGTGACAACTAAATCATATGTGTTGACAGAAACAATATCGATTGTGTTAGTCTGAGGAGAAACAGTTCAATTGGATTGCTGTAAAGAGATTGGTAAAGTTCCGACGAGCAAAAACGATGTCGGCTTATTCAGTTTCTTTAGACGAGTTTCTTTGATCTTCTGTTTTGCGTTATCTTTTTTGAATGGGGAAATCTGAAAGTATGAGGAATAGTGAAAAATGCTGAAAGGAGTCTTCGAACCGATTTTGATGAATAATAAAACTGCGTCACTGGATTTTTGAAAAATCAATATGCCTAGCCAGCAATCGAACCCGTTGATTTTGAAAAAAATCACATCCTGTATTATTATACCAGGTATTCAATAGTGTCACTAATACGGAAAAAAATCTGAAAAGTAATGACATACGGCAAACTCAAAGATAGAGCTAATTTTTAACAAAACTTTAAGGAAATTTTCAGGCACCGTCTATCATTTCAAAGCAATTAAAAAGATTGTCGTGGCTATCAAACAGTATTCTATCTCAATCACAAATCCGAAGATTGATTACTGAAACCCACCGTAAGTTTCCTTGAAATAAAACATTTTAATTTTAAACTGTTTAATAATCGGAAAACTCCCAAAGAAAACATTAAAGGGTTCACAGGCATAAAATCGATGGGGTGGATCTGAGTTCGCCTCTCATCCGAAAAGTTTCGACGGCAATCAGTGACGAGAATTCGGTTTTATTCGATTTAGAAGAAGTTGGCAAATTGTTTCATTAATTTAGAATTCGGCTTAGACTTATAGGGAGGGTTTGTCCATTTTGAAAAGAAAGATAAGGAATCGTTTATTGGCACATAATTATAATAGTTTTTTTTTATTCTTACAGGGCGTTTTGATATCAATTTTCTCATGTCACGGGTTTTACGCAGTAACTGGCTTACTGGTGGTGGACTAAGGTCTACATCTTTCTCATTGTGCGACCTGACTTTAGCCACTGATGGATTACGACAGAAACCAAACCGTTTATGGAACGAAGTTCCTTATCGCGCGTTGTGAAAGGGGGCTAGACGGAAAAAAATCTTACGAAAAGTTGTCACGACACTTTTTGCTGTCATGACGTAAGTCATGACGTAAATGACAATGATTGAAGTTCATGACTACGTCAGTTACGTCATGAACTTCAGTTACGTCATGACAGCAAAAAGTGTCGTAAATGACATTGTCATTTACGTCATGAACTTCGTTCCTTCCGGGTGTCCCTTGACAACAAGTTTTTTTTCTTAAAAATTTCCCTCAAATACCTACCAAACTTCTTCCAATATTCTTTATTCTTTATGGCCGAAGTTGGCATAGTGCATTGCATGTCTGCGGCAGGCATTATGGACCAGGGTGGAGCGGGTGGAAATTTCCTACATTTTTAAAAATATAATTTGTCTTTGGCTTGAATAAAATTCCCCCGAGATAGACCATTAGCTGACTCCATTTGTATGGAGGTATGGAAGGAATTTTCACTATTTATTGAAAAAAAGTTAATATTTGCTTTAAAAAATCAATTTTAGTCACTAGAAATTTGTTTCAGCATTAAATGACGATTTGTTTTTAAATATTTATAATTTAGTGTTTGCGTTGTTTTTAAATCGCAAATTAAAATAAAAAGACATGCTAAGATTGTTTACCAAAGAGTAAAATTGAAAACGTCTTTACCGGCACTGTGCACTTTTAAAACTAATAAACTGGCGTCAGGACACGCGACCCTGATCAAAAATAAGTAAGACTGATCGAAAATGCGTAAGACAGAGGGAGAGTTTGAACAAAGTGCGTCTAATTAGATGGTAACTATGGAAACTGTCAAAAGGAAACATTCATAAAAAATAAGTGTAATTTGTTATAGAAAAAGCTAAAATATCGTATTAAGTATATTATTCTGATTTACCTGGAGTGCAAACCGTTGTCTTTTTTATTTCAAACTTCCTGCACGGAAGAAACCTTCAATAACTGCTATTCTTCAACCCCAAACCTGTCACGGCAGCCATCTTGGATGACATTAGAACCAGACGCCGTTTCCCGCCATTTTGTACTAAATCATTTTCAATGGCGTAAACTCGTTTTATTCTTAAGTTTTGTATAAATACGTAAAACATTTCGAGTTTTTTATGTTTCTTTTATGTTGTTTGAGTTTGACTGAGATTTTGACCGGCTGTTTAAGGATTTTTAACAGGATGCTTATAAAGTTAAAAAAACATGTTAAAGATTCGAAAATGTTTGAATTTTTTTTTTGAGTGAAACATCTTTAGCGAAGGCAAATCTCACACCAGGTGCCTTGTCTAACTTTTGTAGTGCCAGCGATGTGGAAAACTTCGATAGTGTGATTTAGGATACCCAGTGTTTTTCATTTTGTTTTCGGCTATAATTATGGTAAAGGCGCAATGAAATAAAAATAACCTCGTATATTTTATTACATGTTTATTGACCGACTTCAAAAAAGGAGGGAGTTCGTTCGTCGAAATATTTTTTGTATTTTATTGCAACGTCCATCAGTGTCGTGCCATAAACACTATCGTTAAAGTATTCATACGGTAAACGACAGTTATTACTATGTCATATCTCTGCTTCAATTCAATTTTTTTTAAAGAGAGCGAATCAAAAATGAATGAAACTATTTTTTGCCTTAAGCTACTTTATTTTATATCATTAATTATTTATCTGTATCGTTAATATACACACATTAATATTGACATAAAATAAGGCAGATTGAGGTAACAAAACAGTTATTTTCTTTTTTGATTCGCTCTACTTTAAAAAAGAGAGATTTCGGTTTGTGGTACTGTTGAATTGAATTATGTCAGTCTGTCTGACCTCTTCCCATACTAATGGCGTGCGTTAACTATTTTTATACTTTGACGGCAGTGTTTATGTTCACGGCAGAGCTCCAAAGATATCTTCAGCTCTTACACTTAGGGCTTGTATGCAATAGCTATTTCTCTCAATAAGTCTTCAGCTGTGACTCCTGGGATGCCCAGGATTCTAGAGAAGAGGGTGTCGGGGTACTCCACAGGTGACAGGTCCACAGTCAGGGGGCTCTCCTTGACCGAGCGTCTGTATGTGGGAGGATCTGGAACGATGATAGTACTGTACTCTAGTCTGAGTCTTAGCAATGCCGCTACTAAACATAATCTATACGTAAATCATACAGCTTACACAGAGTTGCACAGAATAACCCAAATAGAGGGAAAAGATTCTTAGAAGAGTTAAAATTAATAAAGCATTTGATAGATCATCATAAAAATAGCTTTATTTTTTATTAAAATTCTTTTTTAATGTTTTATAATATTAGTGAAATATAATAACCCTAAAAGCCTTTTAAAATATCACACAAAATAATCATTTCCATTAAGGAGGGTAAGGGATGTAAAAACAACGGTACAAATATTCTCTCTTAAATGTCTCTTAAAATTTCAGAGCGAATGTTTTAAGCTAATGCGGACTGCATTACCGAAGACCGTAACACATTAGCCCAAAATTAGCATATTTATTTATATAACATGTTATTTACTGACATTTAAACTGAAAGGTTTTTCTGCAATAAGTATAACTAAAAGCGGTGATAGCCCAGTGGCTTAGAATTCGACCTCGAAACGAGGGGTCTGGGTTCGAATCCCAGTGGCTGGACTGACCAATGACTTTGTAAAAAAGTTATGTGCGCTTTATAAAAATTAAATATCACCTGCTGTCACGGTGAAGGAAAACATCGTGAGGAAACCTGCATGCCTGAGAGTTCACAAAAAAAATGTTCTCAAAGGTATGTGAAGTCCACCAACCCGCAGTAGGCCAGCGTGGTGGACTAAGGCCTACATCCCTCTCATTGCGAGAAGGAGACCCGACCCTGTAGTGGGTCATTAATGGGTTACTGACAAGTATAACTATAGCTGTATCACGATACACGTAAAGCCGCGCCCAGTTTGATTCAGAACGAATTTAAGTCGTGTGTAATTATGATACGTCCATTTTTATTCTCTTGTCATATTTGGTAAACAATCTTAGCATGTTTTTTTATTTTAATTTGCAATTAAAAAATAATGCAGACACAAAATTATAATAATTAAAAGCAAATTGTCATTCAATACAGAAATAGATTTCTAGAAACTATAATTTATTTTTTTAAAGCAATTTTAAACGTTTTTTCAATAAAAAGTAGTGCCAAGATTGTTTACCAAATAAGACAAAAGAATAAAAATGAATACAGTACGACGTATGCACGAACAATCCCGATCTTAGTAATATTGTGTTGACGAACAACTTACTGACGACTACACACCACTTAACATGAAATGTGTTTTGTTGAGGAGGTAAAATTAGAGTAGAAATTAGAATAAATTGAAAAATAATTAACCTATTTTAGGGGTATACCCGGTTCTGAACGTAGGGGTGGTTCTGGTTATGCGAGGGTTGAAAGCATGGGCGGCGTAGTCTAAGGGGCATGGCATTGAACAGTGAAAGCTGAAAGGTCTACCGACCACGCCGTGGTGTTCTGAAAAAAAAAACAAATAATTAAAAAAAAAGTATGAAATAAATTTTTTATGTTATATAAATGTTTTTATTGGTAAATTTTGACACCAATGATTGATGACAATGAAAAATGAAAAAGAAAATGAAAATGATAACGAACACGAAACGAATATTCGACGCATCTCTACTAAAAATTCTTATTATTGAACGTATTTTTTGGTTGACATTGAGTTATTATTTATATTTAATTTGATTTGACATTATGAATGAATTGTATAATTTTTATTCTATTATTGACAGTATTTATTTTGTATGACATGAATTATTGTTATTACTTTTCTATTGACTATTGACGACATTTTAATGAATTAGACAGTGCTTATTAATTGATAATTTAAATTATGGAATTGTTGACTAGAATATAACTTTAACATAATTAGGTAGGCTCACTAACGAATTCGGGATACCTGTAATGTTAGTTTAAGCTTTTGAATAAATAAATAAAATAAATAAATAAATTATTTTCGTACCGAATAAACAAATCAAAACAAAAAGTGGAAGCGTGCACATCTTTCCAATTGCAAAATTATACTGACATACTTTAGTGTTAATAATCACTTATGAATGTTAAGTGTAAATTATCGAAAGCGTAGCGAATCAATTGAAAATATTTTGACTTTTAACTTTTATGTATTCGTTTATCGTGAGATATTAAAAAATGATTTCTTCCTTCCTTCCTTTCAGCCCTTGGTAGTCCACTGCTGGACACGGGCCTCCCCTAATCGACGCCATTCCGCCCGGTCATGGGTTCTCTGAATCTAACGGTTTCCCGCTGCCTTCTTCAGCTCGTCAGTCCACCTGGTCGGAGGGCGGCCTGACTCCTTTTGCCTAGACGTGGTCGCCATTCAATGACCTTTCTTTCCCTTTGGACGGGGCTAGCCCATTGCCACATTAATTTGCAAACTTTGAGAGATAGCTCTCATCAAAGTCGTCCCTTGCGTTCTACGGATTTCGTCATTTCTGACTCCGTCACGTAGAGAAATAGCTTGAGGTTTAGGCAAAAAAATGGTTATAACCAAAAATTTATAAAAACTATTTTTTTATTTCGTGGTAATACGAATAAGACAAACAATAATGGTGCCATTTTGACTAAATTTATATGTTTTGACCTCTTGCAATGCTGACAACACCAATTAATATTCCGGGCGACACAAGAATAGCTAATAGGTCATTATTGACTCACTAACTGTCGGAGACAACAAGAAAGTAATTACGTAGCATCTTGGCGATTCCTTCCTTCCTTCTTGTCCGTTTTCCTGTTAGACAGTGGGCCTACAGAATAATAATGCCCCATACTACTTAAACGCGGTATAAGGCGATTATCACACTGGCTCGCATCACGCAGCGTTCTGCGGGGGTACGCGTCCATTTGTTTAGAAAATGCATCCACGCGCGTACGGATACGTGTTCTGTGCGTTGGACTGTGCGTGTTTTCTATATACAAATACAAATACTTACTTACAACGCTAGATCACGCATTCCCTGCGTGATACAGTACCCTCTTGAGTTTTAGCTTTTAGTTAAAATTTTACGGTGGAATCACTAAAGATACCAACCTCATAAAATAATAGGCCTAAAGTGAGTAACAAATTCTATTTCATACTTTTTTGATGTCGGTTTAATTTTTTTTTAATATTTTTTTTTTGTAAATTTATGTTTTCCTTAATTTTTTAAATCGCTAATTTAAATAAAAAAGACAGTCATGTTGGCGGGTATATATAATGTTATTATAATGTCACTGGTGTTGCGAAAAACTTTAATTGCATTTTGTTTTTTAAAACAAATTATAATCAAGGTTGAGATCAAGACAATAATATTATGTTTCGGAAAATCGAACAGTTTACATTAGATTTTGGCGGTAATTTCCGTGAAGCGTGAAAATGTAAAAGACAAAATTTTTTTCGTATAAAAGGCCGGGATTTCGTTGTTGTCAGCACAGACCAGGCTAGCACAGCAGGAAAATGGTATTCACAGGCTATTTCATCTTCGTTGGTAAGTCATTCAAATTTTTTTTTATTATAGTAGACTAGCTGTCCCCGCAAACGTTATTTAGCCATATAGGTCGCATCCATATTGAGCGTTGAAAGTCGTCTTTTAAAATATAGGGGTTGGTGATAGAAGGGTGAAAGTTTAGGGTTGTATGTATTTTTGATGCCACATTATTGAAAAATAAAAATAAAAAAAATGGTCCAAAAAATAAATTAAAAATGTTAGGTGTGGACAACCCTTATCACTTAGGGGTATGAAAAATAAACAGTAGCCGATTCTCAGACCTACTGAATATGCATGTAAAATTTCATGAAAATCTACCTACATAAAAACATAGAAAACTTTAATAGCGTGATTCAAGACACCCGTGGCGCCATCTCTCGAGCCACAACTACAACACTCACTTGTTCCAGCTCTCCTAAGCGCTGCCAGCGCGAATCCCCTCGGCCAGACCACGGTCTGCGAGTCAACGAACCTGCTCCCAGCGCTGCACTCAGTGGGTACCACGACCGTCTGCGAATCAGCACCAACGTTCCCCATCCCCCCACTCGGTCTCGGCTACGGATACCTACCCTACCCGCTCGGAGTAGACCCGAGTCTGTTGCCCTACAGTTACTTGCCAATAAAGGTGCCTCACACCACAGTGATCGACAGCACGCCGGCGGGTACGACCGTCTGCGACTCCGTGCCTACTGTGCCAGTCCCAGCCACGACCGTTTGCGAGTCAGTGCCCAACGTGGTGCCAGTAGCTCCCAAGGTACCCATCTACCATCCGCGCCCGTACCCCGGTCTATTCCCTGGCCTCAGCGTGTCGCCATTCGGAGTGAATCTGGTGTAGTCTGTCCTAATAGATTTCTGATGACTCGGCTTTGTTTATGGTTAACGATTAAGCAGACATTGTTTTCTGAATGTGGTAATAACTAATCAACCTCAATTGTTTTCTAGAATAGTGTATGTATACAACCAACGAATAACAACGTCAGATCACTCTTTCGACCAATGTATAGTAAGCGAACACGCGCTGGACCAATAGACGACGGACACTGACTGACGGACCAATCGCGTGAACCAACAGCGCAGTCAACGTCGAATCGACCAATAAAGATTGAGCTCACAATTCGTGCCGACTACTATAGTTAGTCCTTATTTAGTTCCGACCATCTTAGTCCTTTTGAGTAGCGAAAGTAATAAGTAATAGGATGTTATCCCGTCGTAAAGCAGCATGTTCTTCATGTATTGTGTTTCGGGTGGGGAGGTGTGGTTGCCGGGGATACTGTATCTGAGGCGAACATCTTAGTTCTCATGAGTAGCAAAGCACCCTCATGCAACCGATTGCAATCACAGATAGGATTTGTTCTCTATTTGAGGTTGCATGCGGGCGTCCATGGGCTGCAGTAACCACTTAACATCAGGACTGCATGTCCGTTTGCTACTCAATTACTATGAAACTTTTGCTAAGATCATAAGTTTCATTCCTATATAAGATTAGGCGAAGTAGATACACTATAGGATTCCCCAAAAATTTTCATTATCATCGAATACCTATACACTATTAAATTCACGAAAAGAATATCGAATCAGAAACAATGTTTGCTTAGCTAGTGTGTGAAAGAAAATACTTCAGACAAGTACCCTACTACAAGTATTCAGAACGGAATTTTGTGAAGATTATTTTAGTCTCATTCAATAAATTGTGTTTAGTTTCTATTGTTATGGATTCATTCAGAGGTGTTTAGAAATTTATATATTTGAGTTTTGTCGAAAATGTTTTAGCAAGTTCAAAATTAAATGTAGAGACTGTTTTAGTCAAAATAAAAACAACGAACACTTGTCTGGATTGAAAAAAAAGTGTAACCTAACAAAAATTGTAAAACAATTATGTATGATATTGGCGAAATAAAGTTATCTGTGTATAAATCTATGACTTTTACTTGTTTTAATACACTGAAAAATAAATTAAATAATCTTACTGCTTCCTTGACCCACTGGCGGGTCGGGTCGCTCTCACAATGAGAAGGATGTAGGCTGTCATCCACCACGCTGGCCTAATGCGGTTTGGTGGACTTTACACGCCTTTGAGGACATTTTGAAGAACTCTCAGGTATGTAGGTTTTATAACGATGTTTTCCTTCAGCGTGCCAGCGTTCAAGCAAGTGACATTTAGTTTTTATAGCGCACATAAGTTTAGAAAGTTATTGGAGCGTGCCACTGGATTCAAATCGCAAAACTCTTGATGAAAGGGTTATTTTTACGCACTGACTTATTTTTGTTACCGAGTTATCTATATAATAAAAATGAATCTATATAATAAAAATATATAATAAAAATGAATCGCTGTTCGTTAGTCTCGCTAAAACTCGAAAACGGCTGGACCAATTCAGCTCATTTTAGTTTTGATATGTGATATGACAAAATCGAAAAATAATGCGTGGAAAAAAGTAGAAATTTCTATATTTTGGCAGAACAAATTGTCAACCAGAACTTGCCGCTTCGGCTGTATTATAAAAAAAATAATTCTCCTTATTGTGATGCATCCAAAGTAGGTAGAGACAAAAGGACAAACAAACAAATCGTTGTTAGACACGCAAACGCTCCCCTCCCGGAAATCGAACTGAGAACCCCTCGCGCGAACGCATTTGAACGTATCGTAATTATACGTATTTTAATGTTTTGAAAGTAAGGTTCGTTTCTGTTTAGACGAAAAGGGAATAAAATGAACTTATATTATAGATCTAGTTTTGCGACTTGCAACACGATTTTGATGAAAACTAAAACTGCAACGTTCGATTTTTTGAAAAATCAATAATTATGCCTAGTCAGAAATCGAACCCATTGATTTGAAAAAAAGTCACCACATGTATTTTTACACCATTCGATTTTTACACCACTAATAAGGAACTAATTCTGGAAACTAAAGAATGAGATACGGCAAACTTAAGCATAGAGCTCATTTTTAACGAAATACGTTTTATACACCATCATTAATTCACGGATAATACACCTTCAATACAGATTCTCTAAGGATTATATAGAATGCAAAATTAAAAAAGCAACTTTTTCATTTCAAGCTTTTTTAATCTGCGTCAAAATTGAACAACGTTTTACGATCGCCATAAAAAGTTTTTAACAAAATTAATTGAGCGTTGTATATTATTTTTGTAGCAATGTAAATAAAATTGAGATTTTTTAAAATAAAAAAGGACGGTCAGGTCCCGTCGCGGCGTCCTAACCACTGCGCCACTCAGGTCGAATAGAATAGGTATAGAATATTGAATGAGTACCTTTTTGTGTTGTATGTAGGCCTTAGTCTACCACGGTGGCCTAACGCGGGTTAGTAGATTTCATATGCCTTTGAGCACTTTTTTATATAGCGCACATAACTTTAAAAAAACTTGAGAGTTGTCAAGGGACACCCGGAAGGAACGAAGTTCATGACGTAAATGACAATGTCATTTACGACACTTTTTGCTGTCATGACGTAACTGAAGTTCATGACGTAACTGACGTAGTCATAAACTTCAGTCATTGTCATTTACGTCATGACAGCAAAAAGTGTCGTGACAACTTTTCGTAAGATTTTTTTCCGTCTAGCCCCCTTTCACAACGCGCGATAAGGAACTTCGTTCCAAAAATATTTTTGTGATATGCAGGTCACCTTGTGATACATATTATTTTCATTCACCGTTACAGCAGGTGATATTTTATTTTATAAAGCGCACATCACTTTTACACAAGTCATTGGTGCGTTTGGGATTCGTACCCGGACCATTCGAATAAGACTCCGAATTCTGAGCCCTTGGGCTATTACCGTCTACGGGTACCTACAGTATAAGATCGTATTCAGAAACCACTAAAAGCATAAATATCAATAGGATTGATTTCTCACTCAGATCACGTATCACCAGTTCGTTAGATACGGTGTGCTTCCGAAATATTCGAAATTTGCGGGTATTACGAGAATAAACAGGGCAGGTAGTAAGGAAGCTCGATAAGCCTCGGTAAAAGATCTACGTCTGTTATGTGTATGTTTTGCTGAATATTTGGCCAATTATGATGTTTTTTGCGGCTCAATACCTACTACAACTTTCGCCCATCGGGTAGAAATTTCAGCATACACCCCATCTTCCTAAACCAAGATACCAGGAGCATATAACGCTGCAGGAGTTAACTACGCTAAATCCTGTCTCTTTGGTCCGTTAGGGAAATCTTGATTACTTAAAAACCAATGTTAAGTTAGATTCAGCTGATCTTTCTTATATTTCGCTTATAGATATTTCATACTACCAACCCTTATTATCAACCCCATCGGGTAGAAATTTCAGCATAAACCCCATATTCCTAAACCAAAGTACCAGGAGCATATAACGCCGCAGGAGTTAACCGCCAAATCCTGTCCGTTCGGTCCGATCTATAGGGAAATCTAGTGACGCCACGTCTGACGTGAGCGTAAGACGGTATTACGGGATTTCTATCGAAGTCTAGCCTTTAAGCGTCAAGTTAGATATATGGTTGGTAGAAAATTTATTCAGAATCTTTACTCCTAACAGTTCAATAATATTTTCACTGGCTGTATCCTAGAGAAATGATAAAACTTTGGTTAAAGAATTCTCACAATGACAAAGTCAAGCCATTTTTTCTTTTATTTCTTCATCTGTTTGTCAGATCTTCTTCGGTTCTCGACACGGAAGGAAGCTTGGCTAGTCGACAAACTTGTGTCCGTTCAACGCGATTGTTGTATGAATGTGGAACGCTGCGGAACGCCGCACGTGCCAACATATGAGATCTGGCGGAGACATTACGTACATAGATATTGAGCAATTTGATTGTATTTTTGGTTTTAAAAATCAAAATTTTCCTTTTGAAAGAGGAGTTTTTGATTTTGGGCAGATTTTCGACACTTCTTAATTTTCAAGGTCTAGTCAAGACGTACAGGTATGATTGAGGTTATAAATTGCTGTTTGATTGCCTTGGATTGATGCTCGTAAAAAATATAGTTTTTTTATAGTAATTGAGTAGCAAAGGGCATGGAGTTTTGATGTTAAGTGATAATTGCAGCCCATGGCCGTCCGCATCCAACCTCAAATGCAGAAATGGAGCTTTATTATTTCGGCAGCCAATTTGGCTGCCATCTGAACTTTCATACTTAACGTGTATATTCACTTGACTTGACTTTACTAAAAAGATTTTATAGTTAAGTAATGGTTAACGAATAGTGTTTTAATTGAACTGTCGTCCAAATCACCATGAAAACACGTCTTATAAGTTTTCACTTCTGCCGGCTCTCCCGGAGTGCAACCCGTTTTTTTTACGTTTGTAAACTACTCAATTTATTGTACAAAGTTCATGTAAAGAAAGAAAAAACGCTTTTGAAAAATCTTCCTTTCTCGCGTGAGTTTTGTGGTTCTCTGAGACTGGATATAAAAAGGATTGTCCAACTTTCTCCCGCTGAGAGTTTTAATTAAAGCGGTATATCCGATCGCACTAGTTTTGTTTGTTTGTTTTCAAAATTGAAGGATTGGAGTTGAACTTTTTAAATTAACGTTTTGTTCTGTTTGTTGGTTGTTGTATAGAGATATAAAGTTTTGCGACCTTTCTAGGCTAAGTTATTCTAGTTTTATTTAGTTTTTAAGGAGCCATAAACACAACAATAATATTTTTTTTATTTAAATGTCGTTTCTTTTCTGACAGAGAAACTCAATTGTGTTTTAATTGAACTGTCGTTCAAATCACCAAGAAAACACGTCTTATAAGTTTTCACTTCTGCCGGCACTCCCTGAGTGCGACCCGTTTGTGCGTTTTTTGTGTTACTTTAATTCAATAAAAGTATTTCCATTGGCTAGATATTCTTTTATGGAGCATCCGATCTCATATCCGGGTTCAATCGCTAGCGGATTTATTATTACGGATGTCCACAGAACCTTTGTTAGATTTCAACGCAATATGGGTTTATTTTCATATGTGTTTGAACGCGACATTTTATATCTTTTCGCTGTTTTAATAACCCTTTTATGGCCCACTGTTGGACACGGGTCTCTGCCCACAAAAGCCGGAGGAGCATACTCCACCACGCTGCTCCAATGCGGTGGTGGACAAACGGGCTAGTGGACAACCCGTGTCGGTTGTTTTCAAACCGCCCATAAACCTCCGACAAGGTTTAACGACTGCTATCGTATCGACAACAACCGGGACCGGCTTAACGTGCCCTCCGAAGCACGTTGCTTGCTTGCTAGTAACCCATTAATGACCCACTACAGGGTCGGGCTCCTTCTCGTAATGAGAGGGATGTAGGCATTAGTCCACCACGCTGGCCTACTGCAGGTTGGTTGACTTCACATGCCTTTGAGGACTTTTTTTTTTGTGAACTCTCGGGTATACAGGTTTCCTCACGATGTTTTCCTTCACCGTAACAGCAGGTGATATTTAATTTTATTTTATAAACGAAGCACGTTAGCGCGCATGTAATTCGCCACTAGCGATCACCCATCCGCTAACTCTACCGCGTGCTGACCGCGCCCTTCCTTCCTTCCTTTCAGCGCTTCTTAGTCCACTGCCGGACACGCGCCTCCCCTAATCGACGCCACTCCGCCCGCTCCTGGGCGCTCTGAATGCAACGGTTTCCCGCTGCCTTCTTCAGGTCATCAGTCCACCTGGTAGGAGGACGACGCGCCCATAGTTACTTAACTTTTTCGATCGCTTGCGATCTACTCTAGCAGTGAGGCTATGCGTGCTTCCATTATATAAGTATGTAGATTCAGGGTTCTTGGGTACTCGTATCTCTAGTAATAAGAATTAGATCAAACGCTTTATAAGTGTAGAGATTCGTATCCACATACGGCGTTTTGAGTGAATTATCGAAGCTGACTCTTTGTGTCAGAGTTGGCTCTTTGTGTCCAACTCTTTGTCAGAGCTGGCTCTGTGGCGAAGCCTTTGTTCAAGTTACAATGTTCAAGCTGGCATTTCAGACGGACGGTGGGATTTTCTCATTTAATACGGATGGATTTTGTTTTCTATAGGAGATGATATCTTCTAGTAGAGTCATAGAGGTCGATAGCTTACTGCCAGCCTCTTATCCCGTCGTAAAGCGGCATGTTCTTCGTGTGTTGTGTTTCGTCTGGGGAGGTGTGGTTGCCGGGGACACTTTATTTGAGGGGAACACTTAGTCCTCATGAGTAGCATACAACCTCAGATAGGATTTCTCTCTATTTGAGGTTGGCTGTAACCTTTAGAAGGTTATCGATCGACTAGTTACTAGAATAAGTTCGCTTTTTGGCAGCGGGAGATGTCCCAGCAGGCGAGGCGATGCCTGGGGAGCGGCCGTGCTCCGATGACGTCACGTCGGAGTATTGTATATATGCCGGCGATGTAGAAAACTTCGATAGCGTGATTCAGGATCGCGTGGCGCCATCTGTTGACGGGTGGCGGCAGTGGTACTCAATCTTGCTTTAGGCTATATGTATCCAACGGTTCGTCATTAAACATGAACGAAAATGCGTTCCGAACGAAATAACAGAAGTTTTAATTAGTAATTATTTTCCATGAGCTCTTGTTCGAATTGCTGATTGAAATTCAATGTTTATCTGCGTGTATTGTCGAACGCAAATAATTAATAGTTTATTTTGTAGCTCGCAATGTTTGCGCGTATTTATGAACTGACATGGCTATTTTATTGTTGAACTATTATGTTTTAAGTGGTAGAGTCCGTCATAAAACTATTGGTACTAGAAAACGCCAAATAGTCCAAATTGAAATATAATTTATTGCAATTTGAATTAGAATCTGAACGGTATGGTGCCTATGTGTGGGCGTGCATGTCAAATTACTCAAACGTATGGTAGTGTGCGTGGCGTGTTTTTTGATAAATTTCATGTATTTCTAATGCATTTTATTTGAAAATATTAGAATTCGTGCGTCCATAAAATATAAACTTTATTTGTGCCAAATTTCAAACTGCTCAACCTGTTGGCTATATTAAATTATGTTTCATTCATGATTTTTTGTTGCAGATTCGTGGGCATAATTTGAAGAGATTTTCATCCAATCTGGATTGGTACAAGAAGTAAGTACCTTTAATACATTTTAAATATTTCAGATTTATTTATTTAAAAAATTGTTACCACAGTAAACGAAATTTAAAACGACTAGATAATCGTGATCTTTTAAAAAAAAAAACAACAAACAATATCGTTCACTTTTATCATTTTAACTCGCAATATTGCCAGGAATACTAATTACTTGATTCATAGTATTAATAAATTGAATTAATCGTACCTAGTATTTTTTTATCTTATACATATTAGTAAATCCAATGCAATTTTGCTTTTAAATATTAATGCAAATACAACATGCATTCCCAAAGGTATGCACAAGCTTACTTAAATGCAATTCGGAAAATAAATTTTAATATTTAATCTTCTATATATATCCCATAATGGTCGGGCAAGATAACTGAAATAAATTGTTGGAAAAAAAACATTGGGGTGTCTTGTGGGTATCTCACTGACTGTTTCCATTGTCAATTTTTGTGTTTAAAATAACTTAAAACGGATTAAATATAAGAAGAATAATGAAGAATAGATAAAAAAGGATAAATTGCTGCAAAACTACGTTAAATTAGAATAAAATGTCATAAATATTAATGATTCCTAACCACAGCTGTCCTGCGGGATGTTACCCAATCGACTGGCTGCGTTTCCCTCTGGATGGCCATGCTAGTAAGATTTTGTCGTCGAACGACAACAAACCATTTTACAAACACATAACAAATATCACTTCTAACAACCGACAAATTTATACGAGTACAGCGCCCTTGTACGCTATTTATTTTTTTGTGTTTCCAATGTTATTTGTGTAAGTACATTTAATACCTATCTAAATAAAAAAAAATCCTTGACACGATTTTGGTAACATTTCCCTGGTCCAATGGACATGTACACAAACAGAAAGGTATTTGGCGCCGAAAAACCAATATGGGGGTCCCCAAGGAGCGCCTTCAAAGGTGTAGGCGAATAGCTTGGAAGCCGCGGCGCGCACATCATGCGAGGGAAAACAAGAAAATTAGTTTTTTTTTTGAGAAAACGCTCCAATAAATACTAACTATTTCGGTACACTTCGATGATAACTATACGAAAAAAGCGTAATATTTCGATTTTAAATGTATGACGTTCATTAAGTGTGCATAAATTGTACCTAATAATGAATAAAACCTTTTGAATTTGAATTTCACGGCCTATTTTTTTAACTTTGGCTGACCAGTCTAGTGTCAATTTTCAAAAAAAAATCACTTATGCACTGTGTTTGGTTACGAACTAGCGACAATTTAAAAAAGACCAATTTCATTGACAAAATACCCCCTTTTAATTAAGAATTAACTTTTTTGTGGGTCCAAAGGATAATTTCAATTTCTCTAGACCTGAATGTTCTAAAGAGATGAAAAAGGTGTTATTTGATATTTAATATTGTTTGTCAATGTAAAATGTCTTAAAAAAGGGCTTTTTACGTGGCTCCGACAACCACAACTCCAAAACCGAAATACAAGACATTATCCTAAAAAAGCAACACACGAACATAAAACCTCCTTTTTCAAAATCAAATAAAATACCAAACCCCACATTTTCACGATCAAAGTCAAAAAACAAAAGGTGCTATCCCATTAATTAAAAATAATTAAAAAGCTCCTTAAAACAAAAACACAAAAGAATTTACTTCTCATGGTATTACGACCCTTGAATACCACCCCATGTATGGGGTAGTTTTATTCGCACCACAGCAGGGTGCGGTCGTGGTATTGTCGGTCCAATAATTGACGATTGATAGCTATTAATTCGTAGTTGAAAGACGATTGTGAAAAAAAATTTTTTTTAATCGAAAGGTTTTTTGGGTTTTGGAAGGTGGAAGAATAAGGTTTTGTTTAGAAAAGAATTAAATTAAATTATGGTAAATTTAAACGGGTTTTTAAATAAAATTATTGGAATTTTCTACAGTTTTTTAAGAGTATAGATAAAGTGCTACTTCTAGGTTTTAAATAACACATTTTTTAAAACTGTAATAACACGTGCTTGGTTTGTTTTTGATGTGTGAGTTTTCATGTGTGAAACGGTGGAGTAGAAAATTTTAAAACTGTGATTTTTGAGATACTTTACTTTTTACTGAGAGATTTTATATTCGGTAAGTTTTTTGTATCATTTATCCCTTTCCTACTCCTACTACTATTATCTTCTTCTTTTATATAAAATTCTCGTGTCACAATGTTAGTTACCATACTCCTCCGAAACGGCTTGACCGATTTTTATGAAATTTTATATGAATATTCAGATTTTATTTTTTGGACACATTCTTTTTTTTTAATGTGACATAAAAAATACATATCACCAACCCCTATTTTTTAATAGTCATTTTAGTAACTTAATAATTTTTCGTCCGGCTCGTTAACATATATGGCAAAACAACGTTTGCGGGGTCAGCTAGTTTATTATAAAAAAGTTTATGGAGAAAATCTCCCACAATATCGAAGATTTCATTTTACAAAATCGAACCATTACTCATATACCCTTGTTCTGGAAGCCATGAACGCATTATAGTAAGACTTAATGAAATTCCCTTCAAAATTCCCCGAAAACTTCAAATATTCAATACCATAAATCATTAAGGGGAAGTTGGGAAGAATTTTGCGAGGGTCAAACTTACCGGTTTTTTGAAATTATTTTTCAATTTGAATAGTTATAGTCAAACGTAATATGAATTACTCTATCGAAGGGTTGTTTATATTTATTTGCAACAATCCGTAGATAATTATTATATACCATCACAACTTATTCCAATAGTACACGACACGTGTTTCGCTCCAAAACTGAGCATTATCAGGTGATGTGGACTCTACAACGGTTGTTTGTGAATATCGGTTGGTATAAGTTTTTATCAAAGGGTTTTGCATATAGAAATGTTTAAAATTAGATATTGAGATAACCTTCAAAAAATCTAAATAATAACGTATAATAGTAAAATCATCTTTTGAACTTGAAAAGAGTTATATACTTATTTATACAAATATTTCTATCAATATTTTCAATAGCATCTGACAAACTGTTTCGCTATTTATTTGTTTTTTTAATAACAAAATAGTTTTTTGCCCTGCATAGCGTCTGGCCTTTACAAGAATACTTTTGAAATAACGGAATTCGATATAGTAAGCTGTTTCCAGGTCACTTACCTAGATGGCGTTGTAGTCCATAAATTGGTTATTCCAACACAATGTAGTGTTCGAATTTCAAATTGAGGCGAACACAAGCTTTTGATTGGATAATGCTGACCTCAGCCTCAGATGCTGACGGGCTCGGTGCACAGATTAATAAATTAATTTATTCACGTTTTCATTAGAGTAGACATTTTGGGAAAAAATAAAGTTTAACCAAGAGTGTTTGAGGTTGAATCATACCTTACCGCCAGCCTCTTAACTCGCGAACCTTTGAGCAGTGTGGTGGAGGATGCTCCAGGCCTCCCTGTGTTGTGTGGAGGGACCCGTGCCCAAAAGTGGACCATGGAAGAGCCATGAATGCAGCGAGCGAAATAAACCTTTATGTTAACTGATTGTTGTTCATAAAATAACAAAAATAAATAATGAGGTTATGATTTAGTGATTTGCCTACTTTGTTTCAAATATTTAGATTTAGTGGTTGTTTAATTAAAGCTAATTGGTGTTAGGCACGAAATGTGACTGTTTTTATTATTGTAGGTGTTTAACTCATTTATATGTAACCCGTTGTAAAAGGGTTTATCAACCTATTTAAAAAATACCTGAGAATGGACATGTTTCCACCATTCACAATTAATTTCAAAATGTAATTCTGCTAAAAAGCTGCATCACTACTATCTGAAAATCTAGCCCACCTTCCAATATGTCTAAAAAATGAATTTTGCTCAGCGAAAATAATCAAAAATAAGTCAGTTGACTGTCTGTTTGTTCCGGCTAATCTCTGGAACAGCTGGACCGATATTGACGGGACATTCATTGGCAGATTTTAGAATTATATTATAGTTAGATGATTAAAATCCACGCGCACGAAGTCGCGAGCACAGCTAGTACTCTATATATTATTTCTCAAAGGTGGGAACTCCATAAAATCACCATTATGTGAGACAATCCCGTGTATCACGAGCCCTAGCTTGATGTACGACCACTAGGAGTCAGGGGACGGTAATGCGGTTATGTACGGAGTAAAAACGGCCGGAAAGAAACTCCCCACTTCTAAAATTCAATCATTATGAGTATACACTGTCATTTTTGACCGATAAACCAACTACTAAATACTAAATGAATTGAGCCACGGCATTTATTTTTGTGTGATAAAGTTTAATAAAAGAGTGTGTAGTAGTTTTAATAAAAAATCTTAGGCGTTTCAAATAATTTTGGTTGACTTTTGAAGTAGGTACAAAATATTTGTCTTAAATATTTATAAGCCTATATTTGTATAATAAAAAAAGTTTTGGTAAATTTATTCATAGATATTTGAAAAAGTTTTGGGTGACTTTCGAAGTACAGAGAATTTGTCTTAAAAATTTTAGAAGCATCTGTCCGCGATTTCTCTTGCTATAGAATTTGGTCGTGTTTATACTTTTTATGCCTAAATTTATAAAAATCCAATATTTATTTACATTAAATTAAATTGAAACCCTTTAGGTTTAAAGCTGCCTTTATTTAACCAAATTAATATCAATCAATTCACGAAAACTATATAAAAAAACTGAATCTTAAATATTCAAAAACAGAAAATTGTACCCAAAATTTTTGCTTCATATAAGTTTCCGCTTTAAAAATCTTGTTAATAAAATAACTAGAATTACAAGCTTTGTCTTCGATAAGTATGTACCTACAATAATGTAACGATAGACCTCTTATGATCAAAAGATAGGCCCCTCGCTCACAGTATAGATAACGTGTCACGTGACTGACGTTATCTACGCCATATTGAATTACACTATTTGTAACTTACACTGTTCCTAGACTTATACAGGATGTCCCGTAATCAGTGGTTCAACGGAAAACTGGTAACAGGGAGGACCATTATCTATCAAAATCACTTAATTTTATCGTTTTAGGCCCATTGGTTCAAAAGGTGTAATAGTTTAAACATTACTCAAAAGTGTGAATTTTACTACAATATGATGTTTGAAAGAAGCTTGTGCAAAAAAGTTATGGAATTGTGAAACTTTATTTTTAAAATATCTGCAATTCACACTGATTCTGAAAAGGTAACATTTATTAAGTGTAGCGGCGCGATACCTACAGTAATATGAGCGCGCTTCTCACATGAAATGCTGACCACGCATGACGACGCAAGCAGCGAGTGTAGGCAACAATAGAACACGTCACGCGTCACACCGAACTGGCCAATCGGAACACGTATCCTCAAACGCGCTATCAAAGTTCCATAGAATCTGTGCATATATACAAATGGTCCGAAGTTAACATTCGGACCGCGGTCCCCAGGTCTGGGGAGTCCTCCAAACTAAAATTATAAAATAAAAAAAAAGTTATTCATATTTAATCAACATCAGGGAGCATTATCTCCACAATATTTACATACTGGTATAGCGGTGATAGCCCAGTGGCTTAGAATTCGACCTCGAATCTAGGGGTCCGGGTTCGAATCCCAGTGGCACGCGCCAATGACTTTGTAAAAAAAAAAGTTATGTGCGATTTATAACATTAAATATCACCTGCTGTTACGGTGAAGGAAAACATCGTGAGGAAACCTGCATGCCTTGCATGCCTGCATTGCCAAAAATGGTATTCATTCTTACTAATCTATCCAACATACCTACCAAACTTTAAAAATAAATACAATTTAACGACATCAAATTCTCACGCAAACAAAGCGAAGAATTCTCATACACACCGTCACATTATCGTATACCAGACAATTGTTCGGACAATCGACCCCAAACTACAACCCCTATTGACCGACCCACCCCTCAGGGGTGTAGTTAACACGCCACGTGCTGCGCGCACGCACTGTCTGATGCGATAAGTTACAGGAAGCGAGGGTGACCAGATTTTTTAAGCTTTGTTAAATTGCAATGTTTGTACTATATGTAAGAACACTTCGTTTTTTTTTGTGAACAATGTTAGCGTGTCTTTTTATTTTGATTTGCGATTTAAAAATAACGCAGACATCTAATTAGTAATAAAAATTTAAAAACAAATTGTCATTTAATGCTGAAACTAAATTTTTATAGCAATTTAAATTTTTTTTAATACGTTGATTTTTTTAAATCAAAAGTTTCAAATAAATTAAATTAAAATTTAATTTAATTAAAATTTAATTTAATTAAAATTTAATTTAATTAAAATTTAATTTAATTAAAATTTAATTTAATTTATTTGAAACTTTTGATTTAAAATTACTTTAGTTAACATCTTTGTTAAGTTTAGTAGTTTGTAATGAAATAAATGTTTATAATTAAATTTTTAGTATGATTTTTTCGTATCTTATTATGTTAGTACCTGATTAAAATTAAATGGATAAGATTAATATTTGTTAAATTATATTGAGTTAGATGTATTGGTTTATGAAGAGAAAATCATTTTGTCCGTTAGTGTGCGTGCGTGCGCGTGTTTCTGTCCGTTTACTTGTGCGTGTGTACGTACGTATGCGTGCATGGGTGTGCGTACGCGTATACTTATAGTTTATGAGTCCTTGAGTGTTCATAATTTCCTTATTTATAAAGCCCCGTTGGCGTCTTTTGGGTCAACGAAATAAAACACTACCTACTGCAAATATAATATTACTTATTTACCGCGCACTTGGTCTACATTCCAACATAACCGCATTACCGTCCCTTGACACCTAGTGGTCGTACATCAAGCTAGGCCTCGTGATACACGGGACTGTCTCACATAATGGCCGTTTTATGCAGTCTATAGTAGTTCATACCGTCTTTTGTATTATAAATGCGAAAGTTAAAAAGTGAAGAGGACGAGTAATATCGAAATATTTTTATGTGGATAGATAGATTAAAAAAGAGGAAATGAAAGAATTTTTGAATGGATAGATGGATAAGATATATCACCGCGCACTAGCGGTGATAGCCCAGTGGCTTAGAATTCGAGCTCGAATCGAATGGTCCGGGTTCGAATCCCAGTAGCACGCACCAATGACTTTGTAAAAAAAGTTATGTGCGCTTTATAAAAAAAAATTAAATATCACCTGCTGTTACGGTGAAGGAAAACATCGTGAGGAAACCTGCATTCCTGAGAGTTCACAAAAAAAAGTTCTCAAAGGCATGTGAAGTTCACCAACCCGCAGTAGGCCGGCGTGGTGGACTAATACATCTTTCTCATTGTGAGAGGAGACCCGACCCTGTAGTGGGTCATTAATGGGTTACTGACTTACTGACAAGATGGATAAGAATGGATTGAATCGATCGTTGATCGTTGATCTTTTTATATGCATGCACAAATTCTAATATTTTAATTAAAATAAATATTGTGGTACAATACTCACACACGGCTTTCTGATCCCAAAGTAGGGTGTGTGACTTTAAATAAAATAACTCTTCAACGCTTCACACTCATAGCCCCACACTAGGATTCCCTGTGTCGTGGGTGCCATGGACACACACAAGACAAGAACACAACACACCCAGACCAGAAACAGAAATTCAAATTCATCATTCAAATCTCTGCTCTGCTGGGAATCGAACTCAGGACCTTTCGCGCAGCGCACCGGTGTCTTAACCACCACGCCACTTGGGTCGTCAACTTGGTTTCGACTACTTGGCAATCCGTAGTAGTGAACAGTTACAAATAGTGTAATCCAATATGGCGGCGTAGATAACAGTTGGCACGTGGCACGTCACCCATACTGAGGGGTTGAATAATAATTATATCTTTTGATCGCAAGAGGTCAATTGTTACATTAGTGTAGTACTTATTGAAGAGAATGCTTGATATTTATTTACAAAAATTTTTGAAGAGGAATTTTTTTATTTCAAAAACAACATTTCGTTGTCATAAATTACACATACAGGGTATTTGGCTTCGAACAATCGATAGAGAGAGAGTATTGAGGATACGTCTTCTGATTGGCCAGTTCAGTGTGACGTGTGACGTGTTCTATTGTTGACTACACTCGCTGCTTGCGTCGTGACGCGTGGTCAGCGTTTCATGTGAGGCGCGCGCTCATATTATAATTACTGTAGGTATCGCTCCGCTACACATTTAATTGCTCGAATATAGTTAAGTATAAAATATTACATCGCAATAATTCTTCCATCTATTAAATTTTGAAAACTGCAATAAATTGTCCAAAATCAATAAGCATAACTATAAATCAGTGGTTCAGTGACGAGGGGTGAATAAGCTGGGTAGTCAACTGCTCTTCGATCCCTAAATTAGGGTGGCTTTCACGACATGCGATGTTTCTTTCCTATAACCCGTTTGATGTGCTAGTAGAAAAAGAAAAGCAAAGAAAATTTATAGATATGGTTGTCTGTTACACGAGAAAGGTGTTACAAAAATTATAATGAAGTTTAGAACAGTCTACTCAATGCGAGGATACTATAGTTATGTCTCATAAAAGTAATACATAGTTACAAATTAAAGTGAAAACGAACATAAAAGAAACAATCACAAGAAAACTTAGATTTTAGAACCAAACACAAATAATAAATTAAAACATACATAATATGTATATTAATACTTACATAAAATGCTATTGTCAATATTTCAGCGGAAAAGTATATATGTATGTATGTATTTCAATTAGGTACCCACTTTGTTTATTTTTCATTAGAATGTCATATGTCAATCTGTTTGATTCCCATACTAATGACAGTTCGATAACATTACTATGCGAAACTGTCATTAACACTAGCCTACCCGTTCCTTCATACATTTTGTATGGCGAACGCACGGGGTGACGTCATAGTTTTTCGAGTCAACTGACTATCTTTTTATTGTTTTCGCGCTGAGTAAAATTTATTTTTAAGACATATTGGAAGGTGAACTAGATTTTCAGATAGTTGTGAACGCTGCTTTTTAGCGGAATTACATTTTGGAATTAATTATGAACGGTGGGAACATCCCCATTCTAAATACCACGCGGAAAAATTCGCTATCTATCAATAAAGCTGGTAAATAAAACTATTCAAAAAGGATTATCCATTAACCCTTCAATTAGTCCGGGAACGTATCGTCCGAATAGTTCCCAAGCGTTGTATAATCGTTGCCGGGATTAATTTATGCAATCCCGTGGGATTCGGGGGTGGTATGAAGCATTTCATTAGTTCGCAAATGGTTTTTTTATGATGTGACGGTGACTATAACGTATTGTTTGCAGTCGTTTTTTTTTGAACTGAACTTGTAGCTGAATTTTGAAGAATCATTTTTTTATGTAAAATTTAAGATGTAGAAATCGATGTATCGATACAGATGTTCCCCTTACAAGTCTTATTTACACCTGGAGAAAACTTCCGGTGGAGGAAAACTCCACACTTTTCGGAGTAAAACTCCACATGCTTAAGCGATCCAAAAATTAATTTCGCCTAACTCCTGCTCTCAATGACTATTAAAACGGCTTTTTAACAACAATAATGATTTAAGACTCGCACAGACTCGCTTCAAACACGAGAATATTAAAAAGCAACAGCAAGGGGCTGTTTCAACCCTCCGCAACTCAAATGTATGTGAAATAAATAAATAATCGCTGGTAATAACTACCACCCTGTCGAACCCTAACCTTTGACGAGGGCCCACCCCATTTGGTGTGTCTTATTAAAAGATATGAGCGAGAAAATTTAAAAATTGTCACAGATTTTTGAATTTTAATTCCTTTTTTTGTTGGTATGGCATGTTGATTTTAAACTAACGTTTTTCCATGGTTATTTTGGTGAACATTAAATAGAATAGAATATAAAAACATTTATTTATTGCGCCAGACATCACACAAAATAAACACAACACAGCAAAGAAAAAAAAAGTCGCCTGTTTTGATTTCATAAAAATTTGTGTTAAAGGTTTCACACAAATTAACAACGCAGAAATAAAACTCTATGAGTGCTGAAATTACTCTTAAAGTGTCCAAACATACTCGTTGTCTAGCAAGACTACGAATATGTCTAGACACTTTTGACGGCTTTGAATGGCAAAAATATTAATCATGACGTCATATCATCAGTCAACTAAGTACATTATGTTTTACTTTTTATCACTATTATAAAAAATCAAATCTTACTTAGTACACTGTTTAAAACAATCCCGATTTAAAAGGTTTAAGTAATAATTAATAATAATAATTAATCATAATCCGAGTTAGTAATATTGGTAGCTATTGTAGCGACTTCAGACAGTCGTCGAGAGATGGCGCCACGCGATCCTGAATCACGCTATCGAAGTTTTCTACATCCCTGGCATATATACAACACTCCGACATGACGCAATCGGAGCAAGACCGCTCCCCAGGCATCACCACCTCGCCTGTATCTCCATCGCTGTTGATGCAACCAGTGCTAGCATTAGAACAGGGGAAAGATGTTTTTTGAGAGACGTGATTGTTTTTCACTTGTCTGTATAAATATGGATGAGCAAGGATTTCTACGTTCTCGTTAGGATAAACATTGATTTAATTAGGAGAATTTTGACAGGTCGCTAAAGTTGCTCGTACGACAACGTTACATACATTTGTTGTTATAGCTGTAAAAATTAGTTTTTAATTTTGTATTTGGATTACATTTTGTCCCTACACGGATATATTTTAACCTGGATTATAAACGTTAGATTATAACCTACCAGTGAACTATTTTATTCAAATCTGATCAGCCGCTTTAGCGTGAAAAAGTAACAAAAACCCATCCATCCATCCTCACATATTATCATATTTATAAATAATAGTAGGTAGTACTAGGTAGTAGGAATACACAATACGGATGAGTATATAATTCTGATAAAAAGCTGCATTCATTGACTGTCTGAAAATCTAGCCCACCTTCCAATATGTCTAAAAAATAATTTTTTTTCGGCGCGAAAACAATAAAGAAGTTGTCAGTTGACGCGAAAAAACTATGAAGTCGTCCCGTGCGTTCGCCGTACACAATATATGAAGAAACACTACCCGTGTTTATGACACTTCATTAAAAGTATTTCAGTTGACTCGTAGGACACAATAGGGCTATTGTTATGTTTAGTTCCTGTGGCGACTTCCGCCACTCGTCAACAGATGGCGCCACACGGTCCTGAATCACGCTATCGAAGTTTTCTACATCGCTGGCATATATACAACACTCCGACGTGACGTAATTGAAGCAAGGACTGGTGGGAAATCTCCCTTCGGTGAAGTTCTTATTAAATTTAATATCTATTAAAATCTAGCTAGATTGGTTAGTCGATAAGCTGATAAGCACATATGGGAGCCAAATTGCATCTAGATTGGAGTAGTATGATGTATTGAGTAGTACAACGGGGCATCTTTATAGGCGTAATACATAACTATAGCCTGTTGGTCCAGTGATTCGTGATCCTCACTACTACGCAGAGATCGTGTGTTCGATTCCCACCCAGGACAAATATTTGTGTGATGAGCACAAGTGTTTGTTCTGTGATTGGGTGTAATTGATTTATATAAGTATGTATTTAAAAATATAATTATGTAGGTTAATCAGCTATCTGGTTACCATAACACCGGGTCTAGCTTACTTCGGCATCAGAAAGCCGTGTGTGAGTTGTCCCACAATATTTATTTATTTAATTTATATTTTAGTGGTTTGTCAGTAACCCATTAATGACCGTCTACAGGGTCGAGTCTCCTCTCACAATGAGAGGGATGTAGGCCTTATTCCACCAAGCACGTTGGTGGATTTCACATACCTTTGAGAACCTTTTTTTGTGAACTCTCAGGCATGCAGTTTTCCTCACTATACATTGTATGAAAGGATATTCTTTGTCTGACACGACACGTGTCTGACACGCTACGTGTTGGGTGCTGTGATTTAGCGCTTAAAATATATGGTATATTTATCACGTCCATATTATAAAAAAATAAAAAACCACCAGAACCAAACGTCTTAACAAAACGTTTACTGCACACACCCTATTTCCACCCTCCGAATAGGGGTTGTAAACGCATTACCATGGGGTGACTTATTGCATCCCTAATTGGATGTACTTGCGTGGATAAAAGTTTTTTTTGGGCGCTCGGTGAAATGGATTTTCGAATAGGTTTAAGGGTTATTTGTTGGTAAATATTTTTTACTAGCTTATAATGTGGCAATGGGCTGGCCACATCAACCGCGCAACCGACAACCAACGACCATAAAATTTAATAGATACCGCTTGTCATAGTTTCTACAAAGAAAAGATTCAGTCAAAGCATAGCTCGAGAGGGAGAGAAAAAAGAAAATAACGCATCGTGATTGGTCAGTTCAAAATCGCGATACAACATTTTTTTCGAACTAGCGATATTACCAATCCAACTCTGTCTTGACGGTTTTTTAATTTTAATACTTTTCAACCTAGTTGCCCAGATAATTGAATCTTGCCGCAGATTGATAAATGAAAATAGAGATTGGCGCGCAGATGGTGAAGTGCCATCAATTGGGACGGGATTCGAACCGGCGACCGTAATAGGATGAGAGGGGAGCTAAATTGTGGAGCGCATGGCGTTTAGAACGAAAATATTTACTTATCATTAGGACTTTGAAGTGCGAAGCGCATAGCCCAGCTGCTTGAGTAGATCGCAACCGATCGAATAAGTTAAGCAACGTCGGGCGCGGTCAGCACCTGGATGGGTGACGCAAGTGGCGAATTACACGCGCGCTAACGTGCTTCGGAGAGCACGTTAAGCCATCGATCCCTATAATATATTGTATCAGGCGTTACTTTGCGGAAATCCATTGTTATTTAAGTTGTATTTATATTTCTTTGCAACAATCCACACACGTGGAACTTGTTTTGGTATGGACCCGCCACCCTCCCTTATCTCTCTGAGTAGCTGCTCAGCAACCAACCGTTGTAGAGTCCACATCACCTGATGATGCTCCGTTTTGGGGCGAAACACGTGTCGTGTGCTATTGGAATAAGTTGTGATGGTATATACCTACTCAGAGAGATAAGGGAGGGTGGTGGGTCCATACCAAAACAAGTTCCACGTGTGCGGATTGTTGCAAAGAAATATAAATACAACTTAAATGACCATCGATCCCTATTGTTATCGATACGATGACAGTCGATGAACCTTGTCGGAGGCTCGGGTGGTTTGAAAACATCCCCCACGGGTTGGCCACTAGCCCTCTTCTCCACCGAGCCGCATTGGAGCAGCGTGGTGGAGTACGCTCCAGGCCTCCCCTGTTGTTAGGAGAGCCCAACAGTGGGCCTTAACAGCCAAAACTTCGATAAATAAATAAAATACTAAAACTTTTGTCTATAACCAATACGTCTACGGGCTCTTTGCTTCGCCAAGGGTTGTTAAAATACGAGAGGTATATTCTTTACTATAGCCGTCTCTCTCCTTTGTTCCAGATGACTCAGTGTGCGACAAGGACGGGTAGAGGGTAGAGGGCTGCCGACATGGAGGGGAGCTGGTTCGTGCTGGCTGCGGTGCTGGCGACTGCGGCAGCACAGAACAATAGAAGTGAGTACTGAATTATAGCAACCGTCATGAGTCGTGAGCACAGAATCAGTGGTAGGGATATTGTTTACTTTTGGCCAATGTACAGCAGCCGACAACGCGCTGCACCAATAGACGACGCACACTGACGAACTGACGTTTGTCGAACCAATCGCGTGCACCGCAGCCCTAGCATTCCACTGCTGGACATGGACCTTCCCTAATGACGCCACTCCACCCGGTCCTGGGCCCTCTGAATCTAACGATCTCGCTGTCTTCTTCAGGTCGTCAGTCCATCCGGAAGGGGGGCGGCCTGTGCTCCTTTTACCTAAGACTTGCTTAAAAAGTGTCAACAAGTCTATCTACAAGATCTGCTACAGATGACATTCATATAACAAAATGGCATCTTGCAAAACAAAATGGTTACCGGAAATGACGCAATATCCTCCCGCCATTACGTTTTGGTCGTGTCATAGGAAATGCAGCGGTGATGTAAATCTTATTATGGGTTGGGGGAACTCTGCTGTGTCTACTTAAGGGCAATAGATTATTCGTTTAACACACAAATGAAAAGCAAATAAATCAAAATAAACGTAACAATCCTGCTATTAAAGAGTAGATCTTGGCCTTGTTCTAATTGGTTGTGTCCGACGAGTCAATTGAGATACTTTTAATGAAATGTCATTAACACTAACCCTTCTACATTTTGTATTGCGAATGCAGGGCGTCATAGTTTTTTCGAGTCAACTGACTAGCTTTTTTACTGTTATTACGCCGAGCAAATTTCATTTTTATAATATGGGAAGGTGGGCTAGATAAATAATAAATATTGTGGGACAACACATGGCTTTCTGATCCCAAAGTAAGCTGTGAGATTAATAAATTAATTAATTAATAATTAATTAAACAGAATTTTCGGAAAGTCGTGAATGCAGTTTTTAGCAGAATTACATTTTGAAACAATTATTTATTTATTTTTTACATTTTGTGTTGTGTTCTTGTCTTGTGTGTGTCCATGGCGCCCACGACACAGGGAATCCTAGTGTGGGGCTATGAGTGTGAAGCGTTAAACTAATTGTGAATGGTGGAAACATCCCCATTACACGACAAAATTAAAACACAGTTCTCTGTATGAAGCTGTCCTAATTGAAATACGTACCTACTGACATGCGCCAAAATGTATGCGATAATGTTGTCGTACGCGCAACTTTTGCTTGCGACATGGCAAATAGGTCAAGGGGTAAGGCATAGTAAAAATGGTGACTTCTCTCCTAAAAATATCTCCTATTTATTGGGAGCTAAGAGCGGGCTGTGAGTTCGAAGCGTTATTTATTTTATTACAACCAAAAGGTAAACTTTGCAAGACTTTAATAACAATCGATACGAATAAAAATACTCACCAATAACATTGGAAGCTGTATTCAGCTGACTTCACTTCAATTGAACAAATTCAATTATAGCAGAACAATAAATATGGGACCAACTTCACGGTGAACTTTTATTGGAGACCTCTTCTGGGTTCTAAAGTGATTCTTGCGGTACAATTCAATTGTTTGATCAAATACCTTCATAAATTGGTTATTCCTTTTATTATTAATTAATACAAAAGTGTACTAACTTACCCCGTGTCCTAAAATAATTTCCAGATTTAATTCTGCTAAAAAGCTGCATTCACGACTATCTGAAAATCTAACCCCCCTTTTAATATTTTAATATAAAACAATAAAAAAGTTAGTCAATTGACTCGGAAAAACTATGACGTCACCCCGTGCGTTCGCCATACAAAATGTATGAAGGGGTGGCGTTTATGACAGTTCATTAAAAGTATCTCAATTGACTCGTAGGAGACAAGTTTTTCAAACACGGCTATCGTTTACTAAATACGTCAAATACGCAAGTGAAGTGCTTCCATATATGTACATACTTCACCACTTGGCTTTCCAGTAAGTCACGTGTGACTCACACCTATATCGTAGGTATAGTAATTTTCAAGTTTCTTTCACTGAATTTTATTTCTTTCACCTGTTAACGAGCCTCAAGAATACTACGCAAAATAAAGCAATAATAAGCTAGCTCACTAAAATAAAACCAGTGAAATTAAGAGCGAGATTTACAGCGCCGTTTCCCTTACAAAACGAAACTTAATGGCTGCACCGGATACGCCGCCATTTATACCCACTTCCGGCCGCCATTGCGCGAGATGGCGGCCGGAAGCGGCCATTTTGTTATCGCGCAATATTTTATTTATTGGCGCCGTTTGCTGATTGTTTGGACAAATTGGGGGTTGTGATTTAATATTTTTTGTAGCATTAAGGGTTTCATGTGATCTAAGTCGAAGCTGTCCGTGCTATTGGTCTGAATTATTCTGAATAGATGTTCTAGATTTTTAAATACCTACTGCGCCGAATTCACCTACTGTTTTCTTTTATTAAACCTCAACTTTATTCTACAGTTACCGATGTATCTACTTAGTGTTCTTTTAAACTTTATTTAGTAAATGACGTTGTGGTACGAACTTGTCGATTGAACAATGACTATTTTTTTTATTTTTTCTTTCCAGATGACGGGCCAAGGTTCCTGTCTCGGGGCCACTCCTTCAGGACCGTGGTGGGAGACACCCTGCTGCTGCCGTGTCAAGTGCAAAATTTGGGTAGGTTGCCATATATTTAGTTTTCTCTAGGGTTCTGTGGCCGCTATCACAGCTATGGATCAAGTCGCAGGACCTGTCTGTATCATAAGTGACCACTGCAAGATTGAGACACGGTCGGGCATACTCCACCACGCTGCTCCAATGCGGTGCGGTGGAGAAACGGGCTATTGGCCAACCCATGTCCGATGTTTTCAAACCGCCCATAAACCTCCGACAAGGTTTAACGGCTGCTATCGTATCGACAACCGACACCGACGGCTCACCGTGTCCTCCGAAGCACGTCAGCGCGTGTAATTCGCCACTAGCGGTCACCCATCCAGGTGCTGACCGCGTCCATAGCTTAACTTTTTCGTTCGTTTGCGATCAACTCGAGCAGCGGCGCTTCATGCGATACAGTAATATGAGCGCACTCGTAACTCACAAGAAATGCTGACCACGCATCACGACGCAAGCAGCGAATATGGCAACAATACAACGTCACACGCGTCATACCGAGACTGGCCAATCGGAAGCCGTATCCTCAAACGCGCTATCAAAGTTTCATAGAATCTGTGCATATACATATACAAATGGTCCGCAGTTAGCATTCGGACCGCGGTCGCCAGGCAGTGACAGCACCAGGGAGCTCTCCATTTTCCTCCAAAACTCGTTTATAATGGTGTTTCTCCACAGGTTCCCTAGTACTCCTCTGGCGGCGAGGCCCAGCGGTCCTCACAGCCGCCAGTCTGATGGTGACGAGAGACGAGAGGTTCAGACTAGTTGACGGATACAACTTGCAGATCACAGATGTTGGACCACAGGTACCTAATATCATTTATGATAATATATATGTATACAGGGTGTCCCGTTAGCAGTGGTGTGTAGATTAGATATAAGTTACTCTTTTAATTACTTGAAAATCTCAGCAAATTTCACCTTTTAGGAATCGGTGTGAAATGCAGATATTTTTAAAATAAATTTTCATAATTCCATAATACAATTTTTTGCACGAGCTTCTTTCAAACATCATATTAAAATTCATACTTTTAAGTAATGTTTAAACTATTATATTGTCTTTTAAACCAAGAGGCTAGGACGATAAAATTTAGTGATAACAGTCCTATTACATGTTTTCCGGTCCACTGATTACGGGACAGCCTGTATAACGTTCCTCACTCATAACCCCACACTATGTATTCAGTGTAGTGGGTGCTATGGACCCACCCAAGAGTCCAAGACAAGAATTAAAAATATTCAAATGGCCGCCATTTCAAAAAAGGGATATCTTTATATATGGGGGTGTTTTGTCGATGGAATTAGGTCTATTTTATGTCCTATGATTGGACACACTGAAAAAAAGAAAATAGAAATTATACAGAAAACTTTAGTTATGTTTGACATAATTATTGTATGCCCGCATAGGGTACACAGTTCTAAACTTATACATTATATTACAAAGCCTAAGGTTTCGAAAGTGTGTGTAAATTTTATAATCTTCTCGCCTTTGATGTCAACCAAATAACATAAAATTATTATCTAGAACCGTCAAAATGCTAAACACGCGACCGGAACATAATTGGCGCGGGAAAAATATGATAATGACCGCATAAAAAGCGTTGCGGTTGTTAACTCGTTATTTTTTATGAACGGCCGCGCAGAGGAACCGCCATTTTATACTGCGCGGCCGCCATGTTTGTTTTGAGTGTCGTTTTGTTGGGTTTACGGGATACGGGATATGGGATACGGGATATTTCGGTTTGTTAATTAGGTATGAGAGGGTGTGACGTAATTGATGTAACGTTGTTATGTACGAAAAATAACTATTTAACTTTTTTTAACTGCGACTTTTATATTGTAACGTTTTTATGGATTGGCTTAAATATTACTGAATATTTGATAAAAGAAAATTTATCTCGAAATTCAAAAAATACAAAGATTCATGTCATGCCTTATAAATAAATGAAAATGTCAATTTTTTTTTAAATGTGTCATCTTCGATTAAATCGATTTACCCTAAAATCTCCCGCAGATAATTACCATTTTCTAATTTAAAAAAAATCGGTCATATTAAATTTCAAAAATATTCTATATAATAAAGATTATTATATAATAAATATTATTAAATCCGCCATCTTTGATATGAATACGGATGTGATATTCTCAACATTCATTCATACTAAAATGTTACTCAAATACCTATCCTCATAAATTTTGGTCATCTTTTGTTTGTTCGTTTTTACTTTTGATTTCGCTAGAACTGTCAAAAATGGTAGGTAGGTAGGTACATAATTGGCGCACTCGTTATTTTTTATGAACGGCCGCGCAAAGGAACGTGTTTGAATATCTTCACACAAACAATAAATTTAAAGAAAACCCTAAGAAAATGCCCGCCATGTTGGATTAAAAGATTTTTTTTCTCCATTTTTCCAATGTGATTTTTTCAATCTTTTAACTTTTATTTTTTACCAAATCGACTGCTAAGATTTAATCACTTGCTTAAAACATTTCGGAAATTGAATTCAATCAAATTTTATCAGATGCACAATATTCTTTAACCGAAATTAATGATCTGGAACTTTGTAATCAATTAATTAATAGCTTAAAATAATGAAACGAATCTTTTATAGTACCTAATGAATGTAATGCCAAGGAACAATGATGTCATTATTTGAAGAAGTAATGTTGATATTAATAATGATGGTATTCTCTGATTACGAATGAAATTCTATGCGGGTGCTTTGCTACCCATGAGTATTAATAATGATGGTATTCTCTGATTATGAATGAAATTCTATGCGGGTGCTTCGCTACTCATGAGTATTAATAATGATGGTATTCTCTGATTATGAATGAAATTTTATGCGGGTGCTTTGCTACTCATGAGTATTAATAATGATGGTATTCTCTGATTATGAATGAAATTCTATGCGGGTGCTTTGCTACTCATGAGGACTAAGATGTTCGCCTCAGATACAGCATCCCCGGCAACCACACCTCCCCAGACGAAACACAACATACGAAGAACACGCTGCTTTACGACGGGATAAGAGGCTGGCGGTAAGGTACCCCAGACGGCTATGGCTCTACCGCGTAGTGAACGTAACTTCTTTCTAATTTCTTTCCTCTAAATGCCTCTTTAATGACGTTATGGGCACGCCTATGTGTGTGTTACGCTTCTCAAGGGACTGAAAAGATTGATGAGTATAAGAACGCGTTCGGTTTAGACGCGTGTTCGTACGAATACAACTCGTGCGTATGTATACGTCACGCACACACTGTCAAATTAAGTTGATCTACGACTAACTCCATTTGAGTGCTTCCATAGTAAGATATTTCTAAGGTCGGTGTTGTTCGTACGTTACCGCAAGTAGACTACGAGTTGAATTCGTACGAACACATGTACAAACCGGGCGTGGCCTTAGACTTTCCTCCTTCCTTCCTTCCTTTCATTCCTCGGTAGTCCACTGCTGGACACGCGCCTCCCCAAATCGACGCCACTCCGCCCGCTCCTGGGCGCTCTGAATGCAACGGTTTCCCGCTGTCTTCTTCAGGTCGTCAGTCCGCCTGGTGGAGGGCGGCCTGTGCTTAGAGTTTGTGATCCGGATATTCGGATATCCGTTTATCCGGATATCCGTCCTGGTTTTGGATCCGGATAATTTCTGTCGTAAAATCCGGATATCCGGATCTTACAGTTATGTCAGATTGACATGAAAATATCCTAAAAAATAAACAGTTTTTATTTTTTTGCTACATCTACATAGTTTAACGTACTCGTATATACGTCTCTTTTTTGCTTTTGCTTTGTATAAATTAATGACAATTTCAGAGAGTTATGTAATGTAATATTATAATTTATAACCTACTGAAAATAAAGATTTTCATTTAATTTCATACATTAGTAATTAATAATTACCACGCAGTTGCTACTTGCTATCTGCGCCGTGCCCGCATTGTAAACTCATCGTGCTAAACGGGCCAATCGCGTTGCAGTAGCATTGGAATAGGTAATCGAAGGGTCCTTGCTCAGTCTCAGGTAAACCCTTTTGCGAAGTGACAGTGTTGTTTTGTTTGGTGACGCATTACACGCAAATAATTGTGTTACTATTACTATAAGGTAATTTTCTAAAAATCATCGTTTATTTTTTCTTACATGTAAATTATATATGAATAAGTATGTCATTATTAATTAAAAAGTTGTCTTTATTTTGCAGGGTGTAATTCAATATTATACAATGACATGCAGTAAATTGACAAGTAACATTGAATTTAAGGAGTACAAGAAGTCAACGTACCCAAGTTCCGTCTGGCAACATTTTTTGCGTAGTACAGATGGTTTGCAAGCACAATGCAAACAATGCAAAAAAATACTGAAAATAGCTGGCTCTACTTCACCTTTGCACAAGCATCTTAAACTTCACCCCACGATTTCAATCGCATCTATTCAGCAGACTGCATCAAGATCAACTGCAGCTTCAACTCTATTTTTTTAAATATCTGCAGTCCATTTAGTTTAATAAACAACAATTTCCATACATTTTACTTTGTATTTTTATTTATTTTAAATATCCGGATATTACCCGGATATCCGGATAATCAAATTCAAAACGGATAATATCCGGATAGCAAAAAAAACGGATCTTGCAAAGCCTACCTGTGCTCCTTTTGCCTAAACGTGGTCGCCATTCGAGGACCTTTTTTCCCATCGGTTGTGTCCTGCGAGCGATGTGGCCAACCCATTGCCACGTTAATTTGCAAACTTTGAGAACTATGTCGCTCACCTTCCTCCATCATTTCTGATTCTTTTGATTTTCGATTGATTTTTGAGACCACTAAAAACTGATGAATTTATAGCGGCTTGCCTATTGTTTTTCCTGACAGGACGCAGGCGACTACGTGTGCCAGATATCGGACCGGGTCGCGCGGGACCAGGTGCACACGGTGGAGGTGCTGGTGCCGCC
Source organism: Erynnis tages (assembly GCA_905147235.1). Classification (NCBI taxonomy): domain Eukaryota; kingdom Metazoa; phylum Arthropoda; class Insecta; order Lepidoptera; family Hesperiidae; genus Erynnis; species Erynnis tages. Next base: position 307,216 of record LR990101.1, on the reverse strand, counting down.
CAGCGTGCGCGCCTCACCCGAGTCGCGGCACGCGGCGGCGCGGCGGGGCGGAGCCGCCGTGCTCGAGTGCCGGGCCTCCGGCAACCCGGTGCCGAGCGTGACCTGGCATAAGATAGTAAGTATTTATTCATCTTTCATCTTATACGATACTTACGGGGTGATCGGAAACAGGTGGAAAAGATCTGGAGAAGCTAAGTCTAGCCCATATCCTATCAATCTCGTGTCGTTCTCGTGTCACAGTGTTAGTTACCATACTCTAAGAAACGGCTTGACCGATTTTTATGAAATTTTATATGCATATTCAGTATTTTTGTGCGTACGCATGAGCAAGGGCGGTGATAGCCCAGTAGCTTAGAATTCAACCTCGAATCGAGGGGTCCGGGTTCGAATCCCAATGGCACGCGCCAATGACTTTCTTAAAAAAGTAAAAAAAAAAGTTATGTTGTGCGATTTATAAAATTAAATATCACCTGCTGTAACGGGGAAGGAAAACATCGTGAAACCTGCCTGCCTGAGAGTTCACAAAAAAATGTTCTCAAAGGCATGTGAAGTCCACCAACCCGCAGTAGGCCAGCGTCCTCTCACTATGAGAAGGAAGACCTTAGTCTACACTGAGGCCTACATCCTTCAGCCTTCTCATAGTGAGAGGACGCTGCTACTGCGGGTCGGGTAGGTCGGGCCCTGCAGTGGGTTACAGATAGACCGACAGACCGAGGTCCTCACCCTTTCGCACGAATGACGCAAGAACTATCAAACAACTCAAGTGGCAGTCGGCTGCATTCCAGAACGACTCCAACACGCGGCTCGCGGAGGGCCCGCAGCTGCAGCTGTCCCGACTGGAGCGGCAGCACAGCGGCCGCTACGCCTGCACCGTCGACAACGGCGTGGGCCCGCCGCTGCTCGCCGAGTTCCAGCTGCAAGTGCTGTGTGAGTAGCTTCTGGAAGCAGGTGTATTTTCACGGGACACTGACATGGGGTTCTTCACAAAGGGCGTAAAAACAGCTCCCTTCAAACTCAAACTCAAAAGCTTTTGTAGCGGCGCGATACCTACAGTAATATGAGTGCGCGCCTCACAAGAAATGCTGACCACGCACGACGACGCAAGCAGCGAGTAGTCAACAACAGAACACGTCACGCGTCACACCGCACTGGCCAATCGGAACACGTATCCTCAAACGCGCTATCAAAGTTCTTCAGAATCTCTGCATATATCCAAACGGTCCGCAGTCAACATTCGGACCGCGGTCCCCGGGAAGTGACATCGCCTGGCGGGAGATCTCCCCTTTTCCTCCAAACTTTTATTCATTATTAGGCACAATTTGTGCACAATTAATGAAAGTCATACAGATAAATTATAAATTATACATTCTACATTCAACCGCTTTGATCGCCCCTCAGGCAAAATGTGGACTGGGAGAAAAAAGCGGGCGGAAAAAAACTCCCAGCACTCTTTAAAAGTAAATAAAACTTACGCTATAGTGCAGTATGGCTAGGTCCAATAAAGGAACACACGTGACAGCTATCGTGTGTGTCAATATCGCCCCATTGCCATCCGCTCACAAATGAATATTGATACATGGTGTATAGAAATAGCCTATAGTGAAGTTATTCAATTTTTCTTATCTTCTAAATAGTCCTTAGTTTCATTCCAGTGATTTTATACCGTCTGTACTACGTTTCTTTCAACGCTATGTGGCTAACTACATTACACTATGCTACTAGAATCAGTCGTTATTATTATTTATCTAACTATTTATAAATGTATTCCAGATCCTCCGGAGATCACAGTGGAGAGGTCCTGGGTGCACACGGGGGAAGGCTTCCGAGCTGAGCTGCTGTGCACGGTGCTGGCTGACCCTCCTGCAGAGGTATGACTTCACTTTTGTCAGTAACCCATTAATGACCCACTACGGGGTCAAAAAAGTCTCATTGGCATTGAGAAACACTCCGAGATACTGTTACCGTCAGTATCCCTATCCACGCACACTTGAATAATTCAGACTGTATACATTTGTAGGTTGGTCAGTAACCCATTAATGACCCACTGGCGGGTGGGTCTCCTCTCGCAATGAGAGGGATGTAGGCCGCCGTCCGCCACGCACCAATACTGCCCGCTGCTGGGGGAACATGCCTTTGAGAACATTTTTTTTTGTGAACTCTCAGGCATGCAGGTTTCCTCACGATGTTTTCCGTCACCGTAACAGCAGGTGATATTTAATTTCATAAAGCGCACATAACTTTTTCACAAAGTCATTGGTGCGTGCCACTGGGATTCGAACCCGGACCCCTCGATTCGAGGTCGAATTCTAAGCCACTGGGCTATCACCGCTTTTTATAGGTTTCTGTAGGTTAATCGCCACTTATCTTAACGAAACTTCCGCCAGGTGCTCTGGTACCAGAACTCGTTTCCTCTGAGCGCGTCGGAGCGCGTCACCATGTCGGCGAGAGGCAACAACCACACACTCCTGGTCGCCAACGTGCAGCCTGAAGACTTTGGGAATTACACGTAAGCGTTTTGAATATTTGAATACGTATAGGGTATTTCGCACCATGCAAGGAAAAATCCAAAATTATGTAATATTGATAGATTTTGTTAAAGGCAAGTGAGAAATGGTGATTTCTGTTCTGAAAAATGTAGTGTACATTTGTTATTTCAATTTTAAAATTCAGGTTTGTTAATCTGTTTTTCAAATGTCAAAAACGCTATACGCCATGAAAGCAATCGGCGTGACGTCATTAGCAGTGTAAATAAACAATGGAGTCTTTGTTGACCTGTATTTTTTATTGATAATTTGCGTTTTCTCAGTTTTCTTGAACACCGCCACGAGACACCAACGATAAGGACTGTAACTCATTTTGTTTTTGCAAAAATAACTTTCTTCCTTTACTGAGATGTCATATGAGATGTATTGTTTACACTGCGAGTGACGTCACTAGCATGGCGGCAGCGCCGAGACGGCTGACCGTGTTTTCGCGGGGATTTTTGAAATTTAAATTGAAAAGTCTTTTTTTACATAATATTTGTTTGCAAAAAATTTTTTTCCAATTTTTTATGGGTTTTATGACTTACGAATTCATATAAAAAGCTTTTTAACATAGGCCGCAATACTCTATTGCTGTATTTTTGAGTGTAGTTTAGCGGCGCGATGCCTACAGTAATATGAGCGCGCGCCATGAAATGCCGAACTCGGTTGACGACGCAAGCAGCGCATATTGTAAACAATAGAACACGTCACACGCGTCGTACCGAGACTGGCCAATCGGAACACGTATCCTCAAACACGCTATTAAAGTTCCATAGAATCTGTGCATATAATATACAATTGGTCCAAAGGAAACGGACAATTCGGACCGCGGTCCCCAGGCAGTGACATCGCCTGGCGGGAGATCTCCCCTTTTCCTTTAAATATGTATGCTACTTTGGAGTTTTGCAATGCGCAAAACTTGTTTCCAATAAAAAGTAGTGCCAAGATTGTTTACCAAATTGGACAAAGAAAAGAAAAGAAAAGAATGCGTTTATTGTTGACTGTTACATGAGAAAGATGTTACAAAAATTATAATAAGTTTAGAACAGTCTACCCTATGCGGGCATACAATAATAATATCTAAAACTAAATTTTATATTATAATTATGTTAAAAATTAAAAATCACCTGCTGTTACGGTGAAGAAAAACATCGTGAGGAAACCTGCATTCCTTAGAAGTTCACAAAAAAAAAATGCTCTCAAAGGCATGTGAAGTCCACCAACCCGCAGTAGGCCAGCGTGGTGGACTGAGGCCTACATCCCTCTCATTGTGAGAGGAGACCCGACCCTGTAGTGGGTCATTAATGGGTTACTGACAAGTTATGAGTTTAGCAGTCCAATTATTTATTTATTTTAATATTTTTCCTAATCGAACTCATCGGCTATGCAATGCCACCCATTACTGACAAGAGCTAAAAAACGGACTATAGCTGATGAAATCCCACTTTCCCTTCCAGTTGCGTCGCCGACAACAGCCTGGGTCGCGCGCGGCAGCACGTGGAGGTGTCGGGGCGGCCCGGCCCCGCGCGGTTCACGTCGCCGCCACTCGCCAGGAGCACGTCGTCTTACACGCTGAGCTTCGCCGTGGACAGCTACCCGCCGCTGGACGAACTGAGGCTTCTGTACCGACAGCTGGCGGTGAGCACCCACCCATGTTCCGCGTGTCGACGATGCAGTGACATGGACTCCTTACTGATATTTTAGCGATTTTTTTAGGTTGATAGACTTTAAATACCTAATTGTTTGCGTGAGCTGGCATGCGGAAATCCATTGTTATTTAAGTTGTATTTATATTTGTTTGCAACAATCCGCACACGTGGAACTTGTTTTGGTATGGACCCACCACCCTCCCTTATCTCTCTGAGTAGGTGTATACCATCACAACTTATTCCAATAGCACACGACACGTGTTTCGCCCCAAAACGGAGCATCATCAGGTGATGTGGACTCTACAACGGTTGGTTGCTGAGCAACCAAGAGAGAGATAAGGGAGGGTGGTGGGTCCATACCAAAACAAGTTCCACGTGTGCGGATTGTTGCAAACAAATATAAATCCTAACTGACATTTTGGCGGTTTTTTTTAGGTAGATAGACTTTAAATACCTACTTGTTTGCGTGAGCTGGCTTCGTTTGCTGTGAAATTATGTTTTGGTAGAGATAAAGGTTCATGTCACTTCATCGTCGATATGTAGAACGACAGCCGGATTGAACGCGGCTGAATAATAAACCGCCGGAATGTATTCGGCGCGATACGTCATTTAGCCATAATGTAAAAAAGCGTCTAAACGTGGGCCGCCTTGAAGACAATAACAATCCGGCTAATCGCTGAACCGCCGCATTACAAAACGGCCCTGTTTTTGATAACAGCTAGCCGTAATTTAATACGACGGATTATACAATACTACTGCGATATATCGATGTATCGATTTTGTCTCGGTACATCGATTTTTAGCCGATATATTTTAATCCGATATATCGATACAATATCGAAAATTGTATGAAATACGATATTTTTTTCATACGACTGCGACAGTGAAATCGTTTTTTTTTCACCAAGCCTATGCCGTCTTTCTCTTCCAGATAAACGACTCATTCCAGCAGCCGGGGCGATGGCACGACGTGGTGATCCCGGCCCCCGAGCCCGCTGGGAGGCTGACCCACCGGGTGTCCCACGAGCTGAAGCAGCTGGAGCCCGGCACCATGTACGAGGCCATTGTCCAGGCCAAGAACAGATACGGCTGGAATGAGGTGAGTGTGCGACTTACCTACATTTTCAGCCCGTAATGTGCGATGCGATAAGAAAAGCCAGTCATTTATAGGTATGTCTGTGAGAATGTATAATAACATTCCAGACAAAATTCAAATCCCTGCCTTTCCATAAATTTAAGAGAACAATAAAGATAGTCCTATGCCGAATGGCATATTATACAATACAGGACTATTTGAATGATAAGAAAGCATGGGGTTGAATAAGCTTCACCTGGCTATTTCTATACCCCATGTATAATTTAAGAAATTGTGAGCAGATGATAATAGACTGATAGTGACCCACGCGATTGCTGTCGCGCGTGCTCATTCATCGGTCGAAAATCACACTGCAATATAATTAGTTCATAATTGATTTTAAAAGAGTTGCGGGAGTTTTTTTCCGCCCGCTTTTTTCTCCTGGTCTACGCTAGCCTGAGGGGCGCCAAAAGCGGATGTTAGATGTAAGATAATATTCTATCATATATGACGTTCAATAAGTGTACACAACTCGTACCTGACCATGAATGAAAGACTTTGATTTTGATGAACTTACAGCTTCGTACAGTAATCGTGTCGAACTGCCATTAGTGGGGAACTGGGGAGCACAGAGCCACAGACTAACATGTCACACAATAATGGCCGACGTTTACTATACGAATACCTTGACGACAACGTACACGCTCACTAGTTTTAGACCTGAGGTCATTGTTTGTTTGTTTTAACCCATTAATGACCCACTACAGGGTCGTAGTCCACCACCCCGCAGTAGGCCAGCGTGGTGGACGGCGGCCTACATCCCTCTCATTGTGAGGCCCTGTCAGTAACCCATTAATGACCCAGTACAGGGTCGGGTCTCCTCTCACAATGAGAGGGATGTAGGCCGCCGTCCACCACGCACCACCACGGGTTGGTGGACTTCACATGCCTTTGAGAACATTTTTTTTTTGTGAACTCTCAGGCATGCAGGTTTCCTCGCGATGTTTTCCTTCACCGTAACAGCGGGTGATATTTAATTTTATAAATCGCACATAACTTTTTTACAAAGTCATTGGTGCGCGCCACTGGGATTCGAACCCGGACCCCTCGATTCGAGGTCGAATTCTAAGCCACTGGGCTATCACCGCTGTGATAGCCCAGTGGCTTAATCATTAATTTCAGGTTATTCCGACTAGTTTCGGACTTAAACGAGGTCCTTAAATATGTTATTAATTTTGTTCAGCAGTCCAATTATTCATTCATTTAGGATGACTAGGTACTTGTATTCATTCATTCCCGTCTGGTCTTTTTCATTCTTGCTTTTCCACAGATAATAATATACTGTCTAGCTTTTGGTCGGCTGCGGTGGTATTAAAATCAGCATTCCTCCGCAGGTGAGCGACATATTCCAGTTCCACACGCTGGGCGGCGAGCACAGCGCGCACGCGGACGAGCTGACGCCGATGTACGCGTGCGCGGCGCAAACGAGGCGCACGCGGGCCATCATCGCCGCCTGCCTCATCACGCTTGCGCTCGAGCGATAAGCGCAACAACGACGCGCACGCGACTTATAGCACTCTGCTGGGGTGCTGGTACAACCGACACACGGATTCAGTGATCGATGGAAGCCATCCATCTATGATAAACAGACAAATGAAAAAAAGATTCGGAAATTCGGACCTTGACCACTGATTTACAATTGAGACTAGTTTTGGACCTAATTGTTGTCCATTTTAATGGAGATTTTTGTGGAGATCGTTGGATCTGCCATGGTTCTCCGTCAAAATTTTACAACGTTCGGGAAGAAATGGCGGCTAGGTCCAAAACTAGCAAAGCTAGCAATGTTTTAGGTCCAAAAATAGCCGAACTGAAAATTTTACGCCAACTAAGTGATAATTTAATATTATCGCTGAAAACTCGTTATATCGTTTGATATCCATGTGATGGAACTAAACGTCGTGGAATTGTGGGACACGTACTTACCACCACCCTCTATTCGCAGTGAAACCAGTTCTTTATGACTTGTTTCGTTCGGGGAGGTATGGATACTGGATACTTTATTTTATATATACTAACAGAAAGATGTTTGTTACTCATTTACTAAGCATATAAAAAGCTATAATGTGGTTATTAAAAGTGAGTTAGTGACTTCTCAACGTAAAACAAAAAAGTCCTAAATAAGTTACTGTGGTCATTAAGTCGAAACTCGCAGTGGGAGTGTTCCCATAGTATGTATTTCTAAGGTCGGGATTGTTCGTGTGTGAACGCACGTATACACACGAGTTGAATTCTTGTCTTGACGAATACCATTCGTAAAGTTGTACCAGCATGTCACCTCGCTACCGTTTTTATTGTCGACTGACTTCGGAATAAGGTATTGTATTACGTATAAGTTTCCGATTTTTGTAAAATTTTCACACATTTGGGGGTAATTTTTGTAATAAGTGACATTCAGTTCTGGATCCCGAAGTCGACTTAAAATGATTAAATGACACTTTTGTATGAATTGTTTAATAAACAATTGGTCGTTTGACGATTTATTAATGATTATTAAATTAATATAATTAGTGACACCAAAGATTATATAGGCGCAAAAGACTCCAGCTCACTTCAAACCAATTTAGACTTTGATTCCACGTAATAAAGTTCATATTGGTTTAACGTACGCGGCTGTTAGGTCTTTGTCTAAGTGTTGTGAGACCCATAGAGACTGTATTTTTATCTCTTTCTAAGCTACGCTTCGTGTTCATTTTACTTGTGTTCGAAGAGGACCGCTATATTTTTCGGTTGGCGTCTATTATTGCGTATTTTATGTAACTACAATGAGAATTTATACTGAAGCACTAAACAATGTTTGAGAATAAGAATGATGAATATTATATCTGTGGTTGAGCGCATTTGGATAAAATTGACTAACAAAGATAGACTATAATCTAAAAAAGGGATTTTGTCGAATGAAAGTTTAAAAACATTTCTTTATTTAAATATTTATTTTAAATATTCAAATTTAAATATTTGAATTTATATCGTATATGGTCGAAATTACATTTTTATTTTTATTTAGTATCACGTGAAAGATACGCAAATAAATCATCACAAAAGGCCAGACCTACTCCAGTCCTAGTTACTGTGGCTATCATCACAATACTGACATTAATTACCCTTAAAAAAATGCACAACGGTAAATATTATTTAGTGCTTCGGTCAACCCGGTCATATAATATTTGAAGCTCTATTCTGATGTCTGTGACAAAATCACAAATGTATTTATTGCTACGAATAGAGATTTAAACATTATCTATATTTCTTCTACGTGTTTATAGGTTTATATTGCAATCGGGAATTAGAAGAGAAAAGTCGTTTGAGTTCGGTAGTCTAACTCTGTGTTACTTGCACGACAGTTATTACTACTCTTGAGATTAAAATTGGATGTACTTCTCCTTTTAATTGGAGCGTCAATCTCATGTTTAAAAATACAGAATAAAATTTGAGGCTATTTTTGCTACCGTGAATAAAAATTCATCATAAAAATACGATTTTTACTTTGTAATTCCCGATAAATTCTCCGATTTGCAAATACATAATATCAATAAAAATATTTTTTTCCATTACCTACTTATAACTTAATATAATTATTCTGCACAATAGTGATAAATGTACATTTCTCTTACTATTATTTACGTTTTTGTGTGTACCTACTTAAATCGCAATTTATCGAGTTGTCACCACGAATGATCGTACGATCGATGCGTTCATAAAATAACTACAAGTCCGAATAAAAACAGTTTGAAACTATCGATCGTTACTAATATCTAACTTTTGGACACAATTTAAACATAATTTGTATCTTACAATATTATTTAAATACCGGCTTAGTCACGCTAATTTTCGAGTAAGCCCGACTAGTTTTGGACCTAAATCACTTTACGGAGTACTCAATCAAGGACCTTGAATAGGTCCGGAACTAGTCGGACTTGGCCCAAAATTATCGAAATATACCGGTCTTAAATAATAATTTATTAAAACATTGTCGATTTATTTTATAATACTTTTTACAATATTTATTTTATATTTTTATGTATAATTTACAATTATTATTAAGAATACCTACTAAGTGATTTCGCACAAAAACAAGCCTAAGGTTCAACTTCATAGATATTCAGGATTCAATTCTTTTCTTCTTTTATTCAATTACTTTGTAATTAATCACTGAAAATGTACACATTCTGAAAATACACTGTGAAACGTTGACGCAATGGCGTATTTTGAACTTTTTGAAGCCATTTTGATATTTCTTTCGTATACTGTATAGCTTGGCTAGGAATAATACAAGCTACATATATATATACGCTATATTTTAACATTTATTACTGGCGACATTTCGAGTGACATCGATGTGTTTGAGCCAATGAGCACACGAATAATTCACAATGACAACGCTATGGATAAAATGTTGCTATCTCAAAGAATAAAGCCCCGTGTTATAGGTTATCTTCCTGGTCAAGCTGTTTTTTTTTAATGTTAATAAGCATTATTATGTTAGAACATGCTGCCACAGAGTATAAAACAAATAAAAATTTCAAACTGAGCTACATGAATGATTTTTTTTAATGTATCGGATCTTTTGTAAAATGATTTTTTGTATAACGATTCTTTAGTTATTTTCAAACAGTGACATCCATATAAATGAATTTATTATACTTATTAATTATTAATAATTATGTAGCCGTAATATTTAATGTTAAGCAATAAATTGTGTTAGTGATAAAGCTATTTAGGGTTAAAAATAATTTTTCTTCAAAAAATCTTTTTTTTTTTTGTTTTTGTAAAAAGTAAACTAGGTGCAATATTAATTTTAAAAGGAATTTAAAGCAATATTCGAACACATCAGTAGTTAATTTGTATTTAAATTAAATTTTAGAAATACAATAGAAATAAGCATAGTAGCTTTGTATTGTTTATTTCTTAAACTTTAAAAAATGTATTGCAGATACAAAAATACTTTTTCCTATACAACCAGATTATTTGCAGTTTTTTATTTGAGACACTGCCAAAGACACCGAAATTTTTCGCTTATTATAATTTGATAATTCCTGGGCTATTGTATGTATTAAATTAATTAGTAAAAATGTATTTAAATAAAATTATCGGCCGTAATTTTTTTTAATGTGACCTAGTCGTAATATTAGTGAAAATTGATAATTATAAATTTTAGTTCAATCTACTTTAATGTAATGTAAAAACGACGGGCTGTAGAAAAACGCCTTTTTTGAATGTTTTTTGTTTGTTTAAAACACCGGATCCTGTAAGTAGATAATAAACGTGTAAGTTTATTACAAAAATGATGTTTTTTGTATTTTCCCTCAGATATAATATGTTATTACTTTAGAGCAATTAATAAGGAGCGTGTGATAGCCCAGTGGCTTAGAATTCGACCTCGAATCGAGGGGTCCGGGTTCGAATCCCAGTGGCACGCACCAATGACTTTGTAATAAAAGTTATGTGCGATTTATAAAATTAAATATCACCTGCTGTTACGGTGAAGGAAAACATCGTGAGGAAACCTGCATGCCTGAGAGTTCACAAAAAAAAATGTTCTCAAAGGCATGTGAAGTCCACCAACCCGCAGTAGGCCAGCGTGGTGGACTAAGGCCTACATCCCTCTCATTGTGAGAGGAGACCCGACCTTGTAGTGGGTCATTAATGGGTACTGACAATAAGGATATCTAAGCAATCAAACTATCCGTACTTGAAAGCATGTTATTGAATCCCATCGAAAGAAATAATAAATCATACAATTTTAATTATTCACCATTCTTTATTACTTATGTACAAATATAACTAAGAACATTCATTGATTGATTATAAATAAAAAAAAGGTTTACGTAACTTAAAATACATGCTCTGACCTTTATAGAAATGAGTTTTTTTTCTATCTGCATTTTTCTCCTATCACAAGCCTATGCAGCGAGGATGAACCTAGATACGCAGCTTCGTACAGTAATCGTATCTATCTGTCATTAGTATGGGAGGATGTCGGACAGACTGACATGCCAGTAACCCATTAATGACCCACTACAGGGTCGGGTCTCCTTCTCGTAATGAGAGGGATGTAGGCCGCCGTCCACCACGCACCACTACTGCCCGTTGGTGGACAGTCATATAAAATTAAATATCACCTGCTGTTACGGTGAAGGAAAACATCGTGAGGAAACCTGCACGCCCGAGACTTCACAAAAAAAAATGTTCTCAAAGGTATGTGAAGTCCACCAACCCGCAGTAGTGGTGCGTGGTGGACAGCGGCCTACATCCCTCTCATTACGAGAAGGAGACCCGACCCTGTAGTGGGTCATTAATGGGTTACTGACTGACATATGACATACTAATGACTGACAATAATTACCGTACGAATACTTAACGATAGTGACTGTTCAATGTTCATACACACGGCACTGGGCTACCACGAACAAAACATTTCATTACATCTTAGAATAATTTATTTAATCAAGCGGGGTTAACTACAATTCCTTAACTAATACATCAATTGAATATTACACTATATTACAATCTTACATATATATAAAATTCTCGTGACAATCTATTGTGTGCCTTATAGAATAGACATTAAGGCTCCTTGTCGTGCCGAGTTCATGGAATGACGTACGGTTGGATGACACACGATGTCGGCACGACATCTTTTGGGTCATACAGAGTCAGTGAGTCACATGTGATACACACCAATTTTTTAACTACTTTGTCTACTTATCGGACAGGTTAAGTATTAAGATTCATCAACAGTTTATTCTGACTTATAACATATTTGTTAATATACAAAAACATATCACCTGCTGTAGCAGTGAAGGGAAACGTCGCGAAGCAATCTGAGTTTTCCATGAAGTTCTCAATGGCATGTGAAGTCCACCGATCCGCAATAGGCCATCACGGCAGACTAAGGCCTACATCCTTCATTGTGAGAGGAGACCCGACCCTGCAGTGGGTCATTAATGGGTCACAGAATGGCTCACCGTGTCCTCCGAAGCACGTCAGCGCGTGTAATGCGCCACTAGCGGTCACCCATCCAGCTGCGACCGCGCCCATACTCACTGCACTTGTTCCACCGCTTGCGACCTACTCACGCAGCGGGGCAGCGGGGTTGTTATCGACACGATAGCAGTCGTCAAACCTCGTCGGAGGCCCTATAAGTTGAAAACAACTGATGCATGCCTGTTTCTCCACCATGAAGCAGCGTGATGGAGCACACTGGAGGCCTCTTGTTGTGGGATAGATGCCCAACAGTGGAACGTCGTTAAACCTCGTCGGGGGTTTAAAAAGCAACTGACTCAGGCCCGTTTCTCCAGTAATTCGTGAAGCAGCGCGGTGCTTACTGTAGGCTGTGGGATATTTGCCCAACAGTGGGATGTCGTCAAATCTTGTCGGAGGCCCTATGGGTTGAAAGAAACTGACACAGGCCCGTTCCTCCACCGATCCGTCGAGCAGCGAGCACACTACTGTAACAGGCCTCCTGTTGTGGGAAACATGCCCAGCTGTGGGACGTCGCCAAACCCAGTCGGAGGCCCTACGGGTGAAAGAAACTGACACAGGCCCGTTCCTCCACCAATCCGTGGGGCAGCGCGAAGCTCACTGCAGGCCGTGGGATAGATGCCCAGCGGCGGGACACACGGGGCCCGTCTATATCGCCTCCTCGTACACCTCCTCGTAGTGCACGTCGGAGCGGTCGTCGCCCTCGTACAGGATCTCGGCGGTCTCCCCGTCGCGGTACAGGATCGCGGCGCGCCGCCCGTCCTCGTACAGCAGCTCGCCTCTCTCGTCCTGCACCTCGTACAGGATCTCGTCTTTGATGTCCTCCACCTGCAACAAACAACACAAGAAAATCAAAGTTTCATACTGTACCCAGGCGTCAGTAACGCATTAGTGACCCACTACAGGGTCGGGTCTCCTCTCACGTAGAGAGGGATGTAGGCCGCCGTCCACCACGCACCACTACTGCCCGCTGCTGGGGGAACATGCCGCGTGAGAACACTTTTTTTATAAACTCAGGCATGCAGGTTTCCTCACGATGTTTTCCTTCACCGTAACAGCAGGTGATATTTAATTTTATAAAACGCACATAACTTTTTTTACAAAGCCATTGGTGCGTGCCACTGGGATTCGAACCCGGACCCCTCGATCCGAGGTCGAATTCTAAGCCACTGGGCTATCACCGCTACTAATGTCCAATATTGTACTGATATTGCACAACTAAATGAAATTGTGTCATTTCGTTGCAATCTTCGTAATTCCCAAGAATAATGTCAATTGCGTTCAAGAGTACCAAATCGTGTGACAGCTCAGATTGGATCGGAATCGGAATTGAAATTGTATTCAAGAGTAAGGCCACCGGTACCTTGCATTTCCGTTCGCTACTAATTTAGTAGCGGTGATAGCCCAGTGGCTTAGAATTCGACCTCGAATCGTGGGGTCCGGGTTCGAATCCCAGTGGCAGGCACCAATGACTTTGTAAAAAAGTTATGTGCGATTTATAAAATTTAATATCACCTGCTGTTACGGTGAAGGAAAACATCGTGAGGAAACCTGCATGCCTGAGAGTTCACAAAAAAAAAATAATGTTCTCAAAGGCATGTGAAGTCCACCAACCCGCAGTAGTGGTGCGTGGTGGACGGCGGCCTACATCCCTCTCTACGTGAGAGGAGACCCGACCGTGTAGTGAGTCATTAATGGGTTACTGACTGACTGACTGACTAATTTAGTAAGAAAGAAAGAAGCCTTACGTTGTACAGGACTTCGCTACTCTCCTGGTCCTCAACCTCGTACATGGTGATCTCTGGATGACCAATCTCCACCTGAAACAACAATTACATCATTGGAACCGAGTTTCTTTATGCGGCATCTTTCCTTCCTCCCTTCCTTTCAGCCCTTGGCAGTCCATTGCTGGATGTGAGCCTCCCCTAATGGACGCCTTAACATCCGGTATTGGCTCTTTTAAATCCATCAGTTTCCCGCTGTCTCCTTCAGATCAAGGCTATCAATGGAGACGATGAGAAATAAATAGAGGTATAAACTAAAGTTCTATAGGGACCGTGCGTGGCGACACCTATGCCATCTAGTGTCATTTATCGGAACTGCATATTGCTTTATGGGTAGGATTACTACCGTATGTTAACTTTTTGAAAAGACTATCACAAATAATTTTGTATATTAAAAGGCTCATTAAAAGTGTATTCTTGTATTGATGGATGCTCCAATACTTCCAAGAATAAAATATATAAATATATTAGTGTAAATTCTCGTAATTTTCCACTGATAGTACCAACATGCTCTGGCTAAAAACTATACGAAAAGTTGGATAAATGCAGTTAAAAATACACGTGACATGAATTCAAACGGTTAAAAAGAACTATCAAGGTTTTTTAAATGAAACTAATATATAATTTGTTTTGATATTAATTTAAAATTCAAGTTATTTTTATTTTCAATGAAAAGGAGGAATTCGTTCTATTTAAACATTTTTATTAATCACACAATATCAAAATACCTGGCATTTATCTTAGAATAGATACTGCTTCATGCGTTGCTCACTTTATTTAAACAATGTTATGGGAAAATCCTCTACAACCTTTTAATATACCAACAAATTTTCTATTGAAAAACACTGGACCAATTACTTTTAGAATTTGAAAAATATCAACGTTCGCACGACACACACTATTCTTGATATCACTAAAATCGCATTTTATACATTTTACGTAATTTAATCCGTAATTTATAGTGAAATATTGAGTTATTCCTCGTTAAGCGACATTATGAAAAAATATGAAAAACAAAGGGACAATATTGCACTTTAGTTGTGGCAGTTTCGTTTTAATCCGCTTGGTGGCGTTTTGTAGTTACTGCACGGTTCCTATACACACCTACCAGCACGTAGTGTCAGACAAAAAACTCTCATACAATGGGAGGCCGTGATATATTTTTGCTGGGATTTACGTTGAACGGAGGAAGCGTTTTGTGTGTCTCCCTAGTTCCACCTCCTTCCTTTCAGGCCTCCGCAGTCCACTGCGGGACACGGGCCTCCCCCAATCGACGCCACCCCGCCCGCCGCGCTCCTGTGTCGTGAGACACTCCTTTGGATAGTATTGCCTAAAGCCCTTAAAGACACGTCAATTACTTCATTCAAACAAAAATTATACAAAATATTCATTAACAAATGTTATTATGGGATTGAATTGATGGAAGACTAACCTAACCAATTTTAATGCTTATGGTTACCCTATTTTACATCTCTAGGTTCTAGCCTTTTTAGTCTAAAAATTGTTAATGACACCATTTTATATTTCGAGAAATCATTTCAACGCAAGATGTTCCTACTCTCACATAGCTGTGCGCGCTAAAAATCTATTATGAATAGCCAAAAAAAACACTTTTTTACAAATTTAAATGGTCATAACTCCGTAAGGAAGCTGAAGCAGCATATTTTATTTTTGAAATTCTTTTTATAATGGTCGAAATATGCCGAATCAATCGCCAAATCTTGGCGCCTCGGAAATCGTACTCTCCCCGACTCACCTCCTGGTAGAACTCCTCGGCGTTCTGGTACATGTCCCCGTCGTAGTACACGCGGTAGGTCTCCACGTCGCCCAGCGCCTCCGCCCCCGCCTCCGCCTCCGTCTTGATCACCGGCTGCGGCTGCTGCGGCTCCGGCTGCGCCACGGCGGACGGCGCCTTCACCGACACCTCCATCGCTGCGGACGACACGTAGCCGATTACACATCGTCAGTGACCCGTTAATGACCCACTACAGGGTCGGGTCTCCTCTCACAATGAGAGGGATGTAGGCCGCCATCCACCACGCTGGCCTACTGCGGGTTGGTGGGGGAACATGCCGCGTGAGAACATTTTTTTTTGAACTCTCAGGCATGCAGGTTTCCTCACG
This sequence comes from Erynnis tages, assembly GCA_905147235.1. Lineage (NCBI taxonomy): Eukaryota > Metazoa > Arthropoda > Insecta > Lepidoptera > Hesperiidae > Erynnis > Erynnis tages. Next base: position 291,019 of record LR990101.1, on the reverse strand, counting down.
ATGTTTTCCTTCACCGTAACAGCAGGTGATATTTAATTTTTATAAAGCGCACATAACTTTTTTACAAAGTCATTGGTGCGCGCCACTGGGATTCGAACCCAGACCCCTCGATTCGAGGTCGAATTTCTAAGCCACTGGGCTATCACCGCTACTGATAGTTCTACAGCGACAGAGTTGTACTGCTTCTCATTTCTATGGTAAATAACGTTATCCAACTTACTGCTGATGGTATACTGATCGTCCTCGTCAATTATTCCTTGAGTGAGCGTTAAACAAAACAAATAATCAGTCAAGACTTTCTCGATTAAACTTATATATTCGAAGAAATCGAACTAGGGATGGCGATCTGAGATCGATTGATCGAAGAATCGATTTTTCGGGCCAAATAAATCGATTCAGTGAATCGATACTTCACCCTAGAGAATCGACATTCAATTTTTTTTATTCACGAGTTAGTTGGCTGTGTGCTTAGTTTCCTGACTTCGTTTTCTTTTTCGCCTACGCCTCTCTTTAATAAGTATCATGAGATGGCTGTGTGCTTAGTTTCCTGACTTCGTTCTTTATCTTTTTTTCGCCTTCGCCTCAAAAGTTACGTTTGTATAGTCTTTGACCATTTTGAATCTGCGGATCGATTTTCTAGAGATCGATCTTTTAGACCTCGATTTTTTATGAATCGATTCATCAAGCTACGATTCGAATCGTTTTAAAAATCGATCTTTTACGTAAAGAATCGCCATCCCTAAATCGAACCTTAATTACTGACGAAAATTGACCATTAGATAATGGATAATGGGGCCCAGGGCCTCCAATAGGTTTTTTTTGGTATTTCTCACCGTATAAACCTTCCTTGGACTTATACGAACTTACCAAAACTAAAATGAATCGAATCGGTCCAGCCGTTCTCGGATTTTAGTGAGACTAACGAACAGCGATTCATTTTTATTATATAAATAAATAACTCTTCCAAGTTATGTCGTGTGTCAACCCCCAACACTTTCTTGGTGAAAATGAATCCTGGAATCCTCTGTGTCTTAGTGGGGTCGAATGATATTCTGCTAAAAAGCTGCATTCACGACTATCTGAAAATCCCGCCCACCTTCCAATACGGCTAAAAAATGAATTTTGCTCAGCGCGAAAACAATAAACACTTAGTCAGTTGAGCCCATTCGGAGACTCCCCAGGAATTCTTAGCCATTGGCACTTGCACTTTTTTTAAAGAAAAGAAAAGAATACGTTTATTGTTGACTGTTACACGAGTATGATGTTACAAAAATTATAATAAGTTTAGAACAGTGTACCCTATGCGGGCATACAATAATTATGTCTTACATAACTAAACCTTAATTTCACATTTCATGGCCATTATTATTGCTTAGTTATATTTATTTAGTTATTTATTATTTTGTTCAGCAGTCCAATTATTTATTTATTTTAATATTTTTCCTAATCGAAGTCATCGGCTATGCAACGTGCCACCGTGCCATTACTGGGCAAAGAGAGAAAAAGCCGGAGGAAAAAACTCTCCACACAGTTTTAATTAATTTATTTAGTTATTTATACGCGCGTTACTACATTCCTTTTAGTAATTGTTCACTTGTCATTATCTTGTCTTAACTCAATCTACTAACCTGTTGAATCCTCATTGTGGACTTCAGATGGTTTCCTCTTCTTAACTTCTTTGGTTAGCACAAAACAGACAAATAAATTACGTTACTATACTATTTTTTGTAACTAAATAAGCATGCCGGCTATATTCGGACATCGTTATATTCTAATTATCTATGAATCGATCGAGAAAGTGAAGCAAGTATGGGCGCGGTCAGCAGCTGGATGGGTGACCGCTAGTGGCGCATTACACGCGCTGACGTGCTTCGGAGGACACGGTGAGCCGTCGGTCCCGGTTACTTTCCACTACAGACACTAGACTTTTTCTAGCTTAACACAATCTAGATTACAAAACCGTCATAAATTAAAATTGTCATAATGAAACCATTATGACTCAATTGTTATAATGGACTCGGCTCTAAGCAGCGCAGTGGTTGAGACTACAGTGAACTGCGTGGCGCGTCCTGGGTTCGATTCCCCGGAGAAGAGATTTGAATGATGAGAATTAGTTTCTGTTTTCGGAATGTGTGTGTGTGTGTGTGTGTGTATGTTGTGTGTCCACAGCACCCTCTCCGTCGTATTACATTGCGGCTAGCTGTTCTTAGCGCGCTGCAGTTGTTCAGCTCGCCGGTACTCGTTTGCCACGTCACTACTAACTATCTCGACGCTATACTGTACACTATACCGAGGTGGCACTCACGGCTGTTGGCGCGCTGCAGTTGTTCAGCTCGCCGGTACTCGTTTGCCACGTCACTACTAACTATCTCGACGCTATACTGTACACTATACCGAGGTGGCACTCACGGCTGTTGGCGCGCTGCAGTTGTTCAGCTCGCCGGTACTCGTTTGCCACGTCACTACTAACTATCTCGACGCTATACTGTACACTATACCGGGGTGGCACTCACGGCTGTTGGCGCGCTGCAGTTGTTCAGCTCGCCGGTACTCGTTTGCCACGTCACTACTAACTATCTCGACGCTATACTGTACACTATACCGGGGTGGCACTCACGGCTGTTGGCGCGCTGCAGTTGTTCAGCTCGCCGGTACTCGTTTGCCACGTCACTACTAACTATCTCGACGCTATACTGTACACTATACCGAGGTGGCACTCACGGCTGTTGGCGCGCTGCAGTTGTTCAGCTCGCCGGTACTCGTTTGCCACGTCACTACTAACTATCTCGACGCTATACTGTACACTATACCGGGGTGGCACTCACGGCTGTTGGCGCGCTGCAGTTGTTCAGCTCGTTTGCTACGTCACTACTGTCTCGACGCTATACTGTACACTATACCGAGGTGGCACTCACGGTTGTTGGCGCGCTGCAGTTGTTCAGCTCGTTTGCTACGTCACTACTGTCTCGACGCTATACTGTACACTATACCGAGGTGGCACTCACGGCTGTTGGCGCGCTGCAGTTGTTCAGCTCGTTTGCTACGTCACTACTGTCTCGACGCGAACATGTACACTATACCGGGGTGGCACTCACGGCTGTTGGCGCGCTGCAGTTGTTCAGCTCGCACACTACACTATACCGAGGTGGCACTCACGGCTGTTGGCGCGCTGCAGTTGTTCAGCTCGCACACTACACTATACCGAGGTGGCACTCACGGCTGTTGGCGCGCTGCAGTTGTTCAGCTCGCACACTACACTATACCGAGGTGGCACTCACGGTTGTTGGCGCGCTGCAGTTGTTCAGCTCGCACACTACACTATACCGAGGTGGCACTCACGGTTGTTGGCGCGCTGCAGTTGTTCAGCTCGCACACTACACTATACCGGGGTGGCACTCACGGTTGTTGGCGCGCTGCAGTTGTTCAGCTCGCACACTACACTATACCGAGGTGGCACTCACGGTTGTTGGCGCGCTGCAGTTGTTCAGCTCGCACACTACACTATACCGAGGTGGCACTCACGGTTGTTGGCGCGCTGCAGTTGTTCAGCTCGCCGGTACTCGTTCGCCACGTCACTACTAACTACTATCTCGACGCTACACTGCACACTCACGGTTGTTGGCGCGCTGCAGTTGTTCAGCTCGCCGGTACTCGTTCGCCACGTCACTACTAACTACTATCTCGACGCTACACTGCACACTCACGGTTGTTGGCGCGCTGCAGTTGTTCAGCTCGCCGGTACTCGTTCGCCACGTCACTACTAACTACTATCTCGACGCTATACTGTACACTATACCGAGGTGGCACTCACGGTTGTTGGCGCGCTGCAGTTGTTCAGCTCGCCGGTACTCGTTCGCCACGTCACTACTAACTACTATCTGGACGCTACACTGCACACTCACGGTTGTTGGCGCGCTGCAGTTGTTCAGCTCGCCGGTACTCGTTCGCCACGTCACTGCTAACTACTATCTGGACGCTACACTGCACACTCACGGTTGTTGGCGCGCTGCAGCTGCTTGGCGCGGCGGCTCTTGCTCTTGTAGGGCGCGGGCAGCTTCAGGTGCACGGTGCGCACGTGCAGCTTCATCGAGTTGGACTGCGTGAACGACTTGCCGCACTCGGGGCACTCGTAGGGCTTCACGCCCGTGTGCACCTGCCGGGGAGAGGGCTCCTTATACATGTTATAGATAACCGCGTGACCAGGGCCGGATTTAGGGGAGGGCAACCAGGGCTACAGCCCCGGGGCTTCCACAAAAAAAGGGCCCCCACAATAGACTTGGGAAAAAAAATTAAATTAAGACTAGTACACTAGTATACAACTTTTCCTTTCATATTTTTTTGTGTTTTACCTTTACCTACAGTACTTTGTACAAATATGATTACATTAAATATTAACAGAAATTAGAATATATTTGTTCACGGCAATCAGTAAAATATCAAAATATCAAATGGCCCTGATAAGCATTTGCAATTTATTATTATTATTTATTCGAAAACTCAACTGAAAAAAATTATTGATTTTATTTGGAAAATAATTTGGGACCAAGGGGCCTCCACTCCTTTGTTCCCCCGAGGCTTCCAGACTTCTAAATCCGGCCCTGCACGTGACTCACTCATATGTCGACGCGATAACGTCTTATAAGTCCTATTTGACACAATTTGATGTTGTGATGGGGTATCGTATGACAGATACCATCCTCGGCCACACCAGCTGTCTAAAAGATTGTCCGATTGACACAAACTATACAGCGGTGATAGCCCAGTGGCTTAGAATTCGACCTCGAATCGAGGGGTCCGGGTTCGAATCCCGGAGGCACGCACCAATGACTTTGTAAAAAAGTTATGTGCGATTTATAAAATTAAATATCACCTGCTGTTACGGTGAAGGAAAACATCGTGAGGAAACCTGCATGCCTGAGAGTTCACAAAAAAAAAAGAATGTTCTCAAAGGCATGTGAAGTCCACCAACCCGCAGTGGGCCAGCGTGGTAGACTAAGGCCTACATCCCTCTCATTGTGAGAGGAGACCCGACCCTGTAGTGGGTCATTAATGGGTTAAAAACAACAAACAACATACAAAGGAATGGAAAATTATCATGGAACTATTGTGATGGGATATAGAGAGACTGGTGGATGGGTTATGGGGCTACGGGGTCACCTGCCGTTTGGATAATTAGAAGAATAATCTAACGTTAGGCAGGTGGTGACTCGCCGCCCACTGGACGGGCACCCACTGAGTGGCGCATGCCGGGGGACAACATGGCTGTGGGCGGCTGGGGGTGTCGAGAGGAGCGGCACCGATTTCACCATGGTGTTAGCCAACCGAGAGTGGATTTTACCATCCCGGGGACACTAACCAACCGTGAGCGGGTTTCCTCGTTACTACCCCATTACTTACATGACAATTCCACCCCCGAGCATATAACTCTAGCGGCTCCACTCTGGCCGGCCAGTTAAGGCGAGCCGGAGGTGCCTGTTCCTCTCAGTCTGGAGATGAGGAACAGAGCACCTCCCCCGGGAGCACTCAGGTCCGTGGTGTCGCTACTCACCAAAGGCTCGCCACAAACCCCCCTTATTATTTGATAAACTTCAACATTATTAATTAAAACCAAAGAAGAATGCTGCAAGCCGGCCAGTTACACACTCACCCTGTCGTGTCGCAGCAGCGCCGCCTTGTTGCTGAAGGCCTTGGGACAGTGCGGGCACTCGTAGGGCCTCTCCCCCGTGTGTGTCCTCATGTGTATCTGAAGTGACAATTGTTGTTATTATAGGGTATTGAGCACCATGCAAGGGAAAATACAAAATTATGTGATATTGATAGATTTTGTTAAAAGCAAGTGAACAATGCTGATTTCTGTTCTAAAAAATGTAGTATACATTTATTATTTCAATTTTAAAATTCAGGTTGACAAACGGTGGCAAAACTCCAGCGGTTTCGCATTTCGCAGTCACTGAGCCACTCGGGTCGTCACTGAGCCACTCGGGTCGTCACTGAGCCACTCGGGTCGTCGGATATTATATCTATACTAATATTATAAACAGGAAACATTTGTATTTTTGTATGTTTGTAACGAATAAACTCAAAAACTACTGGGCCGATTTCAAAAATTCTTTCACCATTGGAAAGCTACATTCAGCCTGAGTAACATAGGCTATTAAATAAAAATAAAAAAAAAATAAAAAAAAATTCATTGGCAGAGCGAAGCCTGCTGGGTCAGCTAGTATATTATATAGCAATTGTAACACTCACCTGCAGGAACAGGGGCATAGTGAAGTTCTTGGGGCACACTGAACACTGGTAGGGCCTCTCCCCGGTGTGGACGCGCTGGTGATAACCCAACGCGGCATTGGACTGAAACAATAAACAATACATGCAACGACAACACCTTTCGCACTGTTTGTTACAACCCTTATTCCCAATACAGGTAAACTTATATTAGCAGATCACACTGTCCAGTAATTTACCTAACTTGCGCAATTCTTAGATCAGCATTTTCATTTCTTTCAATTAATTAAAGCAGTTAGACTAAAAACTTCCTCGCGAACACACTTAGGGCATCATGAATTCTAACGTGTGTGAATTTAATAAACTATTTTATACAGTGGTAAAAAGTAGTTTTTTTTTTAAAAAGACTGTAGTGAAATCCTTCGTAACAGCACGCAGAAACTTGCGGCATTGCGGTCACAGAGCTATATGGACTAGAGGACGCAAGTGTATGTACTTTGCGTGTAACAAAGGAGACAAATTGTCTTCTTTTAGCGCCACTGCATACCCTTCTCGAACGCGGACGGGATCGAGAACAGAGAAAATGCCTTGTTGTAATGTATTAAGATGTAAAAAATACACAAAAAAGGTGGACGAGATACGGGAAATGTTTCCTTTCATCGGTAAGTCATTTTGTTATTAAAATGGCACACTTGGTTTCTATACAGGTAATGAGACTTGCGTCCTCTAGTCCATACAACTCTGTGATTGAGGTAGTGCTCTACTCGGGGTCCGGGTTCGAATCCCAGTGGCACGGACCAATGACTTTGTAAAAAAGTTATGTGCGCTTTATAAAATTAAATATCGCCTGCTGTTACAGTGAAGGAAAACATCGTGAGGAAACCTGCATGCCTGCAAGTTCACAAAAAAATAGCGAATCACACAATCAAAGTTTTCTACACTGCTGGCTTGTCTTTAACCCATTAATGACCCACTACAGGGTGGGGTCTCCTCTCACAGTGAGAAGGATGTAGGCCACCATCCACAACGCTGGCCTTATGCATTTTGGTGGACTTCACATGCCTTTGAGGACATTATTGTGAACTCGCAGCCAAGCGGGAATTCTCCCATTGCTTTCCTACACCATTACAGCAAGTGATATTAAATTTAATTTCACTGGCTTACCTATACACAGAACTCCAATATGTCATAAGCACGATACAATCACCTGCCCCAAAGAGGCCAACTGCCTGTGCCCCTTGTCCCACTATGTCACATTCCGGTGACGCCCTCCCCGCATTAACGTGTGACGTAATTTATGGATGACCCCGGAGAGAGATTTGACAGGAATATGGCAGATATCAACATCAACTCACAGCATATCTCTTCCCGCAGACCTCACAGACAATGTTCTTGATGTTGTAGTACTTCTTCTGGGGCTTCTTCTCCTTCTCCCCCTCGTCCTCCTGCTTGATGCGGAGGCGGGTGGGCTGCGGGAGCTGGTGCACCCGCTGGTGGATGAGGCACGCTCGCTCCGAGGCAAACACTTTCTGGCACTAGAATAGAATGGTGTTAGAAGTGGCCGACTTGGCAGGCATTGAGCCCAATATGTGGGGGCTTTGCCTTGCAAAAAGTGGTGTAGCTGCAATTTTAAAGTGTTGGTTAGATTTGTGCTCTGGTGAAAAGTTCAAATTCGTAGACTGGATAATGTAATAAAAAATAAACTTAATTTAGTCGACAAAACACCGTCCTGAACTTGAATTATGCATTATTTTCAGCTATGACTAGACTTCTTATTTGAGGTTGGATGACTACCAGCTATTAGCTGCACTGACAACTTATATAGTATGTACTAGTATGTAGTTGATTAGTAAATTCAAAAACATACATTTTCGGATTTGCGGATTTCGGAGTTATCGAATTGTTAGAATAATCATGTCCACCGCGGCCACGTAAAACTCAATAGAACCAAATAAGTAGCGAAGAATCTTCAAGTTATTTATAGAGAAATACAATTGAGATCTTAAGTGCCTTAGATGAAAAAAATTGACAAACAATCATTTATTCAGGACTTTAACTAAGTCCTACATGATCCTATGATCCGATGAAGTCCTAGATGTTTAACAAAGTCTCACACTTACCGTCTCGCATGTAAATTCATCCTTTTTCTCGATTTTCACCAACGGATGGTGATCTTTCTCCAAATGTTCTTTCAGGGCATCTTCTGTTGGAAATGTATCCCCGCACTCACAGATTATGTAGTGGATGCTGACGAAAGAACAGTAAAACATTTTCAATAATAATACAGATTACTAACTTAACTGATTACACCAAGGAACTGAATACAAAATGGCCGATTATTTTTCTATGCGACGAATCACGAGCGCCATGACAGTATCTGTTGTAATTTTATTATCTATGGGCATGGCGTTGGCTTGCGTTGTGCTGTGTACGGAATTGCTAGTGCTGTTCTGTCGATGGGTATCGATTTACGATTATTGCAATGTAGTTTGCATCGATATTTTTAATATTTTTTTTATTTTATTTTATGAATTTATATATATGTTTATATATATAAGTATATTTACAGTATATTATAAACTAATATTTATGAATTTTATTGCTTTCAGTATAATGCACTCATTATCCTCCCTCCTTCCTCAGCATTTATTCAATATACTTTTATTATATAATTCAATTTTAAAAGCTTTATTTGCATTTGTTTCTTTCTTCTTCGGACATATTATAAATAAGTTTTTGTAGTTAAATATATTTGTAAAATATAGTTTAATAATAACTTATTATATACATAATAATTATCGTATTAATAAATTATTGTAGTAAAATTATTTATATATTGACATAATATCGAATACAAATTGATCGATATACCAAGTGTGCATCACTTTTAGCATGTACCACAGACTATAGAATATAAGGAATTTCATCATGACATCTCAGTTTAAAAACTGGTAACATTATTTTACTTTTTATTTTAATAATAATTGATAAATTTATATTAATTAATTTTTATGAATAAAAACAATATATTGCTAAAATAAACTTGCCGATTTGACTTTAAAAATTATGATTCTTTTTTCAATTGTTACCTATACCTTTTCATCTTGATCCAATTGAATACAAAAGATTATTTGAATAACCTCACCTATTTTTTTTGAAGTTGATTACTGGATTTTTAAATCAAGTATAGGGAATCACTTCTTGATGATGAATTATATTATTAAAAATACTTTTTATACCTATCTTACTCAAAATATTTATCATTGACATCTGCCAAAAAAAATATTTCCATAAATTAAAAAAAAGTTGTAGACAGAGTAGTGAACTAGTTTGAGACACTCAGAGACACTGTAAATACTGTAAAATAGTAAATCGGACAACATTAAGTTTTATTGGTTAAAAATCAAAACTCTTCAAATGTTGCTTACTGAATTTTCTTTAAATTTGTGCACTAAGTAATATTGCCCAGTTAATTTTATTGTTAATGGGGCGTGGCTGGCGTTAAGTACTGTGACCTCAATTCATAGATCAACGGAGTGCACCTCTATCAACTAACTACTCTGTTACTCAATTGTCAATATTATAAATTAATGATAATATTTTTTTATAGGTATTATGTCAAGATAGATAGGTAAACGTTTTAAGTGTTAATTTAGTATAAATACAGTAAATAATGGAAGAATTGCTTGCTTGTCGGGTGTGTTTGGCTACAGATAATGCGAAATTGTATAGTTTTTTCAAGTTTCAACTCGCGCAAGCATATGAAGTTCTGACTGGAAGCCAGGTTAGTTTGTTTACTAACAAAACATATTGTTGCGATATGTTTATATTTTCTGATTAGTAATCTTATTAATACTTTGGAGGTAATAGATGATCTCCCGCCAGGCGATGTCACTGCCTGGGGACCGCGGTCCGAATGTTGACTTCGGACCATTTGTATATATGCAGAGATTCTGAAGAACTTTGATAGCGCGTTTGAGGATACGTCTTCCGATTGGCCAGTTCGGTATGACGCGTGTGACGTGTTCTATTGTTTACTACATTCGATGCTTGCGTCGTCATGCGTGGTCAGCATTTCATGTGAGGCGCGCGCTCATATTACTGTAGGTATCGCGCCGCTACAATACCATTCGTAAATTAGTAAGTTGTAAGGAGGGATAGATGTTTGTTATTTTTTCATGTTAAAGCGGCTCGACAGATTCGGATGAAACTCTGCACATAGATAGTTCAACCTAACCAATATTTTCTCTTTTTCTGAATCATACTGTAAAGTCTACGCAGATTATGAAATGCAGAAACTAATAAATCAATAAAACTTCACATTTATAGACTTACAAATAAATCCCCTGTGTTGTAGGTGCTATAGAAAAGAAAAGAAAAGAATATGTTTATTGTTGACTGTTACAAGAGAAAGATGTTACAAAAGTTATAATAAGTTTAGAACAGTCTACCCTATGCGGGCATACAATAATTATATCTTGAAAAACTAAAACTTAATTTTATATTTCATGGCAATTATTGCTAAATTATATTTATTTATTTATTATTTTGTTCAGCAGTCCAAATTATTTGTTTATTTTAATATTTTACCTTTTCAAACTCACTGGACACACACAAGACAATATACACACAAACCCAGAGCAGATCAGAAATATTAAAACATTTATTTATTGTGTATAAATTAGTATGTGTGTGTTTGTGTGTGTGTTTGATTGTATCCTTTGTTTCCATCCAGGTGTTGGTGTCAGATGGGCTGCCACAGCACATATGCAGTTACTGCAGCGCCCTCCTCCTCAAGAGTGTGACCTTCCGAGAGAAGTGCATCAACTCCCAGGATCTTCTCAAGTACTGCTTGAATGAACAGAGTGAGGTATGACGAAGAATACGTACTTGTAATAGTAGGGTCTAGGTCTAGGTTTGCCTAGTACATGCAAACTTTGGAACAGTCTTCCGGCTGATGTATTCCCGCAGGACTATGACACGTTCTTCAAGAATGGCATAAAAAAAGCTCTCCTTCATAGCCGGCAACGCACTGGCGACCCCCCTGGTGTTGCATGTGTCAGTAGGCGATGGTGACCACTTACCGTTAGGTGGCCCGTCTGCCTGTTTGCTTGCTCTATTTATAAGAAAAAAGGTAATAGCCCTGTGGTAATGAGTTTGGCCTTCTATAGATATTAGGAGGATCGGTTGTCAAATAATAGAGGCGAGACCAAAAATGTACAGATTTCCAGTACAGATTTCCACACTCAATTTCGATATTGTTGACTTAATTTTTAAGAACACTGGTATGATTAATTGATTCTACCAATAGGGTATTACGGCCTATGTCAAAAAGCTTCTTATATGAATTCGTAAGTCATAAAAACCCATAAAAAATTGGAAAAATTTTTTGTGTAAAATTATGTAAAAAAAGACTTTTCAATTTAAATTTCAAAAATCCCCGCGAAGACACGGTCTCGGCCGTCTCGGCGGTGCCGCCATGCTAGTGACGTCACTCGCAGTGTAAACAATACATCTCATATGACATCTCAGTAAAGGAAGAAAGTTATTTTTGCAAAAACAAAATGAGTTACAGTCCATATCATTGGTGTCTCGTGGCGGTGTTCAAGAAAACTGAGGAAACGCAAATTATCAATAAAAAATACAGGTCCAACAAAGACTCCATTGTTATTTACACTGCTAATGACGTCACGCCGATAGCTTTCATGGTGTATAGCGTTTTTGACATTTGAAAAACAGATTAAGAAACCTGCAAACAACAAGCAAGCAAACAAGATTTATTTATCAAAAAGTATTGTAAGAGGCGCCATTGTATCACTCTGAAAATATTTAAATGCATGCAAAGAACAATGAATGAAAGCATAACATTCCAAGATCAATTTCTATATCCTATTAATTTTTACATAGCCAACAAATGAAAATTAAAATAATATGTGATTAATTTTATCAGTACAAACCTATTTACTTAACATCCTAGAGTAGGTATGCCCAAACAAGATACAGAGTGACTTTAGGTACAGCATACTTTAAGACCGAATCGTTCTAACGTAGAAAACATTTTTAACTGAGTACCATAAAACATTATACTTAAGAGGCGAGATAATCTGTTCTCCGTACTAGTTTGCACTGTATGACGGAAGAATAGATCACTCATTCGGATAAGATAAAATATTCATTCTTATGTGGGTACTTCATAATTATTTAACAGTCATAAAGAAACTTGTTGTAGTATAGGCAAAATATTAAGATAAATCAGTTACAAATATTTATGTCTGTTCAAGTGGTTGTTTAGTTTGTTTTAGATTTACATATAATATAATATAATAGTACCGTAGGTTTTTTTTTTTTTTATGAATATCATTATTTGCACGAAATAAGCGTAGAATATATGTATGTGATTTATTGGATGATATGGTATGGTATATTTGAGTACCCGATACACCACATTCAGTTCATTGGGTGATTGTGTGTGATTTTTTAGTAAGACCAAAGTGTATGTTTGTGTAGTTGGGTGCGTGTGTGTGTGTAGGTGTGTGGTGCGTGTGTGTCAATTTATCTCAGCAGGTTTGAAACCACTCGATCCAGACTCTAAAAAAATGCATGACTAGTATTATGGTTCGATATAACCGGATTATTCTTTTCTTTTAAATTGCTAATTTTAATCGAGATTTTACTGACCTGAATTTTAAAATTGAAATAATAAATGTATACCACATTTTTCAGAACAGAAATCACCATTTTTCACTTGCTTTGAACAAAATCTATCAATATTACATAATTTTGGATTTTTCCTTGCGTGGTGCGAAATACCCTATTCACTACCAATCGCAATTATAAGTCAAACGAAAATTTAGATGTACCTATGACTAGCGAGACCTTCAGTGCCCGCCTGCAATGCACGAATTTCAAAGTCAGTCTCGCCGAGTTAAATACAACAGTGCTACCGTTAAATGTCTCTTTTCAGCTGTCAATGGGCTATATCCGGTCCATAAAGCGGGAGATTACCGCCCTGATCCTCCCCTACTCTGTCACCAGCTATGGCCCGATGAACGTGACTGACGATGGAGAGGTGTCTGTCAAAGGTAACGACCAATGTACACACTTCCTTTTGAGTGGCGGTTGGTGACCGCTTACGATCAGTTGGAATATCTCCCTGGTTGCTTATGCTTCTGATGTTTTGCCCGCTTTACAGAGTTTTAAGTAAATTAAAGTTTTGTTAGAATTCTTGTTTAGACACACTAGAAAACAATCACAGATGAACAGTTTTTTTACCGACTTCAAAAAAGGAGGTTATCAATTCGACACGTATGTATGTAATATTCTCAGAACTGCACAGTTATTACATAATTGTCGGTCTATTACGACTTCCAAACAAGAATACCAAATTTCACGGGTGTATGTATGTATGTAGATATCTTTGTCCTCGCATATCTCCGAAACTAATTGTCAGATCGTTCTTTTTTTGTTGTTTGCAATTTGCATTTTTTCAACTTAGGGAATGGTAAAAGTTTCATCAAAATCGGTGCAGTAGTTTCCGTGATATGGACTTGAAACTAAAAATAACGAAAAAGACATATTATTGGGCAGGTTATGACATCAGAACTAATAATAAATCTCAACTTTCGTCAACAGAAGAGGATAAAGAATCCGACGTACTAACGGACATGCCAGCCATAGCGGCCTTCGACATCAAATACGAGGATGACGCACACAAAAAACGGAAAAGAAAAAAGAAAGGAAAAGAAAAAAAGAACCATTTCAACATAGTCACCATAAAGTGTGAAGACAACCAAGATATCGAAATCCACGAAACCAACAACCAATTTGAATTAGACAATGACTATAATAACTTCAACGATGATACGATAGAGAGTGAGGCGGATAACGATGACATTAATGATGAGGGCATCGTTAATACTGATCTGAAGCACGTGGAGATCGTTAATTTGAGCAAACAAGAACAGCTAGGTGAGATTGAAGCGAGAAAGGCGTCTTTTAACTATACGAATTCAGCGTACAAATGCGATAAGTGCTACAAAGGGTTCATAACGGAGTCCACGTTCAGGAATCACATGCAAAGACATGATCCTGTAAGTTTCATTTAAATATTCCTTTTTTATAGTGAACTAGCTGTGCCCGTGGCTTCATTCGCTTGGAATTCTAAAATAAAAGTAGCGCATGTTACTCCTTACTACATCAGCTATTAGATATGCCAGTGAAAGTCCCGTCAAAATCGGTCCAGCCGCTCCAGAGATCAGCCGGAACAAACAGACAGATAAAAATTGTAAAAATGCTATTTTGGTATATGAACTGTGCATTTAGTAAAAAATTGTATAAAATCTTTATACACACAATATATTCAATCTTTTGGATCTTTCCCCCACTTTCCATTACGTCATACAAGCTATCGATTGTTTCCACAGAAACAGCTTTTCTCGCTGGCTGCCGCATTTCTCTTTCCTTCCCTTCCCTTCCTTCTCCTTCCCTCTCCTCTCCTCTCCTCTCCTTCCCTCTCCTTCCTTCTCCTTCCCTCTACTTCCTTCTCCTTCCCCCTCCTTCCCTCTCCTTCCTTCCCTTCCTTCTCCTTCCCTCTCCTCTGCTCTCCTCTCCTCTCCTTCCCTCTCCTTCCTTCTCCTTCTCCCTCCTTCCCTCTCCTTCCTTCTCCTTCCCTCTCCTCTCATCTCCTCCCCTCTCATTCCTTCTCCTTGCCTCTACTTCCCTCTCCTTCCTTCTCCTTCCCTCTCCTTCCCTCTCCTCTCCTCTCCTCTTTTATTGAAGCTGTCGCTCCTTTCCTCCACTTCCCTTGATGTTATGTAACGTAAGCTCTATCTCTTTCCACAGAAGAACGGCGCACACGAGTGCGAGATATGCTTCTCCCGCTGGCCGGAGCCCCGGTCGCTGCGAGCTCACGTGCTCAACTCCCACAGACGGAAGTTCATTTGCAAGCTGTGCGATTTCGTGTCCAGGTCTAAGTGAGTGAAAGGGAATTTGGATACTTCCGTAGAAGATCGAAGGTGACTGACACAGCTCTCAAAGTTTGCAAACTAAAGTGGCAACGGGCTGGCCACATCGTTCGCAGGACTGACAACCGATGGGGAAGGAAGGTCCTCGAATGGCGACCACGTTTAGGCGAAAGGAGCACAGGTTCTCCACCAGGTGGACTGATGATCTGAAGAAGACAGCGGGTACCGTTGCATTCAGAGCGCCCAGGAGCGGGCGGAGTGGCGTCGATTAGGGGAGGCGCGTGTCCAGCAGTGGACTACCGAGGGCTGAAAGGAAGGAAGAAGGAAGGATGGGTTTTGATACTGGCGAAGCGGTGTAGCCCAGTGGCTAAAAATTCGGCCTGTTACTTGAGGGGACCGGGTTCGAATCCCAGTGGCGCGCACCAATAACTTTCTTTAAAAAAAAGTTATGTGCGCTTTATAAAATTAAATATCACCTGCTGTTACGGTGAAGGAAAACACCGTGAGGAAACCTGCATGCCTGAGTTGATAAAAAATGTTCTCACGCGGCATGTTCGTCCAGCAACGGGCAGTAGTGGTGCGTGGTGGCCGGCGGCCTACATCCCTCTCATTGTGAGAGGAGACCCACCCGCCAGTGGGTCATTAATAGGTCACTGACAAGTATTATTGTTAAAACAAGTTTTGATAAAAATAATTTGAATTCACCATTATTTGAATATGTTTCAGTCATCGCGCAAGGGAACACTGCAAGTGGCATCAAGGATTCAAATTTATCTGCAAGATATGCGGAGCGTCTTTTGCGTAAGTATATAATATCTATGTATGTCCAACGTCTGTTAGTGTTATTATATATAAAACTAGCTGACCCAGCAGGCTTCGCTCTGCCAATGAATTTTTTATTTTTTTTTATTTTAATTTAATAGCCTATGTTATTCAGGCTGAATGTAGCTTTCCAATGGTGAAAGAATTTTTGAAATCGGCCCAGTAGTTTTTGAGTTTATTCGTTACAAACATACAAAAATACAAATGTTTCCTCTTTATAATATTAGTATAGAAGTATAGATATAGATTCTCGTGACACAATGTTAGTTACCATATTCCTCCGAGGCTTGACCGATTTTTATGAAATTTTACATGCATATTCAGTAGGTCTGACAAATCGGTCACTGTCTATTTTGAATACCCCTAAGTGATAAGGGTTGTCCATAACATGTTTATTAAATTTTTTGGACATTTTTTTTTATTTTTATTTTTCAATAATGTGGCAATAAAAATACATACAACCCTAAATTTTCACCCTTCTATCAACAACCCCTATTTTTTAATAGTAATTTTAGTAATTCAATAATTTTTCATCCCGCTCGATAACTTAAATGGCAAAGAACGTTTGCCGGGCCAGCTAGTATTCTAATAGTATTCAATACAAAATACATAAAATAATTTTCATTTCATTACCAGTAACCCATTAATGACCCACTACAGGGTCGGGTCTCCTTCTCGTTATGAGAGGGATGTAGGCCGCCGTCCACCACGCTGGCTACTGCGGGTTGGTGGCCTTCACATACCTTTGAGAACATTTTTTTGTGAACTCTCAGGCATGCAGGTTTCCTCGCGATGTTTTCCTTCACCGTAACAGCAGGTGACATTTAATTTCATAAAACACACATACATAACTTTTTTACAAAGTCATTGCTGCGCGCCACCGGAATTCGAACCCGGACCCCTCGATTCGAGGTGGAATTCTAAGCCACTGGGCTATCACCGCTGTATTTCATCTCATCACATTCCAGAAAGTCAACGAGCCACCTCACCCACATACGACTGCAGCACCCGTCGAACCACTCGTGCGACGTGTGCGGGGAGTCGTTCATCGGCGAGTTTGGTTTGCGGATACACAAGAAAAGGGCGCACAGAGACCAGGTAAGCGAGGTAAGCGAGCTCACATTGCGTCATGTCGGACTGTTATATTATTATGTCGTCGAAGATGTAAGTATCTTGTGAGTGAAAGACGCTCGATTGACTAAAAGACTCTCAATTGACTGAAATAGACGCTCAATTGATTAGAAGACGCTCAATTGACTAAAAGACTCTCAATTGATTAGAAGACTCTCAATTGACTAAAATAGACGCTCAATTGACTGAAATAGACGCTCAATTGACTAAAAGGTTCTCAATTGACTAAAAGAGACGGTCAATTGACTAAAAGAGACGCTCAATTGACTAAAATACTCTCAATTGATTTGAAGACTCTCAATTGACTAAAATAGACGCTCAATTGACTAAAAGACTCTCAATTGACTAAAAGAATTGACTAAAAGACTCTCAATTGACTGAAATAGACGCTCAATTGATTAGATGACGCTCAATTGACTAAAATAGACGCTCAATTGATTAAAAGACTCTCAATTGATTAGAAGACTCTCAATTGACTAAAAGACGCTCAATTGACTAAAAGACGCTCAATTGACTAAAAGACTCTCAATTGATTTGAAGACTCTCAATTGACTAAAATAGACGCTCAATTGACTAAAAGACTCTCAATTGACTAAAAGACTCTCAATTGATTAGAAGACTCTCAATTGACTAAAAGACTCAATTGACTAAAAGACGCTCAATTGACTAAAAGACTCTCAATTGACTAAAAGACGCTCAATTGACTAAAAGACGCTCAATTGACTAAAAGATGCTCAATTGACTAAAAAACTCTCAATTGACTAAAATAGACGCTCAATTGACTAAAAGAGACGCTCAATTGATTATTGTTGTACAGGAAGTGAGTGAAGGTAACCGAACGTGGACGGAATCGATCGTGTTAGGTAGCTACAAAAGATGTAAAATAATATTTGCTCTCTGTTGCATAAGAAGAACATCTAAGAATAAATTGGCAATAGTAAATGTGATAAATAAAGAATAAATGTGAAAATAAAAACTAAAGATTTATCAATTTTCGTCAGCAGGACATCACTCGAGAGTTATCCGTATGCAACAATTGTAACACCGAGTTCGTCAGCTTAGAAGCGTTAAAGCGACACATAGAATGCTCCACCGACGGCCTGTGCGACGCTGAGACACGGTGAGTCTTGTCTGTGACCCATTAATGACCCACTGGTGGGTCTCCGTTCACAATGAGCGGGATGCAGGTCTTATTGACAAATGCAGCGATCCCAGTGGCACCAATGACTTTGTACAAAAGTTATGTGCGCTTTATAAAATTAAATATCACCTGCTGTTACGGTGAAGGAAAACATCGTGAGGAAACCTGCATACCTGAGAGTTCACAAAAAACAATTCTCACGCGGCATGTTCAAACTCAAAAGCTTTTATTCATTATTAGGTACAATTCGTGCACACTTAATGAAAGTCAAACAGATAAATTATATATTCTACATTCATCCGCTTTGATCGCCCCTCAGGCAAAACGTAGACTGGGAGAGAAAAGCGGGCGGAAAAAAACTCCCAGCACTCTTTTAAAGGTAAATAAAACTTAGTCTATAGTGCAGTATGACTAGGTCCAATAAAGGAACACACGTGACAGCTATCGTGTGTGTCAATATCGCCCCATTGCCATCCGTTCGTCCAGCAACGGACAGTAGGCCAGCGTGGTGGGCGGCGGCGAGACCCGCCCGCCAGTGGGTCATTAATGGGTCACTGACGTCTAATTTCTTATGTCCCCAGGGCGTGCGGGCAGTGTGGCGAGGGCTTCCAGTCGGAAGACCAGCTAGCGGAACACGCGAAGGAACACCAGACCGCCCAGGGGGACAGGGTGCACTGTGACGATGTGAGTAACGCTTCACTCACAGCCCCACACTAGCATTCTCTGTGTCGTGGGCGCCATGGACACACACAAGACAACAACACAACACACCCACACCAGAAACAGACGTTCAAATTCATCAGTCAAGTCTCTGCTCTGCTGGGAATCGAACTCAGGACCTTTCACGCAGCGCACAGGTGTCTTAACCACTGCGCCACTTGGGTCGTCAAGTGTTGTGATTGTGTGTCCTTTGTGTAGTACTGAAAGAACCTTCTGTAAGACTGTAGGTCATCATTATTTAGTTCTCCAAAAAAATTATTTAAAAAAAATTAAACCGACATCAAAAAAGTTTGAAATAAAATTTGTTACATATTATGTTTTGAGGTTCGTGTCTTTACTATCAGTATATTAATTATAATATCGTAATTTTTAGTTTTAAGTCCATATCAAGGAAACTACTGGACCGATTTTGATGAACCTATTACCGTTCCCTAGGTTGAACAAAATGCAAACAAACAAAAAAAGAACGAACACGATCCGTCAATTCTTGTTGTGGTCTACTCCGCTATAAGGAGTATAATTACGTTTTTAAATATATATTTTTTCATTTTATTACATTTTTTTGCTGACCCTACCTAAACGGTTCGAAACAGCGGCTATGACGTCACTACGTGGCCGAAAGTCATTCCTATTCTTAATTTGATCGCGTTGTCAGTAACCCATTAATGACCCACTACAGGGTCGGGTCTCCTCTCACAATGAGAGGGATGTAGGCCTTAGTCCACCACGCACCACTACTGCCCGTTGGTGGACGAACATGCCGCGTGAGAACATTTGTTTGTGAACTCTCAGGCATGCAGGTTTCCTCACGATGTTTTCCTTCACCGTAACAGCGGGTGATATTTAATTTTATAAATCGCACATAACATTTTCACAAAGTCATTGGTGCGTGCCACTGGGATTCGAACCCGGACCCCTCGATTCGAGGTCGAATTCTAAGCCACTCGGCTATCACCCGCCTAATTTTATCTTGATAATTTTAATTTGATCGCGTAGTATCTAACAAATTTTATATCCAGCCGTTTCGAGGTCGGTTTTTAAATTTTTTTAGATAATTATTATTTTTGTTGATATTTACTTTCGACCTGAGTGGCGCAGTGGTTAAGACGCCGATGCGCTGCGCGGAGGGTCCCGGGTTCGATTCCCAGCAGAGCAGAGATTTGAATGATGAATTAGAATGTCTGTTTCTGGTGTGGGTGTGTGTGTTGTTGTCTCGTGTGTGTCCATGGCACACGACACAGGGAGTCCTAGTGTGGGGCTGTGAGTGTGAAGCGTTATTATTATTTATTTATTTATTTCGCATTTTCAACGATGGCAGTGCAAACGCAGCTTCACCAGCGAGAAGTCCTACTCGGTGCACTACCAGCGCGTGCACTTGGGCGTGAAGCTGCAGAAACGCAAGAGGCAGACGCTCAAGCGGCCCGACGAGCCGGTCGTGTGCGAGATATGCGGCCGGCGGTGTATCGTGAGTGTTAACTAGCCGTTCACTGTAGCTGCCGTCGCGTGGCGGGCACGAGGGGAGGAAGGGGGAGGGGGGAGGGGGAGAGGGGAGTGCCCCCTGATACTACTCCCATTACAAGGTAATGCACGGTTCCGGAGAAAAAAGCATTATAACCTAACCTAAAACTATGACATTTTTAGGGGTTGGGAAGGTTCCCCCCAAAAAAGGGGGGGTAAGAAGGAGACCAAAACAGAGATGCATCAATCTATACTAATATTATAAAGAGGAAACATTTGTATGTTTGTATGTTTGTAACGAATAAACTCAAAAACTACTGGGCCGATTTCAAAAATTCTTTCGCCATTGGAAAGCTACATTCAGCCTGAGTAACATAGGCTATTAAATAAATAAAAAAAATACATTGGCAGAGCGAAGCCTGCTGGGTCAGCTAGTTTATAATAATTGGATTTTTTTTGGATTGGAAGGAAAACATAAAACGTCATACATCCTGTGATTTGAAGGTAGAGAGGAGTAAACGCGTACAATTCGGTTCTGGCGTTGTTTTAACTGTTCTAACCTAACCTAACCAATTTTAATGCTTATGATTACCCTATTTTACATCTCTAGGTTCTAGCCTTTTTAGTCTAAAAATTGTTATGGATGAAGCAGTCTAGTCTGTCCCGGACTATTTTTTACGTTTCATTTCACTGTTTTTCATTTACAATCGACAGTTTTTAGCCTCCCGCCGCCACGCCAGCGCTAATTAGTGTTTTATTGACGTGATTTACCCGTTCACGGTTAGAATTTTTTTTCGTTATTTTCTTGAAAACGGTGCATTACCTTGTAATAAGAGTGGTAGCATTATAATCGTGGACTAAAGCTCTATCAACTACAATATGTTTACCTCCAAATTGTCTAATTGTCGTGCTAAGAGATACTAAGTCCAACCCGTGAGCACAACTTTCATTGGTCGGTTTGACATTGACTGCGTTGCGTGCACGCGATTGGTTCGACAAACGTCAGTTCGTCAGTGTGCGTCGTCTATTGGTCCAGCACATTTTTTCGGCTGCTGTACATTGGCCGAAAGTATACAATATCCCTACCACTGATAATCTGTGCTCACGACTCATGACGGTTACTATAGTTTAGCGTAAGCTTTTATAATAACAATAAAGCCATTTATTTGGTTCTCACATGACATAAGGTAGGTACAGGGGGCTTATTCTGTATGACCATTCAGATTTTGTGTCGATATCGTGTGCCATCCAACCGTACGTCATTTCATGAACTCGGCACGACAAGGAATCTTAATGTCTATTGTATAAGGCACACGATAGATTGTCACGATATTTGACTTTTAAGCCTTTTTTGACTTTTTATCACGGGCAAGACGCGACATTGCCGCGATACGAGTGTGAATGGTCATACAGAATCGGGGCCCAGGCGTGACATATAAATGTTCCGTTCAGAGCCCCTCGCGTGAGAGCCTGGTGCCTGAAGTAGGTTACAGACCCTGCAGTACAGGTCACCGGTGACCTCCCGCGGGGGAAATCTAATGTACGACTATACAGGGTGAATTTTTCAAGTGGGCGTGGATGGGTCCGAAACTTTGAGGAATAGCGAAAAGTGCTGTAAGGAGTCTGGGGACCGATTTTGATGAAGACTAAAACTGCATCGTTCGATTTTTGGAAAATCAATAAGCCTAGCCAGGAATAGAACCTGTTGATTTTGAAAAAAAATCACACCCTGTATTATTACACCATTCGATAGTGTCACTAATAAGGAACAAATTCTGGAAAGTAATGACATACGGCAAACTAAAGGGTAGAGCTCAATTTTAACAAAATATGTTTTTTTCCATACAAAACTCAACTGATTACTTGGCGTTTTAAATTTGAGGACGGAACCCGTTAAATGACCAGAATATTCTGCTTTTATTTATAATAAAATAAAATAAAATATAGTTAATAATAGATTTTCTCTATACAACAATCCAAATTTCATTCAAATCCGTTCAGCCGTTCGAGAGATGTTCGCGCACAAACAAACAGACATACAGACAAACAAACAAACAGACAAAAATTGTAAAAAGTATATTTTTGGGCCCAGAAGCGTGTCCCGACTTGGAAAAACTTAATTTCACAAAAAAATATTACATGTACAGAATTCATAGCTCAAGAATTTTATTACGACTATTTTATGACGACGCGAGTGGCTCAGTTGGTAAAGACGCCAGTGCGTTACGCGGAGGGTCCTGGGTTCGATTCCCAGCAGAGCAGAGATTTGAATGATGAGTTTGAATGTCTGTTTCTGGTGTGGGTGTGTTGTGTTGTTGTCTTGTGTGCGTCCATGGCGCCCACGACACAGGGAGGCCTAGTGTGGGGCTATGAGTGTGAAGCGTTATTTATTTATTTATTATTATATGTACCACCAACGGGCAGTAGTGGTGCGTGGTGGACGGCGGCCTACATCCCTCTCTACGTGAGAGGAGACCCGACCCTGTAGTGGGTCATTAATGGGTACTGATATGTATAGATATAGATATCGTTTTTGTCCAGACGATGGCAACGCTGAGATACCACCAGCGCATCCACACCGGGGAGCGGCCGTTCCACTGCACAGAGTGCCCGAAGAAATTCTCGGTGTTCCAGCGGCTGCAGGTGCGTTCGTGTTGCTCACTAGCGAGGTGTGACGTCACTCGGCAAGGGATCGCGCCGCGGCTGTCCTGAATCACGCTGTCGAAGTTTTCTTAACGTTAACAAGATTATAGTACGTGCAGTCGATTTGTATTCTCTTGTCGTATTCGGTAAACAATCGTAGCATGTCTTAGACACAAAGCAGACACAAAATAGGGTATTTCGCACCATGCAAGGAAAAATCCAAAATTATGTAATATTGATAGATTTTGTTAAAAGCAAGTGAGAAATGGTGATTTCTGTTCTGAAAAATGCAGTATACATTTATTATTTCAATTTTATAATTCAGGTTTGTTAATCTGTTTTTCAAATGTCAAAAACGCTATACGCCATGCAAGCTATCGGCGTGACGTCATTAGCAGTGTAAATAAACAATGGAGTATAACTTTCTTCCTTCACTGAGATGTATTATTTACACGGCCAAGACCGTGTTTTCGCGGGAATTTTTGAAATTCAAATTGAAAAGTCTTTTTTTACAAAAAATTTTTTCCAATTTTTTATGGGTTTTTATGACTTATGAATTCATATAAAAAGCTTTTTGACATAGGCCGTAATACCCTATTATAAAAATTTAAAAACAAATTGTCATTACAATACAGAAACAGATTTCTAGAAACTACAATTTATTTTTTTAAAGCCATTTTTAAACTTTTTTCTATAAAAAGTAGTGCCAACATTGTTTACCAAACAATACAAGAGAAAAACATTAACTGTATGTATAATACGCCTGGGGGGCGGCCGTGCTCCGATGACGTCACGTCGGAGTGTTGTATATATGCCGGCGATGTAGAAAACTTCGATAGCGTGATTCAGGATCGTGTGGCGCCATCTCGCCACAGTTTTAGTCAAGTTGAAACTAATATGGGTTACAGACATTGTTTGGTATAATATACGAGTAGTATTGTCATATTGTGATATGACCACCTGAGTGGCGCAGTGGTTAAGATACCGATCCCGAGTGGTCCTGGGTTCGATTCCCAGCAGAGCAGATATTTGAATGATGGATTTGAATTTCTGTTTCTGGTGTGGGTGTGTTGTGTTGTTGTCTTGTGTGTGTCCATGGCACCCACGACACAGGGAATCCTAGTGTGAGGCTGTGAGTGTGATGCGTTATTTATGTGATGCGTTATTCATATGAAGCGTTATTTATTTATTTATTTATTTCAGATCCACCTCCGCACCCACACCGGTGAGAGTCCGTACAAGTGCAAGCACTGTCCGAAAGCGTTCAAGCATAAAGCGGCTTTGAACAGACACGATCGGGTGAGCTCTAGAAGAAAATACTATTATAATATGTTATGTTATGTGAACTGTCTTATTCATTATTCACAATTGCAATATTCACTAGAGAATAATATACATATATTTTACTAGCTGACCCCGCAACCGTTGTTTTGCTATATAAGTTATCGAGCGTTAAAAATTGACTATTAAAAAAGGGGTTATTGATAGAAGGGTGAATATTTAGGGTCGTATGTATTTTTGATGCCACATTATTGAAAAATATTTTTTTTTCCAAAAAACATAATAAAAATGTTAGGTGTGGACAACCCTTCACTTGTCAGTAACCCATTAATGACCCACTACAGGGTCGGGTCTCCTCTCACAATGAGAGGGATGTAGGCCGCCGTCCACCACGCTACACTACTGCCCGTTGCTGGACGAACATGCCGCGTGAGAACATTTTTTTTTTGTGAACTCTCAGGCATGCAGGTTTCCTCACGATGTTTTCCTTCACCGTAACAGCAGGTGATATTTAATTTTATAAAGCGCACATAACTTTTTTACAAAGTCATCGGTGCGTGCCACTGGGATTCGAACCCGGACCCCTCGATTCGAGGTCGAATTTTAAGCCACTGGGCTATCACCGCTGCTTATACCCTTCACTTAGCGGTATGAAAAATAGACAGTAGCCGATTCTCAGACCCACTGAATATGCATATAAAATTTCATAAAAATCGGTCAAGCCGTTTTGGAGGAGTATATTATTATGGTAACTAAAACTGTGACATGAGAATTTTATATATAAGATATTCATTTAAAACAGTTGTCATTTAGCGAAGTCTACGATACAAATGACCCGAATATGGCGTGTGATAACTTTCATGATTTAATAGGATTGTTCTACAATTTATATTTTCCATTCAAGAAAATTAAAATATCTATAAAAAAAAAACAAAACCAAAATGGTTGTCACCAGGAATTAAAATTAAAATTTGCACTCGAAGTAAACGAAAGCGCTTTACTAACTTAGCAGAACTTAGTGCATTGAACACTTTCAACACCTAAAATTGTTTCCCGCTTATTGCACTAGCGCGAGACGAGACAGATAGAGAGGGACAGATAGAGACTTCTATCTCTTTTTAACCGAAGGAGAGTTGGAAGCCTGGCTTTTGCTCTAGTATAATAACTCTAGTGTAATATATCTATGCTATAGCTGGGAGCAGTGATAGCCCAGTGGCTTAGAATTCGACCTCGAATCGAGGGGTCCGGGTTCGAATCCCGGTGGCACGCACCGATGACTTTGTAAATAAGTTATGTGCGATTTATAAAATTAAATATCACCTGCTGTTACGGTGAAGGAAAACATCGTGAGGAAACCTGCATGCCTGAGAGTTCACAAAAAAAAATGTTCTCACGCGGCATGTTCGTCCACCAACGGGCAGTAGTGGTGCGTGGTGGACGGCGGCCTACATCCCTCTCACTGCGAGAGGAGACCCGACCCTGTAGTGGGTCATTAATGGGTTAAAACAACAATATATCTATGCACTACTTTTAATACAAACTCTGATTTTCACAGGTACACACAGGGGCGAAGCCCTACACGTGTTCGCATTGCGGGAAAGGCTTCTCCCAATCGAATTCTATGAAGCTTCACGTCAACACGGTGCACTTGAAGCTGCCAGCGCCGTATAGGGCTCGACGGAATAAGAACTAATATTGTATCGCTGTGCCGTCTCCGCCACTTGTCGAGAGATGGCGCCACACGATCCTGAATCACGCTATCGAAGTTTTCTACATCGCTGGCATATACAGAATATGGAATTTAAAAAAAATCGGGTAATACCAAAAAAAGTATTCGATGTTTTTCATACTGCTGCGTGTTTCTGTATACCACAGCTAGAAATAAATAAAGTCCCTTGGGTTTTTGGCGTTATAATATCCTACCCATATAACAGCGGTGATAGCCCAGTGGCTTAGAATTCGAAATGAAATGAAATGAAATGAAAATCATTTATTTGCACGAATATGGGTTAGTTATTGGTTTTACAGGGCATTTTGATCAATCCATATTCACCTTCTCAGGTATGCAAATTATG
Organism: Erynnis tages; assembly: GCA_905147235.1. Taxonomy (NCBI): domain Eukaryota; kingdom Metazoa; phylum Arthropoda; class Insecta; order Lepidoptera; family Hesperiidae; genus Erynnis; species Erynnis tages. Next base: position 264,560 of record LR990101.1, on the reverse strand, counting down.
AAGTTATATTACATTTTAATAATTTAAAAATAAAATAAAAACTAATGTTAGTACTAATTACAATTGAAAACTTATAATTAATACATAATTTAATTGACAAGTCGACCTCGAATCGAGGGGTCCGGGTTCGAATCCCAGTGGCACGCACCAATGACTTTGTAAAAAAGTTATGTGCGATTTATAAAATTAAATATCACCTGCTGTTACGGTGAAGGAAAACATCGTGAGGAAACCTGCATGCCTGAGAGTTCAGAAAAAAAAAGTTCTCAAAGGCATGTGAAGTCCACCAACCCGCACTAGGCCAGCGTGGTGGACGGCGGCCTACATCCTTCTCATTGTGAGAGGAGACCCGACCCTGTAGTGGGTCATTAATGGGTTACTGACAATATGGAATTTAAAAAAAAGTCAGGTAATACCAAAGTTATGTAACTTTTTAAAAGAGTAGTTCGATGTTTTTCATACTGCTGTGTGTTTCTGTATACCACAGCTAGAAATAAATGAAGTCTCTTAGGTTTTTGGCGTTATAATATCCTACATAGCATATTCTACATGCCGGCGATGTAGGAAACTTCGATAGCATGATTCAGGATCGTGCGGCGCCATCTGTTGAATAGTGGCGGAAGTCGTCTCAGTTTGAATTCAGTGATGTATTAATGTACAAAAGTATTGTGTAGATTTTAATAAAGACGTCTGTATTTTAAATAGTAAAGTTATTTTTATGTGTTTCGTTGTTTTAATTATACTAACCCTATAGATTCTGTAAGAGGCTTGCAGGGCTAACGAAACTAAATGATATTGAAATTATTGATTAATTTTCTGTAGAAAATAGTCAATATCTAGGAAGAGTTATGGACAACAATTGATTATCTCTGAAACTTTCTCTGATATTATGTGCCTATTGGATTTCAATTATTCCTGCAGTATTGGAAATTTATATAATTACTAGCTGACCCCGCAAACGTTGTTTTGCGTAAACCCTTATCACTTAGGGGTATGAAGAATATACAGTAGCCGATTCTCAGACCTACTGAATATGAATGTAAAATTTCATAAAAATCGGTCAAGCCGTTTTGGAGGTGTATGGTAACTAAAACTGTGACATGACAATTTTATATATAAATATGTCATAAGTCACAACACGTGTGACGTAAAATTACAATGTATGAAGTCTGGGTCACGTCATGTTGATAATTTTTAATGAGTGAAACACGGATTAGCCATTTTTTTATATTTTCCAAAAAAAAAATATTTTTTTCAATAAAAATTGCCAAGATTGTTTACTAAATAGGACAAGAGTAACAAAAATGTTTAAATAGTACACTGCACATGTAAAAATAGAACAATGTACGAGAATTGCATACTTTCGTTAATTTTAGGCAAAATACTTTTTCAATTAATAATAAATTTTAAATTAACCATTTAAATAACAATCAATTTATAATTAAACCTTTATAACTCCATCGTATTTAATTAATCTCAACGCAAATGACTATCGATGCATAGGCTGTGTGTTTTATCACAGTAATTACATACATTTGCCGTCGTATGTGGCTTGCATTGCCAATGTCGCAACACCGGTCGCCACGGCGCGGCATTGACTACAAGCTATCGAGGCGAACTGGTTTCGTATAGTGATGGACTCGCTTTCTATCGATTTCATTTTAAGCATCAGTAAAGTCTTTTTGATTCAGTTCTGTTGTCAGGTAAATAAACTTTAGGCTTGCTATTTTTTGAGGTTGGTGACAAATTTTATCTATACTATCTATATCTATACTAATATTATAAAGAGGAAACATTTGTATTTTTGTATGTTTGTAACGAATAAACTCAAAAACTACTGGGCCGATTTCAAAAATTCTTTCACCATTGGAAAGCTACATTCAGCCTGAGTAACATAGGCTATGTTACAGGCATTAAATAAAAATAAAAAAATCATTGGCAGAGCGAAGCCTGCTGGGTCAGCTAGTCTTAAATACAAACAAAATACTTGATACGAAAACACCACCTTATTTTTCTTCACCAAGAAAAACTTAGTATCCCAAACGCGGCTTAATTGAGTACACACAAGAGAATACACACTCCTGGACCAAAAAAACAGAAAGACAAAAACAAGAGAGACACTTTGTCTTTGAAATTTAAACTCATCATTCAAAACACTGCTCCGCTGAGAATCAAACCCAGGCAGTATAGAAAATCGATATCGATATTTCTCTCGATTACTTCACTACTCCATTGATTCTTTACGAACCAATCAGTTCAAGTACATACATACCGCGAACTTTAAGCTTCTACATAACATATTGAAAGTTGAGTCGGTGAGGAAATAAAACTAATAAAATAAACATTATTTAAAATAGTTATTATTTTCAATGATTTGGTGATAATATTTGATTGTTCAGTGATTGATTTTGTGACGTGTCTTTTAAAGATATAGTTGGTACGTATGTTTTATTTTCAATTTAATTCGTATTAATCTGCGCACGGGTATTTACCAGCAAACATTAAATTTTAATGAAATTAAATATTATATCTTACTGACTTATGTTAAGACTTTCAAACTATATTGCAGTTTTAATGCGGTGATAGGCCAGTGGCTGAGAATTCGGGTTCGAATCCCAATGAATTTGTAAAAAAAAAAGTTATGTGCGCTTTATAAAATTAAATATCACCTGTTGTTACGGTGAAGGAAAGCATCGTGAGGAAACCTGCATGCCTGAGAGTTCACAAAAAAATGTTCTCACGCGGCATGTTCGTCCACCAACACGCAGTAGTGGTGCGTGGTGGTCGGCGGCCTACATCCCTCTCTACGTGAGAGGAGACCCACCCGCCAGTGGATTATTAATGGTTACTGACAATCGAGGTTCGAGATCCAGGTTCGAATCGCAGTACGCACACCGATTCTCGTACTTTCTAAGTAAAATTCTTTAAAAAACATGTCACCTACTACAATGGTAAGGGAAAAAATCGTGACGCAATCTGCCTGCAAGTTTCCAAAGTCAAGTGAAGTCCACCAACCAGCATTAAGCCAGCATGGTGGACTAAGGCTTTCATTGTGAATCCCAACACTGCAGTGGCTCTTTCATTTTCTTTTTCTTCTTTCTCTTTCTATATTAAATTGATCTAAACGATCCCAATACCAATTGTATTTATTTGCTTATTGTAGGTAGGTACTATTTTTCTTGTATATAAAAAGTAATAAAGAGCAGTGTGGTTGTAATTTTCACATTATGTGCCCTTCTAAAACACACAGCGTTTAAGTGAAGAAGCGGTTTATGGTTTCAACAAATTTATAAGATACATACCTGTTTTATCTGTGTTTTACCTGGTAGTTCCAATAATTCTCACCGCAGGCGCTGCTAACCTTGTAATTGTTAGCATGACAGAAGTTTAACGTCATAGCGTTTATGGTTTTGCGCCATATTGGTCGCAAAGAAAAATTTTACCTATAAAATAATATATTAAATGATTAAAGATGTGATTTTATATTGAAAAAGTGCTGTGTTGTACACAATATTACTTGTGACCAAGAAAAATATTCTTGAAAAAACGATGTTTTCGATCAAGAAGACAAAAATCAGAGGAGTCCGATCTCGATACTTCGGAGGGAGATCGAGACGAGACTCGGGGGCAGGCCAAAAGAAGGAAGACTCATCTTCCTCTTCTTCGTCCGCGGAGGACTAAGAAAGCCTTGCTAGCCCCCCACTGAACAAACATCGTAAGTTCAGTCATGATTTTCATAACGATCCAAGTGTGGATACGTTAATAAGGTTATTTACATTTTCCGATACCTGTCACAAGAACAAGCCTACTCCAAGTAGAAACAAGGTAAACTTCGGAGAGCTGTCAGTTAAATGTAATGATAAAGTCATAACCCCGCCAGCAGATCAGGATCGCCTTAATGAGATAATTATTTTTTTTTTTACAAAAGTTTAAACCTGCAGTATGACCAACTATTCGGTACAAAAATCCTTTAAAAACTACTGTAGCTACTTATTTGTTACACTTAAAGTTAAACAGAAAGTTATGCTATACACATAGAGATTATTTTCTGTCAATCGAAAATGTATATTAGCTGGTCTCTGGTCTGGTAGTACTCTAATGCAGCATGCAACTAGAATAACAGAAGTAATTACTCCTCCTCCTCCTCCAAAACCTCCAAAAACTTGTAAATTGGGCTGCTGCAAGCCCAGGAAGTTCAGTGCTATTAAATAAAGTTACAGATATCCTTGGACCTTGGTCTTATTTAAATAAAAAATGGGATACTATTATGTAAAAAACATGCAGTAAAAAGGACAGAGTACATGGAAATTAGAACAGTTCTTACCAGTAACTTAAATCCTTGGATTGGAATTCAGAAAGATCCCTCAAGTTTAAGTAATTAAAAAGTGTAAAATCTACATAATGCAATCTAATAAATAAGAAAAGATGTGCATATAGAAAGAAATATTATTACTCATTTTATCATATAATATAAAATTAAATACTAGTAATTTAAGATATAATTATTATTTGCCCGCATAGGGTAAACTGTTCTAAACCTATTATAATTATTATTGTAATATCTTTTTCGTGTAACAGTCAACAATAAACACATTCTTTTCTTTATAAGATAAAAATAAGAATAATGATGGTAGGTAAAAAACGGAGGGGGGGGGGGCAGTAAGAACCATACTCTAAAGAAGTATTTGCACAGAGTGGCTTCAATTAAATCCAATTACTTACTACTACAAGAGGTTAGAAATTTTCTTTAACGCAAATATTGGCCATCCAAGATAAATCTGTAGTGGGCTTATGTCAGTTTTCCTATAGCAGAGACTTACAGGCAATTCAATTCAAGTGGAAAATATACAAGAGAAATACAGCTGACGGCTCTTCCCCGTGACCTCTCTTCCTCCCTGCAAACTGTTACATTCTTTTCCAGGTGGGTTGGGACTGTCCAATGTAAGTGTAGCTAAGCTTTTAGTACACCGGGACAGTTTAAATGTTAAAGGTAAAGGTTGCGGAAACCTTGAATCTTTTAACAGGTTTTAGGCTGGCACATCCACCACCTAAAATGTGTATTAGACCCATACAGAAGCTGCGGGAGTCATTACAACTTTACACACTATAGGCTGGCACATCCACCACCTAAGTTGTGTATCAGACCCATACATAAGCTGAGGAAATCATTACAACTTTACACACTATAGGCTGGCACATCCACCTCCTAAGTTGTGTATCAGACCCATACATAAGCTGTGGGAATCATTACAACTTTACACACTATAGGCTGGCACGTCCACCACCTAAGTTATGTATCATACCCAGATACATGTTGCAAAAACTGTAACTTTTACAGAATGTGGATTGAACACAGTCTAATACTTTAAATACCTGGGTTTATTTTGGAATATTCAAAAAGTAGACTGAGCCAAAACTGTACTGTTAAATAAAATCCTTATAAGGATGTCAGTTTTGACAAACTGTCCTTTAAAGCAGGCTCAGATCCTAATAGAACATCGAAAACCGCCAACCACACTGTTCCATATGGCGTCTTGCACTGTCAGAATGTCTAATTATATATCAACAAAAAAAAAAAGAACATTTTTCAAGCAGAGCAGATTCAATTCAGTACAATTTAATATATAATGCCAAGGGAAAAAGAAGTATCTAATCCTGATTAGGTCAAATTACCTAACATAAGGACTTGGAGATATAAAACCCTGATTATGTAGCCTTGAATAAGTTGTCATGTATGAGTTTAAAACTGGAAATGATTTAACAAACTATACAGTTCTGAAACATTACAATAAAAGAAGCCATGAAAAGAAGTCAGTTACTTCCTTACTATGGTAACAGAAGTAAGTGGGCGTATCCCCAGCAGTCAGTCAAAAAAGATGGCATTCCAGTGTAAAAAAGTTATATAATGTTGGTTTATGTCACCAACAAGATGACAAAAATTATTCTCATTACAATTTAATCAATGTATTGATTCAACGGAGCAATAAAATTGAACAATTGTGAGATATCTTGCATAAGGTACCAAGTGGTATTTGTTCCTTGGTAATGTTGAGACTAACAAACCTATTGAAGTTGTATAAGCAGATAAATGCGTTGTTGTTAGCAACCAATCTTCTTTGGAGTTAACTGAGCAGCTTAATCTAATACAGATGCTGTCAGCAACTAGTCTCTCGGCGAGACTGCTTATATAATATCTCCCTTTGGAGTTAACTGAGCAGCTTAATCTAATGCAGGTGCTGTCAGCAACTGGTCTCTCGGGGAGACTTAACGAAATATCATACTATTTCTCAAGAGGTTGACCAGTACCTCAGAGACTTATTACCACAGGCTGCGGAAGCCATATTAAAAGACTGGCTAGAAGCAGATTATTGTTATTACTTTTATTTAATTTTTTTTAAATTCTTTTATGAGAATGTGTAACTAATGTTATTATTATTCTTATTTGAAGCTCAAGAAACAGATGACTCATGAAATGGTTCAGCTCTTTTTAGCGACACCTTCAGCCATCTACGATATTTCAATCTTGCCTGGGTATTGCTTCCACCAAATCTCATACCTAAAGGACAATACAGGAAGGAATATAGGTTATTTTAAGATATTACCAAGCATTCATATGACCTTTTCAGGTAAGTAATTTTTTACTGAACCTGCGGTCAGCAAACCCTTCTACGGCATCAGCCTAGCTTTTGATAGACCAGCTTCAGCTTTAAGCTTGAAAAAGCTACAGGTGATTCCATTGATTATCAGACTAAATCTCTGTATCCCAGGAAGCAAAATCTAATGATATACAGATAAAATAGCTGGACATTGTCCACTCTATCTATCTACTTATAAAGTATATATATTTTATAAGTTTGGTGTGGAACAATTAAGTTAATAGATTGATCCTAGAAACAGGTTTGAACTGTGGACATGACTCAATTATCTATATTTATAATTAAAAGAACACCTTGCATTAACACTTTTCAATTGCATAAATTAACCTAATGTGGCAAATTAACTTACTGTAACATGTCCTCAGAGGACTTGAATGAAAGCTAAAAATTGCCTTCAGCTAAGAATTAGCTCAACCTAGATTGAGCAAACTTTCAGTTGATGTTAACACAAACTTGATATTTTAATGCTTAGAGATCCTATTATTCTGTTACTAGCTTTAGGAGGCAAATGCTTGATGACATGATTTAATTGTACTATTGATTACCAAAGAACATTTAATTATTCGTCAATAGTTTTGTGTCCAAGATTTTGTTCTAAAACTGATATTTGAACTAAACTGCAATCTAGATGGTAGTACTACCATGTTCTAATTTTAAAGTTGCCCTGTATATTCCAAAAAAAAAAAAAAAAAAGTCATTAGATGTTATAAAGATCATTTTAAGAAAGAACTTATTCTTACACTTTATTTATAAAGAGATTCCCTAACTTTGCCAATAGCACAGTTATAACTGGATGGATAAAATTCATAAAATAAAAAATTTTTAGATGCTTGCCCAGAAAGCATTAGATCAGATGAAACTTCCAGAAGTTGGTCTTATGACATTTAAAATAGGAAAGTATAGTAACATCCCTACTTTTTATTTATCATTATTACTGAAAAAAAAAAAAAAAAAAACTATAGGTCTACTAGAACTTTTCAAGTACCTATTATTCAAATTGAATTTGATATAAAATAAAGACACAAGTCGACATTTATAATAAAAGTGATCTCAATTTATTCTTTGTCTAATTCTTTGTACAATAAAATGATTATCTTGTTAAAAGTAGTTATGTAGGATGTCAGATCTTCAGAAGATGATTGCTAACTGTTTATTATGTTAAATGTTTACTGTGTATTAGGACAAACAGTTAACACATATTATATGTTACTTATTTCTTTCAGAAATGTGTTTTGTTATATTTTTTCACATAGCGTTTGTATTATTTACTTCTCACCAGCAGATACCAAACAGGTCTTCACTTAAACGCTGTGTGTTTTAGAAGGGCACATAATAGAACTGTTTTGCATTACAACAAAACAGATATTATGTGTCTGAGAAAACACACAGCGTTATAGCAAGAGCCTTGCAGGTGAGTGAAGACAGCTATGACGTTAAACTTCTGTCATGCTAACAATTACAAGGTTAGCAGCGCCTGCGGTGAGAATTATTGGAACTACCAGGTAAAACACAGATAAAACAGGTATGTATCTTATAAATTTGTTGAAACCATAAACCGCTTCTTCACTTAAACGCTGTGTGTTTTCTCAGACACATAATATCTGTTTTGTTGTAATGCAAAACAGTTCTAATTTTAATCGACAGAAATGGATATGGTAAGGCCTGAAACATCTTCAGACAACGACCAAGAGAACTCGGCCGGCGTAAGATTAATAGTCGTGAGTACATTAATTTAATTTATCTAAATTTCAACTAAAATACATATAACTATCATAGCTACACTGCCTAGAGTGAGTTTGACGGCGAAATAAGAAAATAATTAGAGTTTTTCTCCCGAAAATGTTTCTCTCAATTTGTCTCAATTTCAACTAAAACACATATAACTATCATAGTTACACTGCCTAGAGTGTGTTTGACGGCAAAATAAGAAAATAGTTTGAGTTTTTTCCCCGAAAATTTTTATCTTATTTTTTCTCAATTTCAACTAAAATACATATAACTATCATAGTTACATTGCCTAGAGTGCGTTTGACGGCGAAATAAGAAAATAGTTTGAGTTTTTTCCCCGAAAATTTTTATCTTATTTTTTCTCAATTTCAACTAAAATACATATAACTATCATAGTTACACGGCCTAGAGTGCGTTTGACGGCGAAATAAGAAAATAGTTTGAGTTTTTTCCCCGAAAATTTTTCTCTCAATTTGTCTCAATTTCAACTAAAATACATATAACTATCATAGTTACACTGCCTAGAGTGCGTTTGGCGGCGAAATAAGAAAATAGTTTTAGTTTTTTCCCGGATTTTTTTTTCTCAATTTGTCTCAATTTCAACTAAAATACATATAACTATCATAGTTACACTGCCTAGAGTGTGTTTGACGGCGAAATAAGAAAATAGTTTTGAGTTTTTTCCCCGAAAATTTTTCTCTCAATTTGTCTCAATTTCAACTAAAATACATATAACTATCATAGTTACACTGCCTAGAGTGCGTTTGGCGGCGAAATAAGAAAATAGTTTTAGTTTTTTTCCGGATTTTTTTTTCTCAATTTGTCTCAATTTCAACTAAAATACATATAACTATCATAGTTACACTGCCTAGAGTGTGTTTGACGGCAAAATAAGAAAATAGTTTTGAGTTTTTTCCCCGAAAATTTTTATCTTATTTTTTCTCAATTTCAACTAAAATACATATTAACTATCATAGTTACACTGCCTAGAGTGCGTTTGACGGCGAAATAAGAAAATAGTTTGAGTTTTTTCACCGAAAATTTTTATGTTATTTTTTCTCAATTTCAACTAAAATACATATAACTATCATAGTTACACGGCCTAGAGTGCGTTTGACGGCGAAATAAGAAAATAGTTTGAGTTTTTTCCCCGAAAATTTTTCTCTCAATTTGTCTCAATTTCAACTAAAACACATATAACAATCATAGTTACACTGCCTAGAGTGAGTTTGACGGCGAAATGAGAAAATAGTTTGAGTTTTTTTCCAAAAATTTTTTTCTCTATTTATCTTAATTTCAACTAAAATACATATAACTATCATAGTTATAATGCCTAGTGTGCGTTTGACGGCGAAATAAGAAAATGATTTGAGTTTTTTCCCCGAAAAATTTTCTCTTATTTTTTCTCAATTTCAACTAAAAAACATATAACTGTCATAGTTATACTGCCTAGTGTGCGTTTGACGGCGAAATAAGAAAATAGTGTGAGTTTTTTTTCCCGAAAAATTTTCTCTCAATTTGTCTCAATTTCAACTAAAATACATATAACTATCATAGTTACACTGCCTACAGTGCGTTTGACGGCGAAATAAGAAAATAGTTTGAGTTTTTTTTCCGAACATTTTTCTCTCAATTTGTCTCAATTTCAACTAAAACACATATAACTATCATAGTTACACTGCCTAGAGTGTGTTTGACGGCAAAATAAGAAAATAGTTTGAGTTTTTTCCTCGAAAATTTTTATCTTATTTTTTCTCAATTTCAACTAAAATACATATAACTATCATAGTTACACTGCCTAGAGTGTGTTTGACGGCAAAATAAGAAAATAGTTTGAGTTTTTTCCCCGAAAATTTTTATCTTATTTTTTCTCAATTTCAACTAAAATACATATAACTATCATAGTTACACTGCCTAGAGTGCGTTTGACGGCGAAATAAGAAAATAGTTTGAGTTTTTTCCCCGAAAATTTTTATCTTATTTTTTCTCAATTTCAACTAAAATACATATAACTATCATAGTTACACGGCCTAGAGTGCGTTTGACGGCGAAATAAGAAAATAGTTTGAGTTTTTTCCCCGAAAAATTTTCTCTCAATTTGTCTCAATTTCAATTAAAATACATATAACTATCATAGTTTCACTGCCTAGAGTGCGTTTGGCGGCGAAATAAGAAAATAGTTTGAGTTTTTTCCCGGAAATTTTTTTCTCAATTTGTCTCAATTTCAACTAAAATACATATAACTATCATAGTTACACTGCCTAGAGTGAGTTTGACGGCGAAATAAGAAAATAGTTTGAGTTTTTTTCCAAAAATTTTTTTCTCTATTTATCTTAATTTCAACTAAAATACATATAACTATCATAGTTATACTGCCTAGTGTGCGTTTGACGGCGAAATAAGAAAATGATTTGAGTTTTTTCCCCGAAAAATTTTCTCTTATTTTTTCTCAATTTCAACTAAAAAACATATAACTGTCATAGTTATACTGCCTAGTGTGCGTTTGACGGCGAAATAAGAAAATAGTGTGAGTTTTTTTCCCGAAAATTTTTCTCTCAATTTGTCTCAATTTCAACTAAAATACATATATAACTATCATAGTTACACTGCCTACAGTGCGTTTGCCGGCAAAATAAGAAAATAGTTTGAGGTTTTTCCCCGAAAATTTTTCTCTCAATTTGTCTCAATTTCAACTAAAATACATATAACTATCATAGTTACACTGCCTAGAGTGAGTTTGACGGCGAAATAAGAAAATAGTTTGAGTTTTTTTCCAAAAATTTTTTTCTCTATTTATCTTAATTTCAACTAAAATACATATAACTATCATAGTTATACTGCCTAGTGTGCGTTTGACGGCGAAATAAGAAAATGATTTGAGTTTTTTCCCCGAAAAATTTTCTCTTATTTTTTCTCAATTTCAACTAAAAACATATAACTGTCATAGTTATACTGCCTAGTGTGCGTTTGACGGCGAAATAAGAAAATAGTGTGAGTTTTTTTCCCGAAAATTTTTCTCTCAATTTGTCTCAATTTCAACTAAAATACATATAACTATCATAGTTACACTGCCTACAGTGCGTTTGACGGCGAAATAAGAAAATAGTTTGAGTTTTTTCCCCGAAAATTTTTCTCTCAATTTGTCTCAATTTCAACTAAAATACATATAACTATCATAGTTACACTGCCTAGAGTGAGTTTGACGGCGAAATAAGAAAATAGTTTGAGTTTTTTTCCAAAAATTTTTTTCTCTATTTATCTTAATTTCAACTAAAATACATATAACTATCATAGTTATACTGCCTAGTGTGCGTTTGACGGCGAAATAAGAAAATGATTTGAGTTTTTCCCTGAAAAATTTTCTCTTATTTTTTCTCAATTTCAACTAAAAAACATATAACTGTCATAGTTATACTGCCTAGTGTGCGTTTGACGGCGAAATAAGAAAATAGTTTGAGTTTTTTTCCCGAACATTTTTCTCTCAATTTGTCTCAATTTCAACTAAAACACATATAACTATCATAGTTACACTGCCTAGAGTGTGTTTGACGGCAAAATAAGAAAATAGTTTGAGTTTTTTCCCCGAAAATTTTTATCTTATTTTTTCTCAATTTCAACTAAAATACATATAACTATCATAGTTACACTGCCTACAGTGCGTTTGACGGCGAAATAAGAAAATAGTTTGAGTTTTTTCCCCGAAAATTTTTATCTTATTTTTTCTCAATTTCAACTAAAATACATATAACTATCATAGTTACACTGCCTAGAGTGTGTTTGACGGCGAAATAAGAAAATAGTTTTGAGTTTTTTCCCCGAAAATTTTTCTCTCAATTTGTCTCAATTTCAACTAAAATACATATAACTATCATAGTTACACTGCCTAGAGTGCGTTTGGCGGCGAAATAAGAAAATAGTTTTAGTTTTTTTCCGGATTTTTTTTTCTCAATTTGTCTCAATTTCAACTAAAATACATATAACTATCATAGTTACACTGCCTAGAGTGTGTTTGACGGCAAAATAAGAAAATAGTTTTGAGTTTTTTCCCCGAAAATTTTTATCTTATTTTTTCTCAATTTCAACTAAAATACATATTAACTATCATAGTTACACTGCCTAGAGTGCGTTTGACGGCGAAATAAGAAAATAGTTTGAGTTTTTTCACCGAAAATTTTTATGTTATTTTTTCTCAATTTCAACTAAAATACATATAACTATCATAGTTACACGGCCTAGAGTGCGTTTGACGGCGAAATAAGAAAATAGTTTGAGTTTTTTCCCCGAAAATTTTTCTCTCAATTTGTCTCAATTTCAACTAAAACACATATAACAATCATAGTTACACTGCCTAGAGTGAGTTTGACGGCGAAATGAGAAAATAGTTTGAGTTTTTTTCCAAAAATTTTTTTCTCTATTTATCTTAATTTCAACTAAAATACATATAACTATCATAGTTATAATGCCTAGTGTGCGTTTGACGGCGAAATAAGAAAATGATTTGAGTTTTTTCCCCGAAAAATTTTCTCTTATTTTTTCTCAATTTCAACTAAAAAACATATAACTGTCATAGTTATACTGCCTAGTGTGCGTTTGACGGCGAAATAAGAAAATAGTGTGAGTTTTTTTTCCCGAAAAATTTTCTCTCAATTTGTCTCAATTTCAACTAAAATACATATAACTATCATAGTTACACTGCCTACAGTGCGTTTGACGGCGAAATAAGAAAATAGTGTGAGTTTTTTTCCCGAAAATTTTTCTCTCAATTTGTCTCAATTTCAACTAAAATACATATAACTATCATAGTTACACTGCCTACAGTGTGTTTGACGGCGAAATAAGAACATAATTTGAGTTTTCCCAAAAAAAAATCTATTTTTAACTATTTTAATTTTTTACGATTTTTAACGCTCGATAACGTATATACCGCAAAACTATGTTTGCGGAGTCAGCTAGTATTAAAATAGTATCCGTAAATCCGAAAGTCTGTAAATCCGTAATTGGCTGTACCTATACATTATTTATAAGCTTAATGTATTTAGAGTTTAAGTGCTGTGGATTTTGTGATAAATAAATAAATAAAATAAATAAACATATTATTTTATAAATCTATTTGTTTTATTGTTTTTTTTACGTCAATCTGAGTAACATGGAATCCTTATATTAGCTTTAAAATATAGCTTTTAAATTAATGTAACATTTTTGTTAAAAGCTTGAAAACCAAAGCCCTAAAACGCCATGAATTAATCGAAAATATCACAATATTATCACAATACTTTTTATTGACTAATATAAAATTCAATAAAAGGAAGTTTAGACATTAAAAATCGTTTATACCTGAATACTCGACTATAAGTACTGTACTGCTTTCCTCCATGTATAAAAAAGACATTTTAAAATGTTTTCTTGATTGTAAGGTTTTTTTGGGAATTTTCTATTTGAAATATTTACTGTAAATTTCAGTTAAACCTACCGGAAGACGAGGGCGAAGGCCTAGGCTTTAGGCTGACCAGGACTCTATGGGATCCGTATCCTTGGGTGAGTGTACTATCCTTGAGTTACGTCTCTGATCTCTCTCTTGTCACATTTAGTAAACAATCTTAGCATGTCTTTTTATTTTTATTTGCGATTAAAAATAATGCAGACACAAAATTATAAAAATTTAAATCAAATTGTCATTAAATACAGAAACGGATTTCTAGAAACTATAATTATTTTTTTAAAGCAATTTAATCTTTTTTTCAACGAAAAGTAGTGCCAATATTGTGTACGAAATAAGACAAGAGAATAAAATCAAAATCTTTATCTATATCTATACTAATATTATAAAGAGGAAACGTTTGTATTTTTGTATGTTTGTAACGAATAAACTCAAAAACTATTGGGCCGATTTCAAAAATTCTTTCACCATTGGAAAGCTACATTCAGCCTGAGTAACATAGGCTATTAAATAAAAATTTAAAAAAAATTCATTGGCAGAGCGAAGCCTGCTGGTCAGCTAGTCTTAAATAAATACGCAACGGATTTAGATGCGGTTTTATCAATAAACAGAGTATAATTCTAAGACGTTGATTGACGTCTTGGAAAGCTCTAAAAATACAACAGAACCTTACGGGAAGATAGTTTGGTTTCAACATATCCCAATGTTAATTTTATAACTATAAACACTTTCTGGAATCTAGCATAATTAGATTATGCATATACATAACGATAGGCACTAAACAGTTGATTTGAGTCGATAAACCTCATCGTAGATGCTGCGAACAACATTAAAATTTCGTGTGTGTAGAGCTGGGCAATATAATGACGGCATCTGTGTTATATAAAAATACCAAACTGGTCCAGGATGAGATATAAAATTACCAAAGTGGAGGCCAGCCTGCCTTAAATGCATTAAACTGCGTAAATGCTAATTTAAACCGTCCTTTTGTCATTTAGAACACAAATTGATATATTCAAGGGTACCTACTGTGGTAGAAAATTAACTTTAAAAGATGGAAAAGATTCCTTGAGTTTTTTTACAATCTTAAAACTACAAGTTTTGTCCACTGTATGTGCAGACGTGCTGGTCCGGAATTATTATTATTACAAGTTTTTTTTTCAGGTCCGCGAAGTGATCCCCGATTCTAGAGCTGATATAGCTGGTCTGAAAACTGGTGACTGCTTACTGCAAGCGGATGGGAAGGATTTGTTAGGTTTGCCGGTAAAAGATAAATTTAATGAAAAAAAACTCAATCATTATGCTTTTATCTTGGCTGAAGGAATTATTTACATGACCTTGTAATAAAAAATGGAATATGTAGTGAAGCTAATGATTATATTTAATCGATTTTAAATTTGTCGATTAACGTTAAGAAATGTAAGAAAAACATTTGCCAAAATTATTTGTAACGTAAAAATATTTTTACGTAAGAAACAACGTTAATTACATTGTTATTAAATTTAATTATAAAGTAAAAAATCTAATTTTATTTTTTAATCTTTTTATTTTTATTATTACACTTTTTTGTATTTTATGGATTATATTTTTATTATTTACATAACTGAACTTTTTATTGTAATTAGGTTTATTTTTTAACTAAACTATAATAATTAATATAATTTCGTTACATTATTATAGATTGGTCAAGTGGCTGGTCTGATAAGGGGCGATGGATCCGGTCACGGCGTGTCGCTGCTATGCTGGAACTGTGGTGTTGATCCCAATGATGACCCCGAGGTAACAAACACAATTTTTTTGTTTAAATCATTTTATTTTATATGCATCTATACAATATACTATCCTCCGAAGACTGAAATTCCACTTACGCCGTTTGTACTAATTTAATATCAACATAGATTTCTTCAAAAAGGTTGTTAAATAGCTCTCTTTTAAAGCCAGCAACGCACTGTCGATGAAATTGCTCGTATCAATAGGCGTATATGCGATACGATAATTTGCTGGTTCTGCGTTCCGAAATAATCTTTATCTATGTAGGTATAACATACTTTGTAATATAATCTTTATTATGTTACACATACATAAAGATTATTTCGGCAGCAAATTTTGCATTCTGTCTATTATTGTCTCCTAAAAGATATTTACTCTTAAGTAATATTACAGTTGTAACGAATACTATGTAACAGTTGCTCTGGAGCTGTGGAGGCGGGTCCCGAGGAGAGAAGTCACGTCGTGCGTTGGCTGGAGTAGTGAGAGCGCTCTCGTGCTGCGTTTGCGCTGCGACTGCCACTAAAGCCTTGAACTGTGCTAGGTCGCATCTGTATTGTGAATGTACGTTGGTTTTTTGGTATTTTCTTCAGATGTAATGAATATGCCAGACATATAAATAAAGTTAGTCTTTTCACGATAGGTACGTGTTATACTTGGGCCATTACAAACGTGCGAACTGAGTCATAAATCATTTTAATCAGACCTCTCGCTCACACTTACAGGCATATCGGATCTCTCGCTCACACTTCTAGTGTTGTGTGTAACAATAAACAGGAATTTGTCGATAGTTAGTAGCAGGTAATAAGGGAAAGGCTAAGTACAATAATTTTAAACCCGAGCGGCATCCCTTTATCGATAACGAGTTGCCCAGCATTGTCACATTCCTTTGACGTAACGTTTTATGACTCAGTTCGCACGTTTGTAATGACCCAAGTATAGGTTAAAGTTTTGTTTCTGAAAATAATTGATTTATTTAGACTGATTGTAGCATTAGCATTAGCATTCCTTATGGATTTCAAATATAAAATATTTTTATATTCTCACAAGAAGGCAAAAATTCACGAAAAATGAAAATGTGGTGCCGCTATTGAAGGTTTTTAATTTTTCTGGTACTATTAGTAATATTGTATAATTTTTGATATTTTTACAGCATGTTGGAGTAGATTGGACAGATGTGCACTGTGCAGAGAGAATTTGCCTCCGAAAGACTCGCCGTACGCTAGGAATTTAGTTGCAGAACAGGTTTGTATATCTATTTTATTTATAGGAGTATTTTTCACTTGCATCCACCCACACCAAGTTCAAAAAGTTAGCTTTAACAGGTCTATGAGATTGATTTGTAAATTTTTCTTCATCTCTATCAGGTATTCGAAGCAATAGCAACAGAATACGATATCAAGGATGCCGCAAAGCAGCGTTCTAGGGCCACTTCAGCGTACAACTCCCCTACACGATCGCCGAACATATCTCCCACATCCAGTCGCAAAGGGCAGTACCAGCTCTCAATGATGAACAAACGCAGACTGACACAGTACACAGATAAATGCGCGTCAGATCCGAACATACAGCGATCGTTGAACAGAAACGAATTCGTCCAAAATGCGAGGACTGCTAAGACACAAGATGTCTGCAAATGCTGTGAGAAGTTACAGATGAATAAAGTTAAAGGGAGTGTTCCGGTGATAAATGTTGAACAAGTGGATGGTAATGAGCAGAGTTCGGTCGGTTGCCAGAGTGTTCAGATGCAGCATAAACTGGTGACGAGGATCAGGCAAGCGTGCTCGCTCGCTGATCTTCAGAATGCAGCCTTACAGTCGTGTAACATTTCGAAATCCATGACTAATATTAGTAGTAAAGATGCTTGGTATGTGTTTCTGTTCTAAAGTGCTATTGTTTAAGAAGTTAATTTTAAACGATAATTTTACCATTTATATTTGTTAAAAACTATTTTTAAGCTGCTGTTAAAATAGTTTAAAATTGTGTTCACATGTTCAAATGTTTATGGTGGAATAAGAAAAGTAAAAGTTTTTCCATATACAAAAGCCGAACCGAAATTGTCAAACTTTTATTTCGTCGACTACTTGATTATATTATTTTCTTAGAAGTATTTTCTTAGAAGTTTCATCTTTTTATTTCAGCAGTGGCAGCAATACTCAAACCAATTCAATGGAAAATTTAAAGAACAGCATTGGTGGAGCGTGTGGTAATTTATTTTATGATCCTTTTTTCCATTGATTACTTCATAAATATGTAGTTAGATTTCAGTTATTATGTGAAACATCTATTGGCGTGCCGTGGCCGTAAAATCAATTCATGACGTGCCGTGACGACTTGAGGCTATGCCGTAATGCCCACCGATAAAACGAAACGCTATTTATTTACTATACGAAAAACGAAGAGCTTTTTTAATTCACTTGATATTTTATCATTGGTGTTTATTTCTGTCCTGCTGGTCCTTTTTTCAAAAATTTTAGGAGTGATAATTTTTCTTTCTTTCAGATCCACCCGTTTTTGTGCTGTCAGCGCCACCGATATATGTTCTTGCCTGTGATCATAATAAATAAGTCGTGTCATAATAGACACATTAATGATACAGAGATGACAAGTATTATAAATAACTGGAATAATAGAGTCTGGCAAGCGAGTTGTGTCCCGTCATTTATTTTGAATTCTTCGTATGGCAACACTGCTTTCTGTCATAGTGATAAAAATATACAGAATTCGAAGGTGTGGAGTTTCTTGACTCTGATTTTGATTACAACTCAAATTAAATAGGAATATTTTTATTTGTTTCTCATTAATATTTTTATTTTTCATTGTCCTTTAATTTTGATAAAAAATTAACAATTCATTTGAGCCTATCCTCTATTTAATTGGAGTAGTATATTATACAGCGTGTAAGGGACGATCTTCCGAAATCTTAACCACGGCCTCAGACCATCAACCTGAATATCGTACAGCAAGAATTTTTGTCGGAAATGAAAAAATTTTCTACTACTCCATACAAATTTTACAAATGAACTGCCAGATTTGTATGAAGAGTACCATTTTTTTGCATTTCCGACAAAAAATCTTGTACGTTGTTCAAGGTGATGGCCTCAAGCCGTTGTCAAAGTTTTAGGAAGACTGCCCCTTACACCCTGCATACATCGCAATAAAAAGAATAGATCAAGATCGTTTATTCCTACTACATTCAGGGTTAACAGCACCTCTTTTTAAATTTGCGGCCATAAGCTCGGGATACGACTCGCTTGCCAGACTATCCTAATAATCTAATAAATTCTTATAGGTGATTCTTTTTAACGAATTAGTGATTTTATTAGTAACATATAATTATTATTTTACTCTTTTATATAATCATTTAGTTATAAAAGGATGTACATTATGATACAAACCGTAAAGTAAAACTTTTGATTCAATAGACATTCCTTAATTAATAAATATTCGTAAAAGCCTAGTTTTTTATTTTCCCCGGATAATTCTTATTTAAATGAGCATTCAAACATAATGGCAAAATGAATGAAGTTTCTAGCTTGCAAAAATCTGGTTAAGAGAACATAATTTAAAATACTTAAAGTTATGTTCGCTATTTATAACTTTTCTTTTTCCATAACTCCAATTCTAACAATTCGTCATGCACTTTCAAATAATTCAACTAAATAAACCGATTCACTATATCGATTCCAATTCCTATCGATATTTCCCCAACTCGGACAACTCTTTAAAAATGACCATCGACAATACACAAACTTCCTTCATTGACTTGACAGTTGACACTGACATTTGTCTGTACTCTGTAGCCCACCGCCATATTGTTTACAAAACCCTCTCCATAGTGAAACTAAACAATTTTCTAAAAACATACTGTAATTATAAATTCAATTAAAATTTAAAATATGGAAGAAGATGACCTTTTCGTTAAATCTACGTTAAACGACGTCGATAATCTCCCTAAGACGTTGTGTAGGTGCTGTTTAAAGAGTAGTCATAATATGAAGAAAATTACCAATTTCAGTGATTTTCTATATGATTTGGCTAACATTCAAGTAAGGACTCTTTTTTTTACAATCCCTTTTAACGTTACTCAAAGTTTCATTCCTTTTCGATATGTTTTCTGGCCATAAAATGATATAAACATTACCTGTGCGTGGTATTTCTTTTTTCATTATTAAGGAATTTCAACCCTATTTTTATCCTGTTTGAATATATGCAGTGATAGCCCATTGGCTTAGAATTCGTCCTCGTATTCGAGGCATCCGGATTCGAATCCCAGTGGCACGCAGCAATGACTTTCTTTAAAGTTATCAACTGACTACATTTTACGGTACATAAAGTCGAATCAGTGTAGTATATCAACCTATGTGTCCCAGGTGTCTGAGTCAGACGGTCTGCCGCAAGAACTGTGCTGCGAGTGTGTGATGCTGCTCAAGAAATCAGTGAGATTCAAACACAAAGTGTGCAGGGCTCATAGCATGCTGAATGATTATTTAAATAGGTGTGCACCGGTGAGTACACTTTGAAACTTAATCATTATCTGTGTACGATGTCCCACGGAGCTCTCTACATAACCTCTATTTATTTCAATTTATATTTCTTAGCAACAATAAATAAATAAATAAATATTGTGGGATAACTCACACATGGCTTTCTGATCCCAAAGTAAGCTGTGAGCTTGCGTTATGGTAACCAGGTAGCTGATAAACATACATATATATTTTTAAATACATACTTATACATAGATAATTTACAGCCAGACACAGAACAAACACTTGTGCTCATCACACAAATATTTGTCCTGGGTGGGAATCGAACCCACGACCACGACCTATAATTTATTTTTTTATAGCAATTTTAAACTTTTCTTCAATAACAAGTAGTGGTAAAATTGTTTACCAAATAGTTAAAAACAACAGTTTACTATGGCTTTGCACACTTAACTTTTTCTCCTTGCAGTTCCCCATAGACCCGCAGGACTTTGAGCTAAAAAAATACGAGTCTCCATACCTATCTGCAACGGAAGTGCTGACTTTTGATTCGGAGAAGTCCAAGTCAGGCTTCCATAAGGCATTAGAAGTGAGTGGTCTTTAATCATATCACAGTTTATCACACTTCCGATTCTATCTTCGTGTACATTGCCCTGCTGCGGGAGTAAGTCGCAAGCGATGGAAGAAGTGCAGTGAGGACGGGCGCGGTCAGCAGCTGGATGGGTGACCGCTAGTGGCGCATTACACGCGCTGACGTGCTTCGGAGCGCATGTTAGGCTTCGGTCCATATTTTTATATAATAGGGACTGAAGCTTAATTTTATATTTTATAGCAATCATTAAAACTTGTCAGACACCTTATGTGTGCTTAAATTATTTCAAAAACAATAATGATTATGAAAATGCAAATATTTCATTAAATTCTTTTCGTTTAATTCCAAAATAAAATTTCCATAAATTAAATTAAAATGATTTTTTTTTTAATATTAGGAAAATTATACTTACTATAAATAAATTCAAACACAATTCAACGTCGGGAATTTATAATTACTTTTCTGTGTGTGCTGATTATCATTAAAAACCTCATCATGAAAAATCATGCAATTATTATCATTATGACATTATTGTCAACAGCACAAGAAAATCGTGAAGACCTCAAAGCTGTTTGAGTTTGAGCTGCCGCCATCGAATGTAGACATCCCGCTGGGTGTGGTGAAGAATGAGCGCGATGCTGGGGGCTTCTCTGACTTCGAGGATAACCTGCCCCTCGACGTGTACAGGTAATATTCATGTACCACGGTGGGAGATCTCCCAGCAGACGAGGTGATGCCTGGGGGGCGGCCGTGCTCCGATGACGTCACGTCGGAGTGTCGTATATATGCCGGCGATGTAGAAAACTTCGATAGCGTGATTCAGGATCGCGTGGCGCCATCGCGTGACGAGTGGAGGATGTCGCAACACATGTTATTTCTTGCGAATCCTACTACTATTATGAACACGGAAGTTAGTGAGGAATTTATGGATGGATGTATGTTTGTTACTGTTTCACACAACGGCTGGAAAGATTTAGATGAAGTTTGGTATGTACGTTGTTTTAACCCATTAATGACCCACTACAGGGTCGGGTCTCCTCTCACAATGAGAGGGATGTAGGCCTTAGTCCACCACGCTGGCCTACTGCGGGTTGGTGGACTTCACATGCCTTTGAGAACATTTTTTTTTTGTGTACTCTCAGGCATACAGGTTTCCTCACGATGTTTTCCTTCACCGTAACAGCAGGTGATATTTAATTTTATAAATCGCACATAACTTGTTTTACAAAGTCATTGGTGCGTGCCACTGGGATTCGAACCCGGACCCCTCGATTCGAGGTCGAATTCTAAGCCACTGGGCTATCACCGCTCTGTACGTAGTTTACTCGAATTAACACCCTATTACCTACGTCACTATAAATGTGAATGTTTGTTAGGATAGAGGTAGTCCACTGCTGGACACGCGCCTCCCCTAATCGACGCCGCTCCGCCCGCTCCTGGGCGCTCTGAGTGCAACGGTACCCGCTGTCTTCTTCAGGTCGTCAGTCCACCTGGTGGAGGGCGGCCTGTGCTCCTCTTGCCTAAACGTGGTCGCCATTCGAGGACCTTCCTTCCCCATCGGTTGTCAGTCCTGCGAACGATGTGGCCAGCCCGTTGCCACTTTAATTTGCAAACGAAAAAAGCAGTTTAATATTATTTAAATCCACAGATCCAACGCAACGGACAAAGACCTAGATGTGATACTACAAGACGACGTGTTGGACTCCATCAAAGAAGAACCGAAGAAGGTGAAACGGAAGAAGAAAGACAAAGATAGTAAAGAAGGCAAGAAGAGTAAAGAGAGCAAAGTTGGCAAGAAGAGAAAAGCAGAGAAGGAACAGAGGTGAGATGGTCTCTTATTGCTTGACGTTTCTAGGTGCTATAGTAGCTTGTCAGGGGAGGTGTCTTACCGCCAGCCTCTCGTCAGTATCCCATTAATGACCCACTGGCGGGTGGGTCTTCTCTTACAATGAGAGGGGTGTAGGCCGCCGTCCACCACGCACCACTACTGCCTGTTGGTGGACGAACATGCCGCATGAGAACATTTTTTTTTTGTGAACTCTCAGGCATGCAGGTTTCCTCACGATGTCTTCCTTCATCGTAAAAATTAAAGTGCCATCAATCAAGTATGAAATAAAATTTGTTACATTTAGGCCTTCTATTTTACAGGTTGGTGCCATAATTTAACAATAAAAACAAAATACTTGATACTAAAGACACCCACCTCAAAAAATAGGCCTCAATAAAGTATGTAAGAAATTTTATTTCATACTTTGTTGATGTCGGTTTAATTTTTAAAATTATACAGGGTTACCTGTAAAACACTAGCAACCTCGCAGCACTAGGTAGGTAACACCGTAAGCAATACATTTTTTTTAATGTACTCACATATAACTTTAAAAAGTAATGCAGTAACGCGCGTATAAATAACTAAATAAATTAATTAAAACTGTGTCGAGAGTTTTTTCCTCCGGCTTTTTCTCTCTTTGCCCAGAAATGGGTGGCACATTGCATAGCCGATGAGTTCGATTAGGAAAAATATTAAAATAAACAAATAATTGGACTGCTGAACTATCATAACTTATTTTGTCATAATTATAATATAAAATTAAGCACTAGTTATGTAAGACATAATTATTGTATGCCCGCATAGGGTAATAGCCCAGTGGCTTAAAATTCGACCTCGAATCGAGGGGTCCGGGTTCTAATCCCAGTGGCACGCACCAATGACTTTGTAAAAAAAGTTATGTGCGCTTTATAAAATTAAATATCACCTGCTGTTACGGTGAAGGAAAACATCGTGAGGAAACCTGCATGCCTGAGAGTTCACAAAAAAATGTTATCACGAGGTTCTCAAAGGCATGTGAAGTCCACCAACGGGCAGTAGTGGTGCGTGGTGGACGGCGGCCTACATCCTTCTCATTGTAAGAGGAGACCCGACCGTGTAGTGGGTCATTAATGGGTTACTGACAATAGGGTACACTGTTCTTAACTTACTATAACTTTTGTAACATCTTACTCGTGTAACAGTCAACAATAAACGCATTCTTTTCGTTTCTTTTCTTTTCTTTTCTTAATAAGATGATTTGTTTTCTGATTTCATAATATAATTGTTCCAGTGAAGCGCAGGAGGCGGGCGCGTGGGAAGCGAAGCCCATTCGCAAAGCGGCGCAAGTGGACACCAACAAGATAAAGATAGTGATACTGAACCCGGAGGAGCAAGTGAGACAGAGACAGGTGATCCTTTGAATATATTCCTTTCATCCCGTCTATTCGAAAAGTACGACTTTGCTCCCCTTTAAGTGCGCCCAAAGTTGGTGTTTTCTATTAAGAAGCTTTTAGCGGACAGGAATGAGTTTTTCCTCCCGATTCATAAGTTCCATTTTCAAAAATGCGGCAATGAATTTTTCCGCGCACTTTTTGAATTTGAAACATCTTGGTGTTCAGCGCCAAAGAAATCGAACGCAAATATTGTTTGAATAAAGACGACAGAACTACAGAACTACAGCCCGGGCCGCGTTGTTGTCAATTGTCACGTATTGTTAGAAATGAGCCGGATTCGGACATTATTTCAAACACGCAGAATATAAAATCTACAACAATCTCGATTCCTAATAAAACTGTAAGTAAGTAACAATAAATTTTATAATTACGAAAATGTCTCAATTGTAAATATTATAACTGTTAGTTGTTTTATTATCAGATACTATTTAATTTCAATTTAGTTGTTACTTTATGTTTTATTGAATAATAATATTACAGTAGAATATGAGGCCCCTTTCATTTTCTCATAGAGGGTGATGAAAAGTAGAGTGTATCACTCGGGACAAAGTATATTTTTGGCTCGGGCGACGTACTTTGAATCCGTCGCTACGTTCAGGATTCTACTAAAGCAACCCTCGTCACGCTCGGGATTCATAAAACGCCCTCGCCGTATAAATATAATTTTGCTCCCTTGTCATACAATCCACTATTAATGCACGACAGCACACATTGAAGTTATGCATACGACTAGCTGTGCCCGCGACTTCGTCCGCTAAATAAAAGTAGCCTAAGTTACTACTTATTACATCAGCTTTCTGCCAGTGAAAGTCCCGTCAAAATCGGTCCAAGCGTTCCAGATATTATCTGGAACTAACAGACAGACAAAAATTGTAAAAAATGTTATTTTGGTATATGTATTATGTATATATTATATACAGATGCATTTAGTAAAAATCGGTTATTTTAACATCACAAACAGACACTCCAATTATATTAATTTGTATAGATGAATTGAGACGTTATATCCAGCTATGTATTGTAATTAGTTAGTAACAAGTGATTAGTTAAGATTTATATGGGAAAATACCTGTCAGTAACCCATTAATGACCCACTACAGGGTCGGGTCTCCTCTCACAATGAGAGGGATGTAGGCCGCCATCCACCACGCACCACTACTGCCCGTTGGTGGACGAACATGCCTTTGAGAACATTTTTTTGTGAATTCTCAGGCATGCCGGTTTCCTCACGGTGTTTTCCTTCACCGTAACAGCAGGTGATATTTAATTTATAATAAATCGCACATAACTTTTTTACAAAGTCATCGGTGCGCGCCACTGGGATTCGAACCCGGACCCCTCGATTCGAGGTCGAATTCTAAGCCACTGGGCTATCACCGCTGTGATAATGACCGCCGGGAAAATGCCTATTTAGTTAAAAATGCGCTCTATCCTTATGTTTGCCGTACGACATTATTTACCAGAATGCGTTCCTTATTATACTTGGGCCATTACAAACGTGCGAACTGAGTCATAAATCATTTTAATCAGACCTCTCGCTCACACTTATAGGCATATCGGATCTCTCGCTCACACCTCTAGTGTTGTGTGTAACAATAAACAGGAATTTGTCGATAGTTAGTAGCAGGTAATAAGGGAAAGGTTAAGTACAATAATTTTCAACAATTATTAATCAGTTTGGAATATTAATCTATATCTGTGTCATCGTCTGTGCAGCAGTCACTGACATCTTCATGTAAATTTATTATCGAATAATGCTCCCATGGTTCGCGTAGGAAGGTCTAATGATAACTAACACTATTTGTACATACACCTACAACCTACAATTCGCATGTGCCAGTACTTATCAACGACCACGTCACCTGACTACCTGAACCCGAGCGGCATCCCTTTATCGATAACGAGTCGCCCAGCATTGTCACATTCCTTTGACGTAACGTTTTATGACTCAGTTCGCACGTTTGTAATGGCCCAAGGTGGTATTATCTAATGGTGTAATACTGCAGGTGTGATTTTTTTCACAAACTCAATGGGTTAGATTTCAGAGCCAACGATGCAATTTTAGTTTTCATCACATCACTGCTCTGTCTGAAACTTATTTCGTATATTTCACAGGAAGAAAGCGAAGCCGGTTTGAAGTTCCCCTACCAGTGTCATTTGTGCTACAAAGGGTTCAACTATGAGATCAAACTGGAGAACCACATGAAGAAACATAGCCCGGTGAGATAGCATATGCTGAGTTATTATACTTACAGGGTGTTTGGCTACGAACTTGTGATATTTTAAGGACATAAAATAGACCAAGAATAGATGAAAAAAGTGTTGTTTCATAGATAATATTACCGTCTATTCGATAAAAAAGAAAATTTTGTCAATTTTTTTTTAATTACACTGACCTCAAAAATTTATGAAATAACGTTTGTAACATACTTTTTATCATACTATTTTTGAGGTTGGTGCCAAAATTTAACTTTAATAGTTAAATACAAACAAAATACTCGATGCAAAAACACCAACCTCAATAAATAGGTAACAAATATTATTACATACTGTTTGAGGTCGTTTTAATTTTTTATAATTATTTTTTGAGGTCGGTATAATTTTCTAAAATCATTTTTGAGGTCGTTTTAATTTTTTTAAATCATTTTTGAGGTTGGTTTAATTTTTTTACATTATTTTTTGAGGTCAGTTTAATTTCTTAAATTATTTTTTGAGGTCGGTTTAATTTTTAAGATTATTTTTTGAAGTCGGTTTAAATTTTAAAAAATTTTTTGAGGTAGGTTTAATTTTTTGAATAATTTTTTTTAATTTTTTTTTGAGGTCGGTTTAATTTTTTTAAATTTTTTTTGAGGTCGATTTAATTTTTTAATATTTTTTTTTCTCCACCCCCCAGTCCCGGGGCACGTTCAAGTGCGAGCTGTGCACCATGTACCTGCCGACCGCGTACAGCGCGTCCGTGCACGCGCTCATCCACACGCGCCGCTACGAGTGCCGGCGCTGCGGCCGCCGCATGGTCGACCGCCCCTCCATCCTGGAGCACTACAGGTGACGCACGCACACCCACACACACACACACACAGAAAGACACCCGACTACTGAACGGGAACTGGAGGCGCACACAAACGCACACCCACACACACCCACGCAGAAAGACACCCGACTACTGAAGCAAGACACCCAACTACTAAACGGGAACTGGAGGCAAGACACCGGACTAGGCGGCTGTGAGGACGGCAACTAGTTCCGGTGTTGCCTTGACACATTAAGAACATGCTGCTTTACGACGGGTTAAGAGGCGGTGATAGCCCAGTGGGAAGCGGTGATAGCCCAGTGGCTAAGAATTCGACCTCTTACTCGAGGGGTCCGGGTTCGAATCCCAGCGGCACGCACCAATGACTTTGTAAAAAAAAGTTATGTGCGCTTTATAAAATTAAAATATCACCTGCTGTTACGGTGAAGGAAAACATCGTGAGGAAACCTGCATGCCTGAGAGTTCACAAAAAATAAAAATATTCCTCAAAGGTATGTGAAGTCCCCCAACCCGCAGTAGGCCAGCGTGGTGGACTAAGGCCTACATCCCTCTCGTTGTGGGAGGAGACCCGACCCTGTAGGGGATCATTAATGGGTTATTGACAAGAGGCTGGCGGTAAGGTTTCCGGTAAGCTAATATATGTAGGTCTACCACCTATGAACACCTTTTGAATTTTTGTTTGTTTACAATATAGATCAGTTCGTTCCTACTTCTAAAACTGAAGATATTGTTATTTATTTCAGATCACAGCACGAAGGGTTCGTTACGCTCTACACTTGCAAATTGTGCGGGAAAGTTTCCACGTGAGTATATTATATGCTCTCATATATTATACTCTTCTTTTTTAGCATCATACCTTATCATGCACACACATCCACTCAACATATACAGGATTACCCGTAAAACACGAGGAACGTCGCAGCACTAGGTAGCTAACACAATAAGCAACAACTTTTGTTCTATGAGTTCGAACATAACTCAATACATAAAACAATAAAACATTTGTAAGTCTACGAAAGTATGTTTGTTCGCATGACCGACGGTCGACTGGCGGGCGAATAGGGCGAGTTCAATCAAAGGCGGTAGCGCTGCACCCCCCACCCCCCTCGCTTCGCACGGGTTTGTTTACGTAATCTTTGCGATGCGCGTAGAGTTAGAAACATTCTAGCGGGAAATTAAATTAATAAATATTTTTGTATGAAATTAAAAATTAACAAATTACCAAAAGTCGTAGAACAAAAGTTGTTGCTTATGGTGTCAGCTACCTAGTGCTGCGTGGTTGCTCGTGTTTTACAGGTAACCCTGTATACACACACACGCGTGTACACGCATGCACACGCTAGTACACATAAGTGTTTTGCCATAAAAGTTATCGAGCGTGGTGAAAAATTATTAAATTACTAAAATTACTATTAAAAATAGGGGTTGGTGGTAGAACGGTGAAAATATAGGGTTGTATCATGTATTTTTTTATTCGACATTATTAAAAAAAAGTCCAAAAAATAAAATAAAAATGTCAGGTGTGGACCCACCCTTATCACTTAGGGGTATGAAAAATAGACAGTAGCCGATTCTCAGACCTACTGAATATGCATATGAAATTTCATAAAAATCGGTCAAGCCGTTTCAGAGGGGTATGGTAACTAAAACTGTGACATGAGCGTTTTATATATAAGAAATATGTTTTATTGCACAGTGTGACCTAAACCCGCAGTTAACGCACGCTTGTTCGTGACCTAAGTTGCCTATTTCTCTGCCAGCCCGCTCCAGTCCAGGGCGGGTTTATGTCACACTCGCCACAAAATAGTATACGACACTTGTGTGTCACCAAAGTTGTCTATTATAGGGACCGTGCAGTAACTACAAAACGCCACCTAGCGTATTAAAACGAAACTGCCACAACTAAAGTGCAATATTGTCCCTTTGTTTTTCATAATGTCGCTTAACGAGGAATAACTCAATATTTCACTATAAATTACGGATTAAATTACGTAAAATGTATAAAATGCGATTTTAGTGATATCAAGAATAGTGTGTGTCGTGCGAACGTTGATATTTTTCAAATTATAAAAGTATTTGGTCCGAGTGTTTTTCAATAGAAAATTTGTTGGTATATTAAAAGGGTGTTGAGGATTTTCAGATAACATTGTTTAAATAAAGTGAGCAACGCATAAAGCAGTATCTATTTTAAGATGAATGCACGGTATTTTGATATTGTGTGCTAAAATAAAAATGTTTAAATAGAACAAATTCCTCCTTTTCATTGAAAATAAAAATAACTTTAATTTTAAATAAATCTCAAAACAAATTATGTATTAGTTTCATTTAAAAAACCTTGATAGGTCTTTTTAACCGTTTGAATTCATGTCACGTGTATTTTTAACTGCATTTATCCAACTTTTCGTATAGTTTTTAGCCAGAGCATGTCGGTACTATCAGTGGAAAATTACGAGAATTTACACTAATATATTTATATATTTTATTCTTGGGAGTATTGGAGCATCCGTCAATACAAGAATACACTTTTAATGAGCCTTTTAATGTACAAAATTATTTATGATACACTTTTCAAACAGTTAACATACGGTAGTAATCCTACCCATAAAGCAATATGCAGTTCCGATAAATGACACTAGATGGCTTAGGTGTCGCCACGCACGGTCCCTATTGTACGGCGTGAAGTTAGCCAGACAACAGGCTGCTCGGGTGGCGCGTTGTGTGTCACCAAAGTCGTCTATTATTGCACGGCGTGAAGTTAGCCGGACAACAGGCTGCTTCACTTAAGCATCGTGATGCACAATCGGTTGCAGCAACAGCAAGACCCACCGCGGCCACGTGCGCAACCACCACAGCGCGGCGCGGCCCGAGTGCGCCGAGTGCGGCAAGTCCTTCGTCAACAAGGACTCGCTGCACGAGCACATGCAGTGAGTACGATGCGTTGCGTTGCGTTGCGTTGCGTTGCGTCGCAGCGACAGCGAGCGAGACCCGCCGCGGACACGTGCGCGACCACGCTCGCTGGCTCGCTGCACGAGCACATGCAGTGAGTACGTTGCGTTGCGTTGCGTTGCGTTGCGTTACGTTACGTGACGTTACAGCAACAGCGAGAGAGACCCGCCGCGGCCACGTGCGCCACCACGCTCGCTGGGTCGCTACACGAACAGATGCAGTGTGTATCGCGCGCGGTGGGGACTAGCCTTAGTCCCAGTAGATGTGGGGACTAAGCTTAGTTTTGCGGAGGACAAGAGCCTGACTCTCGTGGAATCGGGACTAAGGTTAGTTTCGCGGTGGACTAAGTTTAGTCCAGGTAAATATGGGGATTTAAATTAAGTAGTTTATTATTATGGACTGGAGGTTGGGATTAAGCTTAGTCTCAGTGAAAAGTAACGAGGTTATCAATTCGACACGTATGTATGAAATATTATCAGAACTGCACAAGTTTTACAACAAGAATACCAAATTTCATGGGTGTATGTATGTGTGTAGATATATTTGTTCTTGCATATCTCCGAAACTAATTGACGGATCATGTTCGTTCTTTTTTATTTGTTTGCATTTTGTCCAACTTAGGAAATGGTAAAAGTTTCATCAAAATCGGTTCAGTTGTTTTCATGATATGGACTTAAAACTAAAAATTACGAAAAAAAATGAAAAAAGTTAAACCGACTTCAAAAAAGTATGAAATAAAATTTGTTAAGTACTTAATTTAGGCTTACTATTTTTTGAAGTTGGCGCCAAAATGTAACAACTCTAAAACTTGTACTTTTTTGATGGCGGTTTAATTTTTATTTTCATTTTTGTACTGTAACTTCTTAATAGGCATGATGACTAATTTTCAAAATCTCTTCTATGATATTCAGAAGTTTCTATTATGTCTAAAATATATCATATTTTTGTAGAAAATTAAGGTTTTTGTGCAATAAAAGTACATTTAAATTTTAAGTTTCAAATTCATTCCAAAACGCTCGCCGGTGTCATGGCGTCTGTCATTGCGTTACGGCTCAATAAAAAATGCAGAGATCGCATATACGCTTAAACGAAACCAAATGACTTTTACTAAGACGTGACGTAAATTGACGTAATTCAATCTGATGGGTGTTTAAGCTATCATGGCGGATTGTTGTATTTTGTAGATTTATTGTAACAAATAAATTATTAATCTCGACATTAATAAGAGAATCAATACTCGTACATGTTTCGAAATCTTTGAATCGTATTTCATTAGATCAGATAAATATTTTGGCGATACTTGATTACTGTCATCATGCCCATTTGCATGAAAATGATAATGAATATGGATTGATCGAAACGCCCCGTAGCACCTCAAACTAACCCATATTTTTACAAATAAATGAGTTTCATTGTCACTTTCGAACCCCGCAGGATCCACCGCGGCATCAAGAACTACGAGTGCGACACGTGCGGCGCCAAGTTCCGCACGCGCACGCAGGCCAAGCACCACCAGCTGGCGCACTCCGACGCGCGGGAGTTCTACTGCGTCGAGTGCGACGCGCGGTGAGTGTGGCGCGCCCGCTGCCCGTACCACATTCGCATTCGCGTCGAGACCGCGGTGCGACACGTGCGGCGTCAAGTGTGTGTGTGTGTGTGTGTGTGTGTGTCGGCGGTGAGTGTGGCGCGCTTGCTGCCTGTGGCACATTCGCGTCGAGGCCATAGTGCGACACGTGCGGCGCCAAGTGTGTGTGTGTGTGTTTCTGTCGGCGGCGAGTGTAGCGCGCCTGCTGCTTGTAGCTCATTCGCGTCGAGACAATAGTGCGAAGTGTGTATGTGTGTGTGTGTGTCGGAGTATGGCTGAGTATACTATGAATTCGACTTGATTCGTATTTTCCAGATTAATATCGAATTGACAACTAAATATTCGCATCAATATGGTGAATCGAATCACTCGAAGCATTTGTTATTTATATTATTAATATAAACATTTAGTAACAAAAATGACAAAAGAAAAAAGTAAATTTTATCCCAAACTAGCTGACCCCGCAAACGTTGTTTTGCTATTTAAGTTATCGAGTGGGATGAAAAATTATTAAATTGCTAAAATTACTAGTAAAAATAGGGGTCGGTGATAAGGGTAAAAATTTAGGGTTGTATGTATTTTTGATGCCACATTATTGAAAAATAAAAATAAAAGTGTCCAAAAAAATAAAATAAAAATGTTAAATGTGGACAACCCTTATCACTTAGGGGTATAAAAAATAGATAGTAGCCGACTCTCAGACCTTCTGAATATGCATACAAAATCTCATAAAAATCGGTCAAGCCGTTTCGGAGGAGTATGGTAACTAAAACTGTGACATGAGAATTTAACACATAAGAATATATTCACAGACTCATTGTATTCCACAGATTCAAATCGGCGCACACTCTGAGACAGCACCTCGTCAAGAGTTTGAAACACAAGGACACACAGAGTCTCGAGTGAGTTTAACTTCATTTCAGGCGAATCTGAGAAAATAAAACGAAAATACGAAATTATAAAACGCATGAATCTTTTCTATATTACGTCTTAGTAGTGCAGCTTTGCTCACGATGTTTTCCTTCACCGTAACAGCGGGTGATATTTTTTAAATATAATAATATATAAGTCATTGGTGCGCGCCACTGCGGCTCGAACCCGGACCCCACGATTGCCAGTAACCCATTAATGACCCACTACAGGGTCGGGTCTCCTTCTCGTAATGAGAGGGATGTAGGCCTTAGTCCACCACGCTGGCCTACTGCGGGTTGGTGGACTACTGCGGGTTGATGGACTGCCACGATTAAGAGGTCGAATTCTTAGCCACTATATCACCAGCGGCTATCGCCGTCTTACAGTGTGGATAAATCATTTAATTGTTCCCTGTGTTCTAGGTTCCCGTGCACTCGATGCGATAAGAGGTTTGATACGGAGCGATCGCTGCACCACCACACGCTGATACAGCACGAAGGTGTTCGCAATTACCAGTGAGTCTACTTGAAACTTGCCCATAACTGAGATACTTGCCCATAACTAAGAAACTTGCCCATAACTGAGAAACTTGCCCATAACTTAGAAACTTGCCCATAACTGAGAAACTTGCCCATAACTGAGAAACTTGCCCATAACTTAGAAACTTGCCCATAACTGAGAAACTTGCCCATAACTTAGAAACTTGCCCATAACTTAGCAACTTGCCCATAACTTAGCAACTTGCCCATAACTGAGAAACTTGCCCATAACTTAGCAACTTGCCCATAACTGAGAAACTTGCCCATAACTAAGAAACACGGCAACGTGCAGCGCTACCGCCTTTGCTTGACCGTCGGCCGTCGGTCATGCGAGCATTCATGAACGAAACATACTTTCGTACACTTACAAATGTCACAACAGTGCAACAAAGACTTGTTGAACCATTTATTTTGTATGTATTGAGTTATGTTCGAACTCATAGAACAAAAGTTGTCGCTTATGGTGTTAGCTACCTAGTGCTGCGAGGTTGCTCGTGTTTTACGGGTAATCCTGTAGATTTGTGTGTATGTGTGCATCCGCAAACATAATTATTCCTCTTCTTTCCTCTTCTCTCGCAGACAATTGATTCTTATATAATATATTGTATCAGGCGTTACTTTTCGGAAATCCATTGTTATTTAAGTTGTATTTATATTTCTTTGCAACAAACCGCACACGTGGAACTTGTTTTGGTATGGACCCACCACCCTCCCTTATCTCTCTGAGTAGCTGCTCAGCAACCAACCGTTGTAGAGTCCACATCACCTGATGATGCTCCGTTTTGGGGCGAAACACGTGTCGTGTACTATTGTAATGAGTTGTGATGGTATATACCTACCCGGAGATAAGGGGGGTGGTGGACCCATACCAAAACAAGTTCCACGTGTGCGGATTGTTGCAAACAAATATAAATACAACTTAAATAATTGATTCTTAATCTAAATTTCTCAATATTAATCTGTTTCCAGATGCAGCGAGTGCGGCGCGGCGCTGGCGTCGGCCAACTCGCTGGCGAAGCACGTGCGCTCGGTGCACGCCGGCCGCCGCCCGCCCGCGCGCCACGTGTGCGACACCTGCGGCCGCGCCTTCCGCGTGAGTGGACGGAATTTTTCTCCGACACAAAAAATTTTCCGGTGGAATTTTACTCCGCCGGAATTTTTCTCCCGTTTTAGAATATTGGATATTAGCTGACCCAGCAGGCTTCGCTCTGCCAATGAATTTTTTTTATTTAATAGCCTATGTTACTCAGGCTGAATGTAGCTTTCCAACGGTGAAAGAATTTTTGAAATCGGCCCAGTAGTTTTTGAGTTTATTCGTTACAAACATACAAAAATACAAACGTTTCCTCTTTATAATATTAGTATAGATTAAGGATACCGGTGGATAGTTTTTTGAGTGGAGTGGGAGTTTCTCTTCGCAGGTTTTAGAATAGTGCGCACGTGATTTGGATAATGGAGAGATCTCCTCTGTTAGATTGTTATTGACATTACATTAACGGTTTTCAAAAATGGAATTGCTGTTGTATATCTCTGAGATAGAAAATTATGTTATTATTAATACCAAGCCTGTCCCACTCCCCGCGTAGAACAAAAAATGTAGCTACGCACAACGGCCGTTCCGAAACGGCTAGTCATTGGGGGAAAGGAGAGTGGGATAGGTAAGAGTTACGCGCTAGAAAGAGACGCAACATGTATCGTAGGTGATAAGCGCTGCGCGATCTGAATTGAACTTAATCGTATCGTAGCTAGAGTGTATATATCTTTAAATGACTTTTCGAAGCGGGCCTTCTGTACTTGTACTATTATGTATTGTGTGGTAATACCAGCTAGTAATAATACAGTCAAACTCCATAACCCGAGTTTCTCGCTAGTGCAGGTACATGGGTAGCGTTTCTCTCTTACAGGGGTGCCTATGCATTGCCACGAAATACAATAGGTACAATATTGACGAGAAAACAATACAAAAATAATGGTAGGAAGCTCCACGAAAGTTAAGAATGAGTCATAAAATAGCAGACGTTGATTAAATTTGTAATTTGTTGGCTGGTACTAAAATATTTAAAACCCAATTGTGGTATTTTTAAGTATGTATTAATTTTACAATTATTACAGCAGCTGCTTTACAAATTTTATATTAATATCCCTTTTATTCAAAATTGCATATCGAAAACCCTCGACGACCATCATTGACGACCCCCGTCCTGCCAAGTGACCGGTTTCTTCTTCTTCCGCCTTACCTTTTTAAATGTCTAATATCGGACCTCCTTAGTAAAAATCACAATAAAGATAGTTAACGTTGATATCTATACTAATATTATAAAGAGGAAACATTTGTATTTTTGTATGTTTGTAACGAATAAACTCAAAAACTACTGGGCCGATTTCAAAAATTCTTTCACCATTGGAAAGCTACATTCAGCCTGAGTAACATAGGCTATTAAATTAAAATAAAAAAAAATAAAAAAAAAATTCATTGGCAGAGCGACGCCTGCTGGGTCAGCTAGTTATAAATAAATGACTAGAGATAATAATTGAAACCTTACAATTGTAATGATATAGTGACTATCGACTCTTGCAGGGCAAGAGCGTGCTGGTGAACCACGTGCGCACGCACACGGGCGAGAAGCCGTTCGCGTGCGCCGAGTGCGGCCGCGCGTTCACGCAGCGCGCCGCCATGCGCACGCACCTGCGCCTCGTGCACCTCAAGCAGCCGCGCACACCCAAGGTACGCCTCGAACACCTCAAACGCCGCCTCAAACTGATTAGGCTTGACGCAGCGAAACCGCTGAAGCTTTGCCACCGTTCGTCCATTGCGCGTTGTGATACGGACGAGACATGCGAGCATTTCGCGATTCCGCGGCGGCGGTGTGCTACCAGCGTCACTGGCCCACTATTGGGCACTGGTCTCGTCCCACATGTCTCCCACAGTGGGAGGCCTGGAGCATACCCCACCACAGAACTGACTGACAACCGATGGGGGAAAAGGTCCTCGAATGGCGACCACGTTTAGGCAAAAGGAGCACAGGTTCTCCACCAGGTGGACTGATGATCTGAAGAAGACAGCGGGAAACCGTTGCATTCAGAGGGCCCAGGAGCGGGCGGAGTGGCGTCGATTAGGGGAGGCGCGTGTCCAGCAGTGGACTACTAAGGGCTGAAAGGAAGGAAGGAAGGAAGGAATAATGAAATATAAAATCCAAATGAATAAATAATATTTCATGAAATATAACCGGTAATACGGACGAGACATTCGAGCATTTCGCGATTCCGCGGCGGAGGTGTGCTACCAGCGTTAGATAAACACGGCAAATTACAATCGAACATTCGAACCGGAGTCTGAAACGCTAAAGTAGGCCTCAAAAGGTCTATTGTCACAGCAACACATGCACTCCAAAGAATATTCAAACGACACACACACACACACACTGGCCCACTGTTGGGCGCGGGTCTCTCCCCACAGTTATTTTTAATGCATTTCTACAATATGGGTATCAAATGAAAGGGTTTGTTATGAGTAACTAGAAAAAATAAAAGCTTTTTTTTAAGTTTTTAACTTATACCTAACTTATTCAAATTCAAAAGCTTTTATTCATTATTAGGTACAATTTGTGCACACTTAATGAACGTCATACATTTAACATTATACAAATTTTGGTGATATTATCGTTGCAGGTGAAACCGGAGACCGCTCCGGTGACGGAAGCGAAGCTAGATATGAATAAAGACGTCCACCTGTTGGACTGGAGGCCGCAGCCGTTCGACTACTTCACCGTCACCGCTGGCCCTTAAACATGCAGTCCATAGACTATGGACTATGGACCACAGTCCGTGCGTTTTGCCGACTTCAAAACTGAAGGTTTATCAATTCGACACGTATGTATGTAGTATTGACGGTACTGCACTATATTTACATTATGGTGGCTGTAGTCACTTTTGGAGGAAAGCAGGCGACGTCACCGCCCGGGGACCGCGGTCCGAATGTTGACTGCGGACCGTTTGTATATATGCACAGATGCTATGGAACTGTGATAGCGCGTTCGAGGATGCGTGTTCCGATTGGCCAGTGCGGTGTGACGCGTGACGTGTTCCGTTGTTGACTACACTCGTGGACTTCACATGCCTTTGAGAACATTTTTCTGTGAACTCTCAGGCATGCAGGTTTCCTCGCGATGTTTTCCTTCACCGTAACAGCAAGTGATATTTAATTTTATAAAGCGCACATAACTTTTTACAGTCATTGGTGCGTGCCACTGGGATTCGAACCCGGACTCCTCGATTCGAGGTCGAATCTGGGCTATCACCGCCTCTATTACTGTTTAATAGCTTTTAATGACTCAGGGTATATAACTCAAAAATGTAATATTCACATTTAGCAGAACTTAAATACCGGCCTATTTTCACATGATGTTTATATATTTTTCATTGAAATACATATAGTTTTTTTTCTTTTATTCATTGACTGACCAAATGTTTTTATTCGACGGAAATGAAAACATAACTGAAAAGTAAACAAAAAGAACAAAAAAGAAACTAATAGATTACAGTACTAAGAAAAACTATTTACATATACATAGTTTAATTTGTACATATTGTGTCGTAGCTATTGTTTTTTTACCTAGGCCATAAAATAATTACGTAATAATATGTTTTATTCTATATTTAAGTAACTAAATCAAGTTACGTGATACTATAATATTGTCAGTTTAGTTTTAGTAGATTTGAAACATCCTTTTCGATGATATATTTGCCATTTATTATTATTTCATATGTCGTCGGTTTAAAGGTAAAACTCATTAAATGCAAATAACGCACGGTATTTCGCGCCATGCAAGGAAAAATCCATAGTTATGTAACATTGATAGATTTTGTTAAAAGCAAGTGAACAATGGTGATTTCTGTTCTGAAAAATGTAGTATACATTTATTATTTCAATTTTAAAATTCAGGTTTGTTAATCTGTTTTTCAAATGTCAAAAACGCTATACGCCATGCAAGCTATCGGCGTGACGTCATTAGCAGTGTAAATAAACAATGGAGTATAACTTTCTTCCTTTACTCAAACTCAAACTCAAACTCAAACTCAAAAGCTTTTATTCATTATTAGGTACAATTTGTGCACACTTAATGAAAGTCATACAGATAAATTATACATTCTACATTCATCCGCTTTGATCGCCCCTCAGGCAAAACGTAGACTGGGAGAAAAAAGCGGGCGGAAAAAAACTCCCAGCACTCTTTTAAAAGTAAATAAAACTTAGTCTATAATGCAGTATGGCTAGGTCCAATAAAGGAACACACGTGACAGCTATCGTGTGTGTCAATATCGCCCCATTGCCATCCGCTCACAAATAAATATTGTTACATAGTGTATAGAAATAGCCTATAGTGAAGTTATTCAATCCCACGCTTTCTTATCTTCTAAATAGTCCTTAGTTTCATAATAGGCCTTTCGGCACAGGACTGATTTGATAGTTTGTTTAAATTTGTGAAAAGGCAGGGATTGAATTTCTATTGGAATTTTATTATATATTCGCACGGACATTCCCATAAATGACCGGCTTTTTTTATGAAGCCGACATTTTGGAAATACAAGTTTGTGGACATTCCTGGTTACAATACAATTAGTTTTGTGTAAGTCCTTAAATGTTATAAACTTGCTCTTATTTTTATAAACATACATAATGTTTTCATAAATATATTGCGATGCAAGAGTAAGTATATTTATTTCTTTGAATTTCTCTCTAAGAGATTCTCTATTCCCAAGTCTATATATTGCGCGAATAGCCCTCTTCTGCAGTACAAAGACAGTTTGTATATTTGCTGCATTGCCCCACAGTAAGATGCCGTAAGACATAATACTGTGGAAGTAACTAAAGTAAACCAATCTAGCAGTGTTTACATCGGTAAGAGATCTTATTTTCCTAACTGCAAAGACCGCAGAGCTAAGTCTACTCGCCAACCTACAAATATGGGGTCCCCATTGTAATTTGGAATCAACAGTGATTCCAAGAAAACAAGCCGTGTCCACAAAATTCAGTTCTTGACCATTAAGTATTGGTTTAGTATCAACATGCTTTACATTAGGTGGCGAAAATTTAATACAATTAGTCTTTTTACTGTTCAATAATAAATTATTAGCATTAAACCAATGAACAACAGTAGAGAGAGCATTGTTCACATCGTCATAACTATTTTCTGATCTGGTAGCTTTAAAAATTAAGGAAGTGTCGTCTGCAAACAATACTATCTCATGTCTTTTCTCTACCAGGTGAGGTAGATCGTTAATATAGATTAAAAAAAGGAATGGGCCGAGAATCGAGCCCTGAGGAACACCCATTTTGACAATTGACCCAGACGAACGTTTACCATTTACCTCAACCCTCTGAGTCCTATCATTTAGATACGAGATCAGAAGCCTGAGGGCGTTATCGTGAATGCCATAGTGACTAAGTTTCCTGATTAAGGTTTCGTGATGGACACAATCAAAAGCTTTGGATAGATCACAAAACACACCTAAAGCGTCGTGTGAATCCTCCCAAGCATCAATAATATTCTTGAAAAGCTCCACACCTGCATCAGTCGTAGAGCGACCCCGAGTAAATCCAAACTGTTTATTGTGTAAAAGCTTATTATTGGTGAAATATGTTAGGAGTTGATTTAAAATAATTTTCTCAAATATTTTGCTACAAGTTGGAAGCACTGATATTGGTCTAAAATTGGTGGGGTCGGTAGTGCTGCCAGACTTAAATAAAGGTATAACCTTGCTTTGTTTCATTAGATCAGGAAACTCACCACTCTCAATACAATTATTAAATATTATAGCTAGATGGGGTGCCATTACATCAATGATGGATTTAAATAATTTTACAGAAATGCCCCAAAGATCGGCAGTGTTCTTAACTTCTATTGTCTTAAATATTTTTACAATATCAATGTCGTCTATGGGTCGAAATGTAAAAGTGCTCTTGCATTCGCTTACATTTTGTTTCAGCAATGATTCGGCTACGTCGGGAGACGAGCAAAGCGACTTAGTAACGGAGACTGGAATGTTGCTGAAGTATTTTTCAAAGGCTGACGCAACATGTTCATCTGACTCCACAGAGACATCGTTAATAACAAGTTTGTATTCACAACTGTGGGTCTTAGCTCTTCCAGTCTCGTTATTGATGATATTCCAAGTCGCTTTTATTTTGTTACTGCTCGAGTTAATTTTATTCCGAATATACAGAGACTTAGCTGCTAAGCAAACTCTTTTAAATATTTTAGAATACTACTGAGATGTATTGTTTACACTGCGAGTGACGTCACAAGCATGGCGGCAGCGCCGAGACGGCCGAGACCGTGTTTTCGCGGGGATTTTTGAAATTTAAATTGAAAAGTCTTTTTTTACGTAATATTTGTTTGCAAAAAATTCTTTTCCAATTTTTTATGGGTTTCCATGACTTACGAATTCATATAAAAAGCTTTTTGACATAGGCCGTAATACTCTTTTTCTTTGTTTTCATTTTCAATTTGAATTTTGAATCTAGAAAAAACAATAATTTTATCTTATTACCCTACTAGTAGTATTAAAAATGTGAAAGTAGGTACAGATGTGTGTACCGCTTTCATACCTCAACAGCTAAAGATTTAGATTTCTCCGAGCTCTCTTAGGCACACGATATATAACAGAATGAAAAATTAAAATGTCAACTAAAAATGTAGTGTATTTTTTAAATGAAATAATGAGTTTTCACAATAAATTATTGCGTAAAATTTGCTCTTTTTTTATTCAGCAAAAATACGTGATTTTATGTCAAAGAAAAATATGGTAGGTACCCATATTAGTAGGTAATGTCTAGTATTTATTTTTTCTAACACCTATTTCTAATATTTTCATGTTGTACGTTTTATTTTGTGATGTCCTAGCTTTTAAGTAAAAAAATGTATTACTTACATAAGTTTAAGCTTAGAATTAATTTAATTACAGTCTGTTTTTTACACTTTCTTATTTGGTAATCAATCTTTTTACTCTTTTTTATTGAAAAAAGTTACTTACTTTAAAAAATTTATGAAAAACTTGTCTAAGCAATTAATTACAATTTGTTTTTGTCAGTACCCATTAATGACCCACTGCAGGGTCGGGTCTCCTCTCACGTAGAGAGGGATGTAGGCCTTAGTCCACCACGCACCACTACTGCCCGTTGCTGGCAGCCGCGTGCCGCATGAGAACATTTGTTTGTGAACTCTCAGGCATGCAGGTTCCCTCACGATGTTTTCCTTCACCGTAA
The DNA here is from genome assembly GCA_905147235.1 of Erynnis tages. Classification (NCBI taxonomy): domain Eukaryota; kingdom Metazoa; phylum Arthropoda; class Insecta; order Lepidoptera; family Hesperiidae; genus Erynnis; species Erynnis tages. Next base: position 223,353 of record LR990101.1, on the reverse strand, counting down.
CAGCAGGTGATATTTAATTTTATAAAGCGCACATAACTTTTTTACAAAGTCATTGGTGCGTGCCACTGGGATTTGAACCCGGATCCCTCGATTCGAGGTCGAATTCTAAGCCACTGGGCTATCACCGCTATTATTATAATTTGTTTTTAAATCGTTATAATTTGTTGTCTCCGTTATTTTTAAATCGCAAATCAAAATAAAGACACGCTAAGATTGTTTACCAAATTGAACAAACGAATAAATACGGACCATAGAATAACAATACTAACGTGTGTTGCTTGTAACTGTTCCTTTATTGAACGAAATACAATTGTAATAAATTTTTATACACTTGTATATGATCTTAAAAGTAGCTGTACCAGTCTGTATATAGAATGATAGTCATAAGTTTTACAAAGTGTTCAGAATAAATATTTTGCGTAATTATGTTTGTTTCATTTTCTATAACGCAAGAACATAAAGTAATAGTTCTCAATACTGTGTTATTTGTGATAATGAAGTCCACTAACCCGCTCTAGGCTAGCGTGGTGGACTAAGGCCTACATCCTTCACTTCAGTAATGGACACTTAGATCTGTTTATAAATACTCTCAGAATCAAAACCTGTAATGATAAGGTAACTGCAATAAAACACAGCTCTAATCATCCAAATAACCATTTATTTGCACATTTCATAAAGATATCAATTATTTACAAGATGGTAAAACTCTCTTACAACAAATTTAAAATAAAAATAACTACATAATTTATATACGAAATATTTACTGCCATTTCGAACTTTTAAACTTAAGACATGTTTTTTTACACATTTTTACACTTTTTAATTTCTTTGATAAGGTAACACTTGACTTTTGAAACAATCTATGGACCTAGTTCAGGGGTGCTAAACATTTTTTGCGCTCATTTAAATTAAAATAAATTATAATATTAATAAAAAACACTATTTATGTTAACCTTTCGACAGCCACGTCATGTTGCGTCATGATTTAATAAAAAAATAACGTGAATAAATAAATAAACATACCTAGATAAAGTAACGTCAGTTTCGATATTAAAATGTTCAAAAGAAAGCTTATTACCGCTTGAAATTCGACAAATTACGTGCGAACGTGATATCTCGACATAGCGTACATGGAACGTTTTCCCGTTGGCTATGGCCGTCTGTGGCGGTCGAGTGTCAATATAAAATATGTATGTTATTATTTGAAATTGTGTGAAATCAGTGTGAGCCTGCCACACTATAACACAACTCGAACTAATTTTCCTCAATAAAGTGTCGTGACGAAATAGCAATAAACGTTTCACAGTTTTGAATACAAAACCGAAGCGTTTGGAGAATAATAAAAGACTTAACAATATAATATTATGCCGTCAAATGTACGTTTGTATGGACGCATGCTTAATGGAGGACTATCGATCAAAAATAGACTTATTATTCGCGAAAATAGGCAACCACAGATAGATTCTAAATAGATTACGCCAGTTAGCCATCAGTGTGATGACGAAGCGTGCTACTTTATATCACCAACTTTATTCGATTGATTATTATTATTGCAAAAATTTTTTCACGGCCACACGGGAGTCACTCACATTAGCTTGGTCTATTTACATCTATATCTGTGGTGAAGTCTCCACCGATCGTTGTCCACTAAGCAGCGCACTATCAAAGCACGAAAAGAATAACATCAACGTTATAATATAACGAATAGTCTGAGGTAGTATTTTGGAGACAATTTTCAGATGCGAGTTAACAGAAACTTGTTAATCGTTACATTTATATGTGCTCGTATGGATATAGACATCTGCGTTCTATTTCAAACAGGATACATAGATTGAGAGCTGGTAGACATTTTTCGAGAAGTATTTGAGGCATAATAAAAGCATATTCAATAGCTTACTTATAACAATCGAACAAAAAAGAATGCAGTTGCAATTTAAAATTACTAATAGGGTATTTCGCACCATGCAAGGAAAAATCCAAAATTATGTAATATTAATAGATTTTGTTAAAAGCAAGTGAAAAATGGTGATTTCTGTTCTGAAAAATGTAGTATACATTTATTATTTCAATTTTAAAATTCAGGTTTGTTAATCTGTTTTTCAAATGTCAAAAACGCTATACGCCATGCAAGCTAACGATGACGTGACGTCATTAGCAGTGTAAATAAACAATCGAGTATAACTTTCTTCCTTTACTGAGATGTATTGTTTACACTGCGAGTGACGTCACAAGCATGGAGGCAGCGCCGAGACGGCTGAGACCGTGTTTTAGCGGGGATTTTTGAAATTTAAATTGAAAAGTTTTTTTTTACATAATATTTGTTTGCAAAAATTTTGTTTCCAATTTTTTATGGGTTTTGATGACGAATTCATATAAAAAGCTTTTTGACATAGCACGTAATACCCTATTCTAAGAGACAGACCATTTTGGCGGGATTTTAAACAAAATTTTCACTACGCCTCAAACACTTTTTTTGAGTTTTAATGTTTATATTATAAATATTATTTGTAATATCGGAACATTAAATTAAAGCATTAAATATGACTTCAATATGCTTTTATGTCAAAAACACTTGTATAACAATATCTGACAGCTCCTGGGCTAGCAGTCACTAGCAGTCCCTTCTGGATCGACGCTGGCTGTATTGTTTCTAATGAGGATTAAGAATAAGTATTACTCAGAATTTATAAACACCATTCTTGTAAATAATATCCACTGGCATTCAAAACTCCAAAAAACTACCTCGAGCTATATAATATGGACCATTTCATTAAAATTAAACTTTAAAAATAAACCTAATTCATTCTAACCGTTATAAATAAACTCTTCATTTTAAAATACTTAAAATTAATCCACATACAAACCTAAAAACTATTATTTACATATATAAAAACATTTAAAAGACCACCGTTTCAACTGTTCAATTTTTCAACTGTTCAATTTCAATTAAAAAATCACCAAGCATTGAAAAATTGCCTATTATTATTATTATTATTTATAATAATTATCATTAATAAAGATAACTTTGTAATTAATTATATAATTTTCTAATTCATCCCCTACAAGACCGTAGTATTATTTAGAAATTGTAAACAATTTTAAATATAGCTTAATTTCAATATTTAATTTAATTTCGACAGACTACAAACTAAAAATATTATAATTTTTATGTTGGCAGTATAAATAAAACTAGCTATTGCCAAGTAGTCGAAAACCGACTATAATAATATATTTATTGACATATGATTTGACACGTAACGGAATGTCATGTCACACGTCATGTTTGTGTACATGTCAAAGCACTCAAACTTATGGTAGTGTGCGTGGCGTGTTTTTTGGTGATTTCATGTATTTTAAATGCATTTTATTTTAAAATATGTATTAAGACTTCGTGGATTGTTCTCTATTTAAACTTTAATTGGGATAAATAAACTGCTCCGTTCGATTAGTGAGTTGCAAATTGTGGTCAAAATTTTCGTTTCACGTATGAAGCTAAAAGATAATTATAATATTTTATAAAGTATAAGTAAATTCTAGGCTATATTTTGAAGGATTACATTACATTTTCCCAATACAAAGTAATTAATATCAGCTAGTTCAATATGATATTTTCAGTTTGTAGTCTGACATTCAGAAACAATTAATATCATCACTGGTTTATCAACTTTTACATCAATGGAACCAGAAATAAGTGTTTAATGATAAATGCTATATTCTTCTATTATAGCAACACTCACATTTTTTGTACAATGTTGTCAATGTATTGGAAAGCTCATTGGCATGACACATGACACTGACATTCGCAGTATTGCCAGTTAAAATAATTAGTTTTAACATTATCCATAATATGGCATAGTATTTCTGGTGAAATAACATACAAGAAAACATAGGAAGCGCGTGTAACCCCGCTGCTTGAGTAAGTCGTAAGCGATGGAACAAGTGCAGCGAGTACGGTCGCGGTCAGCAGCTGGATGGGTGACCGCTAGTGGCGCATTACACGCGCTGACGTGCTTCGGAGGACGCGGTGAGCCGTCGGTCCCGGTTGTTGTCGATACGATAGCAGTCGTTAAACCTTGTCGGAAGCCCTATGGGCAGTTTGAAAACAGCCGACACGCCACTGGCTCGCTTCTCCACCGCATTGGAGCAGCGTGGCGGAATATGCTCCAGGCCTCCCCTGTTGTGGTTAGAGACCCGTACCGCGGGGAATAAAGGTTAAATAAAAATAAATAGTTTTTAATATAAAGTCGAAAAAAGAGTGATGATCCTTTAGATATAACTTTAACGATATTTAGTGCACTTTAGTTATAAAAATTGAAGAATAAAATTTATAGATCTAAAAAAATTTGTAGTTTTATATTTTGTTGTTATCAAGTTATCGGCCACGTTTTGAGTGGTCTCTGCTGCCCATGGACGCCCGCATCGTTGGTGAGGAAGGAGTTGAGGATGAGGAAGAGGAAGTAGCAAGCACAAAGTAAGAGGATGAGGATATATTCATGAGGAAGAGGAAGAAGCAAGCACAAAGTAAGAGGATGAGGATATATTCATGAGGAAGAGGAAGTAGCAAGCACAAAGTAAGAGGATGAGGATATATTCATGAGGAAGAGGAAGAAGCAAGCACAAAGTAAGAGGATGAGGATATATTCATGAGGAAGAGGAAGTAGCAAGCACAAAGTAAGAGGATGAGGATATATTCATGAGGAAGAGGAATTTTATTTTTACTACTTACTTTTTACTTTTATTTTTTTATTAGTATCGCAAATAATGGCAAATACTGAGGCTTTACACTTCAGCCGAAGGTATAGTGATGTGTTTGACTGAAATTCTAAGCCCCGTCACCTATAGGACAGGTGTATTATAATACAATGTTTTAGATTTGAAAAATCCCCTATTCACTGTGAGTACCTGAGTGGCACAGTGGTTACGACACCGCTGCGTCCTGGGTTCGATACCCAGCAGTGCAAAGACTTGAACGATGAATTTAAATTTCTGTTTCTGACTGGAAGTGCATTCTTGTCTTGCGCGTGTCTCCCAATTTAGACACAAAAATATCCGCACAAGTGTGAACAGCACAAGAAAGTCTGAATTCATGTCGGACTTCCCGTCAGTCTACACGTAGCATTAGGAAAGATTACTTTGCGCCTTTTTTAAAACACTTCAAAAAATGTTATGGGTTTATGTGCCGCTATTAATATTTTGTATTTTTTGTATTTTACCAAATTATTGCTGTTCGATTTTCGATCTTTTTTTTCAATAGTTTTTGCTGTTTTACAGTTTTAATAATAGGCATGATGACTAATTTTCAAAAACTCTTCTATGATATTCAGACGTTTCTATTATGTCTAAAATATATCATATTTTTGTAGACAATTAAGGTTTTTGTGCAATAAAAGGACATTTAAGTTTCAAATTCATTCCAAAACGCTCGCCCGTGTCATGGCGTCTGTCATTGCGTCACGGCTCAGTAAAAAATGCCAGATCGCGTATAATATGCTTACGAAAAAAATGACGTTTACTAAGACGTGACGTAAATTGACGTAATTCGATCTGATGGGTGTTTAAGCTATCATGACGGATTGTTGTATTTTGTAGATTTATTTTAAGAAATAAATTATTAATCTCGACATTAATAAGAGACTAAATACTCGTACACGTTTCGAAATCTTTGAATCCTATTTCATTAGATCAGATAAATATTTTGGCGATACTTGATTTCTGTCATCATGCCTATTACACATACATTTTCCCACTTTTTAACCGACTTCAAACAATTTTACGGGTTTATGTGCCGCTGTTAATTTTTGTATTTTTTCTATTACAAGTTACCTCTCACCCACTTATTGCGGTCCGAATTTCGACATCCATTTACCCAATAGTTCTGCCGTTTGACATTTACAATTAAACACCAAACAACAATAGTTAAACCACTCACTCAGAATCCGACTCATCAGTATCCCCGGACTCCGACTCCGAGCTGGACACCGGTTCGCACTTGATGAACTCGATCTCCTTGCGCGTGGCCTTCCGGGGCCTGCCCCGCTTCTTGGGCTCCTTCGCCGCCTCGACGGGCTCCCCGTCGGCGCCCATCACCGTCTTCACCATCTGCGAGATGCGCTTGAGGTGTTGCTGCTCGTGCCGCTGCAGGTGGTTGTTGAGGTAGCGTCGTATCTTGAACTTCTTGCCGCACTGGTCGCAGCCGTGCGGGTACTGGCTCTCGTCCATGTCGATGTGCACTGCAACGATGGACGGCCGTCAGAATACAACTTGTTGGCCGGTTTCACACTTATTGGACCGCTGCCGAGGAATTTCAAGTAACGAACAACATTATGACGTTACTAGGTCGGGTCTCCTCCCACAATGTGAGGGATGTAGGCCTTAGTCCACCACGCTGGCCTAGTGCGGGTTGGTGGACGAACGTCTTTGAGATCTTTTTCAGATATTGAATGAATCAGGTATTGAAGTACTGCAGTTTGACAGTGAATGTACCATTACAACTGAGTCGGACTCATAATGGTTTCATTGTGACTTCATTAAGTATTGAAGTATTACAGTTTGACAGTGAATGTACCATTACAATTGAGTCGTGATCGTGTCATAATGGTTTCATTGTGACTTCATTAAGTATTGAAGTATTACAGTTTGACAGTGAATGTACCATTACAATTGAGTCGCGATCGTGTCATAATGGTTTCATTGTGACTTCATTAGGTATTGAAGTATTACAGTTTGACAGTGAATGTACCATTACAATTGAGTCGTAATGGTGTCATAATGGTTTCATTGTGACTTCATTAAGTATTGAAGTATTACAGTTTGACAGTGAATGTACCATTACAATTGAGTCGTAATCGTGCCATAATGGTTGCATTGTGACTTCATAATCGTCATCAAGTACGACACTATCTACTATTACAATTGAGTCGTGATCGTGTCATAATGGTTTCATTGTGACTTCATAATCGTCATCAAGTATGACACTATCTACTATTACAATTGAGTCGTAATCGTGTCATAATGGTTTCATCATGACTTCATAATTGTTTCTTTATGACTTAAAAAAATAATTGTATCGCCCTTATTCATATGTGTGCGTGTGTGTGTGTGTGTGTGTACCGCTCAAGGTCCACAAGTAGTAGTAGTGGTAGCGGTAGTAGGTAAGCTCATATTATTATACTATGTCATGTGTATAGTGTATAGTGTATAGTGTGTAGTGGTGTGTACCCGCGTTGTTGTGGCGTCGCAGGTAGTGCGCGTGCGCGAACTCCTTGCCGCACGCGTCGCAGCGCAGCTTGGGCTTGTCGGGGTGCACGATCTTCTTGTGCTTCTTGAGCCGGACGGCCGAGTGGAAGTACTTGTCGCACACCTCGCACCGCACCTTCGTCTCCAACGACGAGTGCACCTGCCGACGGACAACGAACAACGAACATACATGACGACTACAATCATAAATAGTAATGAGATTATTATATAGAAGAACGAAGGTGACCGACATAGCTCTCAAAGTTTGCAAATTAAAGTGGCAATGGGCTGGCCACATCGTTCGCGGGACTGACAACCGATGGGGAGGGAAGGTCCTCGAATGGCGACCACGTTTAGGCAAAAGGAGCACAGGCCGCCCTCCACCAGGTGGACTGATGACCTGAAGAAGACAGCGGGAAACCGTTGCATTCAGAGCGCCCAGGAGCGGGCGGAGTGGCGTCGATTAGGGGAGGCCCATGTCCAGCAGTGGACTACTAAGGGCTGAAAGGAAGGAAGGAAGGAAGGAATGAGATTATTTATTGACATTGGCGTCTTTAGTATCAGGTATTTTGTTTCTATTGTTAAATTTTGGCACCGACCTCAAAAATAGTAGGCCTAAGCTATGTGTGTAAGAAATTGTATTTTATACTTTTTTGATGTCGGTTAAATTTTTTTTAATTATTTTTATCTAGTCATTTTTAGTTTTAAGACAATATCACGAAAACTTCTACACAGATTTTGATGAAACTTTTACCATCCCCTAAGTTGAACTAAATACAAGCAAACAAAACAAGAACGAACACGATCCGTCAATTATTTTCGGAGATATGCGAAAAGAAAAGAAAAAGAAAAGAATACGTTTATTGTTGACTGTTACACGAGTAAGATGTTACAAAAGTTATAATAAGTTTAGAACAGTCTACCCTATGCGGGCATACAATAATTATGTCTTAAATAACTACTTTATATTTCATGACAATTATTGCTGAATTATATTTATTTATTATTTTGTTCAGCAGTCCAAATTATTTGTTTATTTTAATATTTTACCTATTCGAACTCATCGGCTATGCAATGTGCCATCCATTACTGGGCAAAGAGAGAAAAAGCCGGAGGAAAAAACTCTCGACACAACACAATAAACACAAGGAAGCACTTTGCAAGGAAGGAACGTTTTGTCTTTGTCTTTGTAAACATTTAAAAGAGTTCAAAAACGCACCTGCATATGCTCCTTCAAGTACTGATCGTTCTTGAACTCCTTCAAGCACTCGGGGCACGTCACCTTCGACTCCAACGGCGGGTGTATGTTCAGTATGTGCCGCTTCATGTGGTGGCGAGACTTGAACGTCATCGGGCAGAACACACACGTGTGCTTATCCACTTGCCCGTGTTGGAACTGCAGGTGCCGGTTCAAGTTCAGATGGCTCTTGTACAGCTTCTGACATATCGAACACTTGTGTTTCTCCTTGTCCACCCGGTGGACGCCCTCGATGTGATATCTCAGCTTGTAAGGCATCGTGAACTCCTTGCCACACTCCGGGCACTTCAGCTCTGGCAGGGTGGTCGGGTGGATCCGTTTGACATGCATGTGCAACGCCCGTCGGGTCCGGAACTCTTGCAGGCAGAACTGGCAGTAACACTTCTCGGACTCGGAGTAGTGCTTGTTCATTCGATGCATGTACAGGTAGTGTTTGTTCTTGAACGTTTTGTCGCAGATGTCGCACATGACCGCCGACTCCTCCGAGGAGTGGACGCGCGTGGTGTGCAGGTACAGGTTCTGGTAGTTCTTGAACTCTTTGCTGCACTTCTGACAGATGAATCTGGAAATTTAAACGAACTAAAGAACGCGCTTTTGAATAGCATTGAACTAGATGGTTAAAAATAATTTTCTATGTTTAAAGCAATAATAAACGAAAAATACTTGTATCATAAATATATACATTTATCGTTCATTATTGTAGGTATATACAGTATTATAAATACTAATATTGTAAATAATAGTACGTATTTTATTGTGAAACAGCGTCGTGTGCTCTATATTGATATTGGGTGATCTTATTTAAAACTTTTTACATAATTTATTGTATCAGGCGTTACTTTGCGGTTATTTAAGTAGTATTTAGGTGTATGTCTTTCTTTAATATATTGTATCAGGCGTTACTTTGCGGAAATCCATTGTTATTTAAGTTGTATTCATATTTCTTTGCAAAAATCCGCACACGTGGAACTTGTTTTGGTATGGACCCACCACCCTCCCTTATCTCTCTGAGTAGGTATATACCATCACAACTTATTCCAATAGTACACGACACGTGTTTCGCCCCAAAACGGAGCATCATCAGGTGATGTGGACTCTACAACGGTTGATACAACCTCGACAAGCAACCTAAATAAATGACCTATGCCCGGTTTCTGAGGTACTTTTATCGGTCGTTTATCTATTCGTTAGCGCTATTGGTTCGATAACTTACAAAAATGTGTTTCTGAACCACGCAGTGTAAGTTAAACTCCGTTTAAACTAAGGTTACCTTAACTGACCATTTTGTACCGGTTATTGGTTCCATAACTTTATTTGATGTACGATTCGTGTCAAACATCAACTTTAAGGTTATTTCGTGTTATTTCTTATTCTTAGTATTGTTTAGTATTTTGGAGAGTGTTGTATCTTTTGTTTGGGAGTGATTTAAGTACTAGTGAAACCTGAAAATAATGGACATCTTGCTAAACACAAGCAGCTCGTCAGAATCTGATTTCGAAGTTTTGGAGATTATATCTTATTTATCAGTGCACAGAAACTTAAGACAAAGAAGAAATCCTTTTGAGATGTTTACAGACGAAGAATTTAAATTGAGGTATCGCTTTGATAAGAATACTGTTATGCATCTAAATGATATCATCAGCCCTGCCCTGGCTCCTGTTACGCACCGTAAATATACGTTGTCAGTATTGGAACAAATATTTGTCGCGCTACGATTTTACGCTACAGGTACTTTCCAAGTAGTTATTGGTGATGATATAAATGTTCACAAAACTACTGTATCAAGAGTGGTTTATAAAGTTAGCAAAGAGATAGCAAAGCTAGCTATAAATTACATACGAATGCCGAATGAAGATGTGAGAGAAGTAAAGTTACAATTTTTTAATATTGCTGGATTCCCAAATGTAATAGGTTGTGTTGATGGATCACACATACCAATTCAATTGCCTGGAGGTGATCAAGCAGAATTATTTAGAAACAGAAAAGGTTTCTTTTCTATAAACGTGCAAGTTGTGTGTGATGCAAAGTTATGCATTCGCGACATAGATGCACGGTGGCATGGGTCAACACATGACAGTACAGTGTATCACAACTCATTCCTACGAGCTCGCTTGGACAACAATGAAATAGATGGTCACCTCCTCGGAGACAGTGCTTATCCTTGTGGAAGACACATGATGACACCGTTTTTAAATCCATCTACACATGCAGAAAAACAATATAATGAGGCTCAAATTAAGACCAGAAACACGGTTGAAAGAACATTTGGTGTATGGAAAAGAAGATTTGCATGCCTTTCACAAAAATTAAGGTTAAAATTAGACCACACATTAGCTGTTATTGTCGCAACAGCTGTATTGCATAATATAGCTCTACAGAATAATGACACTGTGCAAATTGATACTGCTCTCGAAGAAGGTAATGGTATAGAATACACGAACCAACCGCTTTCAACTGAAGGAAACCATTTCCGTCGGTTATTGGTGGAACAATATTTTAGGTAGGTCTAACTTTTTAAAACTCATCTCATCTGTTGTTAATAGTACATACCTACATAGTAAGGTATAATGAGGATACAAAATAAAAACATCAATACTTAAGACATCTTAATTCATATTTAAGAAAAATTACAAGAAAAATTACAAGTTGCCCTAAATAGGGTTTCTTTTACAGAATTAATTGACCTACAATAAAAAGTAAAAATTTTCATTAACAAAGCTGTTTTTGAATTCTAGGTCTATTTTTGCATTTTCTAAAAGAGTTTTTTTCAACTCGATATCAAGATCCAGCAGAATTTTTGTTTTTTCGAATTTAATTAATTCTAGTTTATGTTGTGTCTCCAATAGTTCTAATTTTTTAGCTGTTAAAGCATCTTCATTTGTTTGTTTTTGGTTTTTTCTTTTTATTATCGATGAACTTAGATGATTAATGTTCTTTTTTTTTGTTTCAGTTAAGCACAACTTTCTTAATTTAGGTGTGCTTTCTACATCGGTAGCGTGTGGTGGCGAAATTGGTCTTTTGGATGATTCAACCATTTCATCAGTAGAAGGGATTTCAGAAATCACCTCATCTTGTTCTTTCAATATTACAAAGAAGTCTTGAGAAGTGCCTGCCTCATTTTTTTGATCTGTATGTTTTTCGATATCTGTAAAGAATAAATTTAATAAAATTAATACAATGGATTTATTTTGATGATGTTTGACATAAGTTTAATTACACCATGTTATAGTGACTTATATATGATGTATTCATTACATTATGGCAGAGTATATTTGGAATGAGGTCATAACCTCGTTCATTTACCACAAATTAAAGTGGCAATGGGCTGGCCACATATTGCGTAGGACTGACAACCGATGGGGCAAAGGGTCCTCGAATGGCGACCACGTCTAGGCAAAAGGAGCACAGGCCGCCCTCCACCAGGTGGACTGACGACCTGAAGAAGGTAGCGGGAAACCGATGGATTCAGAGGGTCCACGACCGGCGTCGTTTATGGGAGGCCCATGTCCAGCAGTGGACTGCCAAGGGCTGAAAGGAAGGAGGACTGATCACTGTACTTACCCATATTATAATATGGCGCTGATGAGTCAAATTCATTTTGTAATGGTTTAAATTGAGGTGTTAATAAGGCCACAACTTTTTCGTCAATTGTGGTTGTCTTAGGACAAAATGTTCCACCACCTGTCTTGTACAACTCGGACTGTAACAAAAAATACCCTAATTAACTTTTCTATTAATATACTTCTGTTAATAATTACTCTTGGAGCATGGCTGCCTATAAAATATGTGCCTATTTAACAAGTTATCTAATTTAATTGGCAAAGAGTGATACAATGTTTTATAATCGAAATCAAAGGTTGCAACATACAACTTACCTTATCATCGCTCAAATTTTTTCTTGCTTTTTTCTTTAAATTGTCATATAAGGCATGTAATTGCTTCTCCGTTCGAAATCCTGTTTCCGAGACAGAATTATATTTATTTGTAAGCGCCGTCCAAGCTTGTTTCTTGGCTTCCGCAGAAGACCCGTCTGTCTTTTTATTGTCGATTATGGACAAAAACTCTTTCGCTACTTCGATAAGCAGCATTTTCTCTCTTTCAGTAAAGTTTTTACTGCGTTTCCCAGACTCCATTATATTTAAAACGACAAAAGAATAAATAATGAATTAAAACACGAAAAACAGCAAAATGCGCGAAAGAAAGCAATGGCAATGACAACTGACAAGTATTGACAAGAGCATTGACCTTTTTTTTACCGGGAATTTTGACAATGCTATCATTTACAAACAGCCGCAATTATTCAACAAATTCTTATTTTTTATAACAAAACCAGTGTTTTGTCATCTATTTACCTTAATTTAATAAATAGTACCATTTAATTTAGTAGAAATGTCTAATTTGATGGAAAAAATAAATTTTAGTTTTAATATCATAAAAAGCTCCATCTAGTGGCGCTCTAAAGAACTCGTTATCGGTTTCATAGTTATTGAACAATTCCTTACGTATTCAGAAACTCAGTGACAGATAACCGACGTTTAACTTAGGCATAACTTTATTGAATCAATAGCCAGCGAGAGTTTAACTAGGGACCTCAGAAACCGGGCACTAATGAAATATGTAATAAGCGGTGATAGCCCAGTGGCTTATAATTCGACCTCGAATCGAGGGGTCCGGGTTCGAATCCCAGTGGCACGCATCAATGACTTTGTAAAAAAGTTATGTGCGCTTTATAAAATTAAATATCACCTGCTGTTACGGTGAAGGAAAACACCGTGAGGTAACCAGCATGCCTGAGAGTTAAAAAAAAAAGTTCTCACGCGGCATGTTCGTCCACCAACGGGCAGTAGTGGTGCGTGGTGGACGGCGGCCTACATCCCTCTCATTGTGAGAGGAGACCCGACCCTGTAGTGGGTCATTAATGGTTACTAACAATGAAATATGTATTTTCCTATCTATGAGTATATTGAACAGCGACTATTATTTTCTAACACCCCGACCTACCCACCTCTTAACCCTCTTGGGGAACAGCACCGGCTTCCACGTAGTCAGCACCGACTCGTACATGGCCCGCTGCTCGTCAGTCAGCGCCGGATTATTGATGCTGATGAACTTGGTCGGCCCGTGGTCCTCCATCTTCGACACCAGGTGTGGGGGTGTTGTGGGCAACGCTGGCTCCGTCTTCGGGGCCTCCACCTTGGGGACCTCTGGTACTTCAGGTTTGGGGACCTCCGCTACTGGTAAGAAAGGAAGAGAGTGTGTTTATCGTTGACTGTTACACGAGGAAGATGTTACAAAAATTATAATAAGTTTAGAACAGTCTACCCTATGCGGGCATACAATAATTATATCTTACATAACTAATACACAGCGGTGATAGCCCAGTTCCTTAGAATTCGACCTCGAATCGAGGGCTCTGGGTTCGAATCCCAGTGGCACGCACCAATGACTTTGTAAAAAAGTTATGTGCGCTTTATAAAATTAAATATCACCTCCTGTTGCGGTGAAGGAAAACATCGTGAGAAAAACCTGTTTGCCTGAGAGTTCAGAAAAAAAAGATCTCGAAGGCATGTAAAGTTCACCAACCCGCAGTATGCCAGCGCGGTGGACGGCGGCCTACATCCCTCTCATTGTGAGAGGAGAGCCGACCCTGTAGTGGGTCATTAACAGGCTACTGACAATAAATACAAGGAAGCACCTAAAGTTGGCAGCTTGACAAGAGGCAGACTGTAAATGTAACCTGAGATACCTGGCGGCTCCAGTTGGGGGGCTTCCATTTTGAAATCCGACATCGTTTGGGGCTTAAGGTTGTCCATATATTGTTCCCCCATCTTTAGACTGTCCATGTGACATTCCGCCATCTTCAGGCTATCAATATGGTGGTCCACCTTGTGGGTGTCCACGTGGAACCCCATTTTGGAGACATCCATTTTGGGCACCTGGAACTAAATACATTTTGGACGGTTTATACTATAATAAATAAATAAATGTAGTGGTACAACTCACACACGGCTTTCTGATCCCAAAGTAAACTGTGAGCTTGTGTTATGGTAACCAGGTAGCTGATAAACCTACATATATATTTTTAAATACATTCTTATTATATGGATAATTGACACCCAGACACAAAATAAACACTTGTGTTCATCACACATACTTGTCCTGGGTGGGAATGGAACCCACGACCTCCGGCGTAGTAGTCAGGGTCGCTAACCACTAGACCAACAGGCCAGTTTATCACTCCAAAATGACGATCAGGGGGTACGAACGCAGATACACTGATAAGCTACTCAGGCTTAAGATCTAATGTTCATGTGGTGACGAGGGCCCTAACTGGTCATTGCAAGGTCGCGAAGCACATGTCCAATATGGGCCTCAGCACCTCAGATACATGTAGATTCTGCAAGGAGGAGAAGGAAACCCCCTGCATCTATTACTCCAGTGTGCAGCACTTGTGCACAAAAGGAGTATTCATCTGGGCGAACACGTGCTACACACTGATGGAGTCAAAGAGCTGCCCGTCAATACAATCCCAACATCCCTTGAGGCAACAGGGTTAGATGGGCAGCTCTAAACACTCAAGGGCTAGGCACAACCAGTCTCTATAGGCTGAAGTGCTCAGAGCACATTAGTGCCCGGGCCCATTACCATCAAATAAAAAAAAATAACAGGCCAGTCAGTTTATGGTATCGAGTCACAATATCAAGAACAAATATTTTGATAGTGATGAACAGCCCACAAACACTAGGACTGCATGGTGACGTAAGGCCTCCACTGTTCGAGGCGGAGAGGCATGTGAAGTGAGCGGCATTCTAGGAAAATAGTTTTTGTTAGAAATAAAATAGTTAGAACTTGGTGCAGAGAAGGATAAAAAGTATCCTATATGTTAATCACGGTTACGATCCATCTGTATACCAAATTTCATCCAAATCTGTTAAGCCGTTTTGGCGTGAAAGAGTCACAAAGATCCATCCATACTCACAAACATTCATATTTATAATAGTAATATAGTAGGACTCAGAATTTTACACACTACAGGCGCTACTAATAGCAAGGGTAAACATTGGTGATCTATCCAATAACCCGCATTGGGCCAAGGCGGTGGACCGAGGCCTGCATCCTTCTGAATGTGACATTTTAGATTAATTGTTTGCAAAACCAAGACAAAAACTAGTGTGACAATGTATATGAAAACATTTCATTATTAAATTAGTTAAAGTCGATATTTTGTACTTAAGTACATATATTTCTTTTTCGGTTTAATTAAATCGATAACAACACTTTGATCCACACCCAAAAGTCCTTCATCACAGAATTTATTATTGTTATTGTTCTAAAATGTTTTTCAACCAGAATATTTATTTTCTCAAACTCACCTTTAAATATGAAGATTCAGCCGTAAAATCCATGTTTTCAGCAAAAACACGTCATAACTTTATCATAAAACGACACTCGCACAAAAGAAATAAAATGCTTATGATGATAAAATCATAAAATGGCTTGTCTCAAGCCATATTTTCATATAATCTTCAACAACAAATATCTTAAACTATCAAAAAACCCTTTAACATATATTTAGACTAAGATTTTAACTATGATTGCGTTCTTCTTATCAATATTATGCAGAATTATTATTAATATAATAAAAAGTAATTCACGGCGAAATATGCCTGTAAAATTATTGTTTGACAGTTGACTGACGTTTTCATACGTTTTTATTTCTTTTCTTTCTTCAGATTTTTTTTATTTGTCATTTGACGGGTGCCACAGATAGTGTATTAAGAACACTGCCACAGACTAAATAAAAGTGAAAATTGAATTGAATTATGAATAAACTCCTACATCGTTTCGAAGTTTCGAATAAACAAGTAGCCAACAAACACTAATTAAAACAAATTTACGGTATTTTAAAATCTGCTGTAAAAATATTGTGCGCCTATGTCTTTTATTGCGGCCAATTCGATTTCTAAGATATTATTCAATTCAATTTCTAATTCAATAAAACATTATAATATGGATCATAATCAAAAAATCTTAATTTGTTTCTAAATTATACTTAAACATCCGATATCATTGCAAAAAGAAGACACAAAAACAAACACAAGAATAGCTGTCCCACGTGCTGTTCAAGCTTAAAATAGTCCGTTGTATTTCCTAGACACTACACGATATCTGCGAGTGTTACAAAGTGAAAACATAGCAAAAAATGCGTGAAATAGTGCATTTACAAGCGGGGCAGTGCGGCAACCAGATAGGGTCCAAGGTAGATTATTAAAAAAACCTTTTTTGTGAGATTTTTTGTCTATGACGCACATCATACAGCCAAATCTATTTTTATGATTGATACGCTCTAAAGACGACCACGGTTCAATGATCAACATTATGCATAATTAGAATAATGAGTTTCTACGCTATTATTTCTTTATTTACTAGGTATTTCTCGAGTACGATCAGATAATTCTTGTTATTTTTTACTGCACTGTCTAATTACATTCTTCACTTTTATTTTTACAAGGACGATGGTAGGACTTATGATGCTTATAGCCACCCACATAATCCGCCTATGGACAGTGACAGTAATGCAATGGCATTGTTATACTATGCATAGAAGTAAGTTAGAACTGTTAAGATATCGCCCAAGAAGGTCGGTACTTATCGCCATCCTCCTATTCCATCATGTTTTACATGTCTTGTATTTCGATTGGGGATTTTGATTGCCAGAGATATTTTTCTTTACCTACTAAGTGTGTTTTTGTGCTATAAAAATGCAGTCTTCTTTTCTCTCTCGCTCACATATGAACATACACATAGATAAATACTAATATATAACATACATATTTGTATGTTATACAAGAAACGAGCAGAAAGAATGAGACGAAAAAGTCGCAGGGATGTAACGCAATATTAACGCATTATCTTCACGTGACGATGTCTACCAGTTCCCTTTACTGCCAGCTGTGTAAAGAAACCTCGTTCCAAAAATTAAGTATGATTAAAAGCCCATCCAATACCTTGAAAAGTTGAAACCATATAAATAAATTGGAAGTTGTAACGTTCTTTTTTTACGATTTATTTATTTATTTATTCAAATTAAACATTACTGGTTGCCATAATTCGTTAGTAAAGGCATGCATCAAATATGGGCAATATTCGATTCGACACACACAATTGATTAAAATTGAATGCATTAACATTCAAAATGGAATTATGAATTAAATAAATACAATTCATTAAATCGAATAAACGTCGCCCGTTTGAAGACATTAAGGAAATATTTTCCGTCAGTTCTGGGAGATAATCTCCGACGAGCATGGCATCGATCCGACGGGCCGTTACCATGGCGACAGCGAGCTGCAGCTGGAGAGGATCCAGGTGTACTACAACGAGGCCGCTGATGGTAAGTGCCAATGAATGACGTCATGTTTTTGTTTATAGTAGACTCCCACTACGTGTTAATAGATGGCACCACTTCAGGGTAAGTAAGTGTGTGAGTTCTCACAATACGTATTTATTTACTTAATCCATATTTTATGTTATGCAGGTGGCCGCTACGTCCCACGAGCGGTGCTGGTGGACCTGGAGCCAGGCACCATGGACGCCATCCGGTCCTCGTCCTACGGCCAGCTGTTTCGCCCGGACAACTTCGTTTTTGGACAGAGTGGTGCTGGTGAGTTGTCCTGCCAGTGTTCAATCAAAGCAGGGGCGTCGCTACCGCCTTATCTGCCGTATCAGTTATACGGGGCCCCGGGCCGCGGGGGCCCCCGACGCGCGTAAGCAAAAATTAATAAAAACTTCCCAATTTTTATTTATTTCAGAAATGACAAAAGAAAAAAAAAAGAAATTTAATTTGAATTGTTTGTAAAAATTTTGGAAATAGATAATTATGATAAATAAATATATTTTTTAATTTTATGCAAACATTTTTTTTTCTTTTGTGAGGAATCTTAACACTTCTTAAGGGCCCCCAAACAATTTTTATACGGGGCCCCGCCAAGGCACTCTACGCCTCTGAATCATTCCAACCAATAAAGATTATGCTCTCGACTTATGCCGACTACTATAATGAGTCCTCTTACAAATACAAATACAAAATACTTTATTAAAAGTCCAGTTTTTTGAAAATGATACAATTTGTGGGGGGCATCCTTTTAAGTAAAAATTTATCTGTGCCAGGATACCCCGCTCTTCTATATCTAAGACAATTATATATGGCTGGAAAAGTAAGACATCAAGAATATTTTATTTTTAATATTATTTTACCTATGGAGATGTGTGTGTGTTTGTATGTATGTATGTATGTATGTATGCGTGTGTGTATGTTTGTGTGTATGTATGTATCCTCTTATCTTGAGGAGGGTCCGTGCCCAAAGTGAGCTATAAAAGGGCAGCCAATAGTAGTAGATTTATTATTTTCTTTCCATCAGGTAACAACTGGGCGAAAGGCCACTACACGGAAGGCGCGGAGCTGGTGGAGTCCGTCATGGACGTGGTGAGGAAGGAGGCGGAGCCCTGCGACTGCCTGCAAGGTTGGTTCCACAATTACACACAATTACACATAATTACACACAATTACACACAATTAAGTCACTAGATACGAGTATAATCAATTATAAGTATAATCAATTAAATTAAAAAAAACCACCGACACAATAATATATTTGCAGATACCCATCTGTAAAAGTAGGGAAAATAACCATTTACTCATTTTCCCTACTTTTACCCCCAGTTTTTTCAGGGCTCAACCGATTTTCATTGAAGATATTATTTTGTAATGTGCTCGTGATGCGCTTTCATTTGAGCCCCACTCGATTATATTTGCAGACATTCGGTTATTCTTCCCCACTTTCACCCCCCACAACTTTTAAACGACTCGACCGATTTTCATCAAACATGTCTAAGAACACTCGCCCGTAAGTCACCTTTCATACAAAAAGAATTAAATTGAAATCGCTTCAACCGTTCGCAAGCTACAGACAGACAGACAGACAGACACGTCAAACTTATTGCACCCCTTCTTTTGCGTCGGGGGTTAATGGATTACACGGTAATTTACTACAAACCACGAATTTATTTATTTACTAGCTTATGCCCGCGGCTTCGTCTGTGTGGGATTTTGAATCCTCTCTTCGGATGCCTACATCATGCAAAGTTATCACCATCTAAGTTTCAGGTCTGTACGATCAGCGTTTTAGGCTGTATGAACCAATCACTTGTGTTTGACAATACTTCTAAACTTTATATCATAATTTTTGTAAGTAACATCTTTCTCGTGCTCAAAGTTCTCGTGTAACATTCGATAGTTCCGTTTCCTTATTTCTTCTTCTTTTGACTTATGTTTCCAATCGGTACATGCAGTAACTAAAAATATATGACCGATAGATAATCTTAGCGAAACGCTTCACGTATTTTCTGTATTATGAAAAATGTTCCTTTTATAACTCATCATCTACGCCTACGCGCTTACCAACTTTGTTTATCTTCCAGGATTCCAGCTGACTCATTCCCTGGGCGGAGGCACCGGCTCCGGCTTGGGGACGCTGCTGCTGAGCAAGCTTCGCGAGGAGTACCCTGACAGAATCGTCAATACCTTCAGCGTCATGCCCTCGCCCAAGGTACCGTAACTTTTTTGGATAAATTACCCCCCCCCCTCCCCTTCTCTCTCTCTCTCTCTCTCTTCAGCCGACATTGGTCCACTGCTGGAAAGGTCTCTCCCAAGGCACGCCGCTGAGGCCGATCTTGATGAAATGAAGTTGCTTCCCAACGAAGCTGATCGTCGCGTCATCGAGCAGGAGGGCGTCCCAAGCTACGCTACGAGCCATCAACTCTGGGCCTCCGACAAGGTTTAACGACTGCTATCGTATCGATAAAAAACGGGACCGATGGCTTAACGTGTTAAGCCGAACCACGAAAGTTAATTCGCCATTAGCTGTCACGACAGCCATCCAGGTGGTGACCGCGCCCGGCGTTGCTTCACTTTTTCGTTCGCCTGCGAGAGTAAGGAACGCTTGAGCAGCGCGTTCCTTACTCTGCTCGTAACTCATGACGGTACCTACGCCCTATTGGTTCCAGGTGTCGGACACAGTGGTGGAGCCCTACAACGCCACCCTATCAGTGCACCAGCTGGTGGAGAATACGGATGAGACGTTCTGCATCGACAACGAAGCGTTATACGACATCTGCTTCCGCACGCTTCGGCTCGCTTCGCCCACGTACGGGGACCTCAACCATCTCGTCTCTGTGAGTTTTGACTCTAAACGACACCATGACCTGCTTTTAAGAATTTTCAACTAAAAAAACATTGAAATTAAGTAGCGTTTCTTTTCTAAAATCGCAGGCTTCTAAAATCAGGAATGGGGTACAGGGACGTCTTTAACCTATAGTGGCGGTGGAGTGTATCTTGAGTCGTCACGAATAAAACTCTCTACCACTATATACAAATATTTATTTACATATATTATTATAAAACAACATAACAAAATTATCAGTATCTAGAATCGAAGGAAGTAAGAATGACAGGAAGAAAAACCAAAAGAAAAACGTTGACTAAATTCGAAATTAAAAAGTAAACAAACAAATCATAAAAAACTTCTTGTTGCTACAAACCTATTGGAGGCCCTGGGCAATACTGGGCATATTAGGGTAATGGGGCCCCTATTGTAGTCAGTAATTAAGGTTCGATTTCTTCGAATTATACATATAAGTTCTTTGGTAATAAAAAATACTTATTGGTTATCGTTTGGTGATCTGACAGGAACTAGGGACTTTGTATTTGACCTGAGGGGGGCCGTATCAATCTCGGGGCCCTAGGCACTTGCCCAAAGTGCCCATGGAATGAGGGGTCTGATGGGGTAAATAAGTTTTAGGGGTTGGTGGAAGTTCCTTTATTACTCCATTGATAAGAAACCTGTGGGCGGGGGCGCCAAAATTCCAACTTAGTCATTTTACTCCGTGTGCCTGCTCTTTTTATAAAAAGAAAACCAAACATTCGTCCAATATATTCGTCAAGTTGACATCCTTTGGACGAAATAGAAAGTTCGCAATATATAATAATATCATGTTTATAAACAGCTTTAAAAACAAATGTAGTAACGCGCGCAAAAATAAATAAATTAATAAATTAAAACTGTGTCGAGAGTTTTTTCCTCCGGCTTTTTCTCTCTTTACCCAGAAATGGGTGGCACATTGCATAGCCGATGAGTTCGATTAGGAAAAATATTAAAATAAATAAATAATTGGACTGCTAAACGATCACAACTTATTTTAACATAATTATAATATAAAATTTAGTTTTAGTTTTTTAAGATATAATTATTGTATGCCCGCATAGGGTAGACTGTTCCTAACTTATTATAATTTTTGTAACATCTTTCTCGTGTAACAGTCAACAATAAACGCATTCTTTTCTTTTCTTTTCTTTTTTAAAAAGCGGCTCTTTCGTGTCTCTTTGTTTCAGCTCACGATGTCTGGTGTGACGACGTGTCTGCGGTTCCCGGGGCAACTGAACGCAGACCTCAGGAAGCTGGCTGTCAACATGGTGCCTTTCCCTCGCTTGCATTTCTTCATGCCAGGTGAGACTCATTGCTATTGTAGCTCGCTACCTACTAGAATCACCAGTGGCGTAACTAGCGGAGGGCTAACTGGAGCCCCCAAGCTCAGGGGCCCCTTGGACTCTGACTTATAAACTAAAAATTGAACTAGTAAAAATTTCTCTCGGAATTTAAATAAAGCAAATTCTGGAGTAGAGTAGTAGACGAATCTGGAGGATGTTGAATTCAGAACACGATGAATACTATTGAATACAAGGCCCAGGGACCATTCAGATTTCGTGCCGATATCGTGTGACATCAATTCTATTCCATAAGGCAGTGCCTTATAGGCACACAATAAATTGTCACGATATTTGACTTTTAAACCTGTTTTGACTTTTTATCACGGGCAAGCACGACATTGCCGAGATACGAGTATGAATGGTCATACAGAATCAGGGGCCTGATCAAATCAAATGATTTTAAATAGTTTAGTTGTGGCCCTAATTTATTTTTTCCTCGTGGCCTTTGGTTACCAAGCTATGCCACTGATAAATCACTCTATTTTTTTTTAAATTTCATTTTATTTCAGGCTTCGCTCCTCTCACTGCCCGCAACAGCCAGGGCTACAGGGCTCTCACTGTACCAGAATTGACGCAGCAAGTGAGTATGAAAGCAAATGTTTGGTTGTCAGTAACCCATTAATGATCCACTACAGGTCGGGTCGTCTCACAATGAGAGGGATGTAGGGCTGTAGGCCGCCGTCCACCACGCACCACTACTGCGCGTTGGTGGACGAACATGCCGCGTGGAAACATTATTTTTATGAAATCGCAGGCATGCAGGTTTCCTCACGATGTTTTCCTTCGCCGTAACAGCAGGTGATATTTAATTTTATAAAGCGCACATTACTTTTTACTGGTGCCACTGGGATTCAAACCCGGACTGGGCTATCACCGCTTTTGACGGTTACTATAACCAACATAAATTATTCATACATTACGGCTCGAGCGTATATGGAGAAGAATTGGTTGTAATTATGCACATTATTGTTAAACAATAATAATAAATATTTTTGGAAAACTCACACATGGCTTTCTGATCCCAAAGTAAGCTGTGAGCTTGTGTTATGGTGATCAGATATGGAAATGACTGGAAATGATCAAATGCCTGGAATGAACAATAGGCATGATGACAGTAATCAAGTATCGCCAAAATATTTAATGTTGATGTCGAGATTAATAATTTATTTGGTTTAAGCGTATACGCGATCTCTGCATTTTTTACTGAGCCGCGTGACGTAATGATAGTTGCCATGACAACGGCGAGCGTTTTGGTGGGAATGTGAAACTTAAAATTTAAATGTACTTTAATTGTACAAAAACCTTAATTTTCTACAGAAATATGATTTATATTTTAGAATTAATAGAAACTTCTGAATATCATAGAAGAGATTTTGAAAATTAGTCAATATGCCTATTCACCTATTCCCTGACATTCACAGATGTTCAGTCCAGTGAACATGATGGCGGCCTGCGACCCGCGCCACGGGCGCTACCTCACCGTGGCGGCCATCTTCCGCGGCCGCATGTCCATGAAGGAGGTCGACGAGCAGATGCTCGCCGTGCAGGACAAGAACTCTGGGTAAGGAATTGAAGACGGGATCTCCACCAGCCGAGAGCTCTGGCATTTTGAAGGCCTCTTCCGAGGGCCAGGTATTTTGAAGGCGGGAGGTCTTTCCCATCAGGGAGGTGATATTTTTTATAAAAGCAAGCAATAATTATTATAATTGACGACCCGAGTGGCGCAGTGGTTAAGACAACGGTGCGTTACGCGGAGGGTCCTGGGTTCGATTCCCAGCAGAGCAGAGGTTCGAATGATGAATTTGAATTTCTGTTTCTGGTCTGGGTGTGTTGTGTTCTTGTCTTGTATGTGTCCATGTCCATTAAAACGATGCCATACATCTCGTTGAACTCGTCGCGGCTTAAAAACTGCCGGTGTTTGTTCTAGTAATGTCAACCTCTCGATTGCATCCACCGTATCCTCCAGATGCTCCGAGATATCATCCCAGTATTGGATGGTTCTAAATACAATTTCATCATTGCAACCTTTCGACTTATATAAGCGAGTAAGGAGGGCGTTCACTTCCCCCACTGTCCCCCAGCAGCTTGGCTAGTGGGAAATCGATGACCCGTAGTTTCAGTGGTCTGTTTGAATGTAGGAGGACCATCCTTCCATATTCTTACAATCAATTGTGTGTATGTGTGCGCGCGTATCTTTACTGTAAGAGAGTATTTATTTAATATTAGATTTTTTTTGCTCTCTCTCACTCACTCGGTAGGTATATTATTAGGATCGCGAGAGAAACGCACACTCCAACTTGTTCCTACTTTTCCCTTATTTATTAAGTATTATCGATCCACTATTCAATTCTTTCGTCGTAAAGATCTTCGTCGATCTCGTTAAATCTAGATGGTAGCGTCACTATCCAACCATTTTCTAATGACGCCACCGTCTGCATAGAACTGGTTGAACCGGTTGTAAACTGACGCTTTTTTCATCGTCTCTACAACCTTATATTGTTTATTTTTTGCCATTTCCGCCATCTTGATCGAAATTCTTTTCGCCTTTTCATTAAGCTCCAAAAAAATGAAGCTCACCACCACCATTGCTTTACTTACCGAAACGTGGTCTGTACGACTATGAAATCGTTAAATATGCAAAGCAATTGAATATCCCTCATTTTCGAGGAGTGATCTTGCGGGATGTTCTGCCACGGAGAAAATCACAGAACAGATAAGAGAAAATCGCCACCGTGGACGTGTGATACGGGTATAGTAAAGGATGATTCGAGTGGTATGGATACACATTGGGTGGCGTGTGTAAAGAAAAACCCACATTGTGAATATTTCGATAGTCATGGTGACTTGAGCCCCCTCGGGAGTTTCTCGATTATATGTTTAAGAATAATTCTAGAATATCAATCAGTTACAATTATATCTAATGTTTTCGAAAAATCTTCCATCGTAGATTAAGAAATTAAAATGTATCTAAATCTTTTTTACTCGAGTCTTGTAATGTAAATTGGTACGTCGATTGAAATATTATGTAAATTAACTAATAAATACATACACCTCACTAAAATTTTTTTTTTCACGGAACTTTTCCTAATCAGCGTCCAAATATGTCACGCCTCGGCGCCTCCGCTTACGTCACGCTGCGGCTGAGATATTATATATTATTATACCCTACTATTGTGGACATTGTCGTTCCTTACCATAGAGTAGGTAGGTAGTTCCTTATAGTAACCGTCATGAGTCGGAGCACAGATTATCAGTGGTAGGGATATTGTATACTTTCGGCCAATGTACAGCAGCCGACAACGCGCTGCACCAATAGACGACGCACACTGACGAACTAACGTTTGTCGAACCAATCGTGTGCACGCAACGCAATCAATGTCAAACTGACCAATGAAATATCTGCTCACCACTCGTGACGGCAACTATAACTAACATGGGCTATACTATAAGATGCTTACAACACATTAGACTATCGGCCGCACTCAGAGACGTCATTTAACGTAATGTTCATTAACAAACAAATAAAATCGTCTACTCGTATTGACATAAGTGTCATCGTTATTTTCATAATGAACCATTAACGTTAATGAATGTCTCTGAGTACGGCAGTTAGTCTGATTTTAAATAAATCGAATTGAATTATCTTAGAATAATTCCCGTCAACTGATGATATGTGATCAACTGATCACTGTCTGTCAGCTACTGACACGAGTAATGAAGGCGGGAGACGTTCCGCGCCAGGCGAGGTGATTTTTTTAATTAAAAACAAGAAAAAAGGCAGACGGGACATCCGCGGGTGATCACCGTCGCCTATGACTAGTGTTGATGAGGATACCTCTTCCTCTTTTTTAATAGGTAGTCGATTTTTAACGCTCGATAATTTATATGGCAAAACAACGTTTGCGAGGTCAGCTAGTAACAGATATAAATGTTATATCAATATAAATATTATATTAAATTAAAAAAAAAACCACCGACACAAATATTTGCAGATATTGGGTATTTTCCCCAATTTTACCCCCAGAGTTTTTTCAGGGCTAAACCGATTTTCATTGAACATATTATTTTGTAATGTACACGTGATGCGCTTTCATTTGAGTCCCCACTCGATTATAATTATTTGCAGACATTCGGTTGTTCTTCCCCACTTTCACCCCCCACAACTTTTGAACGACTCAACCGATTTTCATCAAACATGTCTAATAGTCTAAGATCCCGGTATACAACGACCTTCACCGAGATGTTTATTTGATGAAACGTATTTTATATTCAATTTAATATGTCAATAAATATATTGCATATGGGTTGCCTAACAAATTTCAGTCCAGGATACGATTAATTAATAATTAAAAAAAATATGTTTTTAAACAGTTCACCGGTTTGATTATTAAACAAATTCTATACCATTCGAAGGTATGATGCCCATTGAATATGCAAACGTTAGGTTGTCTATTTTTCCGGTCACAACCCTCGGTTGCCAGGTATAGACAGGTAAATCGACACTAATAGCATTTTGCACGGGTCTGTCGGTCACCATACAAAAAAAACTAAATTGAATTCGCTTCATCCGTTCGTGAGCTATGGTACCACGACCGACAGACAGACAGACACGTTCTTTTGCGTCGGGGCTTAAAAATCAACCCCACTGACGACGACCTGAGTGACGCCGGTGCGCTGCGCGGAGGGTTCTGGGTTCGATTCCCAGCAGAGCAGAGATTTGAATGGTGAGTTTAAATTTCTGTTTCTGTTCTGGGTGTGTGTGTTCATGTCTTGTAGGTGTCCATGGCGCCCACGACACAGGGAATCCTAGTGTAGGGCTGTGAGTGTGAAGCGTTATTTATTTAGTTATTACTCCTAGTGTGGGGCTGTGAGTGTGAAGCGTTATTTATTTAGTTATTACTCCTAGTGTGGGGCTGTGAGTGTGAAGCGTTATTTATTTAGTTATTACTGTATTGTCACCGTGTCTCCTTGCAGCTACTTCGTGGAATGGATCCCCAATAACGTGAAGGTGGCCGTGTGCGACGTGCCGCCGCGCGGTCTCAAGATGGCCGCGACGTTCGTGGGCAACTCCACCGCCATCCAGGAGATCTTCAAGCGCGTGTCCGAGCAGTTCACCCTCATGTTCCGCAGGAAGGTGTGTGACCCTGCGTTTATAGGCGAAGCGCATGTCGTCTATGAAAGGTTTCCCTTGAGCCCTTCGTAGACCACCGCTAGACATGGGCCTTCCTCAACGACTACATTGCCAAATAGACGCCTCGTCAGTTACCCATTATGACCCACTACAGGGTCGGGTCTCCTCGCAATGAGAGGGATGTAGGCCGCCGTCCACCACGCTGGCCTACTACGGGTTGGTGGACTTCACATACCTTTGAGAACATTTTTTTTGTGAACTCTCAGGCATGCAGGTTTCCTCGCGATGTTTTCCTTCACCGTAACAGCAGGTGATATTAAATTTTTTTTTCATAAATCGCACATAACTTTTTTTACAAAGTCATTGGTGCGTGCCATTGGGATTCGAACCTGGACCCCTCGATTCTAAGCCACTGGGCTATCACCGCTTATGCTAGGCGAACGCTTTCAGACAACACACATTACACTAATAAATGGCTAAATGGCTAATGGCGATAATATGCACGCTTCCGTGCTTCGGAATACACGTTAGCAATGTGGCAATTATTAAACCTTGTCAGAGGCCCTATAGGCGTGGGTTGGCCCATTCTTCCAAGCCGCATTGGAGCAGCGTGGTGGAGTATGCTCCAGCACAGGGGGAGGCTGTTGTGAGGAGACCCGATCAACATTTCATTTCATTGGAATGGGCAGAAGTTAAATTGATTGATCGCTTTTCGATCTAATGTTGGTTTCACTACACAGGCGTTCCTGCACTGGTACACCGGCGAGGGTATGGACGAAATGGAGTTCACGGAAGCAGAGAGCAACATGAACGATCTGGTTTCCGAGTACCAGCAGTATGAGGTTTGTCCATTATGATTCCGTTTATTACTCTTGTTCAACTTGGTAACTCTCGGCACTACGCTACTTTTTAATGAAGAACAGCTAATTTGTTACTAGAAATAGTTACTGGAAATTTGTTACAGCATTAAATGAAAATTTGTTTTTAAATCTTTATAATTTTGGGAAGATTAATTAATAATAGAATTCAAGTGACATTGAAAGGGTGGTCGTATTTTTGACCGTTCAAAGTTACATAATGTTCCAAATCCATTTTTATTCTCTTGTCGTATTTGGTAAACAATCGTAGCATGTATTTTTATTTTAATTTGCGATTAAAAAATAATGCAGACATAAAATTATAAAAATTTAAAAACAAATTGTCTTTTAATACAGAAACAGATTTCTAGAAACTATAATTTATTTTTTTAAAGCAATTTTAAACTTTTTTGCAGTAAAAAGTAGTGCCAAGATTGTTTACCGAATAAGACAAGAGAATAAAATACACTGTACATGACTGTATAGTGTATACTGACAGAGGTTCCTTACTAACTCATTCGATAGTGAATGAGTACCTAGTTTATCTATGAAAAATGAATTTAATAATAATACTTTATCAACAGGAGGTGGGCGTTGAAGATGGAGAATTTGACGAGCAAGAAGAAATACCCGGAGAAGAATACCCCGAGGAAGAATAATTCTCATTAACAACAAGAATATTCTAAAATATTGATTTACCTAAGTACCTAGCACGAACTATAAGTACCAAAATATTCTACTCCCTACACTAGTCATGAGATTGTTGAATTTATAAATTTTTGATACTTTATGATCGGATGTAAATAAATATGTAAAATGTACCTATACCTACTAGTATAATAAGGGCACTGTTTTTCAGTTTTATACTTATTTATATTAAATTTAGATTTATTTATACTTGTATAATGTTTGGCGGCGGGAGATCTCCCAGCGGGCGAGGTGATCACGCCCGGGGAGCGGCCGTGCTCCGATGACGTCATGTCGGAGTGTTGTATATATGCCAGCGATGTAGAAAACTACGATAGCGTGATTCAGGATCGTGTGGCGCCATCTCCCGACAAGTGGCGGAAGTCGTCAATGACCATGGCCACCCATAGACACCCATTAAATTAAACCTCAAATACAAAGGGTTCTATCATGTGATTCTGCTACAGAAACACACCTCTGGAACCAGTGTATTTTTAGGCGTTGGAGCCATAGAAGCTCACCCACACCTTACCCAGCCTCTCAACCCGTCGTAAAGCAGCATGTTCTTCATGTGTTGTGTTTCGGCTGGGGAGGTGTGTTTGCCGGGGATACTTTATTTGAGGCGGACATCTTATTCCTCATGAGTAGCAAAGCATCCCATACAATCTCAGACAGGATTTCTTCTCTATTTGAGGTTGGATTCGGGTGTCCGTGACCGTAGCTGCCCGTCTGCTACTCAATTACTATTTAAAAAAAGTCTATGGGTTGCTGTGTCACTTACCATCAGATGGCCTAAATGCTACTTTATGATAAGTTGTCATACCCACCTATTAACTACCAATGAAACATATTACAATAGTAAGTGTTATTTCTCAACCATAATTTTGTTACCTATATCCAAAATTTTAAAATAAAAACATTACTCAAATCAAAGACTTTTTATTTACATTAAACTTGATTTTATTAACTGGTTGTGCTGGCATTTTGAAGACTGCTTCTTGTCCAAACTTATTGTAGTTTAAAGCTTCGTTAATATTACTTATCGTCGGTTTATCTACTGAAGTACAGTCCACTATTTCTATTTCAGTTACATCTGTTACAGATCTTCTAACATTACTACTCTTTAATTTCTCATTAACTCCTTCCTTTCTTCTATCATTAACTATATTATCATTATCTATTCTATCATTAAAATCAGTCACTTCATTAACAATAACATTGCTTTCATCATTAGTAGTAAAACAGGGTTTAAAACGTTTTCCAAGAACATCAGTAGTCTTCTTTCTTTTGAATCCTTTTGAATAACCTTTGGTATTGCCAGTATTTATAACATTAACCTCTCCCATATTCAGCAGTTTCTTCTCAGTTATTCGATTGTCAGTTGTTTCACCAGTGTTGCTATTTCCAGCTATGTCTATTGTTTTTGCTGTACTATCTATGTTTGTTGATATTTTAGCTTCATTTTCTAGGTTTTTTAACCTGAACAGTACATCTCTCTGACGTTGAATCAGCTTTTGGTGTGTTTCTGCTATTGATTCCATTTCCGGTGCATAGCAAACATGTAGTGACCCTCCATAGAAGTTCTTTGTGTCTAGCATTCGTTTAGCTATTCTAGCAGACTGGATCCTCTCGTACTGAGCGTGGTACGTCTCTGTGAAGGGCTCAGCAGCGTGTTCCTTGGATATGTTGAATTGGAGAAGCTTTCCGAACTTGACGAATAGGGCTTTGGTCTCCTGCCGAAGGTTTAGGGAGGGGACTCCGAAGATAAGGAGGTGGTTTGACTCCTTTGTTATTGAGTATACCTGGGGACAATTGAAGAGTTGAAGTAGATTTTATAGGAGGTAGGGAAATAGAAGTTTGCAGCAGAGGACCTAAGTCATCCTTAATCATAGCCTGTTAGAAACCAATATGCTTGTAATTTCTGGAGATACTTTATGAGCAACAAACATTTAACTTTCATGAGTAGCAACACATAGACATACCCTATTTGAGCTTGGACACAGGTGTCCAGGTCCAAAATCCAAGGTCAAAGAGGGCCAGGAAGGAGACGTACCTCATGGCTCAAAAATCTTCGAACCTGGTTCGACATGAGCACCAGATCACTGTTTCGTGCAGCGGTCTCAAAAATAAAGATAGCCAACCTCCGGTAGGAGACGGCACCGCAAGAAGAAGAAGACAGGTGTCCAGAGCTTACAGTGACAATATCAACAACAGGCGACCTGCGTGCCTGTTCACGACTCGTATACAATTTTGAAAAAGTAGTTAAGTACACTCCAGCCAGAGTCTGTCTATCAGAGCAAACTTTTTGCATTGGCTGCCTGTATATGTAAACTTGTAGTAAGCCAGTCCAACCGTGATCAATCCACCAACCCGAATGTTATTCACTAGGACACCAAGGGAATTCAATTCAATTAAGTTATGTTTACCTTTACAGCGGTAAGTTTCCTTCCTTGCCGGTAAGGGAGGCGCGTGACGCACAGTTCCTGTTGCTCGTGATGGGGCAACAGAATTTTCTCCTCGCTTTTACCATTGTCCATTATTTTGATAAGAAAGCTTTATTTTGGTTTATTGGATGTTAGTAGGTGGATATTGTTTTTGTTTTATTCGACTATTGACATTGACATTTATGTAACACTAACTGACAGTGACATTTGACTGCAGTCAACAAGAAGTGCAGATAAAAAAAGTTTAGCCTTTTGCGTTCCACTGGTCGACAAATAGCGGTTTGTTGGATCATTGGGCGGAAAGTTTTTTTAGATGACTGGAAGATTGGACCATATAGATTTGAAGACATTAATTCGACATGATCCTATAAGTTATTACCGACTTACATACTTCCTTAATCAGGAGTTAAAATCTGCACTGATTTATGTATCTTATGTTTATAGGATCAAGAAAAAAAAACACTAAGTTATAGCAAATATACGAATATATTAAATAATAATATTACAACATTTAAACATTTGTTTATTTTTTTCGAAATGCAAGTTCAACATAAATAATAACACAAATAAGACAGAGTCGGAATAATTTTTCAGTCTATTGTGAAATTCATATATGTTCAGTCTGTTTCGCAATATAATTATAATTTTAAACAGATTTTTAATATTTCAACAAAATAAATAACATTGCAGCAAGATTATACTTCAATTGCGCCAAATGTATCCATTAGCAAAATCGCATACAAACTGGATCATTAGTTTTAGAGTAAAGCTTTATTATTACAAGCAAATAATATTCTTCTTTCTACTTCCATCTCACTTCAACCTATCACTCCATCTCTACCTGTATCCTATCTAACTGCCATGTCGTAAAAGTTGTTGTAGGACAACCTCATTCACAGTTCCATACAGCGCCATACAGTGAGTTTAGATTTTGTCGTGTTGGTTTGTCGGGTGTGTCAGCCAATTAGAGCTCATTTTCATTGGTCGTCAATTCAGTCGTTATACAGCAGGCGGGGAGTCCCCGAATACGGGCTATCGACTAATGAAAGTAGCCTATCTATATCATGGTCGATACACGGCATGCGGGTATTCCCCGCACGCGGCCTAACAACCAATGAAATTCATCGGTTGGTGTAAAGCAAGCGTGGCGCGGGTACTCAGGTTACTATTAAACTCTTTCAAAACAAATGCGCGGTGAAGAATATCAACAATCCGCAAATGTAGCCCTATCGACTGATGAAAACAGCTATCAGAAATCACCCGTAGCCCGCATGCGGCCAATGAAAACAATTACAGCATGCGGTTCCTATGGCATGCGCGAACAGAAACCTCCCGTACCCCGCATGCGAGCTCTAACGACCGATGAAAATGAGCCGTTGGGACACGGCCTCACTCCCAACCTCAAGCAATAACAATCGAAAACCGTAACGAAATCAGTCCAGTAGTTCTCAAACCCGAAAACACTGTATTCTTCCCCCACCATCCTCCCTTCTTCCTCATCCTCTCTCGTTCTCCATGGTTCCTCCGCGTCCTGTTCTCAGCTGTCCTGTTCGTAGCCTTCCGTCTTCATGTCGTTCAGGCCCAACTCCTCATTCTGGTCGAAGGTGCGCTCGTAGTGGGTCACTTTGAGGCCTGTGGACAATAATGTGAGGTAAATAATAAAGTACTGTATATTTTTTCAAAGTAAAGTGCGCCGACTGCGCGTTTCTTCAAGAGATGTCGCTAGGAGTGTCCTGAATCGCGCTATCGAAGTTTTTAACCATATAGCATAAACCTCTTATCTATACTAATATTATAAAGAGGAAACGTTTGTATTTTTGTATGTTTGTAACGAATAAACTCAAAAACTACTGGGCCGATTTCGAAAATTCTTTCACCATTGGAAAGCTACATTCAGCCTGAGTAACATAGGCTATTAAATTAAAATAAAAAAAAATAAAAAATTCATTGGCAGAGCGAAGCCTGCTGGGTCAGCTAGTAATATATAAAATTCTTATTCCACAATTTGTTTTTTTTTTCAGTTTTAGATACCGTACTCCTCCAAAACGGCTTGACTGAATTTTATGAAATTTTATAATGCATATTCAGTAGGTCTGAAAATCGGCTACCTACTATTCTATAAATGTTAGGGGTTGTAATGTTAGAGGTCGACAACCCCTAACATTTTTATTATATTTTTTATAATGTGATGCATAAAAAAATACACCCAACCCTAAATTTTCACTCGTCTATCAATAACCGTTATTTTTAATAGTCATCTTAGCAATCTTATAATTCTTCACCACGCTCGATAACTTGTACAAAAATGGCACAACAACGTTGGCGGGGTGAGCCAGTGTTCATATACAACTCGTAGCTGTCGACACGATGGTGAACGGTGAATGGTGAACGGTGAACGGTGAACGGTGAACGGTGAATGGTGAACGGTGAACGGTGAACGGTGAATGGTGAATGGTGAACGGTGAACGGTGAATGGTGAACGGTGAACGGTGAACGGTGAAGGGTAGCCCACCATCGTCGAAGCTGTGGGGGTCGTCGCCGAGGTTCTGCACGTAGGAGTTGCCGGCGGGGTCGTCCAGCACCAGCGTGACGGCGCGCCGCCCCTCCAGCACCTCCTCCATCTGCGCCACGAACCTGCCGATAACACAGTGAGGCTACAATCATCTCCGGGCTGTTTGAAAAATGAAAATGAAATGAAAATAATTTATTTGCACGAATATGAGTTAGTTATTGGTTTTACAGGGCATTTTGATCAATCCATATTCACCTCCTCAGGTATGCAAGTTAAGAAGTTATATTACACTTTAATAAAATTTAAAAATAAAATAAAACTAATGTTGGTACTTATTACAATTGAAACTTATAACTAATACATAATTTGATTGACAAGTTTGTATGTATATAATTTGAAGTTTTCAAACCACAGGGCCTCCGACAAGGTTTAACGACTGCTATCGTATCGGTAACAACGCTTCTATCTGTATACCGGGGATGTTATGGATATGAAATTTCGGGCACGGATAGGTTTCGGATATAGGAATGATTATTTATTATACCGGATACGGATATGAAATTATTTGGGATTATCCGTTACTTTCGCCTATTTTGCGCAAAACCCGTTTCGCGCCTTTTTGCTATTTTATTCTCAGAACACCCCTACATCATCCTGTGAACTTCCGTCTATATAGCAAACAATTTCAACGTATTTTGCGCAAAAACCATTTCGCGCCTTTTAGCAATGTTGCTCCTTAAACGCCGTAACACTAATAACGCCATACAAACGTAAACACCAAACAAATTCAGCGTATTTTGGGCAAAACCCTTTTCGTAACTTTCCCCCTTTTTGCGACTTTCCCCCCTTTTTGTGACTTTCCCCCCTTTCCCCGCCCCCACCCACCGTTCCATCCCGTCCCTGTTGGGCGCGGGCGCGTCCCCCAGGGCGGGCGCGGCGGCCACCTGCTGCAGGGCGGCGCGCAGCAGCCCCTCCGGCGTGGAGAAGCGCCCGCCCAGCGCCCGCCCGCCCACCTCCAGCTCCAGCTCGGGGATGCTCATGCTGCACGTCTCCGACTGGGAGGCGAGAGGAGACAAAATGAAAATCATAGCAGGAAGGTCAAATTACAATTAGTAAATTTGTCCCAAATAAACAAATAATAAATAACGCTTCACACTCACAGCCCCACACTAGGGTTGCCTGTGCCGTGGGCGCCATGGACACACACAAGACAACAACACAACACACCCACACCAGAAGCAGACATTCTAATTCATCATTTTAAATCCCTGCTCTGCTGGGAATCGAACCCAGGGCCCCCAGCGTAGCGCACCGTTATCTTAACCACTAGTGACGTCACTCGCAGTGTAAACAATACATCTCATATGACATCTCAGTAAAGGAAGAAAGTTATTTTTGCAAAAACAAAATGAGATACAGTCCTTATCGTTGGTGTCTCGTGGCGGTGTTCAAGAAAACTGAGAAAACGCAAATTATCAATATAAAATACAGGTCAACAAAGACTCCATTGTTTATTTACACTGCTAATGACGTCACGCCGATAGCTTTCATGGCGTATAGCGTTTTTGACATTTGAAAAACAGATTAACAAACCTGAACTTTAAAATTGGAATAACAAATGTATACTACATTTTTCAGAACAGAAATCACCATTGTTCACTTGCTATTAACAAAATCTATCAATATTACATAATTTTGTATTTTCCCTTGCATGGTGGAATGCCCTACTCCAGCACATTTTTCAGAACAGAAATCACCATTTCTCACTTGCTTTTAACAAAATCTATCAATATTACATAATTTTGTATTTTTCCTTGCATGGTGCGGGATTCCCTATTCCAGCTCACCTTGAGAACGTCTCTCGAGAAGTCCTCCTTGCTGGCGACGCGGACCTCGAACCGCACGCCCTTGGCCTCTATCCCGCCGCCCGACTTCACCTGCAACAATGCAATGAAAGCTGTCATTGTGACGAGCCGTGTGGCGCAGCGGTGATAGCCCAGTGGCTTAGAATTCGACCTCGAATCGAGGGGTCCGGGTTCGAATCCCAGTGGCGCGCACCGATGACTTTGTAAAAACGCTATGTGCGCTTTATAAAATTAAATATCACCTGCTGTTACAGTGAAGGAAAACATCGTGAGGAAACCTGCATGCCTGAGAGTTAACAAAATGGTATGTTCGTCCACCAACGGGCAGTAGTGGTGCGTGGTGGACGGCGGCCTACATCCCTCTCATTGCGAGAAGGAGACCCGACCCTGTAGTGGGTCATTAATGGGTTACTGGCATGTGGCGCAGTGGTTATACCACCGGTGCGCTGCGCGGAAAGTCCTGGGTTCGATTCCCAGCAGAGCAGAGGTTTTAATGATGAATTTGAATGTCTGTTTCTGGTGTGGGTGTGTTGTGTTGTTGTCTCGTGTGTGTCCATGGCGCCCACGACACAGGGGGTCCTAGTGTGGGGCTGTGAGTGTGAAGCGTTATTTATTTATTTATTATTATTTAAACAGAACAGCCGACAGCTCAATTCATTCAATTTATTAAATTACTCACAACTTGTCAGTGAACTCAATACCTCGTAACTCACGCGCAGTGTAAGCACTCCCATAGTACTTTTAGCGCTGAGATTTTTCGTGTGTGATTTATCGATTGATACTTAGGAAAAGAAAGAAACTTTTGACACATTTTGACGTGAAAGAAAGAGATGACATACCTCGTTGGTCCTGTGCCCGCACGCGTCGCACAGTGTTGCCATTATCACGACTTCTTTGAAGTGTGGTATCTCTGAGGATATAAAAAACAGATTAAATTAACAAAAAACGTCAAGCCAGGGATGTACAAACAAAATATTAAGTCTGTGTTGTCAATTTTGTGTGTTGTCAATGTTGTCAAATTTTATCTGCCGCCAAGTCGAGCAAAAAAGCGGCACGGCCGCACCATACCCTCCTTTTCTCGAAGCAATTCAGCTCATTTTAAACCCCCTATACTTAAATCCATTCTTTTTCCAATTGTGGATAAAACTAGGAGCCTGAATTAGACGATTTAGACCAGCGTGGTGGATTAAGGCCTACATCCTTATGTGTGCGCGTGCATGCGTGTGTGTGCGTGTGTGTGCGTGTGTGTGTAGTCAGTGAGACGGCGACTCACTGGTGAGCTTCATGTTGGTGACGGCGGGCGCGTTGCACTCGGGGCAGTTGGTGCTGAAGTGCAGCACCTCGTCCGAGGAGATCCGCTCGAAGCTGTAGTCGCGCGGGTCCGCCGGCGTCAGGGCTCCGGCCAGGGGGGCCGGGCTGTCCGTCACCTGTGCGACACGTTCGAACTAACTTGTATACTCCATTTGTATTCTCTTGTCTTATTTGGTAAACTTGGCATGTTCTTCATATTATATTATACGTTTTTTTCTTCTTGTATTATAACTTAAGTGCAAAATGTAGGTGCGGCTGGCGACACGTACATCCCACACAACCACGGGACCCCGGGAGCTGCTACAACCAGCGCTACTCGCGACTCCGCTCCTGAGTGAGCACAAGCTGAGCTCCTTTTGTCATTTGTCTTTTGTCATGCAATAGCTGTTCTGTGTTTCGTGTTGATGTTTAAATATTATGGCAACAAATGTTTTTCTATTCTATTCTATTCTTTTCATTTTCAATTGCGATTAAAAAATAATGCAGACACAAAATTATCTCTCATATATAAAATTCTCATGTCACGGCCGAGACCGTGTTTTCGCGGGGATTTTTGAAATTTAAATTGAAAAGTCTTTTTTTACATAAGATTTGTCTGCAAAAATTTTTTTTCCAATTTTTTATGGGTTTTTATGACTTACGAATTCATATAAAAAGCTTTTTGACATAGGCCGTAATACCCTATTTTATATGCATATTCAGTAGGTCTGAGAATCGGCTACTGTCTATTTTTCATACCCCTAAGTGATAAGGGTTGTCAACACCTTACATTTTTATTTTATTTTTTGGACAATTTTTTTTTTCAGTAATGTGGCATCAAAAAATACATACAACACTAAATTTTCACCCCTCTATCACCAACCCCTATTTTTTAACAGTCGATTTTTAACGCTCGACAACTTATATGGCAAAACAACGTTTGCGGGGTCAGCTAGTAAAAATATAAAAACAAATTGTCATTCAATACAGAAACAGATTTCTATAAACTATAATTTTTTTTAAAGCAATTTTAAATTTTTCAATAAAAAGTAGTGCCAAAATTGTTTACCGAATAGGACAAAAGAATAAAAACGGTCTGTATATCAAATTCAAAAGCTTTTATTCATTATTAGGTACAATTTATGCACACTTAATGAACGTCATACATTTAACATTATACAAACATCCGCTTTGATCGCCCCTCAGGCGAAACATAGACTGGGAGAGAAAAGAGGGTGGAGAAAAACTCCCAGCACTCTTTTAAAAATAAGTATGAATTACCCCTATACCTTGTTTATATACCTTGTTATAATTGTCACTATACCTTGTCTATACTATCTATACTAATATTATAAAGAGGAAACATTTGTATTTTTGTATGTTTGTAACGAATAAACTCAAAAACTACTGGGCCGATTTCAAAAATTCTTCCACCATTGGAAAGCTACATTCAGCCTGAGTAACATAGGCTATTAAATAAAAAATAAAAATTAAAAAAATAAAAAATAATTCATTGGCAGAGCGAAGCATGCTGGGTCAGCTAGTTTCTTATAAAACATTTCAAATTTATACAATTGGAGAACGGCCGCTAGAGAAAGATCACTTACCCCTGTGAGATCTTTCTTTACTAAAGCACTGTCTATAAATGTGTTCGTAGTATTTATGTTAAACATACCTCATTCTATTGAAAATGATCGCATTTGTAGGCATGCAAGAGATATGGAACGATATTTTAATAATAACTGTATCTTTGAAGCAAAAATACATTTTTAGGCAGCTGCTATGACCTCTACTGAATAGACAAAGCAAATATTTTATCTTGATTATTGATAAAGTTGTATGTGACAACTTTAATAAATTTTACGAGTATATTGGTATGTGAATGTTGCCGTGTTAAAATCAATTCCGATCGATCGTCATTGGAATTGTTGCACACTAGCGCCTTATTTTTCCAATATTGAACGGATATTGCACAACTAAATGAAATTGTGTAATTTCGTTGCAATCTTCTTAATGCCAAAGAATAATACTAAATCATCAATAATACTAATAATATAAAATCATGTGACAGCTCAGATTGGATCGGAATTGAAATCGAGATTGTTTTCAAGAGTAAGGCCACAGGTTCTGATAAAATTTGGTACAGATAGTTTACGGCTGCAACCATTTTATAGCCCACTGTTGGACACGGGTCTCTCCCCACACCAGGGGGAGGCCTGGAGCATACTCCACCACGCTGCTCCAATGCGGTGGAGAAGCGAGCCAGTGGCGTGTCGGATGTTTTCAAACCGCCCATAGGGCATCCGACAAGGTTTGACGACTGCTACCGTATCGACAACCGGGACCAACGGCTCACCGTGTCCTCTGAAGCGAGTCAGCGCGTGTAATTCGTCACCAGCGGTCACCCATCCAGGTGCTGACCGCGCCCATTCTCGCTGCACTTGTTCCATCGCTTACGATATACGATCAGCTATGATTTGGCGGTCAGAAGCCAGTTAATGAGCAGAGATGTATGTGACTGTCACTTACCTCTTCATGAGTGAATATACCGAGCTGGTGATCCTCCTCCTTGGACCTTCTGAAGTCCTTCCTCTCGCAGCGAGGGTCCTTCTTCGGCGCCTCGGGATTCTCCACGAAGCAGTTGCCTGGAGAAGGAAGGACATTTGAAATAGTATTGTAGATCATCTTGTTTTCAGATTACTTTATTGGAATTTTATTTACATTACATTTCTCTCTCACTTTCTGTAACTATAACTCTCGTTTTCCCGCTGTCTTCTTTAAGCTCTTTGCCTAGACACAGTCACCAGTCCAGAACCTTACTTCCCCATCGGTTGCCAGTTCAGCGCACAATGTGGCCAGCCCATTGCCACTTTAATTTACAATAGGCATGATGACAGTAATCAAGTATCGCCAAAATATTTATCTGATCTAATGAAATAGGATTCAAAGATTTCGAAACATGTATTTATTCTCTTATTAATGTCGAGATTAATAATTTATTTGTCAAAATAAATCTACAAAATACAACAATCCGCCATGATAGCTTAAACACCCATCAAATCGAATTACGTCAATTTACGTCACATCTCAGTAAACGTCATTTTTGAAACTGAAAATTTAAATGTTTATTGCACTTTTATTGCACAAAAACCTTAATTTTCTACAGAAATATGATATATTTTAGACATAATAGAAACTTCTGAATACCATAGAAGAGATTTTGAAAATTACTCATCATGCCTATTGCTTTGAGAGCTCTGTCGGTCACCTTCGTTCTACAGATATCATCATTTCTGACTCTGTCTCATTGAAATACCTAGCGTAGCTCTCTCCATTGCCCTCTGATTTAGTCCATCACGCTGGCCTAATTCGGCGGCCTAATGGCATACACTAATGGGTTAGGCATGTATGTGTTTGTGTGTGCGAGTATGTCTGTGTGTGTGTGCTCACCACTGATATCCGTCAGCTCCAGGGTCCAGTGCACCTCCAGAGAGCGAAGGGTCTTCAGTTTGGCCACGAACTGGTCGATCTGCTCGGCGGCGGCGGGGTGCTCCGCCCTCCTAGCCGCCTGGTCTTGCGCGAGCCCCGCCATCGCGCGAGCTATTATACCCTCCACTGTTGTTACCTCTGAAAATGTACAAAAAATAATTTTAAAAAATTAAATCGACTTATGTTGGTGGCAAAATTTATCAATAGAAACAAAATACTTGGTGGATTCGAACGGACACCGACCTCAAAAATAATAAGCCTCAAAATGTAACAAATTTTATTTCATACTTTTTTGAAGTTGATTTAATATTTTGTAAATAATTTTTTTTCGTAATTTTTAATTTTAAGCCCATACTCCATATCTCAGAAACTACAGAACAGATTTTGATGAAACTTACACCATTCCCTAAGTCATGTCTTACCCGTGATAAAAAGTCAAAAAAGGCTTAAAAGTCAAATGTCGTGACAATCTATTGTGCGCCTTATAGATTAGACATTAAGGTTCCTTGTCGTGCCGAGTTCATGAAATGACGTACGGTTTGATGTCACACGATATCGGCACGACATCTCCTAAAACCATCATAAAGCAATGATGTTTTGTTTTAATTTAAATAAGATTGTTTTATTTTAATTAAAAACAAAACAAAATTGCTTTATGATGGTTTTAGGAGTTTGTAGTGACCCCCTCTGGTCAAAATCCTCAAGGTAGATAATAGGCATGATGACAGTAATCAAGTATCGCCAAAATATTTATCTGATCTAATGAAATAGGATTCAAAGATTTTGAAACTTGTATTTATTCTCTTATTAATGTCGAGATTAATCATTCATTTGTTAAATTAAATCTACAAAATACAACAATCCGCCATGATAGCTTAAACACCCATCAGATCGAATTACGTCAAATTACGTCACGTCTCAGTAAACGTCATTTTTTTCGTAAGCATATTATACGCGATCTGGCATTTTTTACTGTAAGCCGTGGCGCTATGACAGACGCCATGACACGGGCGAGCGTTTTGGAATGAATTTGAAACTTAAAATTTAAATGTACTTTTATTGCACAAAAACCTTAATTTTCTACAAAAAATATGATATATTTTAGACATAATAGAAACTTCTGAATATCATAGAAGAGTTTTGAAAATTAGTCATCATGCCTATTCTTGGCTACTGGGCCACCACAGTACTATTGATGGGTCACACTATAACTCACCTCCTTTCTGACTCTGCGCTGGTATCTCGAAATCGAGCTCCGGTATCCTGACGCTGGTGTAGTCACTCTTCACCACCTGCCGGTTCAGGTCCTCGGGCGTCTCCACGCGGAGCTTCCATCTGATGGATGAAATGGCATTTGTGAAAAGGGCTGTGTCAATCATCACAAAATCCAATAGACAGTGCATGTCATAGTTTCTACGAGGAAACAATTCAGTCAAATCATTGAGGTGAGAGGGAGGGTGGCCAATTGATTATTATTAATTATTTTATTTATTATTAATTCAAATTTTGTGACATAGCCATGTTAATTAGTGTAATTGGTCTTCCTGTACTAATTGATTAATTTAAAAAAATACATAGAAATATGCAAAGAAAAAAACATACAATAGACAGCTCTAATCCATAGACGGTTTCCATTGTTAGCGGTGATAGCCCAGTGGCTTAGAATTCGACCTCGAATCGAGGTTCGAATCCCAGTGGCACGCACCAATGACTTTGTAATAAAAGTTATGTGCGATTTATGAAAAAAAAATTAAATATCACCTGCTGTTACGGTGAAGGAAAACATCGTGAGGAAACATGCGTGCCTGAGAGTTCACAAAAAAAAATGTTCTCAAAGGCATGTGAAGTCCACCAACCCGCAGGCAGCTCCGCAGACTAGGAGAAATACCAGGCAGAAATAAATCCTGGAAAAAACATCTTTTTAAAATTAACAAGGGCCCCATACCTAACCCCCAGCTCGGCGTAGGCGCCACCGGGCTGGATCTCGTTGTTCTCGAAGCCGCACTCCTCGCAGGAGAAGGACATCAGCACCACGTTCTTGTAGTGCGGGATCCTCGTCAGCAGCAGCCGGGTGATGCCCTGGAACAGACACAAAGTTATATAACGTGTTTGGCTTGCAACTAGCGATATTTTAAGGGTGTAAAATAGACCAAATTCCAACGACAAATCCCCTCCGAGGTTCAAACACCAATAACTCATAAGTTAAGCTGCAGTTCCGTGGGTAGCGGCCGATGCGACAGAAGCGCGCGACAGTCGCGCCGCGGCTGATGCGACAATACTAAACACTATGAAATGTATGGCGCCGCTTCGAAGCCGCGCGAGTCAGTCGCCATACATTTGTATTGTCGCATCAGCCGCGCGTCTGTCGCGCCAGCCGCTACCCACGGAACTGCAGCTTCATGCAACTGAGAGTAAGAAAATAAATAAAGAATCTAGAAGTAAGGTTAGAAAACTTTAACAAAACATGACTTCGCTATGATTAATAAAAGCCATATCTTATAACTAACGCGAGAACAGTACGGTAATCTAAGAATGTTAATAGACAACATGATATTAAAATTCATTAAAAATATGTAAATAGAACGAAAACTCTAAAAACATGGGTTCCAGAAAGTTCGGGATTCAATACGTACATTTGCATGACAATTCACGCAGAAGGACTCTATCTCCGTTACTTCCGGGTCCGGGTCATCAGCGCACAGGTCCCTGAACACCGGCTTCTGTACTGTAGTGCACATTTTTACAGAAATTTCTAATAATAAATAAACTCAATTCACGGACACAAATTTTCAGCAAATCAGCAATTATTCAGCAGCATGCGATTTTGACAATACTATTTTTAATGTCAAGATTGTCAAGTAATGTCACTTTGACATTGTCAGCTTTTTTAATATTTTTTGGTCACGACAACGTCCATCATTGATCCTATAACATTTTTTATATAATATATAAAAAAATAATAGTATAATAAGTTTTATGTAAGGTACTTTGGCTATCGTTACATTATTACAACACATGAAAAAATATTAGAATGCTAAATTCAGCGCTTATTTTTAAGAGCTCTTAAATTACAGATGAAATGGAATGTAGAGAAATGTCTAGACATATTTTAGGTATCATGCGATGATCGTGTTGCACTGTGATTTTCGGCCTCCAGAAAGGATGATGTCACACCGAAAGAAATAAACATGGCCTTGGAATAGCCGAGCAAAGCGGTATCGAAACAATCTGACGTCATTATTTTATTTTTGTCGATTTGTCGACACAGTATAATGCGACCAAATTAAAAGGTCTCAGGCGGCATAACATATCTTAAAGTTTAGGTGACTTTTACTTTAGTTGGTTGCTCACATGATTCCCGCTCAATGCGAATCATATTTGAATTGAAATAGAATAGTCAAAAGAAGACCACGTTTGTGATCATTACTTTACTAAAAATAGGAAATAAATTTTATTATCGTGTACTTAACTACAACGACAGTAACTTACTAGTCTTATTGTGATATTAGGAGCGTACAGTGTAATTTTACAATCTGTAAGTCTTGTATTTTATTTTTATTTTTTACTAATTCCTGCCAAATATTCGGAATCTAAACTGTTTTTTTAGTTTCTAGTGTAATTATTTAAGGCGACGTTAGTATGTTGCATATTTTTTTGGTTTAACATTGGAATATAAATAAAAACCACAAATTTGAATTATTCGCATTCAAAAATGCTTTTTTTTCGCATAAACGTATGACCTTAGTTCTAAAAGCCGGCGGTTACATCATTTATGTAAATATCAAGGCTCTGTAAATGATTTCAGTAAATATGTAAGCATGCTTAATCTAA
The DNA here is from genome assembly GCA_905147235.1 of Erynnis tages. Classification (NCBI taxonomy): domain Eukaryota; kingdom Metazoa; phylum Arthropoda; class Insecta; order Lepidoptera; family Hesperiidae; genus Erynnis; species Erynnis tages. Next base: position 179,147 of record LR990101.1, on the reverse strand, counting down.
TAGGTATTATGAAGCGATAGCACGATTTATACTTTATTTCCGTATCAGTACAAATTTTATCTTTGAAATGTAAACAAATATGACATAAGGTATACAAAAAAAGTTTAAAAATTTGCTATGCACTTAGATAATATGATAGCAACAGAACTTATAAATAAAAAATGTACTTTTTACATTAATTTCCTGAAATTGAGGTTTTTTAGTAGCACCGAAGTACAGTAGACTACAATATAGTGTAGTTTTAGTTTATTTTATTATTTTAACAGGCTTTTAACTTGATGTTAGAATTCGTTAAAAATTAAAATAAATAATATAGGTAATATGTATAAAATAATAATATAGTGTTTGTTTACCAAAATCTATGCAAGGCATTTCTAATTAATGTTGTATTGTTGCTATCCTTCGCAATAACTTTGATGATAAATAAAGTTCTTCCTTTTAGATTAAGAATATAAGATAGGAAGAAAGATTAAGGATCAATGTTACATTCATGTATCATGTATTTTAACGTCGAGGAAAAAACCCAAAAGATTCCAATCTTGCAAATCTATGACAAATACAGCATAACTCTGTTCAAATCTTCTTCTCTGCTGAGCTGAGTAACATACTGGTGTTATTTTCTTTTTTCTTCTCGCCTTATCTTTCAGTATTGTGATTTCTCACACCTTTCTCGAAGCTACTGATGGGGTTAATTGTTTCACGATCTATTTCAATCATAAACAATTGTTTTACGAGCTAATCCACCCACTCATAAAATAATTCGCTCCTTTTCTCATTTCGATCACTTTATTTCGAATTTACTCGTCCATTATTCTATTAAAAGATAATATCTTTGTAACATGTATTCGTAATGAGATGCTTAAAATTATCGCCTTGAATTATTTTATATTTGCATATTGCTACTGGGCTTGCACAGGTGTTAAAAAATTATATTATTGTTCAAACTTGTATGCACGGACTTACAACAATTTCCATGAATTTTCTTGTTATGCTATGCTAATATACTGTAAGAGATAAAATTAAACAATAACATTTAACACCACTTAAAATTCTATTTTTTCATAACAATTATAATCTATGATGAGCGGTTTGGACGAATCTTTTTATTGCACTTGAATTTAATATTTTATTTATATATTACGATTTTTTAAATTAATAGTTTACAAATAAAATCACATGGCCATCAGAATTAAGGGATTCTGTTTCTGTTTTTCAAGTTGAAATAAGCAAAACTTATAAATCTTACTTCACATTACCTATATGTATTTTTCGTCTATTTTAAACGATTATGTGCTTGTGCAGTGTAGGTATAGTCCATTTTTATTCTCTTGTTTTATTTGGTAAACAATCTTAGCGTGTCTTTTTATTCTAATTTGCTATTAAAAATAATGCAGACACAAAATTATAAAAAATTTAAAACAAAATGTCATTTAGGAATATAATAAAGCAATTACATTCACTTAGTATTCACCACACATTAATTGCGCTTGGGGTTTTAATATTGGCCGAAATTTACTTAGGTTACTCAAATCTGTATGAGAGGTTCGCATTCCAAATCTTTTCTAAGCGTTTAAGGACGATGACGTCACCACCTCAAGCACCTCAAGGCCACGATCTTAAGTAAATTGGTAGGTAGTGCTAGTGGTTATGATTTATGATTCAACGATGGGGCGCCGGGCGGTGCAGGGAATTAAAGTTTTTAAGTATCGAGTTGACCGTGAAAGTACCGTCGTGGCGTTACCTCATGCTTTTTCTAACATACCGTAACGTTTTTGTAAACACAAGATCTTATATTTATGAATCCATTCAATTTAAGCTATACCTCTCATCTTCTAGGACTGTAACGGTTCCACACAAGAATTCCTACTTAAAACTATATTTTTAATATAATTTAGGAATGGCGAACATGGGGCGAACAAGCACGCAGATTAAGAAAATAACATAGGTTTCTTCTAAAAGGGCTTTAAAAGAACTCTCCTTCAAAGCACTAGCAAAGCAAAGCCGGCAAAGCCCTAGCGACTCCTCTGGTGACTGTGAACACGTACCATCAGTTTTCATCTGTTCGCCTGGTTTTTATGTATAAAAAGACCTAATGTTACACAATACATGGTCAACAAAGCCCACGGACACTTACTCGATTTCAAACAGGGCTTAAAGTAACAAAGGCAATATCTTTGTGGGTATCATTGTGTGTTTCTGACATTGTTTCTATAACGTTTTACTAAGCGGAAGGTAAAGTCTGCTATAAACTTGGTAGATGTTACGAACATAAAGTTTATGGTTCAAAGCATTTACGATATCTCTCGACTCATACTCATATCGTAATGGATTTCACGTTCTACTGTGATGTAAAGCTGTGGTTTCATTTGCCTATTAATATAGAGACTGAATCGCATGTTTGTTTAAGTACTTACGCGACACGTAGAATTCCGGCAAAACGTAGATCGTTGCTACGTAATAGTCATGATATAGCTATAGTATATTATAGTATACCTAGTCTAGTATATACTGCTATATAATATTTTAGTAAAAATTTTGTAATAAATGTACTAAACTTTAAGAAAAAATGTTGTCAAATAAGATTAAATCATTCTCCCTTTTCGTCGAATTTAATAAAAAAACTTACCCACTTATCTGAATTATTTTATTCCAATTGCTGAATACATGTTTGCTAAGACATTTGCATAAACGTAACCTAAGTTTCAAGTAGGTAGTAAGTTTTAAATATGTACTCTATGTATAGGACATAGAGTACATATTTAAATATCAACAGATACCTACCTAATCGTGCCTTCCAATTTAAGCAAATTAGAATAGACTGATAATAGTTAATTTTAATTGCCAAAATAATTCTAATCATGAAAACATAGACAACATTTACCTTTAAAAGAGTGCTGGGAGTTTTTCCGGTTTTTTTTCCTCCCAGTCTACATTTTGCTTGAGGTGCGATAAAATTGAATGAATTTATGGATTTATAATTTATAATGACGTTTATTAAGTGTGCACAAATTGTACCTGATAGCGAATGAAAACTAATGATTTTTACTTAACATCAGATGGCCCGAGTGCCCATAACTTCCTTTTTCGGTAAAAAGGATTCTTTTAATCTCCCTTTGGACCAAACCCTAAAGTTGGGTGAAGACGTAAGATCTAGCCCATAGTCATGTACCTATTTTTTGTCTGCAGAACAATGGGCAAAGACGAGAAGGAAGACTCCGGTTTCGGATTCAAGGACAAGGCGAAGGCCGAAGAAACCCTCCGTTTATTGGAGGAACATGACATGAACTACCGACGTTTGACGGTCAGGGGGCTGCTGGGCAGGGCGAAGCGGGTACTAACTTGTAAGTATAACTGTGGCCATACTACTCGTAAAGATGACGTCACACGTCCTGAATCACGCTTTAGAAGTTTTCTACATCGCTGGCATATATATACATCATTTCGACATACGTGATTAGAGCACGGCCCAGGCTCGATCACCTTGCCTGGTGGGATATCTCCTTATGCTAAAAAACTGTAAATATTTACTACTAAAACGAAAGGTTGTAACTTGTAACGGTGGATTCTCTAGGTCTAGACACCCCCTAGGTCCAACTTCAACGATCGTACCAGCTAATTGCATAATACTTACGATAGGACCAGTCTGAACATAAGCATGCGACACTGCGCTTTGGAAAGAGACAGAAAATAGATAAACTGATCGAATGCAGGCTTGCGCTATAGAAAGAAAAAGAAGCAGACAGCAACAACGCAGAATTAAAACTCCATTTTATCCAGATGCTGCAAACTTCTATTATTAGAGCTGTTTTTTTTTAATTTAATATTATTTTCACTACGATTAACTTATATGTTATACTTTTCCAATATCCAGTAACAAAAGCAGAAGATAAACGCAAGAACATAACAGAAGCAATGGCGGTGTTCGAGAACTGGCTCGCGGAGCTCGAGAAAAACAAGGAGAAGACTGACACAAAGAAGGAGAGTAAGAAGAAGGAGAGCAAGAATGAGAGTAAGGAGAAGGAGAACGGAGATAAGGTGAGGAGAATTGAGAATTAGCTATGGCTCTCTCCGAGGCTGTCGCGGGTGAAAACCGCTTCGTGAGTTCTTATCCTTAGCTAGTAGTATTTTGATAATCTAGTAAATATTTAATCAAAATCTCGTCAATTCTGTGAATAACTCTTAAACAGACACTTACATATTTATCCTTACAGTCAAAACCTTTTGTATTTAGAATAGGTATTCGTTTAATTCATTATCGTGAAACATACTCGGGTTAATGTTGGCCATCGATGGAATTTACAACTTATTGCAACGCACCGGTAACGAAAACGAAAGAACAAACCATGAATTACTTTTTAACGTCCAATTTCCAACGTTAACGAAAACAAACTGACTCTAACAAACTATGTAACCTTAACGATTAATTAAACTGTAACTCTAATATTTACAAAATAAAATACAAAAACAATCATAATAAAAATAAATAATTAATCAAAAGAGCCCATGTGAGGCATCATTCCCAAAATGCTGGCGACATTTCCGCGTCAATATTAAATTTAATATTTTTTTTTCATATTTATAAATTTATCACACATAAACAATCTTAATAAACAATTACCTCCTTCCCTCAATTCCAGGATTCAGAATCCGATGTAGAGATGGAAGAGCCGTCAAAAGAAAAGAAGAAGCCCGTAGACACGGTCCCTGGTCTCGGGTTCAAAGATAAGGCGACGGCTGAAAGCACGCTGGAGGAGCTGAAGGGACGCGATCCTGACTACCAGCAGCTAGCTATCAAGGGACTGATCGGAAGGGCGAAGAGGGTGCTTACTTGTGAGTTATCATTTTTTGAGAACTCGTTTCTTTTCGTATCACTAACCTTATTCGACACGGAATAGGACATTGAGTTCAATCTTACGTATTTCCGTACCGACACCAGACTTAACATAGGCAGCGGGGGACTAGAATTGGATATAGAATTCGCTTTCATAATAATAAAGCGTGTTAAAAAGGCCTCTGTGGTGGACTAAGGCCTGCATCCTTCTCATTACAAGAAGAGACCCGACTAACTAAGAAACCCGTTAAGCTAAATATATTGATTTCTGAATCTTGATCATTACGTTCCAGGCACCCGAGACGAGACCAAAGTATCAAACATCAAGGAAGCGCTGTCAATCTTCGACAAGTTCCTGGATGACTTCGACACCATGCACCTCGGGAAACAAAACAATCCCTACGTCAGTCTGGGCGTCGTGCGCACTGTGCTGGCTATGGCGGATGATGTGACTGATCAGCAAGTGAGTGATTGCATAAAAACGTAACATATTTATCTGTTTGCCATTGAGATTTTAAACGGCTAGCCTGCTTTCGATTAATTTTTGGTTTGTCTCTATGAGATGTATTGTTTACACTGCGAGTGACGTCACTAGCATGGCGGCAGCGCCGAGACGGCCGAGACCGTGTTTTCGCGGGGATTTTTGAAATTTAAATTGAAAAGTCTTTTTTTACATAATATTTGTTTGCAAAAATTTTTTTCCAATTTTTTATGGGTTTTTATGACTTACAAATTCATATAAAAAGCTTTTTGACATAACCGTAATTTATTTATTTCCAGAAAGCATTTATTGCCGCATACGAATCAGTGGGCGGCGAGTACAAGCGACTGCGCACAGTTCCCGAGAAGGAGGATGGCAAGACATGGGATATCGTAAGGAATTCAGCCCTTAAGGACCTTAAAGAAAAGGTACAAACATTAATTATACTATCAGAAACTATCAGAAACTACGAGTATAATCATGAATATACTAAATACTTATATACCTTACAACCTGCGTGGCGCGGTGGTTATGACTGTGTGTGTGTCTACGTGTTCCCGGGTTTAATTCCCAGTGGAGCATGGATGATGAATTTAAATTTCTCTTTCTGATGTATATACGTGTTTGTGTGGTTGTTTTGTGTGCTGTGTGTGAGAAGTGTTTTTTTAATTATAATAAAAAGCATGTAAACAGACAGATGGACCATCTGATGGTTAGTGATCAGTAGTGGTCACCTTTGGCTATTAACACGAGTAACACCAGGGCAGTCGCCAGTACCTTTCTGGCATTTATTCATTAATTTAGTTGTTTTAACTGTCGTAATCAAACAATTATTTTTTATTTCAGCATAAAGAAGCAAAACTTTTCAACGACAAGGACGAGCCAACTAAGGAACACGTAGAAATGTTGCTCTGGGCGTACTCGCCCGAGGCGGCGCGGGTAAAGAAACTTATACCGGAAACGAAACAAGAAAAACCCGAGAAAAAGGAGGAAAACGACCGGAAACGGCGGAGCAGCGCGCGGCAGTCGCGGGATGACGAATCTCCCAGCAAAAGGATAAAAGAATGATTCCTAATTTAGATCTGTTGTTAATCGGCATTTAATTCTTAATTGTATTAAAATTTACTTGAAATGAGTGACTTTTATTTTAAAGTAGTGACGCGATGACGCCTTTCGGTTCGTACAATGAAACATTGACTTTTCTATGTTTCTGTAAAAATACGTCCAAAGAAGCTATCTGTATGATTATGAAAATTAAAATTAAATCTATGAATAGAAATAGAATATGTAAAAAAGATTAAAGATTAGAAACACAGGAAATACTAAGTAAAGATAATTCCAAACCATGCAATGATTGATTTTAATTGATATATACGCATAAACGAATAAAAGTTAGAATTTCCCTACATCATGTTAAATCATTTTATTAATTTAGTATCTAAAACATATTTGTACACAATTCCTAAAAATAGATTTATAGTATGAAAGAGCTTCGCCTTAACACCAATTGCTGCGAGTCCTGCAAGCGACAAAATATTGCCATAAAAAATCCTTTAGTATTTTTAAACTAAGAAACGAATAATATTTTACGTATACAATGTTTTGGGAATTTTCTAAAAATAATGATAAAATATTTGTTTTCAATTTTACATAAATTCAAAATTATTAACTACTTTTTGTGTTATTTTTACCGTGGCCACTCCGAGTTCGACCTATTTTTAGAATCGATTTGCCTTTGACATCTTGATCTGACTTTAACATTGTAAACAGAAGGTACAATGAACCCTCTCATTAGAGAATTAATATAAGTGAAATACGGCTTTGTGTGACAAATTATAAATGAAAAGTCTGTTTAAATATGTTATTCTATCGTTGATAATATATTTTGAGTGCAAACGTTCGTTCAATATTTTATTTTTCGAAGTTCTAAGGGTGGGCGTGTGTAGCCGCTTATAGCCTAATTTAAACTCGTTTAAAAAGAAAATTAAATGATTTCTTGTGTTAATTTGGTAAAAATAAGGTGTTAGTGCTTACTTCCAAGTGTTTTAGTAGAAAACCCCCTACGTTTTCTTGCTGAAAATTCCAATATATAAGGTACGTTAATTTTCGAATTAAATTATTTTTATTTTGAATTTTCTGTGACTAAAAATGCACAAAAACATAAGTGCGAATATATAAAAAAAATACATAATGTAGTTACATATTAAAAATAAAAAAATATAATCACATTTCCTTGTAAATAAATATCAGTTAATTGAAACACCACCCTATATATAAATTTTCAAATAAAATATTTCTTCGTTTCGATTCACTTGAGTGGAATATCACTAGTTGTAACGGTGAAGGAAAACATCGTGAGGAAACCCTTATGCCTGAGAGTTCACAAAAATTTTTTCTCAAAGGCATGTTGGTCCACCAACAATCCACTAGGAGGACATGGTGGACACCCGACATCCTTCTCATTGTGAGAGGAGACCCGACCCCGCAGTGGGTCATTAATGGGTAGTGCTGTGACCCCTGTGACACAATGTTGTACCTCCAACAATGGTACACTTATCCCAAGTGAGAAACCCTGGTGTTAAACACTGAAACAGTGAATAAAGTATTCATTGTTTGACAGGAGTTGAAGAAGTCAGTCTGGAGTCTGATGAAGCATGGAGGGAGACAGTGAGGCTAGCTACTGTGAGTATTCATCACTCTTTATCACCTTGGTAATCAGGCATATAGTATTCTTCAGTGGCTTAGAATTCAACCTCGAATCGAGGGGTCCGGGTTCGAATCCCAGTGGCACACACCGATGACTTTGTAAAAAGTTATGTGCGCTTTATAAAATTAAATATCACCGCTGTTACGGTGAAGGAAAACATCGTGAGGAAACCTGCATGCCGCATCGCGAGATCTCGCCCCTTTTTTCGTCCGAGATTAATCTCGCTAAAAAATGCCGAGATCGAGCTTGCATTTTACCAATTTACAGATGGTTTGGCAGTTTTTATTAAATTTAATATCATTTGCCCTAATGGTGAATGAAAACATTGTGAATGCCTTAGAGTTCACAAAAAAAAATCTTCTCAAAGGCATGTGAAGTCCACCAATCTACACTAGGCCAGTGTGGTGGGCTAAGGCCTACACCCTTCTCATTGTAAGATACCCAACCCTGTAAATGGGTCATCAGTGGGCTACTGTCAAACTAGGTACCTACAAAATAAGACATAACAACTAACGTTGACTTAGACTAACGTTGTTTGTCCCTTGAGTAGTGTAGTGTTTTGACTATGTAAATGATCTCATGCCGCAGGTGATCGAGAGACTTGGGATGAATGGGGCAGCCGGTCCACGCTGAGCCAGCAAGAAGAGGTATGTTAAATATTTAAATTATTTTTTTAATTAGAAGCATTTAACAATCTTGATATAACTCTAGGATTTTCTTTGCAACTGCCGTGCAAGTTGGTAGCGGGCGACGTGTCGCTAGCGACACTACTGATTTCTATGTATTTCTATGAAATTCCCTCCTTAGTAAGCGACACGAAGCTGCCTCATGTCGCCCGCTACCATAGAAAACAGAATTCTGTTTTCTATGCCCGCTACCAACTTGCACCTTTAGAGTGAGTTTGACGGCGAAATAAGAAAATGATTTGAGTTTTTTTCTCCAAAAATATTTCTCTTATTTTTTCTTAATTTCAACTAAAATACATTTAACTATCATAGTTACACAGCCTAGAGTGAGTTTGACGGCGAAATAAGAAAATAATTTGAGTTTTTTCCCCCGAAATTTTTTCCCTTATTTTTTCTTAATTTCAATTAAAATACATTTAACTATCATAGTTACACAGCCTAGAGTGAGTTTGACGGCGAAATAAGAAAATAATTTGAGTTTTTTTCTCCAAAAATGTTTCTCTTATTTTTTCTCAATTTCAACTAAAATACATATAACTATCATAGTTACACTGCCTAGAGTGAGTTTGACGGCGAAATAAGAAAATAATTTGAGTTTTTTTCTCCAAAAATGTTTCTCTTATTTTTTCTTAATTTCAACTAAAATACATTTAACTATCATAGTTACACAGCCTAGAGTGAGTTTGACGGCGAAATAAGAAAATAATTTGAGTTTTTTTCTCCAAAAATGTTTCTCTTATTTTTTCTCAATTTCAACTAAAATACATAATATAACTATCATAGTTACACTGCCTAGAGTGAGTTTGACGGCGAAATAAGAAACTGATTTGAGTTTTTTCCCCCGAAAATATTTCCCTTATTTTTTCTTAATTTCAACTAAAATACATTTAACTATCATAGTTACACAGCCTAGAGTGAGTTTGACGGCGAAATAAGAAAATAATTTGAGTTTTTTTCTCCAAAAATGTTTCTCTTATTTTTTCTCAATTTCAACTAAAATACATATAACTATCATAGTTACACTGCCTAGAGTGAGTTTGACGGCGAAATAAGAAAATAATTTGAGTTTTTTTCTCCAAAAATGTTTCTCTTATTTTTTCTTAATTTCAACTAAAATACATTTAACTATCATAGTTACACTGCCTAGAGTGAGTTTGACGGCGAAATAAGAAAATAATTTGAGTTTTTTTCTCCAAAAATGTTTCTCTTATTTTTTCTTAATTTCAACTAAAATACATTTAACTATCATAGTTACACATCCTAGAGTGAGTTTGACGGCGAAATAAGAAAATAATTTGAGTTTTTTTCTCCAAAAATGTTTCTCTTATTTTTTCTCAATTTCAACTAAAATACATATAACTATCATAGTTACACTGCCTAGAGTGAGTTTGACGGCGAAATAAGAAACTGATTTGAGTTTTTTCCCCCGAAAATATTTCCCTTATTTTTTCTTAATTTCAACTAAAATACATTTAACTATCATAGTTACACAGCCTAGAGTGAGTTTGACGGCGAAATAAGAAAATAATTTGAGTTTTTTTCTCCAAAAATGTTTCTCTTATTTTTTCTCAATTTCAACTAAAATACATATAACTATCATAGTTACACTGCCTAGAGTGAGTTTGACGGCGAAATAAGAAAATAATTTGAGTTTTTTTCTCCAAAAATGTTTCTCTTATTTTTTCTTAATTTCAACTAAAATACATTTAACTATCATAGTTACACTGCCTAGAGTGAGTTTGACGGCGAAATAAGAAAATAATTTGAGTTTTTTCCCCGAAAATTTTTCTCTTATTTTTTCTTAATTTCAACTAAAATACATATAACTATCATAGTTACACTGCCTAGAGTGAGTTTGACGGCGAAATAAGAAACTGATTTGAGTTTTTTCCCCCGAAAATATTTCCCTTATTTTTTCTTAATTTCAACTAAAATACATTTAACTATCATAGTTACACAGCCTAGAGTGAGTTTGACGGCGAAATAAGAAAATAATTTGAGTTTTTTTCTCCAAAAATGTTTCTCTTATTTTTTCTCAATTTCAACTAAAATACATATAACTATCATAGTTACACTGCCTAGAGTGAGTTTGACGGCGAAATAAGAAAATAATTTGAGTTTTTTTCTCCAAAAATGTTTCTCTTATTTTTTCTTAATTTCAACTAAAATACATTTAACTATCATAGTTACACTGCCTAGAGTGAGTTTGACGGCGAAATAAGAAAATAATTTGAGTTTTTTCCCCGAAAATTTTTCTCTTAATTTATCTCAATTTCAACTAAAATACATATTATAATTAGAGTTTGACGGCGAAATATGCTAAAATGCATAATATACTAACTATCGTGTTGTCACACTATCGAATGGTGTAATAATACAGGATGTGAATTATTTTTTCGAAATAAAGGTTCGACTCCTGGCTAGGCATATTGATTTAAAAAAAAAATAAGCAGTTTTAGTTTTCATCAAAATCGGGTCCCAGACTCTTTTCAGCATTTTTGCTATTCCTCATAGTTATGAACGGAAACTTGTTAATAAATCATAATTAATTATTTCGAATAACGAATGCCCCAAAATCGCTCCCGAAGATGCATTCACACGATTTCCTCATTCCCGCCAAATGTCGAAACATAATTACATAATGGCCGACGCACCACGGACAGTATTGCGCCATACCAACCGATTTTCTACTCTATAGATTGAAAATAGGGTTGAAATTTCGTTAAAGCTTTAATTAAGAGAACTGTCGTCTAATTAAAGGATTCTGAACTTTATGACTGAAGCAATAAAGCTGTAATTTAGTTAAAGATTTCTTCGCGTTTGATAAATATTTTTCATCGTGTAATTTAATACGTCTTTATATCGATAGTGTTAGGTATGAAATTCGTCTGTCAGTTGACGTAAGTGACGTAACCTAGTTTTTCAATTAATAATTCGGTTAATAACGCTATTTGACTAGCGATGTGCCGAGTCGGCTATTTATAGTATTCGAATACTTTGGTATTCGTTAAAAAAATATTCGAATTCAGACTCGAGTCGGAAGACACGGACAGGTATTCGAGTACTGGCACGAGTATTCGAATACTTTAGTGGACTCGAGTACCTTTTGAATCGAACTTTGACGACAATAACATATCCTAATATTTCATCACAAATCATGTAAGATATTAAAGGTGTATTTTTTTCAAATGTTTCAGTAAATTTGTTGTGTTCCCAAAAGTTACAAATGTTTTTTTGCACTCTTTGCACTCCACTTTTTTACCTTCTAAAATGTTGAATAAGTTCCATATTTCCGATTTTTTTTGGAGCCATCCTATCACAGACCTGGCTAAAACAATTAAACTAAACACTTAATTTCACTATTTAACTGACAGACTAACAGTTTGACTGATTAAAATTATATCTATCTTTATATTAATCTTAATCTTAATTATATTAATCTTTATTAAACTAACCGTTCGGAAAACATAAACACGTTGAAACCTGCAACGATTCTCTGCAACGAGTCACGCGGCGGGACTAACTTCACAATGCTCTTTCAAAGTGAACGGGGCATTCAAAATTCGACTGTACGCGTAAAGCAGAAGGTTTCTTTTAAAGTACACGACTTAGGATTCGAATACCGTAAGTACTCGAATCCTGAATTCGAATACCGTAAGTACTCGAATCTTGAATTCGAATACCGTAAGTACTCGAATCCTGAATTCGAATCATGTGGATTCGAATACCGTATTTTATGTATTCGAGTACGTGAGTACCTGCTAGGTATTCGAGTAAGTACTCGAGTCAGTCTGACTCGGCACATCTCTATATTTGACAGATTGCTTTAATGCGAACGCAGTAAGTGGGCAGTAATTCAAGCATTTTTCTAAGACTTAAAGAACTCAATTCAATAGCTATTGAAAGTACCTATTTGATGAAATTATGAAAATTAATTTTATTGAATTTAATTTCTAGTCTAATTTTGTAGTGTTTTGTAGTCATTTTCCGAAGTTTAAAAAGTTATATTCTTAGTAACAGATCGCGACTTTTTTAAACAGTTAAATAGACAATAGGTACCTTACTGACAATCCATTTTTCTTGTCAGACAGTCCTAATTAGCTGTCGTAAACCATCGACCGACCGACAACCCAACGCGACAAAATGCAAAGGGTATTTAAATGAAGCTCTCCAAAGTGGCAACACGCACTGACATGCGACAAAATGTATGCAATAAATGACGATGCCAATTGCCATCAAAAACATAACTTCTAAAAAACCCAAGTCTCGTCATAATTATTCTTGCTAATAAATTATTTTCATTTTCGAATTCCAATCGAGAATCCAGTGAGTTTCAAACATGGACACGGTTTCGAATTCGAACCTCGCGTAGGTATAATTAATTCGCTCATTCGCTGCAAGTCTGCAAGTGGAAACGAAATGACATTTCTCGCTCGGGAGTTGCCAGTTCCGCCAAACCGCTTGTTCCCAAGTGGAGCGGTTAATATTTAATTTTGAATACGGAATGGAACGGGTTGGGTTCGCGCTTCCGAGATGCATACTAGAAATGGTTGCTGGAAATGTGGCAGAATAAAATATTTGAGGAGAGGAGTTTCCTTTAACATACTAAAATTATCATGATTCCTTGTACATTTCCAGTCTTTTGGCTACCTACTCAACTAAAGTGCTAGCTGACATCATATTTTAAAAGTATGATTTTCTTTACAGATGGCTAAATAATACAAATAACTCATATCTTTTTAGTTACATATTAGATTTGTAATCGCACTTTTAAAATGCAGTATAGCAGCCATGTTTTTAATGTCTTATTAATGTTAGGTTTCTGACATAGATTGGATTAGTTCATCCATATATCCATCTGCGTTTTATAATCTAACTTTCTAACGATGTGATCATCTTATCCAATCCTTTAATCCTTGTGAGTTACAATGGTATATAAGTAAACTAGATAATAATATGTAGGTACTAAAATGTACCGTAGCATCTTAAATTAAACTACAGCGGTTTCGATCGTCCTTTGGTATGTATATTGGTATTGGTATGTTTGTGTATGAATAAGAAATGTTTTTTAAATAATTTATGGCAATTTTGTGATCAAATTCAAATCTTGGGCATGGCAACCCAGTGTCCAACTGCGCCATTGCGCGTCGAACTACGTCACGCGCAGTTGTGCGATCGGATCCGCAAATGTCACTAAAACATAAATAAAACAACAAAAACCGACATTTCCACCCTAAATAACTCCGGTGAAACCTATTTGTGGACACAAACCACTCGAAACCAATAAAAGAATTACCCAGTCTCGCGGCAGAATGCGTTTCGTAACGATTGCGACTCACAAAATAGAATAAAAGTGCTTTTAGTGCTGTAATTTTTGGAATAAAGAACTAGAAGTGGTAATAATTACAGATTATAAACAAATAATTCATATCTTTCATAAGTGCTATGTGATCTGTGCGTTCGATAAATCGCAGTGCTTGCCGTAAGTCGTGTGGATTGGTGAAACTTTCGTTTTAGTGACCTACTTGTGTTGTTGTGACGTCATCAGCGGTATAACATTTTTATTTAATTTGGCCATCGGATGCCGCCTCGGTATTGATTTGCAGTCTAATTGGATAACAATATTTGAATAACGCTTATCAAGGCCGCCGCGTTTGACGTAGGACGTGTTTAGTGGTTTTTCTGGCTGTTAGCTATCATTATGCAGGTGCGATGCGGCCGGTTTTGCTAAAAAAAGTATTTGATCACGCCTTGCATTCGCGGGAAATTAAAAAAGAATTGACATTTTGTACACTACAATAAAATTTAATCATTTTATTTTTCGATTAATCGATTATTTTTGTCATTGATAATTATTAATTTTAAAATACAAACATTGTTTTAGTTAATTTCTCATTCTATTTTTCTTTGCTCTAAATAAGCTAGGTTTTGGTTAATTAATAGTTAGAAAATGTTCAATTAAATATGGTTTTTTTGTCATAATAATTTCTTTTTCTACCTCAGTTTAAGTTTTAAAATATAACATATCTAGATTACCTTTGTTTTGCTACTGGTAATAATAATTGTCAACATAATTTGAATGATAATGGATAATTCCATTTTTTGGGGAAATTTCTTACCCCAATATAATGTAATTTCTTGTTGCATTCAAGGTTTTACATATTTCTTTTGAAGAAGTGGCCCACACTGCCACACCAACCTCTATTGCTCTTGCTACTTAGTGTCTCCCAAAACATAAAGTTTCCTTAAAAAACATTAATCCTATTTTATAATAACAAAAAAATGTAATTTCAAGTTAAAAAAATAGCTACAGTGAAGCAAACAAGAAAAAATGCATTTTTTATGTCCATCTATCTTATCTCAATCAATTACCCAATGACTCATGCCCTCTGAAGGCCCTAAATTGACTCCACTTTACTCAATTGGACTGAGAACTGTAACATATCTGATGTGCCGACTGATATATTGCATTACTCAATAACTTTCTAAATTTATTGTTATTAAGAGGATCGAGGGTTTTGATGGTGATAGCCCAGTGGCTTAGAATTCGACCCTTGAATCGAGGGGTCCGGGTTCGAATCCCAGTGGCAGGCACCAATGACTTTGTAAAAAAGTTATGTGCGCTTTATAAAATTAAATATCACCTGCTGTTATGGTGAAGGAAAACATCGTGAGGAATGAGTGATATTTAATTTTGTAAAGCACAGATAACTTTTTACACTTTTTACACTTTTTACACTTGGTATATCCTTTAGTTGCAGCTATTTATGTGTCTGTGCATGGGCGTGCATTGCACTCAATGAAACAGTCAAACCTTCCTACAAATAAACAATCAGTCACAGCATTGAGGTGACAGAGAGGGGAAATAGAAAAATAAAGCATTGTGATTGGTCAGTTCGAAATTGCGCTATGTTATTTGCACATGTTTCGAACTGGTGACCTGACCACTGTAAGATGAGCTCTAAACAAATTTGATAACAGCCACGATCCTATGGAAATCCATTGACATCGGCATGCATCGATTGCATCTCCAGAGACCTTTTTTCTAGATTCTAGTCTCGTAAATTTTCGTCACTCGTACGAAATATACGAGTTCTGCGCTATGTACCATCTGAATATTGCAACGAATCTAATATTTATAGGGCGAGGGTTTGTAACGCCGTCTCTCTTAAATGTTTTATACGTCAGCTTCACAATACGGCTTGGAGGATGAAAAATCCGGCTCGAAGGACCAACATTTTTACTTACAAAATATTTTTCGCGTTTGCTGCAATACGGTGATTGTACAAACCTAAAGATGTAAAGTCAGACTTACTGCTCCAATGCGGTGGTGGAGAAACGGGCTAGTGGCCAACCCGTGTCGGATTTTTTCAAACCGCCCATAGCACCTCCGACAAGGTTTTACGACTACTGTTGTATCGACAAAACTGCTATCGACAACTTAAGGTCCAGAGAACGAAAGCCCGCATTGAATTCGCCACTAGTGGTCACCCATCCAGATGCTGACCGACCGACGTTGCTTAACTTTTGCGATCTCTTGCGATCTACTCAAACAGCGAGGCTATGCGCGCTTCATACCTTATACAGTTACATTATCAGTTTACGGAATGACAAAGCTTCGGGCGGTACGTAATTGAGCGATGGCCGTGTATGTATGTCTGTTTATTGTTTGGGTTTACCGATGGAATCCGCTGTTATTGTATCGTGATGCGATTTTATGCGTCAGCGCTTCGGAATACGGCTTGAAGGATGAACAATCCGGCTCGAAGGACCATCAGTGTGGTTGTCGTTGAAGAATGTCGGACCATTGCTGTAAATCTGATATCTGTATATCTGGCACCGAGCTGCTAAGTGGTAACTGTATCTAAACGTATCGTATGGTCAAAATATCGTATCAAACATCGATATCGTAACGTGCATCCCTAATATTTTTTGTTCAAATTCTTCGAAGTAAAGAAACTTGATAATCTTCCCAAAGATCTGGCCTACATAGTTAATGCAAGTAGATACCGTGTGCACTAGTGACGTCACCGTAAGTGGGACAAGCGAGCCATCGATTACACAATGCGCCGTATTGCGCGCGAGCCAATTGGGGTAACGTTTTTGGCTGATGTAAGGTTTTTGCCGACGGGACCTCAATACCACAGCTTATACACCAAATCCATGATCCGAATAAAAGAAAAGAAAAAGAAAAGAAAAGAATGCGTTTATTGTTGACTGTTACACGAGAAAGATGTTACAAAAATTATAATAAGTTAAGAACAGTCTACCCTATGCGGGCATACAATAATTATATCTTAAAAAACTAAAACTAAATTTTATATTATAATTATGTTAAAATAAGTTGTGATCGTTTAGCAGTCTAATTATTTATTTATTTTAATATTTAATAAGCTACTCTGAGGGCAATCGTAGTGGCAATGACATATTATAATGTTCATTAACATTGTTTTTGCCCTGGAGGTTGAGCGGGGCGCCCCGTAATACAGGTTTCCAACCTAGTACAGGGGCTCTAGCCACTGATTGTATTGACTAAGTTTAATGAATAAAAACCTTTTTACTTTTTTTTAATGAGCTATGCAGATTAAAGATTTAAAGATTTTTTTTTTTTATTGAACAAATAAACAGAATATTACAATTATTAGTTGTACGTAAACAGCTGCAATAGTGTAAAACTGTGTCGCAGCTGTTTGCGCCCACCCCGAAACACGGAGGAGGTATGTTCAAGTTACACATGCAAGTAAGAAATAACTAGTAATAGTATTACAGGTAGTATTACTTAGTAACTTAGGCATTAAGTATTAAGTATTAAGTTGATAGATGAAGTTGTAAGATGTCAACGGGAAACGGCTCGGTGCCAACGGAAGTCGGAACCCTATTACTTTAGTCCGCTTGATAGAGTCACTTAGACACAAGGGAATCGTGATTTTTTTTGGCTTATTGGGAACTCGGTAAAGTGGCACCGAACCACATAGTTCTAGTTCGGTAGCAGCTCGGTGCCAGAAAATTTCTTCTAGCTACATAGTTATTGCAAGTAGATACCGTGTGCACTAGTAAATAGAAAGTTCGCAATATATAATAATTATCATGTTTATAAACAGCTTTAAAAAGAAACGTAGTAACGCGCACAAAAATAAATAAATTAATAAATTAAAACTGTGTCGAGAGTTTTTTCCTCCGGCTTTTTCTCTCTTTACCCAGAAATGGGTGGCACATTGCATAGCCGATGAGTTCGATTAGGAAAAATATTAAAATAAACAAATAATTGGACTGCTAAACGATCACAACTTATTTTAACATAAATTATAATTATAATATAAAATTTAGTTTTAGTTATTTAAGTTATAATTATTGTATGCCCGCATAGGGTAGACTGTTCTTAACTTATTATAATTTTTGTAACATCTTTCTCGTGTAACTGTCAACAATGAACGCATTCTTTTCTTTTCTTTTCTAGTGACGTCACTGTAAGTGAGGCGTCTATTTGGCTATGTATTCGTTGGTTCAATACGTTTAACACTTAACTACGCCCTCGTTTTTACCTACCTAAAAGCATTGTTTAAGTCTATTCCTTTATACATTGCGAACAGAAGTACAATTTATCCGACCCAAACGTTTTAAGAGCCTGACAACACCCGATGATTTTAGGAATCGGGCATCTTCGGCTCGCGGCTCCCGCCTACCCCATGCCCCTCATGCGCCACTGTTAGTGGAGCGGACTCTATGAGAACTAAATAAAATGATAAAATCGGCACTGTTTCAAGTGTTAAAGAAATGTGGACAACATCGTCAAAAGATGGCACTGTTTCCAGTTTTAAAGAAATATGGACGACTCTAGTAATGATGTGATTTTAAAACGCGGAGCTTTTTTATTGAACACCTAAAACTTCTTATTATTATTCTCCATCAAAGGTCCATATAATACCTATGTTTTCTATTCATCTCACCAAAAAATAAATAAAACACGGTCTTCTCTTTCAGAGGATGTACCCAGAATGCCATTGGTTCGCTATTAAATCACTATTAAATTAAAAATTCAATAATTCAGCAGTACCTAAACATGTCAACCAACAATTCAATTTCTTCTTACAATATTAAAGAGGCTTGGAACAAGCTTCATAATGTTATTGCATATTATTACCCTCAAATTTTTCGATGGCCTCAAATAATACCTAACCACATTAGTAAATTTGTCACGAGATCGAGTAAAAGACAGATAGACGATTTAAGGCGCTGATAACATGTAATTCAGCAAATTTGCTATTCTTATTTTTCATTTCCAGCAAAAATTACAAAGTATTTTACAATGGGAAAAATATATGTTATTCTAGACCGTATTCCGAACGACAACATAGTCGTCGAAACACATTTTGACAAAGTTGCCTCGATAAAAAAAAATTGCAAAGTTACCCCTTTTCTGAATTCTTATACTAAACTACAACGTTGTTTGTTAATATTTATTCAAATAATTTAACCAGTATATTAGCAGACCTTCGTTATTATCACATCATTGTGTTAATTTTTTTCAATAAGCTTATAAATATTCAGTAAATCAGTAAAATTTAAAACTTTTCTTTCGCGTGCTCCGCGCAATATTTTTGTATTTTGTATTTCTCGCTTACTATTATGGCAATTGACAGAGAGCGCAGAGGCGCGATGCTAGGTGGACGTGCGTCGCTCCGTCATTCCAAAATAATACACAGTTGTCGTATATAGCACAATTTCATAGCTTTGTCTGAGGCTTGTGTGGCGTATTAAGTAGGACGCCAGGCTGTATACGCTGGGGCGTGGGTTCAAATCCGCGTGTGCGTGACTTTATTTTCACTTTTATATAATTATATTTTTTATATAATACAAATTTTTACATCGATTATTGATTTTGGAAATTGTTGAATAAATAAGAAGACAGATTTTATTAAGTTACAAATAAATAAAAGTTTCAACGTCAATTTAATAACTTTTTTTTTGTTATAAGCTATACAATTATTTTTGAAATTATAAATTTATCTAAAATTCGTTATTTTTTTTCGGAATTCGGAAATATAAATAACCATTAGATAGCATAATATGAAATAAAAAAATAGTAATACAAAAAACATTTCAATCCAGAATGTCTTCTTATATTTTGCTTCGGGTTCGAACCCGGGTCATATAATGTAGGATTCCCTCCCGTTTTCAAATTGTACGCCGCCGAAATTCGCGCGACGCGACGTTGCCAAACCGACAGTAAAGAAGACACCGCTACGCGCGGCGTTGCCGTCTAGAATTGTACCTATCACTATCACGGTAATTTTTATAAACGGTTAGGAGGAATAGTGGGGCCGCCGGCTAGGGCTGTGCGTCTTCGTGGATTGATAGGTAATAATACCTATTAGGTATAAAGGAAGTGTTCAATAAAAATGCGTGTTGTTTTTTGATTGGTAGATTTAATTAAAAAACCGTGTTTACGTTTGAATAACAAGTCGGTTTGATAAATTTGCGACCGAGAAATATTTGCGCCTTTACTGAGACGTACGAAATGCTTTATTATTAAATATTTTGTGAATATTTCATGAGTCTATATATTTTTGTTGTTATTAATAACGAGAAAAAAAACGCATGCATTTAAGTTGAAGATTTGAGTTGAAGGCCCAATGGAAATAAACTGAATGTTTTCAAACATAATACATACATTGAAAAATTGAAAATTGAAAATTGAAAAATTTCTTTATTTTCAAAAAGTTCAAATAAAAGTCAATAATACATCTAAACATCTAATAATATAATCTATAATACCTATGCAAGTATTTATTTTTATTACCTACTAGCTGACCCGGCACTCTTCGTTTTGCCATTATAAAATATGTATGTATATTACCTATATCATTGCAGTTTGCATAATAGAAGTGGCATCCATAAAGAAAAATCTTGACGTTTCTAAATGCATGACATTTCCATATGAACTTATGAAGTATTCAATCTGAAATGATGTTTGACAGGTAGTACATGGGTAGAACAGTTTATATAGGAAAATGAAATTGTTGTTTTTATTATTTTCTTTACATTGTTTTCAAATTTTCTCTCCGTAAGAACCATCCTCGTACTTAAAGGAATATCCAAAAAAAATTAGCGAATTTATCGGTTCAGCTCCTCCCGAGATTTGCGCTTAGCAACATATTCATTTTTATATTGTACAAGGTGGAGATGACGTTACCTCATTAATTTAAACCACAAAGATCGTGTACTTAAGTGTGTTAAAGCATACGAAAAGGTTCAGGACCGAAAATAAAAAAAAATTCAAATTTCAAACAAAATAATTACACAAATAAAAAGACACAAAAAGTAACAGGCTCAAGGTGAAAGGTCATTGACCTGAAACGAAAGGAAGCCAAAAGCGGCTTTTTTCAAACGGTAGGCATAGTACTGCGCCGCCGGCGCGCCGACTGATTTATGGCCTGTGTCGGCTGTGTAACTAGAGGGTTTTCAACAATTTAAAAAATCGTTCCTACTCCCATGCCGGGAGTCTAGGTTCGATTCCAGCTCTCGCCTTTCCTAAAACCACGTGATGAAACCTGTATGTCTCAGAATACATGTTTTTACATGATAGACGAATTAACTGGTTATACAAAAACCAGTTAAATCGTCTATCTGTCTTTTACTCGATCTCGTGACAAATTTACTTGCTTTTATGTGGTTAGGTATTATTTGAGGCCATCGAAAAATTTGAGGGTAATAATATGCAATAACATTATGAAGCTTGTTCCAAGCCTCTTTAATATTGTAAGAAGAAATTGAATTGTTGGTTGACATGTTTAGGTACTGCTGAATTATTTAATTTTTAATTTAATAGTGATTTAATAGCGAAACAATGGCATTCTGGGTACATCCTCTGAAAGAGAAGACCGTGTTTTATTTATTTTTTGGTGAGATGAATAGAAAACATAGGTATTATATGGACCTTTGATGGAGAATAATAATAAGAAGTTTTAGGTGTTCAATAAAAAAGCTCCGCGTTTTAAAATCACATCATTACTAGAGTCGTCCATATTTCTTTAAAACTGGAAACAGTGCCATCTATTGACGATGTTGTCCACATTTCTTTAACACTTGAAACAGTGCCGATTTTATCATTTTATTTAGTTCTCATAGAGTCCGCTCCACTAACAGTGGCGCATGAGGGGCATGGGGTAGGCGGGAGCCGCGAGCCGAAGATGCCCGATTCCTAAAATCATCGGGTGTTGTCAGGCTCTTAACTGGTTTTTGTATAACCAGTTAATTCGTCTATCATGTAAAAACATGTATTCTGAGACATACAGGTTTCATCACGTGGTTTTAGGAAAGGCGAGAGCTGGAATCGAACCTAGACTCCCGGCATGGGAGTAGGAACGATTTTTTAAATTGTTGAAAACCCTCTAGTTACACGGCCGACACAGGCCATAAATCAGTCGGCGCGCCGGCGGCGCAGTACTATGCCTACCGTTTGAAAAAAGCCGCTTTTGGCTTCCTTTCGTTTCAGGTCAATGACCTTTCACCTTGAGCCTGTTACTTTTTGTGTCTTTTATTTGTGTAATTATTTTGTTTGAAATTTGCATTTTTTTTATTTTCGGTCCTGAACCTTTTCGTATACTTCAACACACTTAAGTACACGATCTTTGTGGTTTAAATTAATGAGGTAACGTCATCTCCACCTTGTACAATATAAAAATGAATATGTTGCTAAGCGCAAATCTCGGGAGGAGCTGAACCGATTTCGCTAATTTTTTTTGGATATTCCTTTAAGTACGAGGATGGTTCTTACGGAGAGAAAATTTGAAAACAATGTAAAGAAAATAATAAAAACAACAATTTCATTTTCCTATATAAACTGTTCTACCCTTGTACTACCTGTCAAACATCATTTCAGATTGAATACTTCATAAGTTCATATGGCAATGTCATGCATTTAGAAACGTCAAGATTTTTCTTTATGGATGCCACTTCTATTATGCAAACTGCAATGATATAATATACATATTTTATAATGGCAAAACGAAGTGTGCCGGGTCAGCTAGTAGGTAATAAAAATAAATACTTGCATAGGTGTTATAGATTATATTATTAGATGTATGTATTATGTTTGAAAATATTCAGTTTATTTCCATTGGGCCTTCAACTCAAATCTTCAACTTAAATGCATGCGTTTTTTTTCTCGTTATTAATAACAACAAAAATATATAGACTCATGAAATATTCACAAAATATTTAATAATAAAGCATTTCGTACGTCTCAGTAAAGGCGCAAATATTTCTCGGTCGCAAATTTATCAAACCGACTTGTTATTCAAACGTAAACACGGTTTTTTAATTAAATCTACCAATCAAAAAACAACACGCATTTTTATTGAACACTTCCTTTATACCTAATAGGTATTATTACCTATCAATCCACGAAGACGCACAGCCCTAGCCGGCGGCCCCACTATTCCTCCTAACCGTTTATAAAAATTACCGTGATAGTGATAGGTACAATTCTAGACGGCAACGCCGCGCGTAGCGGTGTCTTCTTTACTGTCGGTTTGGCAACGTCGCGTCGCGCGAATTTCGGCGGCGTACAATTTGAAAACGGGAGGGAATCCTACATTATATGACCCGGGTTCGAACCCGAAGCAAAATATAAGAAGACATTCTGGATTGAAATGTTTTTTGTATTACTATTTTTTTATTTCATATTATGCTATCTAATGGTTATTTATATTTCCGAATTCCGAAAAAAAATAACGAATTTTAGATAAATTTATAATTTCAAAAATAATTGTATAGCTTATAACAAAAAAAAAGTTATTAAATTGACGTTGAAACTTTTATTTATTTGTAACTTAATAAAATCTGTCTTCTTATTTATTCATCAATTTCCAAAATCAATAATCGATGTAAAAATTTGTATTATATAAAAAATATAATTATATAAAAGTGAAAATAAAGTCACGCACACGCGGATTTGAACCCACGCCCCAGCGTATACAGCCTGGCGTCCTACTTAATACGCCACACAAGCCTCAGACAAAGCTATGAAATTGTGCTATATACGACAACTGTGTATTATTTTGGAATGACGGAGCGACGCACGTCCACCTAGCATCGCGCCTCTGCGCTCTCTGTCAATTGCCATAATAGTAAGCGAGAAATACAAAATACGAAAATATTGCGCGGAGCACGCGAAAGAAAAGTTTTAAATTTTACTGATTTACTGAATATTTATAAGCTTATTGAAAAAAATTAACACAATGATGTGATAATAACGAAGGTCTGCTAATATACTGGTTAAATTATTTGAATAAATATTAACAAACAACGTTGTAGTTTAGTATAAGAATTCAGAAAAGGGGTAACTTTGCAATTTTTTTTTATCGAGGCAACTTTGTCAGAATGTGTTTCGACGACTATGTTGTCGTTCGGAATACGGTCTAGAATAACATATATTTTTCCCATTGTAAAATACATTGTAATTTTTGCTGGAAATGAAAAATAAGAATAGCAAATTTGCTGAATTACATGTTATCAGCGCCTTAACTGCAAACGTGTTCTCTACTACTAACTACAAAGCTATCATTCGGATAGCGAGTATCATTTGTTATAAACAATTTTCAGATCTATGCTCTATAAAATAAGGTTGAAATTGCTGTTGTGGGACTAGTCCGTAGAATTATCGACCAAGCATCGAAGGTCAAGTTCAGCACGCCTAAGGTTATACGTGATTCGAGATATCCTGAAATGTGTCTACTTCTAGTGCTATGATAAATCTATCGTACTTTCCTACTGCTATGTCAGTAACCCATTAATGACCCACTGGCGGGGCGGGTCTCCTCTCGCAATGAGAGGGATGTGGGCCACCGCACCACGCTGGCCTACTGCGGGTTGGTGGACTTCACATACCTTTGATTTTTTTTTGTGAACTCTCAGGCATGCAGGTTTCCTCACGATGTTTTCCTTCACCGTAACAGCAGGTGATATTTAATTTTATAAAGCGCACATAACCTTTTTTTACAAAGTCATTGGTGCGTGTCACTGGGATTCGAACCAGGACCCCTCGATTCGGGGTCGAGTTCTAAACCAATGGGCTATCACCGCTTATCCCTACTGCTATAATAAGTGCGAAAGTTTGTGTGTATGGACATGGTGTGGTTTTTGTTCGCGGAAGGAAGCCCTACGGCGGATTTGATACCGTGAGAGCTCCAGGGGTGGGATTCCACCCCCTGCCACCTTTCACCCTCTGCGGTGACTGTGGTCAGCATTAGTCGGAGGGGATGTGCGATTAAGTGCAGTATTAACCCCGTGTGCTAATTGTCATGCGTGCAATTGCATTACATTGCTTACCATCAGACCCCTCTTTCCCAGTGGGCACTTTGGGCGATCGATAGGGCCCCCCCTCAGATTAAATACAAAGTCCCTAGTTTCTGTTAGATCTCCAAACGATAGCCAATAATATTTATTACCAAAAAACTTATATAATTCGAAGAATTCGAACCTTATTTACTGACTACAATACGGACCCCATTATCCTAATATGCCCAGTATTGCCCATGCCCAGGGCCTCCAATCGGTTAAAGACGGCCCTGCGTACGACGACGTCATTGCATACCCTTTGTTGCTTGTCAATATAATGGCCTGTGTTTAAACCTTGTCGACAACACGACAAGATTTAAACACAGCGCTCGGTATGGAGTCGTCCAAATGGAAAAACGCGCTCACATGCGACAAAATTTACGAATAGCAGTATTATAAAACCTTGCATTTTCAATAGACAAACTACTCGTATCTAGATAGCACTAGATCGGGGTGTGAGAGGGGGGAAATGCGCGCGTTGATTGTCTAGGGGACAATCCCTTCCCTTCCCGTTTACGGACCAAACGACTGGGTTAAAATAGGAGGTTCTTATTTTTACGAGTCTCAGCAGTACTCGACTACTGGTCATAGAACGTAATACCCAAAATACGAGTATCGGTGAAACGAATTGCCCGGTACCGCGCAACAGCTGACTACCGCTGAAGGTCGAGGTCACCCCCGCCCCCACCCCTCCATCTCCCGGGGGGTGGCACGCGAATATATCAGCGTTTTAACAAACGTTCAATCTAGGTAAACGTAAAGATGTGAGTTGGAATATTCAGCAGCTTGGTTAATGATATCGATTGCGTGATTGGCTAGCTTTAAAGTTGGCATTATTTAGGATTGATCATTGGCCAACTAGCCCCACCAATACGCAAGAGCAGCGTGGTGGAGTATGCTCAAGCCACCCCCTGTTGTAGGGAGAGATGCGTGCCCTTAAGTGGGTTACTTCAGCTTACGGCGGATTATAAGAACTCCATACCATGCCAGGATATGAACCGAACTAACCCTGAAATAATTCTCTTATTATGAAATTGATTATTCCCAGGCATAAAACCTGTCTTGATCGATTCTTCGCTCCCGTAAACCCCTACCAAGTTCCATTGCAAGTTTAATCGAAATCTATCCAGTCATTTTCTAGATCAGCCGACAACAACTAGGCTTTGCAAGATCCGTTTTTTTTTGCTATCCGGATATTATCCGTTTTGAATTTGATTATCCGGATATCCGGGTAATATCCGGATATTTAAAATAAATAAAAATACAAAGTAAAATGTATGGAAATTGTTGTTTATTAAACTAAATGGACTGCAGATACTTAAAAAAATAGAGTTGAAGCTGCAGTTGATGTTGATGCAGTCTGCTGAATAGATGCGATTGAAATCGTGGGGTGAAGTTTAAGATGCTTGTGCAAAGGTGAAGTAGAGCCAGCTATTTTCAGTATTTTTTGCATTGTTTGCATTGTGCTTGCAAACCATCTGTACTGCTTAAAAAATGTTGCCAGACGGAACTTGGGTACGTTGACTTCTTAAATTCAATGTTACTTGTCATTTTACTGCATGTGTAATATTGAATTACACTCTGAAAAATAAAGACAAGCGGTGATAGCCCAGTGGCTTAGAATTCGACCTCGAATCGAGGGGTCCGGGTTCGAATCCCAGTGGCACGCACCAATGACTTTGTAAAAAAGTTATGTGCGATTTATAAAATTAAATATCACCTGCTGTTACGGTGAAGGAAAACATCGTGAGGAAACCTGCATGCCTGAGAGTTCACAAAAAAAAAATGTTCTCAAAGGCATGTGAAGTCGGTGGACTTCACATGCCTTATGCCAACCCGCAGTAGGCCAGCGTGGTGGACTAAGGCCTACATCCCTCTCATTGTGAGAGGAGACCCGACCCTGTAGTGGGTCATTAATGGGTTAAAACAATGCGTCACCAAACAAAACAACACTGTCACTTCGCAAAAGGGTTTACCTGAGACTGAGCAAGGACCCTTCGATTACCTATTCCAATGCTACTGCAACGCGATTGGCCCGTTTAGCACGATGAGTTTACAATGCGGGCACGGCGCAGGTAGCAAGTAGCAACTGCGTGGTAATTATTAATTACTGATGTATGAAATTAAATGAAAATCTTTATTTTCAGTAGGTTATAAATTATAATATTACATTACATAACTCTTTGAAATTGTCATTAATTTATACAAAGCAACAGCAAAAAAGCCTTGTACGCTATTTTCAATCCATTATGTTTCCTACCATTATTTTGTGTACATTAATAAATTAAAAAAAAAAACGAGTACGTTAAACTATGTAGATGTAGCAAAAAAATGAAAACTATTTATTTTTTAGGATATTTTCATGTCAATCTGACATAACTGTAAGATCCGGATATCCGGATTTTACGACAGAAATTATCCGGATCCAAAACCAGGACGGATATCCGGATAAACGGATATCCGAATATCCGGATCACAAACTCTAACAACAACAGACAAATATTGCTCGTTTAATAGTATAGGATTCAAGAATGGCGACTAATATCACCGCTAATTGGACACGAGTCGACACTGTGTCCCTTGTGCCAATATTGGCCACGTTAAATTGGTTCTTAATCCATTACATTGAACACACACTATAAAGTTATGTCTACAACCCGCTAACGTTGTTAGTTTAGGGCGGGGCCGGGTTAAACTGGTCGTAGGTATGTTAGAATTTTTGATGCAAAAGTCAGTAAATCGTATTTTCTAGAGATAAATTAGAATCCGAAGCGTAGTTAACTTAATTCGTCACGATCCCATCCTTCCAAATCCGTCTATGTCTGTCGGAAACATGACGTCACAACAACCAATTCAATCCAAACCGTAACTAACGTAAGCCTTATTCAAACAGCGGTAGATAAAAAAATGTGGGTATAAAGCCTCATAAGTTAGCAATGGAGTGACCTGAAGGTCTGACGAAATATAAAAGGAACAAGTGCCAAAACATCATGATAAAGGAGTGATGCGAATCGAAACAGTGGCGGGGACACGAGCGAACACGGCGGAGCCCCCGCGCTCCACCGCCTACTACTACGCGGACCTCGAACGCCTCAAACGCAAGAACCTGCCAGAAGAGCCCGAGCAGCGTCAGAACCCCGACGAGTTGAGCGAGTACGTCGAATCCAATGAGGTGGTGAACGATGGGGCGGTCAAAGAGGTCCCTCCGCTCCGAGATCGGCAGTGGAGCCTTCCAGAATACAGCACACCGGCGCGGAAGGTTCCAGAAGAGACGTACTCGACGGCTGGAACCTTCCCGATGCCCGAGCCGAAGGAGAAGGAGCCGTTGCTAGCGGAACTGGAGGTGGTGGGGCGACTTCCGCTAACGCAGCTGGAGACCACGCCCGGCGTGCGACGGAGTCGCAGTTGGTACCTCTGCTGTCCGAATGTTGCGGACGAGGAGATGTCTAGGGAGTCGTCGTGGCGGTACTCCAGCTTGAGGCCGGTGACCGCGCCGCCGCTGCCCGGACAGAATGGGATACATTTGGTACGTGAATTTCAACAAGATTAGGTAACTGTTTACTTTGTGAAACTAGTGATGGATTGTTTTGGGATTCCAGAATTGGGTGTTTATTGTAAAAATGAATAGTTCAGTTGACAACTGTGCAAATTCAGATAGACGTTATGATGGATATTTCTTATCATTTTAAGTGTTCTGGGTTAAGTTCGTGATTTCTGCTCCAGAAGTTCCTTCAAATCTTGGTTTGGAATTTGGTATTTATTTTCGTTTCTTACCACACGACTTCCTAAATCTTTGGGCCCTTTGAATCCAACGACTTCAAGGTGTCTTCTTCGGGTCGTTAGTCCACCTTTTCGGAGGGTGGCCTGTACGTGGTCGCCATTCAACGACCTTTCTTTCCCACCGCTCATCAGTCCTTCGAACGATGTGGCCCGCCCATTGCCACTTCAGTTTTCTAGCTTTGAGAGCTATGTCGGTTACTCTCCTAGCATAAAGCTATTACTAAAATCAGACCATCCTTCCTTCCAGGTGACAACACAAAGCAGCGGACGAGCCGAAGACCTGACAACCCTCCGCGCGGAACGAGACGCGTTGGCGCGAGCTTTAGCAGCGGAGCGGCAGAGGGCGGCCACCGCAGCCAGAGCTCACGATGCGAGACTCGCGGAGCTCCACGGGGTCATCGCTGAGCTGGTCAGGAGACGGGCAGCTGATAAACAGACGAGGGCTATACCGGAGGAGGAAGTTTCAGGTAAGGGGACTTATGGCCAGTATTGAAAGAGCTCTCCTTCCAAGGCTAGCAGAGTTGCATGGGGTTGTAGCCGAGCTGGGGTGCAGACGGCAGTGGATAAGGAGACCGGGGCGATCTGTCTGTATGTCTGCCAGCAGGGCCAGACTTGTAGGGATGAAAATTCAGAACAATAAAGGCTCTTTATTCTGCGAAATTAAGGAGGTGGGTTGTAGCTATCTATACCTTATCGCAAATTCATACGGTAGACCCGTTGCACGAATTAAATAACTTAAATACTGTTGCACGAATTGCATCATAGATTTATGCGCGCTCTTTAAATAGAGGTCGCGTACATTCAGGTATTTCGACACCATATCGAAAAACTTCATTAGAATGATAATGAGAACCGAACGGATATTACCGTCGATCCAAATAGCGAACGGTGTTTGACTTCAGTTAATTAACTACGCTTGCGAATGCCAGGTTCCGGGTTCGATACCCGTGTGTGCGTTTTTGTATCTATCAATTACTGTTGGACACTTTTAATTTTAGTGTGTTTTTTATCAAATCGAAATAACTATGATTAAAGTAGGAATAAAGTTAAAAAAAGCTTAGAACGAAAGTTTTGTTTGTTATTTAAATATAAACAGCCATTTAAATATACTAATTATTCCTTTTAAAATATACCTGTTTAGGTCGTAGAAACATTGGCTTCGAAACCGCTGCTATGCAGCCGGCCCGGGGGGCCTTACCGCCAGCCTCGTAACCCGTCGTAAAAGCAGCATGCTCCCTTCTTTTGTTTCGGCTGGGGAGGTATCAACCATACCCGGGATGCTTTTTTTTTGAGGCGAATATCTTAGTAATCATTTTGAGGTTAGACGTGGGTGCCCATGGGTTGCAATCACTCCTTAAGGACTAGTCATCATTTACGTGTAATATTTTTTTTTTGGATAGAATCCATTTTTTTTTTAATTTTTATTACCAACCTAGCAGACCCGGCACACTTCGTTCTGCCAAATAAAGAAATTTCTACGATTTTCCACGCATTCTTTTCCGATTTCCTCAACGTATAAACCTTCCTCACTCACACGAACATTTCTGAATCAAAATTAACCATATTGGTACGGCCATTCTGGAGTTTTAGCGAGACTAACGTACAGCGATTCATTTTTATGGTAAAGATGAAAACATTAAAATAACCACTTGACTTTCCATAGAGTCCATAACCAAGGTAATAAAATAATCTGCCTTCCAGACGAATGCGAGTCCACAACGCAGCCAGCGGGGGAACTGGACAACGACGCCGACCTGTCCAGAACGGAGCAGAACGACACCTCCTCGGCGCTGAGCCCGGCCGAGCTGCCCGCGCCGCAGGAGCCCGCGCGCGACCCGCCCGACGACACCACCGACACCAGCACCCAGGAGATACACGTCAGGTATGTGCTCCTGGTAGCTGGACCCTCGAATTCCCCATCAGCAAGAGAGTGGGATGGTCGGGTATGTATCCGTCTCTGTACTCTTGAGTACTCCTGTGTGCCTGGTAGCTGGAACCTATAATAGAAGCCCACAGCAAGGATGCCTCAGCTAGATTTATGCACAATCTCTATAATACTTACTATGTACTCACCGTTCGGTGAGCTCACCAGCGATGATAGTGGCTTAGAATTCGACCTCGAATCGAGGGGTCCGGGTTCGAATCCCAGTGGCACGCACCAATGATTTTGTAAAAAAGTTATGTGCGCTTTATAAAATTAAATATCACCTGCTGTTACGGTGAAGAAAAACATCGTGAGGAAACCTGCATGCCTAGTTCACAAAATGGTATGTTCGTCCACCAACCCGCAGTAGTGGTGCGTGGTGGAGGGCGGCCTACATCCCTCTCATTGCGAGAAGGAGACCCGACCGTGTAGTGGGTCATTAATGGGTTACTGACTGACTCACCATTCTCTTGTATAGTCCTGTGTTCCTGGTAGCTGGACCCTCGAACACCCCGTCAGCACGAGAGGGAGACGGTGAGAGACAGGTAGCGAACATCAGAATTCTACCGTCAGTCGGGTATGTGTCCCTGGTATCAAATCAAGGGACATCAAACAAGGAACTCATAGCAAAATCTGATGCACAGTGTCTAAAGACCTCAGAATACTACTGTCTGCCAGGTATGGCTCCCTGGTGATTTAACGCTGGTTTAGAAGAAAACAGACGTTGAAAATAAGAGTTGTCATTGTTGTAATGGACATAATAATTATGTAAAATACCAAAGATTCATAAGTTGTATAATTTAGTTGTATAATTTCAGACCCCCCCACTCTATTGAGATGGAATGTGTCGTCCCCAGGGTGGAGCAGCCGGTGGCGCACGAGACGGAACAGTGCGAGGCGTTCGACATGTCGGAGCGCGACTCCGAGATATGCCTCAGCACCGCCAGGTATGGGCCATATGAAATATGTCATTGACGCCTCCTTCCTTCCTTTCAGCCCTCGGCAGTCCACTGCTGGACACGCGCCTCCCCTAATCGCCGCCACTCCGCCCGCTCCTGAGCGCTCTGAATGCAACGGTACCCGCTGTCTTCTTCAGGTCGTCAGTCCACCTGGTGGAGGGCGGCCTGTGCTCCTCTTGCCGAGGCGTGGTCGCCATTCGATCTTTCTTCCCCATCGGTTGTCAGTTCTGCGACCGATATGGCCAGTCCTTTGCCACTTAAATTTGTAAACTTTGACAGCCATGTATGTCGGTTATCTATGTTCTTCTACGGATTTCATCATTTCTGTCACCTAGAGAAATACCGGATCAAACTCAATATTTTATACCAATTATTCGGCTATTAAAAAAAATTTTCACCTGCTGTTACGGTGAAGGAAAACATCGTGAGGAAACCTGCATGCCTGAGAGTTCACAAAAAAAAATGGGTCTCAAAGGCATGTGAGGTCCACCAACCCGCACTAGGGCAGCGCGGTGGACTAATGCCTACATCCTTCTCATTGTGAGAGGAGACCCGACCCTGTAGTGGGTCATTAATGGGTTACTGACAATTCGGCTGTTAAAGATAGCATTAATGTTCCAGGTGTTGCCAGTACGCTCGAGGTCATCCGGGAAGCACCACCAGCTGTGAGCGGGAACGGGGCTCCGGAATGTTGCCCGCTTCGCCGGGTATGTTGCATTATTTGAACCCTTCTTAATAAAAACTATAAACTGTACTAAAATACAGCTGCTGTACGATACTTTATCTAACGAACACGACCCTTTAATTGTATGTACCGGCATATTCGCAATAGATCAATAGGCTATTACGGCCTATGTCAAAAAGCTTTTTATATGAATTCCTAAGTCATAAAAACCTATGTATGTTTGTAACGAATAAACTCAAAAACTACTGGGCCGATTTTTCGCGAAAAATTCTTTCACCATTGGAAAGCTACATTCAGCCTGAGTAACATAGGCTATTAAATTAAAATAAAAAAAAAATAAAAAAATTCCTTTTTTCTTGCGTAAAGATTTTTCCTTGCATGGTGCGAAATACCCTATTGACAGTGGTTTTCTTGCTGAACGTCGTACTACAAATTTCAGGGAGATGCGAGTCGCGGCAAGCTAAGATCGCCTCGCGGGTCCGTCTCCGACGCACCGAGGACTCGGAGTCGAGCCAGCTCATCAACGACGAGGTATGTACGTGGAGTGTGGGTACGGCCTGTACCCTTAGTCTGAGTTTTAGCGATACAGAAACGAAATGTTTGTGCGTTTCGTTTCGGATTACTACACAGGAGTCCACAGTGTAATAAAAAATAGAGGTAAAAGATTTTTAGAGGAGTTCAAAAATTTAAAATCTTTTTGTATGGAGTGAAAGATATGAATACTTATCGTTAGACATTATAATACTAACAAATATTTAATACCTACGGGATAATATTAGTTCGAAATTTTACAGTGCACTACGGCCAATTGACGGTTATTATGTTTCATTAATATTATTAAACATTCAAAGAGTGTTAATTAAAAATAAAACAATTTTTGTGATGATTTATGTAATGCTTTATTAATTTTTTTAACTGTTCTAAAAATCTTTTTCCTCTATTGGTTATTACAGTGTGCATTTTCGTCTGGTAAGCTGTGTATGTGTGCGTTTCGTTTCGGAACTGCTAACACTCAGACTAAGGGTACTGTTAGCTGTTGTAGGGTTCCCTAAGGTACTAAGGGACCTGTCTGTCCGTCTGTCACCAGGTGTCTGTAAATCATGAACTGTGGTAGACGGTTGAAATTTTCACGGAGGATTTATTTCTGTTGCCGCTACGACAACAAATGATAAAAAATAGAATAAAATAAATGTTTACAGAGGGCTCCCATACAACAACGTAAATAAACGTGATTTTTTCGTTCATTTTTACTTGACATTGATAACAGAAACAGGTAGTTTCATAACAGTTTTATAACACGTTTGTAATATTCATAGAATATTTAGTTATTTATTCACTTTAAAAATTAATGATTAAAATAAAACCTACGATACATACGTACAGAGTTCACAAAAGAATGTTTTCAAAGGCATGTTTGTCCACCACCCTACACCCTTCTCATTGTGAGAAGCGACCCCGTCCTCATTATTAGAATTGATGAGGAAGGAGTTATGAGGATGAAGAAGTAGCAAGCACAAAGTAAGAGGATGAGGATATATTCATGAGGAAGAGGAAGTAGCAAGCACAAAATAAGAGGGTGAGGATATATTCATGAGGAAGAGGAAGTAGCAAGCACAAAGTAAGAGGATGAGGATATATTTATGAGGAAGAGGAAGTAGCAAGCACAAAGTAAGAGGGTGAGGATATATTCATGAGGAAGAGGAAGTAGCAAGCACAAAGTAAGAGGATGAGGATATATTCATGAGGAAGAGGAAGTAGCAAGCACAAAGTAAGAGGATGAGGATATATTCATGAGGAAGAGGAAGTAGCAAGCACAAAGTAAGAGGATGAGGATATGTTCATGAGGAAGAGGAAGTAGCAAGCACAAAGTAAGAGGATGGGGATATATTCATGAGGAAGAGGAAGTATCTAGCACAAAGTAAGAGGATGAGGATATATTCATGAGGAAGAGGAAGTAGCAAGCACAAAGTAAGAGGATGAGGATATATTCATGAGGAAGAGGAAGTAGCAAGCACAAAGTAAGAGGATGAGGATATGTTCATGAGGAAGAGGAAGTAGCAAGCACAAAGTAAGAGGATGGGGATATATTCATGAGGAAGAGGAAGTAGCAAGCACAAAGTAAGAGGATGAGGATATATTCATGAGGAAGAGGAAGTAGCAAGCACAAAGTAAGAGGATGAGGATATATTCATGAGGAAGAGGAAGTAGCAAGCACAAAGTAAGAGGATGAGGATATGTTCATGAGGAAGAGGAAGTAGCAAGCACAAAGTAAGAGGATGGGGATATATTCATGAGGAAGAGGAAGTAGCAAGCACAAAGTAAGAGGATGAGGATATATTCATGAGGAAGAGGAAGTAGCAAGCACAAAGTAAGAGGATGAGGATATGTTCATGAGGAAGAGGAAGTAGCAAGCACAAAGTAAGAAAAGAAAAGAAAAGAATACGTTTATTGTTGACTGTTACATGAGTAAGATGTTACAAAAATTATAATAAGTTAAGAACTCTCTAGTAAAAGTTTGAGGACCGTGGCGCAGTAGTTAAGACGCCGTGTCGGTGAATGGACGGAGGGTCCTGGGTTCGATTCCCAGCGAATCAGATTTCGGAATGATGAGTTGTAATTTTTGTTAATAGTCTGTATTGTTGTCTTTTGTGTCTCCGATGGTCAATTACGTACGGTAAAGGTATGGATGACCTTTAAAAAAACATTTTTATCTTAATGCCGATACTATAAAAAAATTTGTTTAGCAAATTTTCAATAAAACATCAAAGGATGCGAAAGAAAATCGGCAAATTCTTTTACAATAACTTTCGGTATGAAAATATAATTTCCCTTCAAAAGGTACGCCGAAATTTTAAAAATAAAAGGGAAAATTTCGAACGACGAGCTTTCCGGCCATCAAAAGGCGATCCTCACGTCTCGGTCAATTAGTTCCAGCCCGTTCATCCGCCATTCGTTCATTGGTTCATTCGTTCATTCGTTCGTTCGCTGAACAAAAGGAATGGCCTCCGAATTGTAATGTCATAGATCTCGCTAACAAACGCCGACTATGGATGAGGCCTAGCATTATTGTGGGTTATTTGAGGGACATTAAGTGCATACATTTAGATTAAAACTAGCCGCGCCCGCAACTTCGTCCGAGTGGAATTCTCAAATTAAAGTAGCTTAAGTTACTCCTTATTACATCAGCTATCTACCAGTGAAAGTCCCGTCAAATTCGGTCCTATTGTTCCAGATATTGGCTGAAACAAGGGGTAGAGGTAGAGGAACCCTCGTGAACGCTACTCGTTAGGTACTCGTAATGGGCTACAGTAGTGTTGTGTGTGTGTGTTGCAGGCGTGGTGCGCGGCGGCGGCCGAGCGGCTGGCGCTGGACGTGTGCGCGCAGGCGGACCTGCGGGAGGCGCTGGTCGCCGCCGCCCACGACGGTCAGTGTAACTTGCACTCATGCACTCGTGTTAGCTTTAACACTTCTTTATTCTCACAACAATACAAAACACTAAAATGTACTCAGAAATAAGGTAAATGGTTTCATTGTGACTTCATTAAGTATTTAAGTATTACAGTTTGACAGTGAATGTACCATTACAATTGAGTCGTGATCGTGTCATAATGGTTTCATTGTGACTTCATTAAGTATTGAAGTATTACAGTTTGACAGTGAATGTACCATTACAATTGAGTCGTGATCGTGTCATAATGGTTTCATTGTGACTTCATTAAGTATTGAAGTATTACAGTTAGACAGTGAATGTACCATTAAAATTGAGTCGTGATCGTGTCATAATGGTTTCATTGTGACTTCATTAAGTATTGAAGTATTACAGTTAGACAGTGAATGTACCATTACAATTGAGTCGTAATCGTGTCATAATGGTTTCATTGTGACTTCATTAAGTATTGAAGTATTACAGTTTGACAGTGAATGTACCATTACAATTGAGTCGTGATCGTGTCATAATGGTTTCATTGTGACTTCATTAAGCATTGAAGTATTACAGTTTGACAGTGAATGTACCATTACAATTGAGTCGTAGTAAGGTTTAAGAGTTCTTTATTCTCACAAGAATACAAAAATTCACTTACATGAGAAATTCTTATAACTATTTTGTTACAAAATTCGGCGTACTAAGACACGCCACAAGTTAAATAATTTTAAACACAAAAATGTACTCAGGAATAAGGTAAAACTGATGTGAGATATACAGATCATTACTTTTTTTAACCAGAAATATTAACTTCTTGTTATTAGTAATCACGAAGTACGTAAAGAGGGTAGAACATAAAAACTAACATATCACAAGGCACTGTGTACATGGATTTACAGCGACAAGAAGTGACAAGTGTAAGTAATGGCAGTACAGTATACATACTCGTAATTATTTCATTTTCAATTTTGAATTTTTCAATTTTGTAACTTTATTTATTTTATGAATTATGTTGCTCAAGCAGCTTAAGCTGCAGTTCCGTGGGTAGCGGCCGACGCATCACCGCATCAGCCGCGGCTGTCGCGTCGGTCGCTACCCGCGGAACTGCACTTTTATCGTGTGAAAGAGATGGCAACGGTGAGTGTACCTTGCACTGATGTTGTTCACTTATCGTGCGAACACGTTTGAGCGGTGATAGCCCAGTGGCTTAGAATTCGACCTCGAATCGAGGGGTCCGGGTACGAATCCCAGTGGCACGCACCAATGACTTTGTAATAAAAAGCTATGTGTGCTTTATAAAATTAAATATCACCCGCTGTTACGGTGAAGGAAAACATCGTGAGGAAACCTGCATGCCCGAGAGTTCACAAAAAAAAGAGAAATGCCTTCACAGTTCACATGTCTTTCAGAAAAAGGCACGCGAAGTCTTCACTAACCCGCATTAGGCCACCGTGTCCGTTCGGAATTTCGCAACTCCGGTTTAAATCGGTTACCTTTCACCGATTGAGCTGAAATTTTATTGCACGCCGACTCGACGTTACTTTGCACTCACGAAATCTCAAATCAGTCATTTTTCTTCGTATTTATTATTTTTATTTCATTCATATAGCACTTTGAGATGGTGACATTAAATACATATATGAAGAAGAATAGTTGTTTAATAATGTTAGATGCTCTTGATATAATTATTGAAATATAGTAAAAAAAGATGAGTATAAGCCGAACGGATAAAGAAACTCTCTGGTAATGGCGGCCGGTACTTATGGTAGCGTCAGTAAAAAAAGGTCAAGTCAAATATTAACCTTCTTTTTTTTTTATCTTCGATATAGTGCTGGGGTCCACACCGGTTGCCATACTTGCCCGTGCGTTACTAAATTGCAAGGGTGATGACGCTCCAGTTTCTTTTCTTCTTCTAAATACTTAATTACGTTGTACAGTTTATTTTTATTCTCTTGTCTTATTTGGTAAACAATTTTGGCAGTACTTTTTATTGAAAAAAAGTTTAAAATTGCTTTAAAAAAATAAATTATAGTTTCTAGGAATCTGTTTCTGTTTTAAATGACAATTTGTTTTAAATTTTTTAGAATTTCGTGTCTGCATTATTTTTTAATCGCAAATTAAAATAAAAAGACATGCTAAGATTGTTTACCGAATATGACAAGAGAATAAAAATGGACTATAGACTATTTGTCGAGCACCACTATGAGGAACTTTCCCGCGTTTTCTAGAAGCAATTAAAAAACCAAAGATCCAAACTTAACAAAAACAACAAATAACAGAACAGTAGTTGTAATTAAATAGAATTACAATTTTACGAAATGTAGTGCGTCGGGAGTGCGTTTTTTTGTACGTCGTACCACTACGTGCGAGTGTAGACAGAGCGACGATACGAACGAGATAGCGTGAGACCGCCCGCCATTTACAGATTGTTTCCTTATCCGCACGGGATATACACTTTCTTCCGTTGCGAATTGTTTGTGTGAACGATTATTTATTTATTTATTTAGGATCATCAACAACAGTACATGTCACAAAGCTCTTACAGAGATAATACATAAATCAAATACTAACAAGTACTCTTACTTACGAGTATAGATGACCACAGCATGCTTATGTAACATGTGCATTAACACAATATTGCACAGTTATCCTGAAATATATCTAATCCTCATGCGCGTGGAAACAAATAACATCAAAAAAATAATTATCAAGTACCTATCATACACTGGTAAATAGATTAAAAGAAATGTATAACCGCAACTAATACTAAAATAATAATGTATGTATGTCCATGTCAGTACCCATTAATGACCCACTACAGGGTCGGGTCTCCTCCCACAATGAGAGGGATGTAGGCCGCCGTCCACCACGCACCACTACTGCCCGTTGGTGGACGAACATGCCGCGTGAGAACATTTCTTTTTTATGAACTCTCAGGCATGCAGGTTTCCTCACGATGTTTTCCTTCACCGTAACAGCAGGAGGTGATATTTAATTTTATAAATCGCACATAACTTTTATTACAAAGTCATCGGTGCGCGCCACCGGGATTCGAACCCGGACCCCTCGACTCGAGGTCGAATTCTAAGCCACTGGGCTATCACCGCTGCAATGATGTATGTATGTATATAATAATTATATTATTTGACCATGTGTGTAATACAGGGTCGCCGTCGAGCGCGTCGGGCGCGGCGGGCGCGGCGGCGCTGTGGCGCGCGCGCTGCGGCCGGCTGGCGGCGGACTGCAGGGTGCTGGACTGTGCGCTGGCGCGCGCCGTCGACACCGCGCACAGGTACACTGGCCGCGCGAGTACTGACCAGTAGCTGACAGACAGTGGTCAGTTGATCACTTGTCATCAGATGACGGGAATTATTCTGTGATTATTCAATTCGATTTATTTAAAAATCAGACTGACTGCCGCACTCAGAGACATTCATTAACGTTAATGGTTCATTATGAAAATAACGATGACACTTATGTCAATACTAATAAAGACGATTTTATTTGTTTGTTAATGAACATTACGTTAAGTGACGTCTCTGAGTGCGGCTGATAGCCTATTAATTAATGTGTTAGTAAGCATCTTATAGCCCATGTTAGTTATAGTTGCCGTCGCGAGTGGCGAGCACAACTTTCATTGGTCGGTTGGACATTGACTTCGCTGCGGTGCACGCGATTGGTTCGTCAACCGTCAGTTCGTCAGTGTGCGTCGTCTATTGGTGCAGCGCGTTGTCGGCTGCTGTACATTGGCCGATAGTATACAATATCCCTACCACCGATAATCTGTGCTCACGACTCGTGACGGTTGCTATATGCATTCACACACCACTAGCACCTACTGAGTCTGTACCTACCCCTCTACCCCTACCCCTGTGATTTAGTAGCTGTGTGTGTATACACCATTTGTATTCTCTTGTCGTATTTGGTAAACAATCTTAGCATGTCTTTTTATTTTGATTTGCGATAAAAAATTAATGCAGACACAAAATTATAAAAATTTAAAAACAAATTGTCATTTAATACAGAAACAGATTTCTAGAAACTATCATTTATTTTTTTAAAGCAATGTTAATTTTTTTTCAATAAAAAGTAGTGCCAATATTGTTCACCAAATAAGACAAGAGAATAAAAATTAACTATACAGTTATTACCACTCAATATTTACCCCATACATAAATGTGTATCGAGTGTACCGTCTGTACGTACATATTAGTGATGCTCCGAACATTTGTATCGGCATCCGCGGATACATATTTTTAACGATCCGGCACATCACTGGTACGAATCTATACAGTTCATTTTTATTAAGTTCTCTTGTGTTATTTGGTAAACAATAGGGTACTACGGCCTATGTCAAAAGGCTTTTTATATGAATTCATAAGTCAAAAACTGAATTTTAGAATTGAAATAATAAATGCATACTACATTCTTCAGAACAGAAATCACCATTTCTCACTTGCTTTTAACAAAATCTATCAATATTACACAATTTTGTATTTTCCCTTGCACGGTGCGAAATATCCTATTGAGAGAAAGTTTAAAATTGCTTAAAAAAAATAAATGATAGTCTGTAGAAATGAGTTTCTGTATGAAATGTCAGTTTGTTTGTATGTGTCGACATCGCGTGTTATATATATATACAGGCTGTCGACGTGGTGCGCGCTGCAGGAGTCGTCGACGGTGGCGCTGTGCGGCGCGCTGGCGGCGGCCGACCGCGCGCTGGAGGCCTACGACGTGCTGCTGGCGCTCGCGGAGACCAGCGCGCACGCGCACACCTCGCCCGAGGTGAGGCCAGACTTCGCTCTGACAGCTAAGCTGTTGTCTTCACTGTTCACTGTTGACTATTGACGACCCGACGACGAGTGCGCTGCGCGGAGGGGCCTGGGTTCGATTCCCAGCGGAGCAGAGATTCGAATGATGAATTAGAATGTCTGTTTCTGGTGTGGGTGTGTTGTGTTGTTGTCTTGTGTGTGTCCATGGCGCCCGCGACACAGGGAATGCTAGTGTGGGGCTATGAGTGTGAAGCGTTATTTATTTATTTCACTATCCAAACTTTTTCAAGTGAAAACTTCTTATGGGATGGTACATCGCTTCGTTACGTAACGCGTTACGGCGCCTCTCGATCTGGTAACTATGGAAACTGTCCAAAGGAGACATACATAAATAATCATAATGAGTGTATTTTGTTATAGAAAAAAGCTAAATATTATAATTATTATGATTTTGGAATTCGACATTGCGATTATTAGCATTAAACGTCGTTTCTTTTCTTACAGAGAAACTCAATTGTGTTTCAATTGAACTGTCGTCCAAATCACCGAGAAAACACAGTTCTTAAGTGTTCACTTCTGCCGGCACTCCCGGAGTGCGGCCCGTTTTTTTAAATAATAATAATTAAGCAATGTATTGCATGCGGCGGTGATAGCCCAATGGCTTAGAATTTGACCTCGAATCGAGGGGTCCAGGTTCAAATCCCAGTGGCACGCACCAATGACTTTGTAATAAAAGTTATTTGCCCTTTATAAAATTAAATATCACCTGCTGTTACGGCGAAGGAAAACATCGCGATGAAACCCGCATGCCTGAGAGTTCACAAAAAATGTTCTCACGCGGCATGTTCGTCCAGCAGCGGGCAGTAGTGGTGCGTGGTGGACGGCGGCCTACATCCCTCTCTACGTGAGAGGAGACCCACCCTGTAGTGGGTCAGTAATGGGTAGTGACAATGCAATGTGTCGTGTGCAGCGCGCGGCGGCGGAGGCGGTGGCGGCGCGGCTGCTGCGGCGGCTGGCGCGGGCGCCGGCGTGGGGCGAGCCGCTGCTGTCGCCGGGGCCCTGGCACGACCACCACGCGTGAGTGTTCACTGCGGACCGTTTGTATATATGCACAGATGCTATGGAACTGTGATAGCGCGTTCGAGGATACGTGTTCCGATTGGCCAGTGCGGTGTGACGCGTGACGTGTTATATTGTTGCCTACTCGCTGCTTGCGTCACGCGTGGTCAGCGTTGCATGTGAGGCGCGCTCATATCACTGTAGGTGTCGCGCCGCTACAAGTGCGCCCGCCGACACATCATCAGCTTCCTTTC
Source organism: Erynnis tages (assembly GCA_905147235.1). NCBI lineage: Eukaryota > Metazoa > Arthropoda > Insecta > Lepidoptera > Hesperiidae > Erynnis > Erynnis tages. The sequence goes on along the minus strand of LR990101.1, from coordinate 137,244 downwards.
AGCGCTTCCTAGTCCGCCGCTGCACGGGCGTCGACGCCGCTCCGCCCCCCCGCCTCAATAAATACTACCCGTTAAAGTCTACCTGAGCGATGACGTAATCAATGACCGACTTTAACGGCTCTTACCTGACGTTTTTATTGAGTTAGAACATACGTTTGTTTCTGTATTAAAGCTAATATGCTGTGCAGTAATAATCAGTCACAAAATATCCCAGTTATAACGGGATAATTTTGAAAATTTTTGACGTTACTGAAAATTATTTAAAAAAAATTCGTTTTTGTTACTAAAGTCAAAGTTTAGGCCATTTGAGAGTTGTTTTGAGAGCTACGTGTTACGTGTTATTCTATCCTCACTGCCAAGTATTTGACGTATTATTGTTTTTTTTTTCAACGTAATCGACCAACTGCTTTGAAAGTAATCGCTTTTTTGTACATAGGGTCCACAATAAAAAATCAAAATATTAATTTACCAAAAAAAAATAGAATTTTCTTTTTTTTTAATTTTTTTCTACTTTTTCGTCGATAATTTTTGGTCTAGTTTCCCCCTCTCTCGGGGTTGCACTTTATCCTGGGACACACTGTATAGTCAGCTAGTATAGCGTATACAGGGCGGGCGGGGCGGCGGTAAACGACGCCGATATAGATGTTTCAAGATGTTTCACGTTAAAACCAACGGTCGCGTGCACCGATTTTTGTCTCCGCCTTTGTCTTAGACAATGCGATATATTGTGCGCGTGCAGTGGACACTGTTCGCACGTGGTATAGTTGCCGTCGCGAGTGGCGAACACGACTTCCATTGGTCGGTTTGCCATTGCTGACGATTGGTTCGTCAGTCGTGAGTTCGTCAGTGTGCGTCGTCTATTGGTGCAGCGCGTTGTCGGCTGCTGTACATTGGCCGAAAGTATACAATATCCCTACCACTGATTCTGTGCTCACGACTCACGACGGTTGCTACATTCGGTCGCATTCGTGTCCCCCAGGTCCCCGGTGGGCGAGGAGGAGCCGTGGGGCGCGTCCCACGAGGCGCGCCTCCGCCGCCACGCCGCGCGCCTCAAGCGGGAAACCGTCGCGCTGCGCCAAACGCGCCCGCCGCCCCGCCTCTACTCGCCGCACGGTCGGTACACACACTATCTGACACACACACACACACACACACACACACACACACACATGAATACACGCGCCCGCACCCACATGTGACGTCATGACTCTACTCGCCGCATGATATGTATACACCCTGACACACACGCACGCACACGCACGCACACGCACACGTGACGACGACTACTCCCCTCACGGTGTACACACACATACACATATACACATACTAAGTTACACACACATGAATACACACGCACGCACACGCACGAGTGTCGTCACGGCTCTACTCGCCGCACGGTGTGTATACACATGAATACACGCACACGTAAATATAAATGAACACGCCTACATTTATAAATAAAAGCATACATTCTAAACAATTATTTTAAATCTCATTCTATTTAATAAATAATCTCGGTCCCAACTTTCTTCTTCCGGTCTCCGTTTTTATAAAATACTAGCTGACCCAGCAGGCTTCGCTCTGCCAATTTTTTTTATTATTTTTATTTAATAGCCTATGTTACTCAGGCTGAATGTAGCTTTCCAATGGTGAAAGGTGAAATTTTTGAAATCGGCCCAGTAGTTTTTGAGTTTATTCGTTACAAACATACAAAAATACAAATGTTTCCTCTTTATAATATTAGTATAGATAATGCAATATGTAAGACGTTATCTGAGAACTGAGTGAGCACGAGTAGTACCTGAGACCTGAGACCTGAGACCTGATGATGAATAAAGGCTTATGTTGTTGATACGTTTGCAGATGGAGACGAGCAGGACGAGGCGGCGTACGTGGACGGCAGCGCCGCCGACATGGAGGCCGCCGTCCTCATGCAGGTATGGTGAGACCCATTAGTGACCCACTGCGGGCGGACCCCTCTCTCCCAGTGGGCGCTTTGGGCGTGCCCGGGGCCCCGCGATCGATAGCGGCCCCCCTCAGATCAAATACCTAGTTCCTGTCAGATCACCAAACGATAACCAATATTTATTAACAAAAAACTTATTTAATTCGAAGAAATCGAACCTTATTACTGACTACAATAGGGGCCCCATTATCCTTATATGCCCAGTACTGCCCAGGGCCCCCAATAGGTTAAGGACGGCCCTGACCACAGGGTGGGTCTCCTCTCACGTAGAGGGATGTAGGCCGCCGTCCACCACGCACCACTACTGCCCATTGGTGGACGAACATGCCGCGTGAGAACGTGATGAAGAACTCAGGTTTTCGTACGAAATTTTTCTCCAAGCCGCTGGTCTGTTCTCTATATTAATGGGATGGCATTTATTTTTTATCTACTGCGGATTTCGACTCCACGACATTCGAGTCAGCGATTCCATTGTATCAACTGACCCATATTCGTGCAAATAAACATTTTCATTTCATTTCCTTTCACAAATCCTATGATCCTAAGCGAACACTGATGAAACTTGTTTTTTGTATAACAGGAAGTGTTGGCCGCGCGGGAGGCGCGCATCGCGGAGCGCATCGCCGCTGTGAACGACGCCGACGACTCCTCTGTGGACCGCAAAGTGAGTACCGATACAAACTTACAAGCACCAAACACATTCACTTAAAGGGGCAGGATAGCCTTCATCAGCATTCGTCTGGTCTAAGTGAGTACGTAGGGCGTGCAAGAATAAATTACACGTTTAGTTCGTGTAATGTCACGGATTCAAAGCGATTCGTCAAACGCGTGGTGTGCGGACGCTGTCCTCAACCGGAGAGCCAGTTAAGATGGACGCCGTCACTCCCATCGACAATGACGCTTCGCTAGGATGACTTTTTCATCTAAACGTCGACCTGTTTCATGCCAGTAGCAGCTGCGCCGTCATACTTTAATAACCATAAAATTGAAAATTAAAAAAACCCCGACACAATAACGACTATTTTCATTGAACATATTATTTTGTAATGTGCACGTGATGCGCTTTCATTTGAGACCCCACTCGATTATATTTGCAGACATTCGGTTATTCTTCCCCACTTTCACCCCCACAACTTTTAAACGACTCAACCGATTTCCATCAAACATGTCTAAGAACACTCGGCCGTAACTCACCTTTCATACAAAAAAAAACTAAATTGAAATCGCTTCATCCGTTCGCGAGCTACGGCGCCATGACCGTATCACAGACAGACAGACACGTCAAACTTATAACACCCATTCTTTTGCGTCGGGGGTTAGAAAGACTAAATACTTTTAAAGACCATACGTAAAAAGGCTTAAAGTTTGATATTAAAGCTTAAAAATTTTATAAATTCTTTCACTCACATACAAATATTTATTTAAAAAACCGTCCAATAAATTCAACGTGCAAAATACGTTGAAAATTTCCTTATTTATCCAGCTTTCTAATAAGGTATAATGTGTGTTATCGTTACAGAGCGAGGACGGCCGCCGCCCGCGCCACTGGCTCCGCTCGCAGCCCGAGACGGACCTGTGAACGTCTGTTAACAATGTATCTATTGCATCAAACAATAGCCGTGATGACAGTCATCAAGTATCGCCAAAATATTTATCTGATCCAATGAAATACGATTCAAAGATTTCGAAACATGTACGAGTATTTAGTCTCTTATTAATGTCGAGATTAATCATTCATTTGTTAAAATAAATCTACAAAATACAACAATCCGCCATGATAGCTTAAACACCCATCAGATCGAATTACGTCAATTTACGTCACGTCTCAGTAAACGTCATTCTTTTCGTTTATGCGTATATGCGATTTCTGCATTTTTTACTGAGCCGTGACGCAATGACAGACGCCATGACACGGGCGAGCGTTTTGGAATGAATTTGAAACTTAAATGTACTTTTATTGCACAAAAACCTTAATTGTCTACAAAAATATGATATATTTTAGACATAATAGAAACTTTTGAATATCATAGAAGAGTTTTTGAAAATTTGTCGTCATGCCTATTACATCGGAGTAGTAAGAGCTTTAGATATAATATACACACATAGTGCATACAGGGTGGATATCATATCTCAAAAACAATGTTAAAATGACTTAAAATAAGAAAGGAAAGATAAATAGTTTTATCTATAGTAAAAACTAGCTGTGCCCGCGACTTCGTCTGCGTGGAATTTAACAAAAAAGTTATTGTTTATATAATAACTGGCTGACCCCGCAATTATTGTTTTTCTACATAAGTTATCGAGCGGGTTAAAAAATTATTAAAATTACTTTCAAAAAATAGGGGTTGTTGATAGAAGGGTGAAAATTTAGGGTTGGGTGTATTTTTTGATGCCACATTATTGAAAAATAAAAATAAAAAAATTGTCCAAAAAATGTTAGGTGTGGACAACCCTTATCACTGGGGTATGAAAAAATCAAAATCAAAAAATCAAAATAGAATAAAAATAGACAGTAGCCGATTCTCAGACCTACTGAATATGCATATAATATTTCATAAAAATCGGTCAAGCCGTTTTGGAGGAGTATGGTAACTAACACTGTGACATGAGAATTTATAAGAAATTCCAAGATAAAAGTAGCCGAGTTCCTGCTGATCACATCAGCTGTCAGCCAGTGAAAGTGCATACTCCGTTTCTACTCATTATGACAAATATAATTGAGATTTTTATTTATTTATTTATTATACTCTTTATTGTGCACACATTGTAGACATATAAACATAAAAATATAGGACAACACAAACGGCGGTCTTATCGCTAAAAGCGATTTCTTCCAGACAACCATCTCAGTAGGAGTCAAGCAGATAAAGAATACGGTAGAGTGCACGACAACAAAATAGAAAGACAGAAATAAATGAATAAAGTGATGAAGGAATTATAGAGAGAGATAGGGAAAAATTAGGAATTAAAGTGTGACAGAAGGATACACATAGGTATAGTAAGTCATAGGTTAAGGAAGTAATCCTTAACTAAGTTTTTAAAGGAATCGAATGACTTAGCTTCCTGGATGGACTTAGGTAAGGAGTTCCATAAGCGGATGGCAGTGACAGTAAAGGACTTTTCATAGAAGGAAGTGGAATGAGGAGGGGTATAGAGGATAAGATTTTTGGACGAGCGGAGGGATCGGTCATGCGTCATGTGAAGGAATTGGAAACGTTCTTTAAGGTAAGGGGGAGCAGACGGATTAAATAGCACAGAGTAAAGAAAAAATAAAATATGAGCGTTTCGGCGAAGTCGAATTGGGAGCCACTTGAGCTTGGCACGAAATTCGGAAATGTGATCATATTTACGTAAACCAAATATGAATCGTATGCACAAATTTTGGAGACGCTCAAGTTTGTTTAATTGCTCCTCGGTAATGTCGATATAGCAAACATCAGCATAGTCAAGTAATGGAAGAAGCAGTGATTGAGCAAGCGATATTTTGGTGGGTATGGGTAAGACATTTTTTAATCTACGGAGGCTGCCCACTGCAGCAAACAATTTCCTGCTAACTTCAGTGATTTGTGGACCCCATGATAAATTCTGATCTATGTAAATTCCCAAGTTTTTTACTTTGTCGGTGTACGGAATTACATTATTTTCAAGTAAAATAGGTGGAATTGAGGTCCTATCTATTTTGGATAATAGGCGAGAGCTACCGACTATTATAGCTTGCGTCTTGCTAGGGTTTAGTCTTAAGCCGTATGCCTCACTCCAAGCAGAAATACAAGCCAGATCCGCATTCATAGCCATGATAATGTTGTGCAGGTTGTCTACGGTGCCATGGCTGTAGATCTGCAAATCGTCTGCATACAGGTGGTAGCGAGAAGAGAGATGAGCACTGATAGAGTTAATGAAGAGACTAAATAAGAGAGGAGACAGCACGCCACCTTGCGGGACGCCAGCAGTAGTACCGATCCAGCTTGAGAACTTGTCCTGAAGATGGATACATTGCCGACGTCCATACAAGTAGCTATGAAACCACTCATTTGTAGCCGGAGATACATTAAAAGAGCGAATAATCCCAAGTAGGATATCGAAGTCAACGGTGTTGAACGCATTGCTGAAATCCAGCAGCGTTAACACCGTTAGTTTCGTATCGTCCATACCCATGCGTATGTCGTCAGTGATTTTAACTAAACTAGATTTTTGACTCTAAAAAAGAGTCTGAATATATTTAGTAATTGCTAAACGTTTGTTTGAACTATATTTCACACCACTCTGTATGTACGACTGTGAATATGTCTCTATATCATCAATAGAAATAATAAATGAAGTAGTTAACTCAGTAACGTACCAGAACTAATTAAAGTCTAGTAATACATCGTTAACAAATAAATGTTTAATAAATAAAAAGAGATATTATGTAATATCAGTAACTGTCCTGGTGCCTACCGACAGTATGTTATAGAGACCGAAGTGCCATAGATGTCTTTAAAATACATGTGTTTTTTATATAGATTGAATTGTAGGATCGAATATTGTTTTAGTTTGATGATCTGGCATTTATGAATATCACTCAAGTACAAATGTGTTAAAGTTGTAATCTATTAACGTATTTAATGCTTTAATTTTGAATATTATCATATGAAGCTTATACATTTAATATGTATAAGTGAAAGTGCTATGTGTGCTATACGTTGTGTGTCACTCGCAGATATAGATCCAAATAGATCACGCAAAAGTACTCCATGTCAGAATATTTGAAAATTGTGTGCAGTGCAGTCTGTACTCGCCCGTTGTTGACACGGAACATCAAATTTATCATTCCTCCAATAACTCTAATAGAATAGATGTGTATGATACATAATAGCGAAAGATAGAGCAAAAACCATTTATGTTTTTGACTGGGACATAAAAAATGGTTAGGATTAAATTTTAGGATAGTAAACTAGACTAACAATAGTCTAGTAAATTTGAGTAACTAATTTTAAAATTGTTTCAAAAATCAGCACATAAGTTACCTCTATTTTTAACCGACTTCAAAAAAGGAGGTCCTCAATTATTCGTTTGTATGTTTTTTTTATAATTGGTAATTATTGTTTTTAGTTGGTTACCTAATAATTTTTCTTATATGAAAAAAAGATCATTGTTTATGGTAGCCGTAACGAATTATTTTTTTTGACAAACTACTCAAATTTACTACAAGGTAGGAGAGTCAAATTAAACTTAAAAAGGAAGTCGAATATGAAAATATATTAAAATTTTAACTCATAAATTAGTGATAGAATCTACGTCTGTTACAAAGAGAAAATATAAAATTGTATAGAGGTTATTGTAAATAAAAAGCTTTATTGCTGAAACCGCTCGCGAATGAAGAAAGCTTGGAAATTGCATTTAAAATGAATTTTTGAAAAAATATCAATTGCGTAGTAAGTATGAGTCTCGATAAGCGAATGACAGAAATACTAATAGATCTTTAATCATAAACGTTTAGATAATAATTTATTATCAATTTTTTCACACCACTATTTGATAAACAATCCTAGCGTGTCTTTTTAATTTAATTTGCGATTTAAAAATAACGCAGACAACTAATTATAAAGGTTTAAAGACAAATTGTCATGAAAATGCTGAAACAAATTTTAGTAACTATAAATTTTATTATTTTTTTAAAGCAATTTAAAACTTAACACGCTTTTTTATTTTTTATGTATGTATTTTAAGAGCAAAGACAATGCAATAATTTGTCAACAGTTTCCCGGTATCCTTGCTAGGACCGCCAGCACGCTATTAACTCTGAATTGAATTTTTCTTTTATTTTGAGGTAATTAATTATATTTGATTGTCCGACCTTCTGCTACTGTAACATAAACTCTGTAATAAAAAAATATGTTCGACTTTTTAGTTCGGTTATTCATATCGAGGGGTCCGGGTTCGAATCCCAGTGGCACGCACCGATGACTTTGTAAAAAGTTATGTGCGCTTTATAAAATTAAATATCATCTGCTGTTACGGTGAAGGAAAACATCGCGAGGAAACCTGCATGCCTGAGTTGATAAAAAAAATGTTCTCACGCGGCATGTTCCCCCACCAACGGGCAGTAGTGGTGCGTGGTGGACGGCGGCCTACATCCCTCTCTACGTGAGAGGAGACCCGACCCTGTAGTGGGTCATTAATGGGTACTGACATTCAATAAAGAGTAGCGCCAAGATTGTTTACCAAATTGGTCAAAAGCAGACTGTAGATGTGGTTGTCGATGGGTGGCAGCGACCATTGAACATTGGTCCGCATTTAAGAAATATATGGAAGGTGTTATGACTGATATCGTTGGAGTCGTGGCGAATATTCAAGGACGTAAGCGAAACGTTTGTTCGTGTTTAACATTAACTTAGATGGTTAGACGATGTCCGGTGTATCCGACTGAATGCTATCTTGGTCTAATTGTGACTAAAATTGTTTTATCATTAACATACTATGAGTTACTAAAAGATCTTGTGAGCTTTAAGAGTTTTGACTTGGAATCAAAACGGTGTAACAATGTATTTAGTCTACGAGTATGTCTTGAAACTTTGAACTTGAAGCGAGATTTCTAGAGACCAATTTGATTTCAAGCCGACTTTTGAAGTGAAATTACACATTTTATTTGTTTAGTTTTCCAGTAATGTTTTGTCTAGTGTAAGTGTGTACATATGTATGTATGTATGTATGTATGTACAGGGCGCATGGTGCTAGATACGTAACTATAGCGGAAATATAACGTCATTACTATTATTGTGTTTTATTTTACTCCTTTACCTACAGCTTTTTCAGACAATATTCATATGAAATATACCATCTTCGTTGATATTTCGCTTAAATTATCTGCGAAACTAATCCCTTTTGTTCTCAAAGGCGCATTTAGGACCTCTCTAAAATCCATTGATATATTATCTAACGTTAACGATGGGCAATGTGAAAGAGAAAAGACAGGATACAGTGTGTTAGAACGAGAGAGATTGATTGGTTTACTTGAAAATACGCCCAGTGAATGAGGTATCTAGGGAATAACGAAAAACAAGTTACTTTATTCAATATTTTATTCAGTTAATAATATAATAATTAGTCTTAAATAAACTGTAATATTAAACTTAACCGGAGCGAAATACATTTAAATGTTTAATATATTGCTTTTATATGAACAAATTCGTCTGAGTGAAATATAACCTATCAAATATACATTTGAACAAATTCATATGAAAAGGGGACAATAAATAAAATTCGGCTTTCGATTGAACGATTCCTATGATGGCTTGGTTCATTTGTCAATGAGCGATACAAATAAAAGCCAATTTTAATAGAAAGCTTTTTAAAACTCATAGAAGTGATGAAACGAATATCCATTCCATAATTGCCTGTGCGAGCGTGAATATAATTATGTATGTGTCAGTCTGTCTGACACCTTCCCATACTAATGGCACCATAGAGTATTACACTAGAGTAGGGGAGACATACGGCTGCCTGTAAGTGGAAATGTCCGACACTTAGAAAGAGATATAAGATTATGGTACCGTATCTGTCTCTCTCTACTAACGCGTGCGCATTGAAGAACTTCGCGCATTAAACAATTTCAATACTTAAAATTGTTTCTCGCTAATTGCACATGCGCGAGAAGAGAGATAGAGAAGGTGCCACAATCTTCTCTCTCCTTTTAGCCGAAGGACAGTCTGTTGGAAGCCTGGCTTCCCTGCTCTATGCACAGTACCTCTATGAACGGCACACGTCAACTATACGTATACTTTGACGATAATGTGCTCGGGGTACTGGTTACAGGAGAAATATGAAAATATTTGTCGACATTCATCAGATTACTAAAAATATTTACTATGACATTAAAAGATACATTTTATTTGACACATAAACGCCAATTACCCGCTTAATTGTATCCAGTACTCGATAAAACAGTACCGAGCTTGAACTTGCGCGGTTTCGTATAGTAATCGTATCGAGCCGCCATTAGTATGGTAAGATGTCGTATAGACTGACATATCGACGATGAAGTGACATGAACTCCTTATTGACTTGTAACGGTAGATAGACTTTACATAATTGTTTGCGTGAGCTGGCTTCGTTTCAATATGTTTTGTAAAATTATGTTTTGGTCGAAGGTCATGTCACTTCATCGTCGATATGACACGGCACATGTATCCATTTCATCTCATCCACAGACACACACAGAGACTGAACGACGTTACATACATAGTTAAGAAAATAAAATATTTCAGTTAATATTCTAATAATATCACAAATTTTGAAGACATTGCAGATACCTTGTTTATACGATTTCTGCAAAATCACGAAACCTCATCATGTTATTGCTTTATGGTCGCACATCAATCAAACGGTATCAATTTTCTTTACAACCTGCGGGCTTGTCTTTCATTTTTTTTTTTTAATACACAATACACATTGAACCTAGTCAGGTTTTTATAAACGTAACATGAATAAAATAATTCATTATTGTTTTTCCGAGACGATGACCAATGTCGTGGCGAGCCCGTTTAAAGCATTAGAGTTATGAATTACTTCTCATGTAAATATCAAAATTCAACACCACACCGCCAACTCCATTTTAAAAAACAGGAAACGAAAGCATAAACATAATGTTTTAACTTTACTAATATGTCTGTGTTCGGTGAACAGTTAATCTTATAATATTAAATTAATAAATGTTTCTTTGCATAAATATTTGCTTATAAATGAGATTAGCCAATCGTAGCCCAACAGTGGGATAAAAAATGTCAATACCGATCGCACAAAGCTTATACATGTGCCGAAAACAATCAAAATTTTATCGAAATGAAGCCACTACAAATATTGAACTTCAAAGTATTCAGATTCCAAAACCCTTATCTATTTTAAAATGGAGTTAACATGCCAAGTGTTCCCCAACAGTGGGCCACGGCCCCGCCATACGCTGGGTACATATTCAAGTCTATACATTAATGTTTTATTCAAATTGTGTTACTGTGCTCGGGTCGGGCGTTCAGGGTTTTCTGTTTTGTTTAAAAAAATATTTACAAGAAACTAATTATCCTAGTGTGGGGCTGCGAGTGTGAAGCGTTATTTATTTAATTATCATTTATCATGGCATCGATGGAAATAATTAAAAAAGGAACCTATCAAAAACAATTAAAGTTATGTTGGAACCAAATGCAACTTTATAGGGCAAGGAATCTTTCTGTAACCCCGTGTCGCACGCACTAGTTGCTCGTACGACAAAACCATTTCATTCGAATTTCAATTAACATTATTGAAGTGACTCGCAAGACATTAAGAGATGGCGCCGCAGACACCCTGAAACACGCTATCGATGTTCCATAAACATTCGGCGTAATAATATACACGATCAAAACGAGATCACTCCTAGGATTCATCATCACCCAGAGATATATTTTAAAAGTTTCAAAACAGGAAACAATAAACGCACCGATTGTATAATACATAACTACATAGATTAACGAAACTAAACTATTATAAACAATATTTTTCAGTCTTAACAGCTCTGTGGGAACATTTTGTCGATTTAAAAGTTACATGGTTTAGACCCAGTTTAAATAATTACTTTAGGATGTGCGGTGAAAGAAGGAGCTAGAAAAATGATCTCGGGACAACTTTTTATTGAAAAAAAGTTTAAAATTGGTTTAATTAAAAAAATAAATTATACTTTTAAGACATTTGTTTTAGCATTATAAGACGTCAATGTGTTCCAATCTTTATAATTTAGTGTCTGCGTTATTTTTAAATCGCAAATTAAAATTATAAAAGACGTTTTAAGATTGTATACCAAAAAGGACAAGACAAAAAACGGTCTGTTTTAAATTTCATGTCAATCGTGTAAGGCTGCTTAAATAATAAGTTGCAAGATCGTAAAAAAAAATATATATAAATATATTCAAATCGACAAAACGTAAATCAAAATTACATAAAATAATAATTGGCAATATCAAGACACACAGAGCTGAGGGTTTCATGTCCGAGGCGAGCGCGGCCGTTCTAGTGAATATCAAAAAGATTTTGAAAATTGTGCCATTGATTTGAAAAAAAAAAAACATCTAAAAAGTTTTTGTGCACTCGACTGAATTTTTGTTGCTATTTATAATAATTCAAGTAAAAACCGAGTGTTTAAGCCAAATTATTTTAACTTATTATACCTTACGGAAACATCTCCATCGCCATGTCGCTCGCAATAGTTGCTCGTACGATAACATCATTGATTATATTTGAGTGTCTCAATTAGGACAGCGCCCTGTGTTTAAATTTTTTCCGTCGATTAGGACAAAGCCACAGATTCATTCGAAAATTTGTGTATTTTCTGTGCAACTTAACCACAATAACTATTATCTACATAAATGCATCGTTACCTTACTACAAGCATCGAACGGGCCGCGCTCGCCGGACCAACACATACTGCGCTACACACTATTATAAACAACTCCGTACGTACATAACATATATTATGTAATGTACGTATATTACTTTGTGTGTGTTCCTACGTTATTCGCTTCGAGTTCTCCCAACAATTATATTACATTGACGAGATTCGATTCTAAATGTTGCCAGTAACATATTAAATGTTTTGAACGAATGAACACACCGCCTGGTGAGTATTTTATAAAGAAATGACTACCAAATATATCCATGAGCTGTATAGTTTGTTTTTATTCTCTTGTCAATTTTAGCATGTCTTATTATTTTAATTTGTGATTAAAATAAGATTTAAACCTACAGTGTATTAAAATGCAATATTCTCGACTCAGTTGTGGCAACATTTAGAAAAGTGTTTTACATATTTAAACCCTGACTATGGGTCTGTTGCCTCGCTAAAACATTTAAAAATATAAAAAAAATATTTAAAAAAGACCTGACTTTCGCATAATTGATGTACAATTATTATTCCGTACCAAAGAAGCGATGGTAATAAAACAAGTTGACTGTATGAATATTTGTTTACATTCATTTTAATATTGATGTATTTTTAAAGTAATTGAGTAGCAAACGGGCATGCAAGTCACTGGCCAGGACAGAAATCCTATCTGAGATGTATGCGGCTGCTTTGCTACTCATGAGGACTAAGATGTTCGCCTCAGATAAAGTATCCCCGGCAACCACACCTCCCCAGCCGAAACACAACATACGAAGAACACGCTGCTTTACGACGGGATAAGAGGCAGGCGGTAAGGCACCTCCCCGGACGAATTGATACGGGAACGGAAACCATTTAAAACTTCAAAAAGTCTAAAATTATAATAAAGAACTATACAATTTGTAACCTCGAAATGTACATGTCATTAAATAAAAATTTCAACCGCATCGAAAGAAAATATTTCCTTGTACTATCGTCACCAAGCAACAGAACCCAACGTGTTATACGAACACATCGCATCATATCAATTATACACAGACGAACGTGTAACAAACGTTAACGTATATATTATACAACTTATACACGGCTTGGTCGCATCGCTACCGACTACGTTTATACAAATAGACCGACAGCCGGCAGACATTTTTGAGAAGTGTTCGAGGAATCGTGTAATCGTGTCGAATCGATTAGTTACCCATTAGCCAAGTCTGCACTTTTTGCGTTCGGATATTGCAAACAAAATCGATTCAACATAACTTTATGATGCCTCAAACACTTCTTGAAAAATGTCTGCAAGCTCTCGGGCTAAGAACTGTCTTCACTCATCAAACTATACGCATGTATATTGTATACCCACGATGTATAATTCAACATCCAACTTATATACACAACATTAAGTAGCGTTTCCGTATATCTACAAAGAATAAAATTGACGTAAAAATAACACTAAATTAAATAACTTTCGACACTACTATAATAATAAAATTTGACTTCAAAATATACAAAGAACCAACAATTATACAGAGACATCGCGGATATTAGATTATACATGCGTACAGCTTTGTATAATGAACCAGTCGACTTATCAGTACATTTAAGTCGAATTCACGTTAAAATTGGTCTCGAACACAAACACAAGTTATAAACAGAGTTTCCGTTGAAATTATGCGGCATTATTATGTGGGTCCATGAGCGTCGAAGCGTTATTCATTATTTACTAGCTGTCCCGGCACACTTCGTTCTGTCAAATATAGAAATTTCTACTATTTTAATCGCATTTTTTCAGATTTCCTTACCGTATAAACCTTTCTTGGAATCATACTAATCATATCAAAACTACAATGAGCCAAATAGGTCCAGCCGTTCGCGAGGTATAGCGCGACTAACGACTAGCGATTCACTTTTATTGTATAGATTTGAGAGCAACTCCTTGTGCCTAGATGTAGGCCTGCGTGTGTGACCGAGACCAACCTCGCCGTTACATCTCACGTATATACAAATTCATTTCAACATCTCCGTAGAAATACATTCGAATATTTACACTTACAATTTATTTAAAGTATATAATATATTTCATCGTTACTATTATACTTATATATTTTGTTCGTCGTACGTACGTAAATGTGTGTCCATATGCATATACTCGTACCATCAGCTCGTACACCCCGTGTTGACAAATGTCATCACACTGACATTTGGCCGGTTCGGTACAGAGCCCTGTGTTTACATTTTGTCGTGTTGGTTGCTCGGTCAGGACAAAGTGTTAGCGGTCCACGTAATCAGCCACTAATCCGCATTGGAGCAGCGTGGTGCAGTACGCTCCAGCCCTCCCAGTGTTGTGGGGGACGCGGGCCCAACAGTGGGCTATTAAAAGATCGCAGCTAACGTTCATATGAAAAGGTTCCAGCGCCTTAGCTATTTGCGGGATCACAACTTAGTCGTATTTCACGTTCAAATGTTACACGATTGAAAGATCAAATATTCTTCAAATGCACATGGACACTGGCAGTTATAACAGTACGAATAGAACGCTCAAAAGTCGAGCGACAGCCGCGCGACTGTCGTGCGACAATCGCGCGACAGTCGCCCGACCGGGCGCCGTGAGATCACTGAACGATTATCGTAAAACATAACAACTTATCGCGAGTTCGCTTGCGTTTTTTATATGACTTTTGGATTGATAGGCAGCGTCGCGGTCACTCTTTGCGCGATACTATCTGTAATCAAGGAAATAATATTGCTTAAATATCGTTAATATTTGACGTTAAATAGCGCCACAAGTAGAAAGGGATTGGCGAATTCTTGTCAGTAACCCATTAATAACCCACTACAGGGTCGGGTCTCCTTCTCGTAATGAGAGGGATGTAGGCCGCCGTCCACCACGCACCACTACTGCCCGTTGGTGGACGAACATGCCGCGTGAGACCATTTTTTGTGAACTCTCAGGCATGCAGGTTTCCTCACGATGTTTTCCTTCACCGTAACAGTAGGTGATATTTAATTTTATACAGCGCACATAACTTTTTTACAAAGTCATTGGTGCGTGCCACTGGGATTCGAACCCGGACCCCTCGATTCGAGGTCGAATTCTAAGCCACTGGGCTATCACCGCTATAGCCGGCGAATTCTTATTGAATAGTAATTGAGTAGCACAACTCTTTAGACTAAGGTGTTCGCCTCGAATAAAGTGTCCCCGGCAACCACCCCTCCCCAGCCGACACACGACACACGAAGAACATGCCGCTTTACGACGGGTTACGAGGCCGGCGGTGACCTCCCCGGCCGATACTATGGCTCCACAAGCTGGTTAGCTAGTTAGTTATTCTCCGTGTGAAGAATTTAGCCATCTCGTTATTGGTACTCGTTATGAATAGTATTTTAGGCACATAGACAGCATACCTCCCCGGCGGCGGGTGCTACGGGGGCTCCGGTCACGCGTACGAGGGGCTGTGGCCGCGGCTGCCGCGCCCCAGCGACTCCGCCCTACGACAAATACGTTCATTAATTAATGAAAACCGTATAAGTTGTCTGTCTGAGTTGGACACGGAGGTTCTATGCCGCGAACGTTACACTATCGACAAGGTATTCGTATGCTTAACGTCACTCAATACTTATTAGTACGCATATGTCTGTCACATCTTCCTATACTAATAGCACTGACACCTTCTCATACTAATGGCACATAGTTAACCGTATGAATACTTTGCCGATAGCATTCACGCACACAGCAAAGATACAAAAAAATGTCAACTACAGTAACCCTCTTTGAATAGTGAAAATATTTAATTGTTAGAATCGAAAATAGACGTTATAACTTAATACATAGTCTAAGGGCTGGCGACCAAATCGGTCACGTGGCTTCAGCTGTATTAAAACTCCGTTAGCTTCTTCCCTGAGCAACCTTTACTGGGGCGGGGAGAAAAATGGAAAAAAATGTAGGCTCAGCGACTTTAATTTTTTTTCCAAACAGTTGCTCTGTACCTCCCGCGCACCCAAAAAAATTTTTAAATGCATCGGGAGGTGGTGATGTGTTGCCAGCGTTAATTAAAAGAAGCAAAATAATAATTATTTTCATGTGGGCTCAGCTGTGTTGGCTTTTTTCTGACGCGAGATTAGTTAGTATATAATTCTCAAAAAAATAGCCAGACATTTTTCTCCACCCCAGTGCACCCGCACCCACCGCCCGCGGCCTGCCAGCGCGCAGATTATCAGAGAAGGTTCTTCAGGAAAGTAGCTAACGGAGTTTTAATACAGCTGAAGCCACGTGACCGATTTGGTCGCCAGCTCTCCGTCTAATAGTTTATCAATTGATCTGTCTGTTATGTTTAAGTGGGCCCAACGTGCATTATATATGACTAGCTGACCCAGCAGGCTTCGCTCTGCCAATGAATTTTTTTTTATTTTTTTTATTTTTATTTAATAGCCTATGTTACTCGGGGTGAATGTAGCTTTCCCACGGTGAAAGAATTTTTGAAATCGGCCCAGTAGTTTTTGAGTTTATTCGTTACAAACATACAAAAATACAAATGTTTCCTCTTTATAATATTAGTATAGATCATATATAGATTATAGAGTTCACACGTCCAGCGGTGGGACGACGGTGAGTGGTCGCGCTCACCTGTAGTCGTGCCGGTAGTGGCGCACGCGTGGGCCGGGGCTGGGCGTGGGCGTGGGCGAGGCGCTGCGGGAGGGCGGCGCCGCGAGGGCGGAGAGCGCGGAGCCGCTCGAGCCGGACGCCGAGTGGGGGGCGGAGCGCGACTCTGAGCTGCTCACTCGACTCACTGGAAGGACAAACGAAAAATGTTAGCATCTTTAAAAAGTTTTAATACAGTTATCATTTTATTACAAGGCCAAGTCCCAATCGGCTGACACGACATAACCGACCGAGCTACGAACACGACAATTTTTAAACACACGTCTCTTTATGGAGCGGTCTTTAATGCGCATTAACACGCGATAAGTCGCATCGTTCCATGCGTTTCCTCGCCGAGTTCTTGACACTTCCCGCTGCCTCTCTGCTACTCCCTCCGAGCATGTTAAGAGCGATTTTTTCAAAAATAACGTTTTAATACTAACGTGCAAGCCTCGGCGGCGGCGTGTGTCGCTCCATGCGTCTCCTGGCCGAGTGCACGCCGCTGCCGCCCGCCACCGCACACCCCCCGCTGCCCCCTCCCCCGGCCCCTCCCCCGCCCCCTCCGCCCCCTCCGCCGGGCGCGCCGAGCGCGGAGGGGGCGGAGGGTGCGGGGGCGAGCGCGAGGGCGAGCGCGGGGCTGGCGCCGGCCGCGGAGAGGGCGGACGGGCTGGGCGACGCGCGCGACCGGTGCGCCGCGAAATCTGCCGGACGGATTACTGTTTGCTTACATCATTTATCAAACGCTACGCTGTGCCCGCGGGTTCGTCCGCGTGGATTGTACACCTCGGTCCAGGGAGGGATAAAAAGTATCCTATATCCTATGTGTTAATCCAGGTTCTGATCTATCTGTGTACCAAATTTCATCAAAATCTGTTTAGCGATTTTTGTGTGAAAGAGTAACAAACATCCATCCATACTCACAAACGCAATTAAAGCATTAGGTAAATGTCCTTTAATAATCGCAATGTCGAATCCAAAATCACAATAATTATAATATTAAACTTTTTCTATAACAAAATACGAGTACATTTATTATTTATGAATGTTTCCTTTTGACAGTTTCCATAGTTACTTTGACTTTCCATAAGCTTCTATAGCTGCGTCTCGTAACGGTGTCGCGAGTCCAGAGATTTTATCTCATCTAAAAATATGCCTACCGCGCTAAGAGAAGTGTTCACTTTATAGTGGCGGTGGAGTGTGGGGACTTGTGATTTCACAGAAATAACTCTCATCCACTATATACAAATATTTATTTACATATACTATAATAAAACAACATAACCAAAATTATCTAGAATCGAAGTAAGTAAGAAGAAGAAAAAACCAAAAGAAAAACTTTGAAATAAATTCGAAATTAAAAAGTAAACAAATCATAAAAACTGCTTGTTGCTACAACTTCAATAACAACACAGGTGTATATATTATATAGGTAGTTACCGGGCGCGGGCGGCAGCAGGTCCGCGCGGTACGAGGGTGGGCGCCGCGCCGCGCCGCCGCCCAGCGACGAGTACGAGTAGGCTGCAACGAGGCGGGCGTTCGTTACGACTACCGTCACTTACACTACCACTACCACTACCAAACGAAACGACACCACACTAACACTCAATATTAGAACGAAGTTCCTTATCGCGCCTTGTGAAAGGGGGCTACACGGAACAAATTAACACGAAAAGTTGTCACGACACTTTTTGCTGTCATGACGTGAGTCATGACGTAAATGACAATGATTGAAGTCCATGACTACGTCGTTTACGTCATGAACTTCAGTTACGTCATGACAGCAAAAAGTGTCGTAAATGACATTGTCATTTACGACATGAACTTCGTTCCTTCCGGGTGTCCCTTGACAACTCTCAAGTTTTTATCATTATTAAAAAGCGAACAAAGCAATTAACGATAACGACCCAGTAGGGTCGAGTCTCCTCTCACGGTGAGGATGAAATTGATAACCGGTCGTCAGATTATGGATACTATTTGGTTGCTAAGATACTCAAAGCACTCCAAGTGGCCTGATGACTAAACGTCAGTTAGGCGATCCATAACGTGAACATCGGTTATTCATTTCCAGCGTTACTTAATTGAAAGCAACATTGGCTTACTTTTAATACGTGGTCTGTCTCTACCCAAATATAGGACCCAAATGAATCAACCGATTGTGATGAGATTTTTCATAAACTTAAATTTCCGTGAAATTTTGAACCGGACTGGTACTTTTAAGACTCTTTTAAACTACAGTTCATTTTCATTCTCCAGTCTTATTCGGTAAACAATGTCGGCACTACTTTTTATTGAAAAAAAGTTTAAAATTGCTTTAAAAAATAAACGATAGTTTCCAGAAATCTGTTTCCGTATTAAATGACAATTTGTTTTTAAATTTTTTATCATCTTGCGTCTGCATTATTTTTAATCGCAAATCAAAATGAAAAGACACGTCTACCAAACATGACAAGAGAATACAGATGGAGTACAAATGACTCCCCGCTGCAGTAGTGCAGTAGTGCAGTAGTGCAGTAGTGACCGGTGACCAGCGAGCGCACTGACCTCTGATGACGGACAGCTCGATGGCCACCCGCAGCTCCTCGTCGTCGGCGCGCCCGCGCACGCACGACATCGCCTGGGTCACCTGCACGCACACACACACACACACCGTTACACACACACACTATTACACACACACACATATTGATTTCTTTATCGAGTAAATGAAATTCTATCATTGGTATAGGAAGGAATGTTTCCTGCCTTCCTTTCAGCCCTCGGCAGTCCACTGCTGGACACGGGCCTCCCCTAATGGACGCCACTCCGCCCGCTCCTGGGCGCTCTGAATGCAACGGTACCCGCTGCCTTTTTCATTATTAAAAGAATTGTAGCATATTTTTAGGCCAAATAGCTTCAAAACAATTTTTAATCGATATATTGGATATAATCGATTCTCTATCAAATTACTAGCAAAACTTTTCAATATATTGATGCAGTTACTAGTGGGGCTGTGAGTGCGAGCGTTAGGTATATAATATAATGCTGTTTATATCTTACTTGCGAGTGTTCCCGATGTCTCGAGGTGTGCGCCGCGGCGCGCTGAGCCCGCGACCCTGCGATGTAACAGTCCACGGTCATATTCACATTGACTTGTAGTTGAGGGCGTGTGAATTAGTTCAGACTAATAGTGTTTGTGACGTGAGCCCTATCGTATGGTGTTTGTACACTTCACTCACCCGGCCGCGGCGTGTGCGTGGCGCCGTCGCCCAGGTCCAACTGCAACACCGCTCCTCCGTATTCTGTTCACAATAATATAAAGATCTTTTATTGACGACCCGAGTGGCGGCTGGCGCAGTGGTTAAGACACCGGTCCTGGGTTCGATTCCCAGCAGAGCAAAGATTTGAACGATGAATTCGAATTGCTGTTTCTGGTCTGGGTGTGTTGTGTTGTTGTCTCGTGTGTGTCCATGGCGCCCTCGACACAGGGAATCCTAGTGTGGGGCTGTGAGCGTGAAGCGTTATTATTTTGCAGGAAAAGGGGAGATCTCCCGCCAGGCGACGTCACTGCCTGGGGACGCCGCTGCCGCCCGCCACCGCACACCCCCCGCTGCCCCCTCCCCCGGCCCCTCCCCCGCCCCCTCCGCCCCCTCCGCCGGGCGCGCCGAGCGCGGAGGGGGCGGAGGGTGCGGGGGCGAGCGCGAGGGCGAGCGCGGGGCTGGCGCCGGCCGCGGAGAGGGCGGACGGGCTGGGCGACGCGCGCGACCGGTGCGCCGCGAAATCTGCCGGACGGATTACTGTTTGCTTACATCATTTATCAAACGCTACGCTGTGCCCGCGGGTTCGTCCGCGTGGATTGTACACCTCGGTCCAGGGAGGGATAAAAAGTATCCTATATCCTATGTGTTAATCCAGGTTCTGATCTATCTGTGTACCAAATTTCATCAAAATCTGTTTAGCGATTTTTGTGTGAAAGAGTAACAAACATCCATCCATACTCACAAACGCAATTAAAGCATTAGGTAAATGTCCTTTAATAATCGCAATGTCGAATCCAAAATCACAATAATTATAATATTAAACTTTTTCTATAACAAAATACGAGTACATTTATTATTTATGAATGTTTCCTTTTGACAGTTTCCATAGTTACTTTGACTTTCCATAAGCTTCTATAGCTGCGTCTCGTAACGGTGTCGCGAGTCCAGAGATTTTATCTCATCTAAAAATATGCCTACCGCGCTAAGAGAAGTGTTCACTTTATAGTGGCGGTGGAGTGTGGGGACTTGTGATTTCACAGAAATAACTCTCATCCACTATATACAAATATTTATTTACATATACTATAATAAAACAACATAACCAAAATTATCTAGAATCGAAGTAAGTAAGAAGAAGAAAAAACCAAAAGAAAAACTTTGAAATAAATTCGAAATTAAAAAGTAAACAAATCATAAAAACTGCTTGTTGCTACAACTTCAATAACAACACAGGTGTATATATTATATAGGTAGTTACCGGGCGCGGGCGGCAGCAGGTCCGCGCGGTACGAGGGTGGGCGCCGCGCCGCGCCGCCGCCCAGCGACGAGTACGAGTAGGCTGCAACGAGGCGGGCGTTCGTTACGACTACCGTCACTTACACTACCACTACCACTACCAAACGAAACGACACCACACTAACACTCAATATTAGAACGAAGTTCCTTATCGCGCCTTGTGAAAGGGGGCTACACGGAACAAATTAACACGAAAAGTTGTCACGACACTTTTTGCTGTCATGACGTGAGTCATGACGTAAATGACAATGATTGAAGTCCATGACTACGTCGTTTACGTCATGAACTTCAGTTACGTCATGACAGCAAAAAGTGTCGTAAATGACATTGTCATTTACGACATGAACTTCGTTCCTTCCGGGTGTCCCTTGACAACTCTCAAGTTTTTATCATTATTAAAAAGCGAACAAAGCAATTAACGATAACGACCCAGTAGGGTCGAGTCTCCTCTCACGGTGAGGATGAAATTGATAACCGGTCGTCAGATTATGGATACTATTTGGTTGCTAAGATACTCAAAGCACTCCAAGTGGCCTGATGACTAAACGTCAGTTAGGCGATCCATAACGTGAACATCGGTTATTCATTTCCAGCGTTACTTAATTGAAAGCAACATTGGCTTACTTTTAATACGTGGTCTGTCTCTACCCAAATATAGGACCCAAATGAATCAACCGATTGTGATGAGATTTTTCATAAACTTAAATTTCCGTGAAATTTTGAACCGGACTGGTACTTTTAAGACTCTTTTAAACTACAGTTCATTTTCATTCTCCAGTCTTATTCGGTAAACAATGTCGGCACTACTTTTTATTGAAAAAAAGTTTAAAATTGCTTTAAAAAATAAACGATAGTTTCCAGAAATCTGTTTCCGTATTAAATGACAATTTGTTTTTAAATTTTTTATCATCTTGCGTCTGCATTATTTTTAATCGCAAATCAAAATGAAAAGACACGTCTACCAAACATGACAAGAGAATACAGATGGAGTACAAATGACTCCCCGCTGCAGTAGTGCAGTAGTGCAGTAGTGCAGTAGTGACCGGTGACCAGCGAGCGCACTGACCTCTGATGACGGACAGCTCGATGGCCACCCGCAGCTCCTCGTCGTCGGCGCGCCCGCGCACGCACGACATCGCCTGGGTCACCTGCACGCACACACACACACACACCGTTACACACACACACTATTACACACACACACATATTGATTTCTTTATCGAGTAAATGAAATTCTATCATTGGTATAGGAAGGAATGTTTCCTGCCTTCCTTTCAGCCCTCGGCAGTCCACTGCTGGACACGGGCCTCCCCTAATGGACGCCACTCCGCCCGCTCCTGGGCGCTCTGAATGCAACGGTACCCGCTGCCTTTTTCATTATTAAAAGAATTGTAGCATATTTTTAGGCCAAATAGCTTCAAAACAATTTTTAATCGATATATTGGATATAATCGATTCTCTATCAAATTACTAGCAAAACTTTTCAATATATTGATGCAGTTACTAGTGGGGCTGTGAGTGCGAGCGTTAGGTATATAATATAATGCTGTTTATATCTTACTTGCGAGTGTTCCCGATGTCTCGAGGTGTGCGCCGCGGCGCGCTGAGCCCGCGACCCTGCGATGTAACAGTCCACGGTCATATTCACATTGACTTGTAGTTGAGGGCGTGTGAATTAGTTCAGACTAATAGTGTTTGTGACGTGAGCCCTATCGTATGGTGTTTGTACACTTCACTCACCCGGCCGCGGCGTGTGCGTGGCGCCGTCGCCCAGGTCCAACTGCAACACCGCTCCTCCGTATTCTGTTCACAATAATATAAAGATCTTTTATTGACGACCCGAGTGGCGGCTGGCGCAGTGGTTAAGACACCGGTCCTGGGTTCGATTCCCAGCAGAGCAAAGATTTGAACGATGAATTCGAATTGCTGTTTCTGGTCTGGGTGTGTTGTGTTGTTGTCTCGTGTGTGTCCATGGCGCCCTCGACACAGGGAATCCTAGTGTGGGGCTGTGAGCGTGAAGCGTTATTATTTTGCAGGAAAAGGGGAGATCTCCCGCCAGGCGACGTCACTGCCTGGGGACCGTTTGTATATATGCACAGATGCTATGGAACTGTGATAGCGCGTTCGAGGATACGTGTTCCGATTGGCCAGTGCGGTGTGACGCGTGACGTGTTCTGTTGTTGACTACACTCGCTGCTTGCGTCGTGACGCGCGTTCGTGTGAGGCGCGCTCGTATTAGTGTACGTGTCGCGCCGCTACATTATTATTATTTATTTTATAAATATCGATTCGATGTTTATGCACGGTTGTGTTAAGTACCACACTCTTCTCTCATACTTCCTTATGTTCGTAACGCCGCCGTCGTCTACACTACAGTGTGTTAGGTCTCGAACTAGCAATAATTTAAGGTCACAAAATAGGCTAAAATTTTTTTCAGCCAATCATTTTCAGTCAATAAATTTAAATGGTCTTTAAAACAGTGGCTGGTCAAAAAAGGTTATTATACCGTAAAGGAATTCTTTAACGATAAAATAAAATAACAATCTCAGGAAGGACAGAGGCTACATTTACAGTCCTGTAAAGCTGCCGACTACAAGTGCTTCCTTGTGTTTATACCAGGGTATAATCAGAGAGAATGCACTATCACACAAAAATGCAGATAACGAACGGAATAATGAATGGATGGTTCGCAATTTCAATGTAAATTATGTTCATAGATAAACAATTATAAACAGGAATGTAGTAACGCGCGTATAAATAACCAAATAAATTAAATAAAAACTGTGTCGAGAGTTTTTTCCTCCGGCTTTTTCTCTCTTTGCCCAGTAATGGGTGGCACATTGCATAGCCGATGAGTTCGAATAGGCAAAATATTAAAATAAACAAATAATTTGAACTGCTGAACAAAGTAATAAATAAATAAATATAATTTAGCAATAATTGCCATGAAATATAAAATTAAGTTTTAGTTATATAAGACATAATTATTGTATGCCCGCATAGGGTAGACTGTTCTAAACTTATTATAAAATTTTGTAAGATCTTTCTCATGTAACAGTCAACAATAAACGTATTCTTTTCTTTTCTTTTCTTTTCATCGTGGCAATGCTCATTGGCAAAATCTTTACACCGACAACATTATACATGCCAGATATCGAAGGTGAATGTGACGTAGTGTGAGTGTGGGTGTAGTGACGTACCGGTGTGGTGGTGCTTGTGGTGCGCGTACAGGTCCCTCGCGGTCAGCAGGTGCGTGTTGGCGTTGGGCGCCATCGCCACGTCCGGCACCGCCGCCGACAGCCTGCCCCCCGCCCCCGCCGCCCCCGCCCCCGCCCCGCCCGCGGCCACGCCCACCCCGCCCGCCACGCCCACTCCGCCGCGGGAGCAGCCGCTCGCTCTGGGGATGCGAATAACACTTGTTGTAGTTGTAATTTTCTGTTTTAAATAAAACACAAGCTCACGAGCTACGAACGATAATTTTATTATTAACCCCCGACGCAAAAGAAGCGGTGTTATAAGTTTGACGTGTCTGTTTGTCTGTCTGTCGGTCGGTTGAGTCGTTTAAGGGGGGTGAAAGTGGGGAAGAGTAACCAGATGTCTGCAAATATAATCGAGTGGAGTCCCAAATGAAAGCGCATCACGTGTACATTACAAAATAATATGTTCAATGAAACTCGGTTGAGCCCTGAAAAATCTCTGAGAGTAAAAGTGGGGAAAAATACCCAATATCTGCAAAAATATTAGTGTGTCGGACTGTCGGTGGTCTTTTTTTAATTTTGAATTAAATATTATTCCAACTAAAGACGCTTCAATGGTCATACAGAACCAGGCCCCTGCATGGACTATGGACAATGGAACTTTCCTTATTAAAATACGCACTGGCATGCGACAAATGGAGGACAATGTCGTACGAGCAAATTTTGCGTGCGACTTGCCAGTTACGACACTGGATAAATCGTGGTAAAAATAATAAAATACTCAAAACTTGATTTGATTTACTGTACTTTAACGAATCTCACCTGCTAAGCGTGTGATCTCCCGGCCGCGACGTCATATCCCGTCGACACGTGTTCGAGCGAGAACTCTCTGCAAAAGAATAAAGTCGAATGCTAAATTCGAACTACTTATAATATGCATAGATCCTACGGAACTCTGATAGCGCGTTCGAGGATACGGCTTCCGATTGGCCAGTTCGGCGTGCCGCGTGTGACGTGTTCTATTGATGCTGCGTCACATGTGTAGGTATCGCGCCGCTACGGGTTGCAATGATCGCTCAACAGCGGGCAGTTATTTTTTTATTTTTATTTATTTAACCATATACAATAACAGATATTATATACAATAACAGATAACAGATATTACAATAACAGATGTTATATTTTATGACGTGTTACCGAGCGCGGCGATGTTGGCGGGCAGGTCGCGCAGGCCGGCCGGCGCGCCGCGCAGCGAGCCCGTGTTGGACCTGCACCGACAGACACACATCGATAATACTTACATCGATTTGGCTTCAAAAACTACAGACACGAGTAAAGGTACTATGAGATGATCGACGACAGAAACCTATAAAAGGCGGCGCCAGACGGTTGTGGGGGCAGAGCTCATCGGGCGCTCACTGCTAGCGGACGATCGGTGTTTTGGTCTCTCGTGTGTCATATGTCATGTCAGTACCCATTAATGACCCACTGGTGGGTCGGGTCTCCTCTCACGTAGAGAGGGATGTAGGCCGCCGTCCACCACGCACCACTACTGCCCGTTGCTGGGGGAACATGCCGCGTGAGAACATTTTTTGTGAACTCAGGTATGCAGGTTTCCTCACGATGTTTTCCTTCACCGTAACAGCAGGTGATATTTAATTTCATAAATCGCACATAACTTTTATTACAAAGTCATCGGTGCGTGCCACTGGGATTCGAACCCGGACCCCTCGATTCGGGGTCGAATTCTAAGCCACTGGGCTATCACCGCTGCCGTGTGTCATATAGTTGTAATTGAGTGTTAAAAGTGATTATTAGAAATCGGATTTATTTTTGTGATTAATTTAATTTTGATAAATAGAAATAATTAAAGTAAATTCGTCTTGATTGTTTTTTTTATTGCGGTCTCAATTCTGACCCCAAAGGTACATATATGACGAGTTACACAATAATTAGGGCGGCTAGAGGTGTGCACTGACCGGCAGGGAGGTGCGTCGCGGCGCGCCCCCGCCTCCCACTCCGACGCCGCGCTGCCGCACGCACTGGCCGCGCGCTCCCTGCGGACGCGATTACATCTCGATATGTTCAATCAAATTAACATTACATATATTATATTAAAATGACGCCCAAAAAAAATTCAGTGATGCACTAATAAATTAAAAAAAAATCTAAGCGACCTTTCTAAAACTCAAATTTTAAAATTGAAACTTTCAAAAACTTAT
Organism: Erynnis tages; assembly: GCA_905147235.1. NCBI lineage: Eukaryota > Metazoa > Arthropoda > Insecta > Lepidoptera > Hesperiidae > Erynnis > Erynnis tages. The sequence goes on along the minus strand of LR990101.1, from coordinate 110,307 downwards.
TTTTTTGTTTGTCTACAACAATTAGACCGTAACGATAAAAGTATAAAAACCAATTTTTGACTGATTTTGAAATTCAAAACGCGTTGGAGCGACCTCTTAAAAAAATTTTTTGAGCGGTTCTTAAAGCGTCGAAAACGAACATTTTCCACCTGAGACTAAAAAAAAAACAGCCGTTTTTTTGCGCCACCCTAATGCACAAGATACAACGCACCTGTCGTGCGGGTCGTGCGGCTCGTGCGGCTCGGGGTCGTGCAGCAGCAGCTCGGCGCACGCGTCCGGCAGCGAGCGCTCGCGCACCGCCCGCAGCGCGATCTGGTACACCACCTGCACAGTACACGGTACAGTACATACGACACGACACGACATCACACATTCATGCGTCAATCATATGCACGACACGAACCAATCATATGCAGGCTAGGATGGGACACGTTCGTATCGGAATGTTTTCAAATCAATTTCCTACACCAAAATTATGTTGTCATAACAAATAAAAACAGTCAACACAATCAAATTAAAAAATGTCTTTAGCCCGCCTTGGCTTCAAAGTTTTGTGAAATGTGAGAAAAATGTGTCTTATTAAAAGTCATGTCGTCGTCGGGCGATGCGGTCGCAGTCTATACGGTGTACGTTATATTAAGTGTGTGCGTGTGTGTGTGTGTGTGTGTGTGCGTGTGTGTGAGCGTGTGCGTAGCGAGGTGAGCAGCGTACCTGTCGATGCAACAGCGCGTCGTCGGGCGCGTGCAGCCGCAGCGCGGAGGCGGCGGGCGGCGCCGCGCGCAGCTCCCGCACGCGCGCCCGCAGCGCGGCCAGCGTCCGCGGCGACACGCACGCGAGGCCCTCCGCGTCCGCCGCCGTGGAGGAGCCGCCGCCCACGCCGCCCACGCCGCGCCCGCTCTCCGACCCGCCGGAGAGACTCTGTACAGAAGAGTGGAGAAAAATAAGAAAAACCCATATCCCAACTACACGCTAAAGACGCGGCGCACGGAAAGACTACGCACGTGTGTCAAGCTCCGCTTTGCAAGAAAATTATATATATGATCGTGTCCACCGCAACCCACGGACGCGCCACGCATGAATTGACACACGCGGCTCGGTCGGAATGTCGCACACGCAGCTCAACGCTGGCAACGTAGCGTTGCTAGCTTAGCACGCTATACACGGCACACACGGACGACACACAAACGCACTGGAAACGTTAAACCACGTGTTGCAATGAAACAAATGAATCTGTGCACCGCGTGCGCTGCGGTGGGTGCGCGCCTTAGCACCACATGCCCTCACATAGACTTCATTATAATAATAACTCTCTGGAGAGAGAACGGAAAACATTAAAAATAGCCCATCAGCTAACCCCTCCCATAGACTTGTGTTACAATGCTCTATGGGCCATGTCTAGGCCAAATCATCGTTAAAACTTATTGCATATTAAGAGCCTAGTATATGTGACATGTCCGCCTGGTGCGACCTGTGCTCCTTCTGCCGACACGTGGTCGCCTTTCAAGAACCTCTTTCCGTACCGGTGACCATCGGTCCTTCGAACGATGTGGCCAGCCCATAGTGGACAGCGGCCTGCATCCTTCTCATTGTGAAATGACAGATACGACAAAGTAGTGGAGCACTGGCCGGCCGCCCAGCCCAGCGTGGCATCATCGCTGTGTGACGGCACGGGACCCTGGAGTAACTATAGGGTGGCAGGGCCGGCAAAATGCCACGGGGCCCGGAGCTGAAGGGGCCCCGGAGTAAGAGGCGGCGGGCCCAGAACTAGCACTAAAAGTTAAAACTAAAAGAAATTAAGAAAGTACTGGGCCCCACCCAATGAATTAGCCATGGGCCCCGGAAGCTTCAGTTACGCCATTGGCAGTGGGTCAGTAATGGGTGACAGTGGGGCACCGACCTCCCGCTCGCGCGCTCTCACCACCATGTACCGCGTGTCGGGTCTCACCACCGGAGTCCACCGCGCTGGGCACTGCGACCTACATCCTTCTCATCGTGAGAAGCGACAGTACCCGGCAGTAACACACTGGCCAGCGCGGCCCTTATCACTGTGAGAGGGGACGGGCCCCTGCAGTGGGTCAGTAATGGGTGACAGTGGGGCACCGACCTCCCGCTCGCGCGCGGCCGCCACCATGTACAGCGTGTCGGGGATGCGCGCCGCCAGCCGCGCGCGCCGCGCCCGCGCCAGCTCCGCCTCGGGCACCGCCTGGTCCTCCAGCAACGCCTGGGACACACAACATTACCTATTCTCATTGTTTCACTCGTCACTCCAATAAATAAGACCGAAGAATGAGCTCCTTCCTTAAGTTTGCAGTATGTCATTACTTTCCAAAATAGGGTATTACGGCCTATGTCAAAAAGCTTTTTATATGAATTCCTAAGTCATAAAAACCCATAAAAAATTGGAAAAAATTTTTTTGCAAACAAATATTATGTAAAAAAAGACTTTTCAATTTAAATTTCAAAAATCCCCGCAAAAACACGGTCTCGGCCGTCTCGGCGCTGCCGCCATGCTTGTGACGTCACTCGCAGTGTAAACAATACATCTCAGTAAAGGAAGAAAGTTATACTCGATTGTTTATCTACACTGCTTATGACGTTACGACGATAGCTTTAATGGCGTATAGCGTTTTTGACATTTGAAAAACATATTAACAAACCTGAATTTTAAAATTGAAATAATAAATGTATACTACATTTTTTGGAATAGAAATCACCATTTTTCACTTGCTTTTAAAAAAATCTATCAATATTACATAATTTTGGAGTTTTCCTTGCATGGTGCGAAATACCCTATTCCTTCCTTATTGGTGACACTGTCGAATGGTGTGATAATACGGCGGGTTCAATTCCTGACCAGGCCAGGCCCGTGCCGCTCCCCGTGCAGGTATCACAAATTCCGAAACGGCTAGTCGGTGGGGGAAAGGAAAGTGTAATAGGTAAGAGTTACGCGCTAGAAAGAGACGCAACATTATCGTAGGTGATAAGCGCTGCGCGATCTGAATTGAACTCAATCGTATCGTAGCTAGAGTGTATATTTCTTTAAATGACTTTACGAAGCGGGCCTTCTGTACAAGTGTACTATTATGTATTCTGTGGCATACGAAAATACAATGATGCAGTATTAGTTTACATCAAAATCGGGTCCCGGACTCGTTTGGGTATAAGAATAGTGAGTGAACTTTTCAAGTATGTGGGAAAGGGCAAATACGAAACTGTGAGGAATAGCGAAAAATACTGAAAGGAATCTGGGGCCCGATTTTGCTTAGACTTTTAAAATCAAATTTGTCTATTAGATATCACATTATGTAGGCAATTTTTGATAAAATCTGGTCACGTTCGGATTACTGTACGCTCATTTTGAGCAAAGCGCAAGCGAGGTTCAACTATTTATAGCCAGATTTTTGTAGTGATTAACTGCTTATTTTACTTTTTTTCTAAAACATTTTTGTGTCCCACGAATGTTTTTGGGGACACCGGGACAGAGTGAACCGTAGGTTGAAACGGGATGTATAGTCACGTCGGTAATTATGTAGTGGGTTACTGACAAGCCCTGGGCGCACCTTGATCTCGTCGAGGTAGGGCAGGAAGCAGCGCGCCGGGCGACAGCCGCCGCGGCCCAGCCACGCGTCCGCGCTCGACACCTCCTCCGACGGCAGCGGGCCCGTCACCAGCCCGCGCCGGATCACCTGCCGCACACAATACACAATATATATACATAGTAAATAACGCTTCACACTCGTAGCCCCACACTATGATCCCCTGTGTCGTGTGCCATGGACACACACGAGACATGAACACAACACACCCACACCAGAAACAGACATTCAAATTCATCATTCAAATGTCTGCTCTGCGAATCGAACCCAGGACTTCCCGCGCGGTGATTATTTAAATTACCACTCCAAAGTAAGTGACTTGCGGTTTAACAATTTTCCTTTCTTTTCAGGAAACCAATGACTGTTCACCTTATTCTCATATTCATCTTTTTCCTCGGCTCACTCTTTCCCCCACACCTTCCTTCTTTCTTCTCCGCCTATATGTCTTCTTTCCTGATCTCTCTCCGCCTATGTACCTCTTTTCCTGTTCTCTCCTAGCGTCTCCACTCGATCCGGTTCCATTTTCCCCTACACTTTCTATCTAAATGTCTAACCTTTGCCCTATTCCCCCCTCACCTGGTTGAGCAGGTCGTGCTCGGGCGGCAGATGCTCCAAGCGTCCCCACTCTACCCTTCTCCCGTCTTCCCCCCCTCCCCCCTATTCTATACACCCCCCTCACCTGGTGGAGCAGGTCGTGCTCAGGCGCCAGATGCTCCAAGCGTCCCCACTCTACCCTTCTCCCGTCTCCCCCCCCCCTCCCCCTATTCTATACACCCCCCCCTCACCTGGTGGAGCAGGTCGTGCTCAGGCGCCAGATGCTCCAAGCGTCCCCACTCTACCCTTCTCCCGTCCCCCCCCCCCCCCTCCCCCCTCTTCTATACACCCCCCCCCCCTCACCTGGTGGAGCAGGTCGTGCTCGGACGCCAGATGCTCCAAGCGTCCCCACTCTACCCTTCTCCCGTCTTCCCCCCCCCCCTCCCCCTATTCTATGCACCCCCCCTCACCTGGTGGAGCAGGTCGTGCTCGGGCGCCAGATGCTCCAAGCGTCCCCACTCTACCCTTCTCCCGTCTCCCCCCCCCTATTCTATACACCCCCCCTCACCTGGTGGAGCAGGTCGTACTCGGGCGCCAGATGCTCCAAGCGTCCCCACTCTATCCTTCTCCCCCCCTATTCTATACACCCCCCCTCACCTGGTTGAGCAGGTCGTGGTCGGGCGGCAGGTGCTCGAGGCGCACGAGCGGCAGCAGGCTGGCGAGCGCCTCGCGCGCCGCGCCCTCCCCGCCCGAGCGCCGCCGCGCGCCCCGCCCCCCGCGCCCGCCCAGCGCGCCCCGCCCGCCCAGCCCGCCCAGCGACTGCGACGCGTGCCACACCACGTTCGGCTCTGCAAGGGTACACGTCACACGTTAATACTCTACACTAGCGATGCGTACTGCCACTCCCGCTCCGCACCTCAGGGGGGGGGAACGCCTGAAGAACTCCGTGGCAGCATTGGTTGAATCACTTCTTTCGCCCACTTTGGGTTTTATTTACTGTTTTTCTACTTTTTGTGAATATGTAACTTTTGTGGCAATAAAACAATTATATATTTTTGGAACGAAGTGCCTTATCGCGCGTTGTGAAAGGGGGCTAGACGGAAAAAATTAAGACGAAAAGTTGTCACGACACTTTTTGCTGTCATGACGTAAGTCATGACTTAAATGACAATGACTGAAGTTCATGACTACGTCAGTTACGTCATGAACTTCAGTTACGTCATGACAGCAAAGTGTCGTGTGTGTCATGACAGCAAAAACTTCGTTCCTTCCGGGTGTCCCTTGACAACTCTCATAATTTTTTTTTCATGTGCCGAATTGTATAAATGTAAATTCGCGGATACGGATCCGGATACGAATATTTGGTGTCGATATCCGCGGATACGGATACGGATCTTTATTTCAGTTTTCAGTTCTCTGCACACCCCGCGCCTGCTGCCCTCCGCGAGACTCGAAACTTGCTGTAAGTTGGAGCTAGTCTGGCGGAGGGCTCGGAGGCCTGCAGCGTCGGCTAGGCGGGTGGTAGGTACCTGCGGCGTCGTGCGCCCTCTCGGCGTAGCGCAGCAGGGCTCGCAGCGCCGCGGCCTCGGAGGCCTGCAGGAAGGGCGAGCCGAGCGCGGAGCAGAGCGCGGCGCGCGGGAGCCGCGCGGACGCCGCGTGCGACATTATCACCGTGAACTCGTCGCGCAGGTAGCGCATCGCTTGCCTGCGACCATCAAACACATTCGCTGTTAGTCGGTAAACCCCGGCGGGAAGAGAGTCGAGTAGATCGCAAACGACCGAAAGAGAGCACCGGGTGACCGCTAGTGGCGGATTACACGCGCGCTGACGTGCTTCGGAGGACACGTTGAGCCGTCGGTCCCGGTGGCCATCGATAAAACAGCGGTCGTTAAACTTTTTCGAAGGCCCTAAAACAGTGGCTGGTCAAAAAAGGTTATTATACGGTAAAAGAATTTTTTGACGATAAAATGAAATAAATTATCTCAGGTAGGGCAGAGGCTACATTTACAATCCTGTAAAGCTGCCGACTTCTAGTGCTGCCTTGTGTTTATATCAGGGTGTAATCAGAGAGAATGCACCATCACGCTAAAGCTAAAGCTAAAATTAAATTAAAATCAACAAAGCTAGTAAAACTAGTTTTAGACGAAATAGAAAGTTCGCAATATATAATAATATCATATTTATAAACAACTTTAAAAAGGAATGTAGTATAAACAACTAAATAAATTAATTAAAACTGTGTGGAGAGTTTTTTCTTCCAGCTTTTTCTCTCTTTACCCAGCAATGGGTGGCACATTGCATAGCCGATGAGTTCGAATAGGTAAAATATTAAAATAAACAAATAATTGGACTGCTAAACTATCATAACTTATTTTGTCATAATTATAATATAAAATTAAGCACTAGTTATTTAAGACATAATTATTGTATGCCCGCATAGGGTACACTGTTCTAAACTTATTATAATTTTTGTAACATCTTTCTCATGTAACAGTCAACAATAAACGTATTCTTTTCTTTTCTTTTCTGAAGCGCATTGAAAAGAAAAGAAAAGAAAAGAATGCGTTCATTGTTGACTGTTACACGAGTACGATGTTACAAAAATTATAAGTTTAGAACAGTCTACCCTGTGCGGGCATACAATAATTATATCTTAAATAACTAATACTTAATGTTATATTATAATTATGTTAAAATAAGTTATGATCGTTGTGTTGTGTTGTGTTGTGTATTGTCGTGTCGTGTCGTGTGTCTGTCGCGACCGACCGGTGCACCCAGGCGCTGGCGTGCGGCGCGGCGCTCCAGCGCAGCACGGCGGGCAGCGTGTCGGGGGCCAGCGCGCGCGCGATGGCGTCCTCGCACCCCTGCACCACTATCGGCATCTCCAGGAACCTGCCGGCCGGGACCACACATTCAACATTCAACACTCTACTTTATACACATCACAGCGAGTACCGATACACCTTGACACATAATAATAATATGGTGTTCAACTCTCGGTTACATAATTACGAATTTATAGTCCATTTTTTACGCTTGTCCTATCTACACTTCTACACTATATTATTATTATATTATTATTATAAAGAGGAAACATTTGTATTTTTGTATGTTTGCAACGAATAAACTCAAAAACTACTGGGCCGATTTCAAAAATTCTTTCACCATTGGAAAGCTACATTCAGCCTGAGTAACATAGGCTATTAAATAAAATAAAAAAAAATTCATTGGCAGAGCGAAGCCTGCTGGGTCAGCTAGTTTGGTATACAATCGTAGCGTAAACAATCTTTTTATTTCAATAGGTATGTAAATGTAAATGGTGCTTTAATGCTGAAACAAATTTCTAGTAACTATAATTAATTTTTTTCACACAATTTTAAACTTTTTTCAGTAACACAAGTAGTGCCAAGATTCTTTACTGATTGGACATGAGCAAAAAAACAATATAAACAGTCAGCCCCCACCTGGCGATCTCGTACAGCTGGAAGGCGTCGTCTAAGGCCGCGGCGGACGAGCCGCGCGCGGTGCCGGTCCTCGCCTGTCGACCATTACACCACCAATTAATTAATTAATTAGTTTTCAACAGCCTATTCCCATATAACATTAATTATTTATTGTTCAAAGTATACATCGTGAATTTTACAAGTGTGCGTGGTTAAGAAAATATCACACTCTCGAATGGTGTAATATTACAGGATATGCTTTTTTTCAAAATCCACGGTTTCGATTCCTGGCTAGGCGTAGGTATTCATTTTTCAAAAATCCAATGAAGCGGTTTTAGTTTTCATCAAAATCGAACCCCAATCTCCGTTGAGTATTTTCGCTATGTCTCATAGTTTCGGATTTCCCATCCACGCACACTTGAAGAATACACCCTGTATAAGGGACGGCGGCATTGCCGTATATGAGAGCACTCACGGTGCCGGTGTTCCCCGCAGGAGCGGCGGCGGCCGGTGAGCTGCAGTTCCGCCCTATGAGGCTCAGGTCCACCTGACGAACGGAACAGACTAACGTTAACATATATAGATAACTAAACGGTGCGCGCGGATTCGAACTTGGTGCAGAGAAGGGTAAAAAGTAAAAGCGGTCATTGTGACTAAACTATGATAGTCAGATATGTGCTCTCGCAGACTTTTTTGTACATCTTAATAACACCTACAAACCCGTAGTACATCATTTTGTTCTATTGTCAATGGTTTTTGCAGCGCAAACACAAATAGGTTTTCGATTGAATTCTCTTACGGATCTCTAATTTTTTCGAAAATAACATATAGCCTATAACCTTCCTCTATAAATGGATGAATTTTTGAAATCGATCCAGCGGTTCTTGAGATTAGCGCGTTCAAACAAATTCTTCAGCTTTATAATATTAGTATAGATTCACTCCCAGACACAGAAAAAACACCTGTGCTCATCACACAAATATGTATCCTGGGTGGGAATACAATATTCCATCAGGTGCACTCGCCTGGTCGGTGTAGGCGGCGTGCAGCAGCGCGCGCGCGAACCGGCGCGGCAGCACCTTCTCGTCCACGCACACGGTGCCGGGGCCGCCCGCACTGCCCGCGCCCACCGCACCCACCGCGCCGCGCCGAGACAGCACGCTCCTGTCACATGCGACGCACACATCAATACATCAATAAATAACGCTTCACGCCCACACTCATAGCCCCACACTGGGATTCCGTGAGTCGTGGGCGGTGGGCGTCGTGGACACACGCAACACACCCAGACCAGAAAGAGAAATTCGAATTCGTCATTCAAATCTCTGGTCTGCTCGGAATCGAACCCGGGACCTTCCGCGCAGCGTACCGGTGTTTTAACCACTGCGCCACTTGGGTCGTAAGAGAATGTTATGGGACTTCATACGTGAAAGAGAAAATATTATGTCGTCCATGTGGATAGAGCTTGGCTCCGAGAGGGTTATTAAGTATCCCATTTGACATGATTATGGCTCTAATAACAAAGTTTGGTAGCCTACTTCACAGCGGGCGGAGAGCCGAGTTAAGTATTTCTTCAAGCTATTAACATTACAATATTACTAGTAGTATTTTGGTCAATTGATCCCATGTAGTTGTCTTTGCTTCCAATGCACAGTGCTCAATGAGACGAATCAAACGAGCCCAAACTCGACGGGTATACTCGTAGCCGTTCCAGGGTTCCCTCCCCACCTTCCAGGTGCCCCATCAGGTCGGCACGTACCGGAAGAAGCGCGAGCGCGCGCCCAGCAGCAGGCGGTGGCAGGGCAGCTCGAGCGCGGAGCGGAACCCGTACGCGCCGCCGCCCTCCACGCGCCACGTCAGCCGCGCGTCGCACAGCTCGCCTGAAACACACGTGGACCTTTACTCAACAGAGTTTTGTTCCGCGATACTTTTCTCACGGAGTGCAGTGTGTGCTGGTTTTACATCCAGGTAGAATCAATACGTCGACTGACTGTGACACTTGTACTAACATTAAATACTAATGTATATAATAAAAATGAATCACTGTTCATTAGTCTCGCTAAAACTGCATTTGGCAGAACAATATCCAATGTTACGTACTAACGGGTAGTAATGGTAAGGTACTACGACCTTACCCCGTGTCAAATTGCCATGTCGCACGTAAAAGTTGCTCATACGAGAACTTAATACCATATCTGTGTGTATTTTAATTAGGACACCTCCATACTAAGGCCTGTGTATAATAGTACATTACGATACGTGTGACCTAAGTAATCTATTACTGCACGGCGTGAAGTTAGCTAAACGCCGTGCAATAATAGACAATTTTGGTCACACACAAGTATCGTATACTATTTTGTAGCGAGTGTGACACAAACCCGCCCCGGACCGGAGCGGGCGGAAAGGGATATAGGCAACTTAGGTCACGAACAAGCGTGCGTAAACTGCTGGTTTAGGTCACACTGTGCTATAAATATTGTTATGTTAATGAGTACAACGATGAATAAAGAATGATGCCTTATGAACGGACCGGAGTCGAGCAGGTAGCGCATGTCGTGGTGCAGCGAGTCCACGGCGAAGCCGAGCAGCGCCGCCAGCCGCCGCAGCGCCGCCGCGCCGCGCCCGCACGCGCACGCGCCGCCGCCCGCCGCCTGGCCGCCCGCCCGCGGACTGGAGCTGCCCGCGCGGCCTGCCGACAACCACAACGCTTCACTTCAACTCTATATAGGTACATATACAGTGTTTGATTTCGAATTGACGATTAAAACATTAAACCGATATCAAAAAAGTATGAAAAAATACATTGTTACATACTAACTTTAGGCGGTGATAGCCCAGTGGCTTAGAATTCGACCTCGAATCGAGGGGTCCGGGTTCGGATCCCAGTGGCACGCACCGATGACTTTGTAAAAAAGTTATGTGCGCTTTATAAAAATTAAATATCACCTGCTGTTACGGTGAAGGAAAACATCGTGAGGAAACCTGCATGCCTGTGAGTTCACAAAAAAAATGTTCTCAAAGGCATGCGAAGTCCACCAACCCGCACTAGGCCAGCGTGGTGGACTAAGGCCTACATCCTTCTCATTGTGAGAGGAGACCCGACCCTGTAGTGGGTCATCAATGGGTTACATACTTACTTTAGGCATACTATTTTTTGAGGTTGGTGTCTTTAGTATCAAGTATTTTGTTTCCATTGTTAAATTTTGACATCAACCTCAAAAATAGTAGGCCAATAAAGTATGTAACAAATATTTCATACTTTTTTGATGTCTGTTTAATTTTTTTTTAATAATTTTTTTTTTGTAATTTTTAGTTTTAAGTCCATATCACAGAAACTCCTGGACCGATTTTGACGAAACTTTTACCATTCCCTGAGTCCATTTTAAAGTACATATTTAAAAACATTAAAAATCCCTCGTCGTTCTCTGCTATGAGTTATTGGCCCACTTTTATTTTTATGAAAAGGCGAGGTAATCATTTTTATAATTAGCCAAAACACTAAACCATAAAGGAACTCTACTCACTGGCGGAATTCTCTATGCTGATGATGTCCAGGTCAGCATCTGAACCCATTCCTCGCTCCCACTCTGTACATTGAAACAATTTATTCATTAATGCTTTAATAGTGTAAGGACACCAACCACCCCCCTTCCCCAAGCAAATTAAGATATAGCTTTTGTAACGACACGAGTCTTCTTTTCGTGGACAGCAGTTAACTGAGTCTGAGCTCTCACAGCTCACATCTCCTCTCGTCTCCTCTCCTCTCCTATTTGGTGGAGACCGGGCCATAGAGAAATAAAAAAGTCGTGCATCTCAGGACACTCGACAGAGCGATAACTTAAACTAATCTAAGTTGAACTATTTATTATTGCCGAATAGATATTAAAAACTCCTTCATAATAAAATAAATAAAAAAAAACTAATTGAACGACATCTATTAGATGACACTATGATTTGACACTTTTGCTGCGGCTGCTTTGACCAGCTGCTGTAATATGGACCTGCTATGTGTTTGTGCGAGCCTAGTACTTTCAGCGCGATATAGTATGAAGAATTCTTAAAAGGAATCTTTTTTTCTTTTCTTGAATTTTGACGTTTTGACTATCTATACGCTTATGTGAGCCTAGGAAAGCGTCTGTCAGACGTCAGACAGAGTGACACCGTAACGCGTTATGTAACGAAGCGGTTTACCCTCCCATAAGGAGTTATCACTTCAAAAAGTCTTATGTCCGCCTCAAATGGCGTATCTCCGGTGAACCACGCTCCATGATGGCCGCTGTACGCTGGGTACACTGACTGGCCTGTTGCTCCAGTGGTTACGGACCAGCGACTACGGTGCCGGAGGGCGTGCGTTCGATTCCCACGCAGGACAAAAATATTGGTGTGACGAGTACAAGGTTTTTGTTCTGTGTCTGGGTGTAAATCTATAATATAAAAATGAATCGCTGAATGTGTTGCTAAGCGAAAATCTCGGGAACGGTTGAACCGATTTCGCTAATTTTTTTTTTTGGATATTCCTTTAAAGATGGTTCTTACGGAGAGAAAATTTGAAAACAATGCAAAGAAAATAATAAAAGCAACAATTTCATTTTCCTATATAAACTGTTCTACCCATGTTCTACCTGTCAAACATCATTTCAGATTGAATACTTCATAAGTTCATATGGCAATGTCATGCATTTAGAAACGTCAAGATTTTTCTTTTTGGATGCCACTTCTATTATGCAAACTGGAATGATATAATATACATATTTTATAATGGCAAAACGAAGTATGCCGGGTCAGCTAGTTATCTATATAAGTATGTATTTAAAAGTATATATGTAGGTGTATCGGCTATCTGGTTACCATAAGATGAGTAGTCCCACAATATTGATTATTATTATTGTAATACTGACTGGCGCAGTTGGCGCAGAGCGCGGCGGCGGGCCCCGCGTACAGCGCCCACACGAGCGCGGCCGCCTCCTCGCGCGACAGCGACGCGCCCGCGCCCTCCAGCGGCACGCGCGACGTGCTGCGGACACACACACACACACACACACTGCCGTTAGACAAGGATAACACGTTTGTTACATCACCTCATGTCGCCCTAGTCGACGCGACCTAATTTAGACTAAGTAAAAAGTCACATTCAAATGCTTTTATTCATTATAGGGACCGTGCACGGCGACACCTATGCCATCTAGTGGCGTTTAATGGAAACGTGCCTAGAAATGACAGTTATTGTTACCTAGTTGTGAAATATTGTGTAGGTACCTAAATACAACTTTTATTTGAGAAAACCGGAAATAACACATAAAAATTTCTCGTTGTTGTATTGCTGGATGTTTCAACACATGCAAGAACACCAAGCTTAAAAACAATGGTATAAAATTCTATATTTTTTTTTGTTTGAACGCGCTAATCTCAGGAACTACTGGATAGATTTCAAAAATTCTTTCAGTGTTGGGAGTCCATTTATCCAGTCCAGGAGTCCACAGGAAGGTTATAGGCTATATATTTTTTTTTAAATTAGGGATACGTAAGAAAATTGAATCGGTAACCTATTTATGCGTCAACAAGTTCAAATAATGGCGCGTTAAGTTTAGGGTTCTTTTTTAATCCGCTAGGTGGCGTTTTGTCGTTTGTGCACGGTCCCTATTAGGTACAATTTGTGTACACTGAACGTCATACATATAAATTATACATTCTACGTTGATCTACATTCTACATAAGTACTTCTACCGTAATAATTATTTCAAATAGGGTTTTCATATGGAACCTAATTAAAAAAAATGTCTATGCCTATGCATAACAGAGTGCTGGGAGTTTTTTTCCGCCCGCTTTTTTCTCCTAACTTACGTTTTGCCCGAGGGGCGATCAAAGCGTATGCTTGTATAGTTATAAATGTATGACGTTCATTGAGTGTGCACAAATTGTAATCAAAGCCGCGGATTTCAACGTCATTTAATTGAGCGTCCACCTAATTGATTGTCCGCCAACGGGCAGTAGTGGTGCGTGGTGGACGGCGGCCTACATCCCTCTCATTGTGAGAGGAGACCCGACCCTGTAGTGGGTCATTAATGGGTTACTGACAAATCGAGCGACGTTACATCGAGATTACAGTGTATATTAGTGAATATAGTAGCATACTAACTTGTTGTGCCTCGCGAGCAGCTGCCTGAAGTACGAGCAGCGCGCGGAGAGCAGCGCGCGGTGCGCCGCCACCGCCCAGCCGCCCGCCCCCACCAGCTCCACGTCGCACCACCACCTGCGCACCGCAAGTAAGGAGTATAGGAGTAACACACACGTTAGCTCGCCAAACCACTCTGATATTTCACCATCACCTCGTACAATTGATTCTCTGAATGTTATATACCACTGGTATTTCGCTTCTTCGATAACCATCTACGAAACTTTTTTATGACAGCAATTACGTCACCTGTCATGAGTTTGCCGACTGTCTTCATCATCTTAGCGTTTTGTTCTCGCAAAATTATTATAATATTTATATTTACGAAATATTAATTTATCGCACACATTTCATAATTAAATGTTAAATTTAATAATTTGACTATAGTTTAACAATAACATTTTTTTTAAGTAATGTTGTTTTTAAATTCATTGCTCTAGCATAAAAAAAATACAACACTATGACATTGTCAATTTATATGCAATACTCTGGGCGCGCTCCCACTGACGTCATATTTCAGCGATATAAAAACATCGATAGCGTGATTCAGGACACCCGTGGCGCCATCTCTTGGCGAGAGGCGTAGGTCGCGGCACTGACCGGTCGGTGAGCGCGGCGGCCAGGTCGCGGTGCAGCGCGGCGGCCGGCTCGCGCGCCAGCTCGGCCTGCGTGGCGAGGTCGCGCAGCGCGGCGCCCGCCTCCAGCTGCTCGCACACCAGGAACACCTCCGCCACGCTCCACCCGCTCACCACCGACCGGATGAAGCGCGCGTGCTCGCACCCTGCGACACACGACACACACACACACACACACACATTAATATTGTACACAAGAAACATTTGAGCTTTGTTGGGTTGTTGCTAATAACCCCTGAAACTATTGGACCGATCTTAAAAATTCTTTCAACAATATAAAGCTATGTTCAGTTTGAGTAACAAAGCCTATACAGGGTGAATTTTTCAAGTGTGCGTGGATGGGGATATCCAAAACTATGAGGAATAGCGAAAATTGCTGAAAGGACTCTGGGAACCGATTTTGATGAAAACTAAAACTACATCACAACAGAATCGAACCCATTCATTGTGGAATTAAAATCACACCTGTATTATTACACCATTCGATAGTGACAGTGATAAGGATGGCATAAGTATGTCTAAATATTATAATTTATAGTGACATCACAAGACTTATTTCAATTAAAAAAGTTATATAGGCACCTGCTATGAATAAGACTGGATTTTTGCATTTCTATTAGTCGACAGGATATCCTGTAGAGACGATCAATGTTTCAGAATGAAAGCATCATAGTGTGGTACCTCTGTCAGGACGAGAGTCGCGCGCGTCCCTCGGGCGGCGAGCCGCAGCCGCAAGCCGCCGCCGCAGCGTGCCGAGCCCCGCGCCGCCGGCTTTCTTCTTTCTTTCGCTGTGCAGTAATAATAAAATTTAGCATTGAAGCACTCAGATGGGATTATAAAGCAACCATCTGTGCAAAGTGAATCTTAAGAAATACCGGAAACATGGTTAGGCTACAATCCATATTGAACAGTTAGGTTTCACTGTAGGGTTCCACTGTCTAACTTCCATCTTCATTAGAATGTGAGCTCAATGACACTAAACCATTGCAATGTCAATAACTATTAGACAAGTGTGTAAAGTTTCAATTAATTTAAGGCCTGTTCCTTTTCCCAATTAAAGACCTTTCTTACTCCACAAATTAACTAGTTCTTGGTCCTTTGAACAATAAAATATTTTGCTAACTTTGACAGCTTTGGACGCATTTTGGACTCTATCTAGGCGATAGGATAGCGGCCTAGATCCTAGAGATATACCGATACCCTCCCTTGCCCTTAAAAAGCAACATTGAGCTTTAGAGTGACGTTCACAACAATTAATAAAAAATAAAAATGGTCGATAATTATCATTAGAGTGAACTCACCGTATGACGTCGGCCATGGTGGGCGGCGCGGCCGGCATGCCGCCATCGCACGCGTCGCCCTCCTAGAAACAAAAACTGAGTTAACTATGACTGCACAACCCTTGTATATTATAGCCGACTGTTGAGCACGGATCTCTCCGCACACGGGGGACGCCTGGAGCATACACGGTGAGTGCTAGGTGACCTCAGGGTGCGAGAGCATGCCACACCGCCACACACATACGCCAATGTGTGTGGCGGTGTGTGGTGTGTAAGGATGTTGGTTGTAGTCTGTGGTGGTGAGTGGTGCGTGGTGAGTGGTAGGCGACATGTGGGTGCGAGCGCACCGCGCCCATGTCAGTGTGGTGGCTTTGATCAAGTTATGTGACGGTCTAGGCGTAGTGTAAAAGTAATTTAGACGTTGTTTTGTGGTAGACTGTGATGGTGATACGACAGTGAGTCATAGACTGTGATGGTATTAGACTGTGGTAGTGGTAGACTGTGATGGTTGTAGACCGTGATGGTGGTTAGAGGTAGACTGTGATGATGTTAGACTGTGTTGGTGGTAGACTGTGATGGTGATACGACAGCGAGTCATAGACTGTGATGGTATTAGACTGTGGTAGTGGTAGACTGTGATGGTTGTAGACCGTGATGGTGATTAGAGGTAGACTGTGATGATGTAAGACTGTGTTGGTGGTAGACTGTGATGGTGATACGACAGTGAGTCATAGACTGTTATGGTATTAGACTGTGGTAGTGGTGGACTGTAATGGTTGTAGACCGTGATGGTGGTTAGAGGTAGACTGTGATGATGTTAGACTGTGTTGGTGGTAGACTGTGATGGTATTAGACTGTGGCAGGCCAGTAGTGGTGCGACCTGCGGGTGCGAGAGCGCCGCGCCCATGTCGGTGTGGCGCGCGCGCAGGCAGCACAGCAGCCGGCTCATGCCCCGCCCGGCATCACCGCGAAGGCGTAGCGCCACCCGCTCCTGCAATTGGACAATACAATACTTCTTACATTTCATTATGTGTAATTGTACATATATCTATATGATTACAGTTTTGTTGACCTAATCTATCTTTCTCTATAATATACTAGAGATTGTCAAGTAGTCAAAATTTCACTATAATTTATGGATTATAGTGGAATTTCGATTTGACACAAAAAAAAATCCTTTGTGTATTAATAAAATTGAATCTCTATTTCCCTTGGTCATCACATCATGTGTGAACAGATGAAACAATTTCTTGTCAAATATCTCAAAGAAACAACGCAGGTTAGAGGACTTCACATGCCTTTTACTTGACTGTTATAGTAACTAAGTGACATTCAATTTTGTAGAGTGCACATGTCAATAACCCATTAATGACCCACTACAGGGGGATTATTCCTATCTGTCCCCCGATTCTGTCCCCTGCAGGTGACAGATAGGAATAAAAAGTTCGATCTGTCCCCCATTTAACGAAGAGGTGACAGATCGAACTCTATTCACTGTTCAACGGTTCTATCTGTCCCCCAATCGCCGATTGGGGGACGGATAAAACTTTTTTATTCCTATCTGTCCCCAAATAAATATAATAATTGTAAAAAGTAATGACACACGCTATAAGCAACATTTTATTAAATAAAAGACTAGTGTGTTTTGTTTTGGTTTAAAATAATCTGTATTTACAAAAATTACATTTTTTCTAAAAATCACATATCGTCAAATCACTCATAGGTAACAGTCAGTCTTCTAATTTGAATTAATTCAACTTATAAAATTACAAAAAGTACTAACAATAAAATATTTCTTTTGATTTTCCATTAATCAGCCACCGTTCATTAGTCACAGTAGGTATTGAAAGAACGCTCATAGGTTACAATCAGTCTTCTGATTTGACTTAAATCAAATTATAAAAAATACTAACAATAAAATATTTCTTTTGATTTTCCATTACCTAATCAGCCACCGTCCGTTAGTCACAGCAGGCATTGAAAGAACACTCATAGGTTACAATCAGTCTTCTGATTTGAGTTAAATGGAATTATAAAAGTATAAAAAATACCAACAATAAATATTTCTTTTGTTTTTCCATTAATCAACCACCGTCCATTAGTCATAATAGGTATTGAAAGATACACACAAAGCCAACGAAAAATCACTGTAAATTCAGATAAAAATGCAACTTCTAAAGTTTTAATAAGGTTTAATAAGATTGATGAGTTTTAATTACTTTTGACGTTATTACTTCAGTTAGAGTTATGAAACATACAAAAATACTGTTAGTGCTGTTTATAATGTATGTCAATATCATATCCAATAAGCAAACTCATTTTGCAAATAACAACTTAAAGACATAAATTAATATGAGAATTGTGAACACTCCATTATTATTTCGAAAAAAGCCGGTGCTTCCTGGAATCCCAACGATACCAATAAACAAAAGATTTCAAAACAAGCAAACTGATGTCGGTTTTATCATAGTCGGTCGGATCATAAAGTCCCGTGAGTGAGAGAGAGATAGAAATAAGGACAGCTGCAATTATGTGCATTACTAATTACGTAGTGCAAATTTGCCATCTTTGCAGGTGAGACGTCAGCGTTAGATTGTTCGTAATATTTTGAGTGAAATGTTAAACAACTTTTTTCTTGGACATTATAAACCATTTGTGAGAAAACTACGGACAGAGGTAAGTGTATACATAACATACAATGTACAGTCCACACAACCCAAATGTTAGAAAATTGTTTGCAAGCTTTAATGAAAATTATTCAAACCAAAAGTTATTGAGCACTAGTAATTATTTTTCAGACCGCAATAACATGTCAGAATCAAAAAACATATCTTGCAGTTCAGCTACCAAACAAAACCAATTTTTTTATATTAAACGAGGTGGTGGTCAGATACTGTTACATGTTGGTTACCAGTATTACAAAAAGAAAACTTTAAAAAATGAAACGATTATCTACGAATGTAACCAAAGAAGACTACATTGTCGAGGATCGCTGAGAATTCTGGTAATTTTTGTACCTATGTTGTAATTTGTGAAGCTTAATTACAAAAATATTATTTAAAATAATTTTTATAATTGAAAATATGCATGTATGTAAATATGTATGTAGTATAGATTTACATAATTGTACATCTATACTAATTTGATAAAGCGAAAGTGGTTCCATCTATTTTTACTACAAAAAGTGAATGCTTTTAAGTATAAAATAATATTTTGTTACAGCATAATGCTATTATTAAGGAAACTCCGCACTTCCACGCTCCTGATTTTGCTAAAAATATTTTAGATCAAAAATTACATGAAGTCAAACAAGAAGTTTCCGCATCTCAAGCATGTAAAAGTGTACCGGGAATTTACAAACGAGCCGTTGCATCTATGAAAGATGATGGTTTAAGTTTAATAAAAAAAATACCATCTTTTATAAATATTAAAAGTACACTATACAGAACCCGGAATCAAGCTATAGAAACAAATAAAATAGATTTCAATGATATAGAGGAAGTAATTATACCTAAAAAATTTATACCTTTTCTGTTAGCTGATTACAGTCATGAAGGATATAGAATTATAATTTTTTGTGCCAAGGACATGAGAAATCTTTTACATACATTAAATGATTTCATAAGTGACGGAACGTTTAAAAGCTGCCCAAAACCATTCCAACAAATTTACACGGTACATGCCGACTTTTGCAATAAAAATATGACTACTGATATTGTGCCAGTAGTCTACGCATTAATGAGCCATAGGGACCAGAAAAGCTATGAACTTTTATTTCATTTGATCAAATCAGAAATCCCAGAGTGGAAACCCAAAACCTATAAATTCGACTATGAGATTGCAGCAATGAATGCTATCAAAAAGGTTTTTCCAGATGTCACAGTAAAAGGTTGTTTTTTTCATTACAATAATGCTGTTTGGAAAAAGGGAGCAGCCCTTGGGCTAACTAAGTCGAAATTGCTGAAAAGGCAAGTAGCATTGAGTGCTGTTCTTCCATTGATACCTGAAAATGAAATTTTAAATGGATGGTCGTACATCGCATCAGAAAGTCCTGATGACGTTCCAAGTAAAAAATTTCGATTATATATATTAAAACAATGGGTTAAACCACGTGATACTGAATTTCGAAAAATATGGTGTGTTTTTAATGAACGTCATCGCACTACAAATTTTTTAGAAGGCTGGCACAATGGACTTAATAGAGCAATAGGGAAAAAGAAGCCCAATCTTTATAACCTGTTAATTGTACTTGAAAAGGATGCAGATTTTTACCGAGTCATATCGCAACAGATCGAAAACCAACTACCTCCCACGATAAATTGTCGTACAAAGAAAAATATTCTAAAAGATGAATATATACATAATTGTCAAATGCAGTTTCTACGTGGGGAAATTACTCTTGGTCATTTGTTAGAGAAGTTGCGATAGATATTTTTTAATGTATAACTATTGTCATTACATACTTATGAAAATTTTTAATTTATGTTCAAAAGCATTTTTAGTAATAAAACTATTTATTATTAGTAATTTTTAAAGGTAATATAACATACTTATGAAAAGTTAATTTATGTTCCAAAACATTTATAGGAATAAAACTATTGTTTATTAGTAATTTTAAAAGTTTATATTTGTAGCTAGATTATATAAGGTCTAATCAAAATACTGATTTATATATAATGTTTACATAATACTTACTGTGATTTATCCGATTGATATAAAAAAAGAAATATTTTATTGTTAGTATTTTTTATAATTTTATAGCTTGATTTAAGTCAAATCAGAAGACTGATTGTAACCTATGAGTGTTCTTTCAATACCTACTGTGACTAATGAACGGTGGGTGATTAATGGAAAATCAAAAGAAATATTTTATTTTTAGTATTTTTTATAATTTGATTTAAGTCAAGGTAAAAACTTGATTTAAGTCAAATCAGAAGACTGATTGTAACCTAGAAGTGTTCAATACTTACTGTGATTTATGAACGGTGACTAATTAATAGAAAAAACAAAAAATATATTTTATTGTTAGTATTTTTTGTAATTTTATAAGTTGAATTACTTTAAATTAGAAGGCTGACTGTTACCTACTCGTATGAGTGATATAACGAAATGTGATTTTTAGAAAACTTGTTGTTATTTTTGTAAATACAGATGATTTTAAACCAAAACAAAACACACTAGTCTTTTATTTAATGAAATATTGCTTGTAGCGTGTGTCATTACTTTTTACAATAATAATAATTATATTTAATTGGGGACAGATAGGAATAAAAAAGTTTTATCCGTCCCCCAATCGGCGATTGGGGGACAGATAGAACCGTTGAACAGTGAATAGAGTTCGATCTGTCCCCCATTTAACGAAGAGGTGACAGATCAAACTTTTTATTCCTATCTGTCCCCTACAGGGGACAGATTCGGGGGACAGATAGGAATAATCCCTACAGGGTCGGGTCTCCTCTCACAATGAGAAGGATGTAGGCCTTAGTCCACCACGCTGGCCTACTGCGGGTTGGTGGACTTCGCATGCCTTTGAGAACATTTTTTTTTTGTGAACTCTCAGGCATGCAGGTTTCCTCACGATGTTTTCCTTCACCGTAACAGCAGGTGATATTTAATTTCATAAATCGCACATAACTTTTATTACAAAGTCATTGGTGCATGCCACTGGGATTCGAACCCGGATCCCTCGACTCGAGGTCGAATTCTAAGCCACTGGGCTATCACCGCTGCATGCACGTAACTTTGACAAATTATCAGTGCACGCCTTTGGGGTCTGAGATCTTGACCTATAAATTAAAAGATGTTATTCTTAGCCACTGGGCTATCATTGCTTTTTCACAGGCTTGGGTGATTAATCTCCTTAGGCTTTGATGACAATTAAATAGAGTCATTAAACTTCTTGCTATAAAGAGTGCAGATAACAGCTATCATTTGCCCCTAATCCCTCACAAGTCACAACTGTGTCAAACAAACATTGAGATAGGTTTGTTTGTTTTGCTCTTTCTCTTAGGCTTTTCAGAGCATTTTACTTTGACATCTAGAATTCTAGATTCATTTAATACTGTTTAAACTTTAAATAACCACTAATGTTAAGTAACCTCACCTATGAACTAGATAATCTGACTTACCAAACAACTATGAGCAAATTGCACAAAATATGATTTGGCAACTGATTTCAAGTTATCCATAAATAGTGTAATGTTTGTTCAGTTAGCGAGATAACTGGCTTTTACTACTTTTTGTTTCAACATCGGTGAGCCCCCAGCATGAACACTAGGTCCATTAGGGTGGAGCGATGTAACCTTTTTTTACAATCGCTTTGGAACACCTGTAAAAAATTGCTTTTTTACCTCACAAGTACTGTTAGTATATACACTTTTAGTTGTCTTAGAATATATTTAGAGGTGCCCCAGACATCATTTAGTTTGGAGAAATCCATGGATTTAGTGTTATTGTTATTCATGTTGCCTTGTTTGTATAAAAACGATATGCATAACATAGAAACGTGCATGTTATGATGTTAGTATCTCACAAGTGAAATAGTATGCACGCGAGTTGACCGAACCTTGTGCGATCAAACAACAAATGAAATTTTCAAAATAGTTGTCAAAACATAACATGCATGTTTCTGCGATACGGTTTTCTTTTTTATACAAACACGGCAACATGCATATCATTCAGTGACCATAAGATATTTTTGGTTAATCACTAAATCCATGGATTTCTCCAAACTTTATGATGTCTGGGGCACTTCTAAATGTATTAAACTAAAATTTTATGTTAGTATTTGTGAGGTAAGAAAGCAACTTTTTACAGGTATTCCTAAGCGATTGTAAAAAAAAAGGTTAAATCGCTCCACCCTAATGGACATATAATTGTGTGCCATTAGTACGGGAAGATATCTGCTAGACTGACATATGACACACTAATAACTGAGATTTACCATTTACTTTGACGATAGTGTTGACGCTTACAGTTCAGAACACTTAATTCTGAGTTTATTTACCTATTCAATACTACCCAATACTCTGGCTGTGTGAATATTAGTCTTAGAGGGTAAGGAAACCTATTCAGGTTACTACACTGGTGGCAAATTTCCAACTTTCAACCTTTTTATGGTAATTGAGAAGGCATGCAGACCACCTAACTTGAAGTGGTCACTGCAGCCCATGGACACACACATCCAACCTCAATTTGGGAAAAAAATCCAGAAATAAATAATGTTACAAGACCATAATACCTATTTAAATAATTATTATTTTTATGACTGTTGACAAGAGGTTAAATCAGATAAAAGAAGGAAGCAATATCTTTCATTATAAATAGCCTGTCACCATTCCTCTTATGTTTCCTAGTAGATTCCTTAAAATAAACGTTTATTGAGTTTTATCTTAAAAATTGCAAAAGCTCTTCTTGCTAAACAAATTCGAATACAACTTCTCAGTTATAACACACAAGCGGTTATTCACCCAACCTGTCAGTCGCGAATTCAGTGGGAGACACATCGCAAGTAGGCTGTCCCATTTCTTGGGTCCCAGATAGATATCGAAAGTGATCGTCGGGGGTGGGGGTGGGGCCCGTGACGTGCGTGCGCGCGCAGCGGCCCCACCAGCCCACCAGCCTGACCTACATACCGTTACGTTGCAACACAGCCCGCTAAATGTCAACAGCACCAGCGCTATTGACCAACGCTGGCCTAGAACCGTACCCCACATCCCGACACCGCCGCGACACGTAACGGACACATCTAACACACTTCAAAACATGTCCTACCCACTTCGACGTATCACGTCCTAACGCTGAGTTGTTGCAATAAATCATAATAAATGTATTAGGATACAATTTAAAATCGACACTCACCAGCGATCCCGATCATCACAGCTGAATCCACGAATTCGCTTTTATCACCACTAAAACATTTTCCCCCACGGTGACAGAACACTGCCTGACTACACCGCCATTACATGTTTTTAATCACACAAACCGTACACAATTCACAACGCACACGGCACCGAACGCGCACTACCACTCGACCTGAGATCCCGCCGCATCTAAAATCACTGAATTACACTAATAAGACACGGCGAAAACTAATCGTAATGTTATAAATGCGATTTAAAACGACCCGTTACGCCTATAGTTCAGCGATCCTTTGAGGCTTTGATTTGACACACTGCTGTCAACCGAATGAACTTATAAATAAATATCAGTTGTACCAACCAAACTTTGAGCCCAACGATCGGATATGCTGACTAGAGCAATAACGAAATTTCAAAAGTAGCTTTAAAGTAGCAGGGCATCTAGCCTCTCACCTATGGCTAGTTCATCGTTTACACAAGTACGGAGTCTGCCGCACCGCACGCGGTACAATGTTCTGTCAAAGAATGTTTTAGAAAAGAATGCTCCATTCTTCTTAACTGACGAAAGACTACTCTTATCATTTAAACATTTTAATTTAAGAGTTCAACGTATTTCATTCCCTCATATTCTTGCGCTACAAGCCGTCGAAGACGCGTTATTTTTAAAAATTTCTATTGTATTCAGTAATAATTTTTGCATTTAACAATTAAAATGTAGCATCTTTACTGGTTTTCATTTTTAATGTATTTTTGAATTCGAAGATGAAAAAAAAAGATAACAATAAGACAGATCTATACTCTATACTTATTTATAATATTATAAAGCTGAAGAATTTGAACGCGATAATGTCAGGAACTACTGGATCGATTTCAAAAATTCTTTCAATGTTGGATAGTCCATTTATAGAGGAAGGTATTTTGTTTTCAAAAAAATGAGGGATCCCTGAGAAAATTGAATCGAAAACATATAAATTATGCGTGCGCTGCAAAAACTATTGACAAGAGAACCAAATGATGTCGTAGTACATCATTTTGTTTGTAGTTCTTTGTAGTTTGTAGGTCTTATAAATATCTACAAAAAAAGTTCGCGAGAGCACACATCTAACTATCATAGTTTAGTCACAATAACCGCAAGTTCTAAAATCCACGCGGGTGAAGCCGCGCGCACGGTCTAGTTTATAATAAAGTAATGAAAAAAAAGCAAAAAAAAAGAGATAATTAATGTTCCGCGTATCCGAACAAAACCTATCTACCTACGCCTGCCATTTGTCAAATGCTTTGCGTTTGATATTGACTTTTTTGACAGTTCAAACTTCAAAGTTTCAAACAAATCAAATTTTTTATAATTTTTCGGCCATGTCGTTTTCTGTTAATTCACATTCCATAACTAACTACTATTATAAACAACGAATTAACTAAATAAAAACATAAATAATTGTGAACGTGCTAATTAAGACTTTGAACATATTTCGAAGTTTTTATTTCGTGTTGTATTTGATAGAGGACTTTACATGGTTTATTTGACGATGGCTGTCACTGAATTCCGCAACTATTTACGAAAAGGGTAGGTATGTAAAAATAATAACTTAAATTTGGTAAAATGAATATCAAGATTTCGTGATCTAAAAGATATTTAATAACTTGTATTAATTGAATATTTTAATCACAAGTTTTTTGGGCGTCAAATATTCTTGAAGTCTGACATACAAATCAGCTGTGCGATATTTCATAATAACATACTTGCTCAAAAGTAAAATCAGTACTCACAATGATCATTTTTGGCGTATAAATTAGCTCCGATGGCTTCAGATTAGCATAAAAAAATATATACATTGTATACAATTTAGTTTTTCTCTTCATTGAATATTAAACTTATGCATATTATGGTGTAGTTTATTGTTCTTCAAACCTAACTCGCTGAGATACAAACACACGACTGTGCCCACTTAACAGAACTGCCCTACATTCTACAATCTATTTGGAGCATTCTTACCCAATGTAAGGTGCTATAGTAACCATCATGAGTCTTGAGCACAGATTATCGGTGGTAGGGATATTGTATACTTTTGGACAATGTACAGCAGCCGAAAAAACGTGCTGGACCAATAGACGACGCACACTGATGAACTGACGTTTTTCGCACCAATTGTACCACTGCAGCGCAGCAATGTCAAACCGACCAATGAAAGTTCTGCTCACCACTCGTGACGGCAACTATATAATCCCTAAATCTAATTCCTAAAGCCTAACCCTAGATTTTAGGTTCTAGACATAGATCAAAAACGGAAGATACAGCATATGCTTACTTGTATCAATCAAAAAGTTTGTCTGACTCAACTACATATGTAACTTACATACACACACGCCTATAAATGAAGTGTCATTCGGGCGAGCAGGACAGAGCAGTAAGTTTTATCATTAGCGGGAGCGAGGCAGAGAGTGCAGGGTCATCTCGCATGCGACTGACGGATTCTGATTCACGCTCACACATAGATCTAATTGTATTGCTATCTTTTTCTTGATAAAAATGGCGAACTACATTTAAAACCATTAGTGATTTTGAAGAAAAATTAAGTTTAAGTGTACTTATGAATGAAAAGAGATGCTGTGGAATTTGTTTTTCGTTTTTGACCTGTTTGTGCAAAAGCACACGAAGTCATTGTTTTACCTTTTTAAAGACAGAAAATTCACTATTATTGTGCTCTAAGCGCACATGTATTATAGTTCAATAGCTAGCCAAAATGCGACTAAAGTGTAATTGTGTGTATGGACCTAATTTTAGGTGCGCACTCATGAGACGCTAGTGCCGTATCTACCCTTTTTGATTTAATCTATGGTTCTAGGTTAAATAATTTTACTTTATTAAAAGACTGAGAACTATTGGAAGCACAGTAAACCATGGTGTCCCATGAAACTTCTGTATCTTCCCGTAGGTCTCCTCTACTCTATTCCTCAGCTACATTTAGGACAACCAACTGAGTAGCGTTCAACCAGCCTACTATGTTCATCAGCAATTGAGGGGTTATGCGAAGGGTTGACAACCCTGTTAATTTCATAATTTTTTACTGACTACAGTATGGAGAGGGTATATACATTAGGGGTGAAAAGATATTTGTTTGTGCAAATGCAATGCAACGTGCAAGTGCAATGTTGCCATTTATCTACAATGCTACTAATCCAATTTTGATGTCGTTTTTATAAACCTTTATGTTCTTTAATTTCAGGTAAAGCAACATTATGGATGATGTACCATCTCTCTATGATACAGATTCAGACAACAGTCGCATTTCCTTCCTCACAGAGTCCGAGTCTGGTAGCCACCTGTCCGAAGCCTGGTCGGACAGCGCCAGCTCCGAGACCACATCAGATGACTCCAACGGCGGGTTGAACTCCCCAGATTTCGAGTCAGCATCCGACTACACGCCGCAGTCGGGTTCATCCGAAACACAAGATTCGAGGATGGCCAGCGAGCAGGAAACCGTGCCGAGTGAGGCTGAAACCAACGAAGCGCCCAGTGAGGACTCTGAGGACAACCGAGTGGAACCACAGCAAGCGCAACCGGACGACGAATCCGAGACGACCAACGATGAAGCAGCCGAACCACCGACGAAAGTGAGAAAAATCAGCTCACCGACCCCCGAAGCCCACGACAACGACAACGGTGACGGCGAAACCTGCCCCATCTGCCTCGACGCGTGGGGCAACTCCGGAGACCATCGGCTCGTTGCGCTCAAATGCGGCCACCTCTTCGGCTCCAAGTGCGTCGAGCGGTGGATCCGCGGCAAAGGCAGCAAGGACCGCTGCTGCCCCACGTGCAAGACGAAAGCCGCCGTCAAAGACATCAGATACCTTTACGCCAGACGACTAGTCGCAGTGGACACGTCGGAGCTGACGACGCTGCAGAAGCAAGTGGAAGCGGTTCAGATGGAGAAGAGTAAGCTCGAAATGGAGTTGTACACGACCAAGATGGAACACCGCACGCTCGAGTTGCAGCTCGAACTGCTGAAGAAGTCGATCGCGATC
Source organism: Erynnis tages (assembly GCA_905147235.1). Classification (NCBI taxonomy): domain Eukaryota; kingdom Metazoa; phylum Arthropoda; class Insecta; order Lepidoptera; family Hesperiidae; genus Erynnis; species Erynnis tages. Next base: position 82,765 of record LR990101.1, on the reverse strand, counting down.
AACCAGCCCGCTCGGAAACCCGTTCGACGCAACTGGAGGTTCGCGTTGGACAAGAACGTGGAGATATGGAGGGAGGGCGGCTGCAGGGTGCTCGCGTACAACTGTCGCACGTACGACTTCTACGTGTCGCAGCGGACCACGAACAACCTGTTCCCCGGGTACGGCGTGAGGACGGTCAACTGCGTGGACCACAAGCTGGGCCAGTTCATCCACCTGCACCCGAAGGCGATACGGGACATCGCGTACTCGCAGCCCACCGACCTGCTGATGAGCGTGAGCCTCGACTGCACGGCGCGGATAGTGGAGCGCGGCATCCAGACTACGGTCGTCAACTGCGGCATGCCGCTGTGGTCGTGCGCGTGGGACCACGTGCGCACCAATCAGTTCTACGTCGGCTGCGTCGGAGGCATCGTCATGCAGTACGACGTGCGCAACGTGTCGCGACGCCTCGACACCAATCTGATGCAGTCGGACTTATCGCCTATCGTTTCGCTTTGCTCGACCGAGTTCGGCCTGTTCTCCTGTCAGCTGAACTCCTGCGGGCTGTGGAGGACGTCGGGGGCGGAGGCGCAGCGCATCAACTTGCCGTTGAAAGGCCCGTTCATGTCGCAGTGCTACGACCACGCGACGCAGCAAGTGTTAACTTCGATCCGTCCGGGCGCCGCCGATAGGGCGAGACTGGCGCTCCTCAAAGTGAAGAGGAATTTAGTCGACGGCGAGATCTCGTTCGACCTGATGCAGAACATCCCGAGCTCGACCCGGTCGACTTTAATGACGAGGGCTTCGTGGGTCAAATGCCAGGAGGCGTCGTGGGTGGCCGCGTACTCTGAAAGCGATTCGTCGCTGTATCTTCACAATATTGAAGGCGCTCGGACGATATCGCTCCCGGCGGCGGAGGCGACGCTGGACGTGTGTGAAGGGCAAGTGAACGGCGAGACGGTTCTGGCGGCGCTGTCGGAGTCCAGGCTCAGACTTTACAAGGCGGTAGCGACGCCATCTTGATTCAGTGTTGGTGGGCTAGTGAACGAGACTGAATTACTATTGGACGTTTGAACGATTCTGAGACTGTTAGGGTAAATACTCGCCTCATATAAGTGACTCGAAGTGGTGTGGAATCTATCATCAGATCAATATTGACGAGTTGATTTAGAACACTAGAAGTTTGGTGAGTTGAAAATTGTAGCTCGAAAAATATAATAGATATTTTAAAGTGGACTAAGATGGTCATTGATTATTTGTTTCACTTCCACAATCATACTGACCTCGACTGAGACAAGTACACTATGAAATTCTAAGCAGTGATGAGCCCTATGACTAGGAAGGAACGACTAATATCTTTCGTAAATTATTTGGAGACTTACCGCAACCAACTTGGTTTCTAAAAATTTAGACTGTCCCCTAATCAAATCCACTCTGGGCGTTCTGAAACAAGTACGGAATGTACCGTGCTATCTTCTTCAGGTGTCAAATTTGACAGAATACACTACACACCTTTCGCCAAGATGAGGTGATCATTCCTGGTCACCATTGGTGATGTGTATTATTATATTTCATTTGGTAAGGGGCCGTCCATTAATCACGTGATCTTTTTTTAAGAATTTTTAACCCCCCCTTCCCCCTTGACACATGGTGAGGTTTGAGACTAACCCCCCCACCCCCCACCCAACATCACGTGTATTTTAAGTATCTACAAAATATCTTATTTTTTAGAATATTGTCTTAAATACAGGTATAAAGTTATAATCTTATTTTATTCTGAAATTAAGTTCGATTTAAAAATCGCGCGCTTGAAAAAATAATGAAATAATAAATACACGTGATATCTTACTACACTCCCCCCCCCCCTCCCCCCTTGTGACATTTCGTGATTTTTGTCAAACCCTTCCCCCCCTTACAAGCCTCACGTGATTAATGGACGGCCTCTAAGTTCAATTAGGGCTGAAATGAAGGAGGAAGGTAAGATTCTTCAACTTTAACTAAATTGTTTGTTTTATATCAAATTGATGAAACAGATGTCAGTAATCGAATTTCAACTAGACAAATGTTTTTATTAATACCTAAATTCTATGAAACATAGAGACTTTCCGGGTTGCCATAAATTTAATGTGTATGTGAGTAGAATAAAGATAGGATAACTGTATTATATGTGTAAATATTTAGATGGTGGTTGTGTGCTACTGCTGCAACTAGGCATCGGGCAAAGGATAGCCTTTGTTGACAACATCTGTCATCTGAAGTCTACTTTTAATTTAATTTAGTCTTGACTCGAGTCACTCACAATAATGTTACTTCAAGGTCCTTATAGTATAGTAAACATTTGGGGGCGCCATCACTTGACATGTAATTGGGGTGTGGACATGATTCACAATTAATTCAAAATGTGATTATTATAAAGAGTGCTTCTAGAAACATCTGAAAAGTCAGCTCAACTTCCAATAGTTGATTTTTTAAAATGATTTTTATTGTGTGCGAAAACAATAACAATTAAGCCAATCGACTTAAAATATTGATGATGTCATAATTTGGGTCATTTAGGCAAAATATTGATTTTATACTCAAGAATCTGGTCAATTTTTGTTGTTTACAGGTCAATAATAGTATTTCGAGTGACTAAGTGCATATCCCAGTTATTGGGGTCCCTATGGTGTTTGCTCTCTAATCATAATCAAAGATACAAGTGAATTGACAGGAAACTGAAAGTCCAATAGATTTTGAATGTAAAAAAATGTAAAATATTTAAGTGGGTTGTAACCGCTGTTTTATATTGAGTTTTCTTTTTGTTTTCCTGTATAAGTTATGAAAAACTTGTTTATACTTTAAATTGCCTTGTAAAATGTGTTCAAGCCCTCAGCATACTCTTTAAAACATGTAGATGATGCCAAAATCTACAAATATATACTATAGAAGCGGATGTATTTAAAAGCTTTATGAGATGCAGTACAGCGCCCCAGGATATAAAGGGCCCCCAGCTCCTTTTGAATATATATGGAACAATGTTGTGAATTGGTGAAATAAACAGTTAAGTTCAACAACATTGCAACATTTTACACATAATGGGTGCCACTATTAGTATTAGCTCTGTGTCCCTCACTTAAAAAGCCCTTAAAAGGCCCTGCAGCGTACTATAGATATTATTTTGTAAAAATTTTACAACTGAATGTCTACAGCACAAAGATTTGACTCAAAATATTGTGTCAGTTTTAGCCCCATGCAACTGTTTTAGAATAAAAAGCCTTTACATTATGTACTTTTCTATTAAAACTGGTCCAACATTACGTGTGCACCTTCACTCGATAGTCTCGAATGTAAACCATATTACAGTACCCGTCATGAGTCGTGAGCACAGATTATGAGTGGCGGGAATATGTACACTTTCGGCCAATGTACGGCAGCCAAAAAACGCGCTGGACCAATAGACGACGTACACTGATGAACTGTCGACTGACAAAGCAATCGCGTTAACCGTAGCACAGTCAATGTCAAACCGACCAATAAGGAAGGGTTGTGCTCACAACTTATGCCGGCTACTATAAATAACGGCAAACTGTTCTCTCTCACTCCACAAGTCCATCGTACTTATAAAAACAGAAAAAATGTTTTTTTCTATGTGTGTTTGTTTATTTTATTTAAATATGTATGAATTTATGAATTGCGTTTTCGTGTGGTATAGGTAGCATTAACGGTAAAGATCGACCTTTTGGATAATTGCTCTGATTTTAATACTTCATCCTTTATTTTATGACCATTACAAAGTAGGTACCTACCTACATAAATATCCATAGTACTTATATTATAATTTATGTGTGTACCCAGAAGCTATAAGTGAGGTTATAACACGCTTTATATGTGATCGTTTCCTTAATTTAAGGGGAATGTGTAGGAGGGTCAAGAGACAACATGATCGTATGGCAAAGGAAGATCTACCAGGCTAGTTGATAATGCATGGGTAGCGGACGTTTTTTGATTAGGTTATTTGGAAGTTTAGTCGTAAAGTTTGCGTAGTAAACTTTTCTGTAGGAACAATGCGCCAGCGATGTAGAAAACTTCGATAGTGTGATTCAGGATACCCGTGGCGCCATCTCTTGACGAGTGGCGGAAAACGCCACAGTATTATAAACAACAGCAAGTTCGCATCACGACGATTATTCCAATAATTTCGTTGATACTTAAATCGAAATTACTGTTAAATTAATTGTTACTTTTCAATGTCTCAATGGGTAAAGTGACTGCAGATTAACGAAAAAAAGATTACTTTACAGTTGAACTTTCATACCGCTAATGCTACCTTGGTATAGTTTAATTATAATTCATTTTTGTTACCTCAATAAAATATTTGTATGAATCTTGAAATAAACGATTTGTTTTTAATCCAGTTATTTTTTAATGCTTTGTGAATTATTCGTTTTTTGACAAGAATATTTAATTTTAATGATTAATAATTACGCGTGGTATTATTTTCAAATTTTAATGATCTACTGTCTAACCATGCTGGTAAGTTAACAGATCATTTGCCAGGTGGGCGTAGTGGCGTTGATCAGGGGAGGGAGGCCCATGTCCAGCTGTGGACTAAGAGGAATGCAGTTGTAACTGAGCTTACACGTCCTGTCTATAACCTGTTAGTGAACCACGGTAGGTAGGGTCGTGTTTTCTCCCTCAGTGAGACGCTGTACCCACTAATTATACATTTAGAATTTTGACGTTGCAATGACAATAACATACAAATTGAAAATTTAAAAACAGCCCCCGAAACAATGACAATTTTCATTGAACATATTATTTTGTGATGTGCACGTGATGCGCTTTCATTTGAGACCCCCCTCGATTATATTTGCAGACATTCGGTTATTCTTCATACAACCTTACATACAAAAAAAACTAAATTGAAATCGCTTCATCCGTTCGCGAGCTACGGTGCCACGACCCTCACGACCGAAGCACAGACAGACAGACACGTCAAACTTATAACACCCCTTCTTTTGCGTCGGGGGTTAAAAATAATGTCGCTAGTCCCTCTTGGTCTTAACTTATAGTGTCATTAGGTAACGAGCGGTCACAGTTTTGTCCAAATATTTAATAAGTAGAACGCAAGCAGCCAGTACGATAAAATGTCAACTGTCAATTTAATACTATTCTCAAATTCTCATATCATTTGTTTCTGACTTTGACATTTCTTTACAGTTTTGTTACTCTAGTAAACACGGCTTGATTTATTTATATTCAAAAATCCTAAAATAAACACAAAAGCTTTACGAAAAGTGCATTAAGTTATAAATAATAGTGTTCGCAGTGTATTGAATCAGTTATTTTTGTTGGAAAAGGTAAGTTAGATGCACAACTTACGATTTTTTACACAGGTGCGCGTCGGCGTAGCAATGACCAATGAGGTCATCTTCGTAGGGCTACTTTCAATAAATATGCAATTTCAATATTTGATTGCATTTAAATTTTACGTTTACAAATGTAATATACGTAAAATACAGACCTAAGGCTAAATTGCATTCACCACCAGTTAAAGAAATAAGAACTGTTATTTATGTTAACAAGAAATTAAAAACTTTTGCAAGTTGCAAGAACCCTTACCCTCTCTTACCCTTTTAAGAAATAAATGCCTGAAGTATGCCTGAACAAGTTGATTATCCTTGCAGTTGAGACGCAAAAGTAGGCTGGCAAAAAAAAATATTGTCAAAGCCTGGAGCATACTCCAACACCTACCACACTGCTCCAATGCAGATTGGATGGCAATGGAACAATATTGACACACACACATTAGCTGTCACATGTTTTTCTTTCCTAGTCATACTGCACTGTTCAATAATTCATATTTAATACTTTTAAAAGAGAGCTGAGAGTTTTTTTCCCGTCTGCTTTTTTCTCCCAGTCTATGTTTTTCCTGAGGGGTGATAAAAGCTGATGAATGTATAATTTATAATGCAATATGAAAGATATGATATGAGATGTATGATAGATAGATTATGAGGTTCATTAAGTGTTCACAAATTGTACAGGATTAGGTACAATTTGTGCTACTATTATAAATGCAAATGTTTGTGAGTATGGATGGATGTTTGTTAGTTACTCTTTCACCCAAAAACGGCTGAACAGATTTGGATGAAATTTGGTACACAGATTTACATATAGGATACTTTTTATCCTACTCTGCACCACCAGTTGTAAAGTTCACGCGGGCGAAGGCGCGGGCACAGTCTAGTAAGGAATAAAAGCTTTTGCGTTGAGAGTGTGATTGTTTGTTGGTAGCACAGCCACAAAGCCGCCAGCATGGAGCAGGTGCTGCAGCAGGTGGCCCAGAACATGGAGAGTCAGCTGGACAGCGAGCTGGAGAGGTGAGGGGAACAGATTCTCATACATTATGGTTTTTTAAAACGCTTTTATTAGCTTTGGTCGTATGTTAACCACACCAGTACATCATCATCATTATCATCCTTTGATTGGAACTTATTCAAATGTCAGTAGGAACATGGCTGTTATCAAATTTGTTTAAAGCTCATTTTACATTGGTCGGGTCAGTCACTAGTTCGAAACAAAATAATGGGATATCACGATTTTGAACTGACTGACCAATCACAATGCTTTATTCTTTATTTTGCTCTCCCTCTCACCTCAATGCATTAACTGTGTAGTTTTTTTGTAGAAACTGTAACATGCAGTGTCTTTTAGGTTTTGTGGTTGTTATATTATATTGTATTGTATTGTATTGTATTGTAAACTGACTGGGAGATGTTGTGCAGGCTGGAGACGCTGGACCAGAGCGACCTGGAGGCGATCCGGCAGCAGCGCATCGCCGAGATGAAGCGGCGCGCCCAGCAGAAGCAGGAGTGGTTAGCCAACGTTAGTTCCTCTGGTGCACTTGACGCTAACAACTCACCGGTCGGTTTGCAGCCGCGCCCGTTGCGGCAGCGGCAAGAAACAAGCGATTTATTTCCTATATTCACGAGATCGGAGTTTTGTGCGAATCGCGTGCGGTTGCCGGACGGGAGGATAGCGATATGCGGGTGGCGCAGCAGCCGCGTGCAACCGCACACACTGCGGGCGCAAAACGCGTCGTGAAAATTGACGAAATTGAAAACACACACTGCCTAGAGTGAATTGGACGGCGAAATAAGTAAAAACGTTGTTTTTTTTCCCCAGATTTTTTCTTATTTACTCTCAATTTCAACTGGAATACATAATTAACAAACATAGTAGCACTGCCTAAAGTGAAATTGACGACGAAATAACAAAAAAAATGAGCTTTTTCTGGAAAAAATGTTTTTCTTCATTACTTTTAATTTCCTCACTCAGCAACCAACCGTTGTAGAGTCCACATCACCTGATGATGCTCCTTTTTGGGGCGAAACACGTGTCCTGTACTATTGGAATAAGTTGTTATGGTATATACCTACTCAGAGAGATAAGGGAGGGTGGCGGGTCCATACCAAAACAAGTTCCACGTGTGCGGATTGTTGCAAAGAAATATAAATACAACTTAAATACTTTTAATTTCATCTGACTAATACACCCTGCGTAATACGCTGTCTAGATTAAATTTGGCGTGTCCCCAGGGCCACGGCGAGTACACGGAGCTGGAGGGCGAGAAGGAGTTCTTCAAGGCGTCGCAGGGCAGCGCCAACCTGGTGTGCCACTTCTACCGCAGCGACGCGCCGCGCTGCCGCATCGTGGACATGCACCTCAAGCTGCTGGCCAGGACGCACGTGGAGACGCGCTTCGTCAAGCTCGACGCCGAGCGCGCGCCCTTCCTCACCGGTCGGTGTGATAGCTGGACTCCATTATAAATAAACATCATTATAAATAAGTTACAATTTAAAAACTGTTTAGAAAAAGCTTTTATTTTTTCGAGTTACTCTTAACAAACCCTTTCATTTGATACCCATATTGTAGAAATGCATTAAAAATAACTATTCCGATATCTTGGATGGTCCGCCATATTGGATTTAGAATGACGTCACAAACCATAGTGCATTGTCATCCAAACTAAACGTGTATACAACAAAATTTCAACTCAATCGGTTGAAGATATCTTTTTCAAAATTGAGTTCAAAGATTCGACCCGAACAAACATACCAACCCGAACATGTACATTGCAAGTTAAATAAAAAAGCTTTTAAAAATTAAACTGACCTCATAAAAGTATGAAATAGTTACAATTTGCTTTTCGTGCGTGCGTGCGTATGTGTGTGTCTGTCTGGTCTGTCTGTGTGTGTATGTGTACGCCTTTGTGTGGATAAGGCCGAGGCGGTGAAGGTGTGTGTGTGTTTGTGTGTGCAGTGAAGCAAGACGTCCAGTGTTCTGTGGTTGCTGTGGTCAGTGTTCACAATACAAAAACAAAATAAAAAAACTTTTCAACATAATTTTAACATAAATTTATTTTGATTCCAGGCCGCCTCAAGATCCGCGTGATACCGACCATAGCGATCGTGAAGGACAACAAGACGAAGGACTTCATCGTGGGCTTCACCGACCTCGGCAACCGGGACGACTTTTCCACCGAGATGCTGGAGTGGAGGCTGGCCAGGTGGGTTGCTTGCACTGCTGGTGGAGACCATCGGATGGGGAATGGAGAACATTTCATCCATTAACACAAATTCAAAAGCTTTTATTCATTATTAGGTACCATTTGTGCTCATTGCTCAGTGCTAATGAACATCATACATTCAAGATTCAAATTATCTTCAATGTAGACCTTCGATGATATCTAGGCCTTCCTCCTAGTCTTTTTCGCAATCCATAGAAATAAGAAGCAGATAGAATGGTTATATGGGTAAAAAAGCACATCCTTGATTCATTCTGGGAATCCCCAGTCTACATACTCGTAAAGCATGTGACACAAAATAATACAGAAATTTTCATTATGTATTAAGAATAAATACGCAGGATAATAGAAATATCCGTTATTCTCCTAGAATACATTTTCCTAATCATACAACATAAATTTTATCGTATTAAAATATTACAACTGTAATGGCAGAACTAAAAGATGAACAATAATAATATAATGACAATGAAAAGCTCTGACATATAAAATAGAGTAAGAACCTTTAAATATATTCTAAGTAACCAGTGTAACATAGCTCTCAAAGTTTGCAAATTAAAGTGGCAATGGGCTGGCCACATCGTTTGCAGGACTGACAACCGATGGGGGAAAAAGGTCCTCGAATGGCGACCACGTTTAGGCAAAAGGAGCACAGGCCGCCCTCCGACCAGGTGGACTGATGACGTGAGGAAGACAGCGGGAAACCGTTGCATTCAGAGCGCCCAGGAGCGGGCGGAGTGGCGTCGATTAGGGGAGGCCCGTGTCCAGCAGTGGACTACTAAGGGCTGAAAGGAAGAAACCAGTGTAACAAGAAATAACAATTTTTGTTCCAGATCCGAAGTGATAGAATACTCCGGGGACCTGGCGGTCCCGCCGGCGGAGGCGAGGAAGCAGCGCGCGCTCACCGTCGAGAGCAAGAAGACCATCCGCGGACGACGCGACGACACCGACTCGGACCTCGAGCTCAGCGACTGATCGCGTCGCGCTCGTGTCGGCGTCCGTAATGGACTGGGCTGTCAGTGTTGTGTGTGAATGTGGTGCCTTCTGTTTTACTATAGATATTGTTTATGCTCTGTTCTGCTGTGATGTGAGAAATTGTATTATTGTGTTTTTAAATTGATGTGCAATTGTTAATGCTATTATTGCAACTGAGTAACATCACGATTTTAATGGTCAGGAATCTTTGATTGAAATAAATGATTATTACTAAGTACGTGTTTTATTCTTTTCTAGTTCTATAATAAGTGTTACGGAATAATTTTGAACAAATCTCTTTTTCTGCTTGAATAATGGCACTTAACAATGTTGTTTTTGAACCAATGAGCTTGAGCTCGCTAAAATTGACATTGACAATGACAAAAAAGGCTTATTGGTGTAGCCATATCAATGAAGAACCGCTATTTAAGGTTACGTTTTTGACTAATTTAATAACAGAAGATACATGGCAGGTTACCATTTAAAGAGCATGCCGGTAATAGGTTGTGGTAAGGTTCTCCCGGATCTCCCCTCGTAATTTTATATTAATGAATTGAGTTCATTTATTCTACTATAAACTGTATTTTCTACCAAATCACATGGCAACATAATATTAAATGTCACCGTCACAATGTCAGATGATGACATATTGACTTTGACATTTTTCATCTGTGTTCCAGTTTGAAATCGACTGCAAAGTGTGATAATTGTGTCGTGTTTATTAAAAATTTATCTACGAAATATTTATACGAGAGCGATAAAAAGAGGAGCGCCACGCTGAAGTTCTAATAATGCTTTTCCGGTTAAAATAAAAGTGTTCTTTGTTTAGAATAATATCAAAACTAAGTGCTCATAGTTAGAGAACATTAAAAAAATTGACGAGAAGTCGACGTGAGTGCTAATCTATAGGGTTTTGTGTTCTAAATATAGCCTATAGGATTGTTGATTGCCATCGCGAATGCCCTGCGGACCCTCAAGGTTAGTCCTTAGACTTTGAACTTGATTTAGTACTCGTCACTGCATGCCATACTTTTCGTGGACCTGTAAAAAGATAAGCTTTTTGTAGATACACAGGTTACACTACACGTATATTGAACTTCGAACCCGTAACACGATACTTTTTTTAACCTGTAATTTTAACTTTTAATTTTTCTAAGCGCTAACTTTAAGTCAGTTCAAGGCAATCCCTAAAACTTCTATTCCTAACATTGTAGGCGCACGAGGTGTAATAAAATGATCATAATATTACGAACTTATAATGTAACTACGTCTTTATCTAAGTTGTGGACCAACAGTGAGTGTTGTTATACTATACCTACTCAAGATTAGATTTTATGATAAACATCTAATTATTCAATTACCACCAGCACTGAAGTAGTAAGTTTGGTTCAATGCCAACAATATTTAAAATGAATTATGTAATTATCTTTTGTTATAATGTGAGGATTTCACAAGCTTATGCTTAGAATTTAGTAACTTTATCCTACTACTATTATAAAATTAAATGTGAATGTTTGTGAGTATGGATGGATGTTTGTTACTCTTTCACGCAAAAACCGCTGAACATGTTTGGATGAAATTTGGTACACAGATAGATCAGTGGATTAACCTGTATTAAAATATAGTATAAGATACTTGTTATCCTTCTCTGCACCAAGTTCTAAAATCCATGCGGATGAAGCCGCAGGCAGAGTCTAGTCTATCAATACATTTTTACAGATTGAATCATAATATAAACCCAGTAGGGACCCACTGCAGGGTTGGGTCGGGTCTCCTCTCACAATGAGAAGGATGTAGGCCTTAGTCCACCACGCTGGCCTTATATGGGTTCATGGTCTTCCCATGCCATTCAGACTGTTATGGGGAACTTACGGTTTCCTTCAACATTACAACCGGATAAATTTGATTTCATTATTTACACATAACTTTTAAGAAAGTCATCGGTGCATGCCACTGGGATTCAAACCTTTGAGTATGAGGGTGCATTCTTAGCCACTGGGCAGTAAGGATTGGCCAGTTTTAAGCCACTAATTATTAAAGTTTCAGCAATTTACAGAATGATAAATCATGATTAATTATTTGTTAAAGGTAATTAGGTAAAATAATTTAAAGGTTAAATTTTTTTGTCTGTAATTTGTATTAAAAGTTAAGTTAAGCAGGAAATTATTATAATTACAGTATATTATTATAATGATGTTCTTTTGAAATAAAAAGCAATTTTTCACATTAAATGTCCCTCTGTGGTGTATATTATTATGATCATCTTTACCAAGAACAAGACTGCATTTGAAAAATCATTCAAAATGTGGGAAAAATGGTTGATCACATAACTGTTTTCAAAAGTGAAGACTGTACTACTACGGTACTGAAACATTGGAATTTTTGTAAAATTTTCAATACTCACTCACCATACAGATCATGCATATTTTTTTTCTGAAAGTAAAAAAAGTTTTGGATCAACATGATCCCCCCTGATATATTACAGTTAATTACAGTTAAATTCATATAGTTAAGTGTTTCATTAGAAAAAAAGGAGTTCTATCTGGAATTTGTCAAACAGGTTGTGTTAACATGATATGTTTACAATATGAGCAAATAAGTTCAATGGCCGGAATTCATTGTGTCATTATGTTAATTTAAAACTGGTTTCAATACGTGTCTAACTTTACAAAGTGCAAACTAATAAAATGGAAATGTCTGGTAAATATTAGCTAGCTCAGACTAAATTCTGCCCACGACTTTGGCTTCATTTTTGATCCAAAAAGGGATTAAAAGTGTTCTATAAATTAAATTATGTTTAAAGTATCTTTCAAACCAATATCTTTCAAACCTAGGATGATAAAATTTAGTGATTTTGATAGATAATGGTCCCTCTAGTAATAGTTTTCCGTTGGTCCACTGATTACGGGACATCTATCCTGTTAAAATTATGTTTACTGACAAACGCACACTAAGACCAAAGAATGTAACATAACAATGGATCTATGTGTATGCTCCTCTTGCAATGGTTCTAAGCATTCCTCTATGTTCCTGTAATCTATATTGTATTTATGGTTGTTGCAGATGCGTCGGTGATGTGAAGTGAGCGGCGGACTATGGCGGTGAGCGAGGCCCGGGTCCCGCTGCTGCACGAGGAGAGGCCCGCCCACAGTGCCCACAGTGCCCACGCGCACCATGGTGAGTACTGACTACTGGCTGCCCTCTCTTGGGCACGGCTCTCAACAGAGGGAGGCCTGCAGCATACTCCGCCACGCTGATCCGATGCGGTGCGGTGGAGAAACGGGCTGGTGGCCAACCTGCGTAGGTTCAATCCGCCCACAGTGCCTTCGATAAGGTTTAACGACGGCTATCGTGTCGATAACAGCCGGGCCGATGGCTTTATTTGCCCTCCGAAGCCAAGGGCCATTAAATAGTAGCTACAACTGGATAATGTGGGTTACTACACGTAGGGCTCTGTCTCAACCATAGTAGGCTCGGGTCTTCTCTCACAATGTGTTTGAGAAGGATATTCTCCATATTCCTTGGAAAACACTATGTCTATGATGAACTTGGAAAATAAACATGTAAACGCAAACGCTTAACGCGCAAACCCATAACGCAAACGCAAACCCATAACGCAAACGCAAAACGCAAACCCATAAAGCAAACGCAAACGTTTAATCTAACGTTTATGCAAACCCAAATTAAGCGGTAGTATTCTAAGCCGCTGGGCTATCACCATAGGAAACTTTTTATCCTTCACCAACTTCTGAAACCTACGCGGACGAAGACGTGCGCTAGACACAGACTAGCCCTCCTCTGTTTCGAATTGTCAGCCCACCGGTTAAATGTAGTTAGTATGTTATCTGTCACTCGCATACCTTGACTATTGAGATATGATTGTCCAGATTAACCTTTGATCCCTCAAAATGGATCGCAACAAGTGACGTCAAATATTAAGCAAACAAAGCAACAAATATAAAATGCCACCCAAACATAACTTGTAAAAAAACAAAGTCTCGCAACTCAGTTCTTCTATTCTGTAAAATTTTGAAACCTATGTATCCATAGATTGACTTGGCCATCGCATGAAAACACGTGACTGCAGAAACTACGTGAATGCAGCTTTTTAACAGAATTACATTTTGAAATTAATCGTGAATTGACCATGGAATTAACGACAGTTATTTTAATTGCAAGATATTTGATTTTTTATTTGATTTGAAAATGAGATAAAATACAATTTTATTAATCTCCCAATGATGCGATAGATATTGTTATGACGTAACAATAAACATGAGTAATGTGAGACCGTTTATTATAATCGGTCAATACCAGATTGATTATAATTATTGAATCGAGAAACGCGATAAAATATTGTAAACAAACGTTCATACTTGTAGCTTACAGTCATGTCGTTAAGTATTGTAAACATGGGGTTTTGAGTTCCGACTACACTTCGCGGTCAACGTTTACCCGATTATTTTTATTAAAAAAATCGAAAAACAAAAAAAAATTGCATTCTCCGGGAGTGCCGGCAGAAGTGAACACTTATAAGACGTGTTTTCTTGGTGATTTGGACGACAGTTCAATTAAAACACAATTGAGTTTCTCTGTAAGAAAAGATATGACATTTAAAGCATTAAATGTCGTTTAATAATCGCAATGTCGAATCATTTTATGTGTAGATATGCAGTTTTTTTTCTCGGGCAACCCCTTTGTTGACATATTTGTCACTTAATAATGAAGTGGAGTACAGTCTCTCCCCCAGCGGCGGGCAACGAGCCGGCGCGCAAGCTCAGCAACAGCGCGCTGGTGGTGACGTCGCTGGTGGCGGGCGCCAGCGCCGGCGCGCTCGCCAAGACCGTCATCGCGCCGCTGGACCGCACCAAGATCAACTTCCAGACCTCGTGAGTGTTCTGTCTATCTCTCTCCAACTCTTCGCTGTATCTCTATGGCAGGCCGTAGGGTAGCGGTGAAATAGGTACTCGTACAAGGCCACGACTACATAGCCGAATAGACGCCTCATGCTGGTCGAACGCTTTCAGACAACGCATTGGACTTATATCTTATCGAGGACAAAGGGCGTGAAATCAAAGCTAGTACCGGCCACTTCCTTGACCCGTGCACGGTGCACGTCTCCTACGATCGGAACTAATTCAATATGTCAGTAGGTACATGGCTGTAACCAAATTTGTTTACAAACAATTCAGTCAAAGCATTGAAGTGAGAGGGAGGGGAAAAAGAAAAAGAAAGCATCGTGTTTGGTCAATTCATATTCTGCTCCGCTCCATCCGCACAGCTCCGCGTCAGTGGACACGCATCATAAACCCGTGTACGTGTGTGGGGCGGTGAACACCCCACCGTCCACCGCCTAGAGTCTAGGCCCTAGACCGTACTTATGGGAAGAACGGCGTGAAGTTGTTGGACCTAAAACGAGCCACCTCAACTCATCCTAGAGAGGTTTTCAAGTAACCCAGCATCTCAAGCGATCTCTGTCCCGCAGCCAAACGCCGTACTCGTGGCGCGCCGCGGTCCAGTTCATAGGGAGGAGCGTGCGCACGGAGGGCTGGCTGGCGCTGTGGCGCGGCAACAGCGCCACCATGGCGCGCATCGTGCCCTACGCGGCCATACAGTTCACCGCGCACGAGCACTGGAAGCGCCTGCTGGCCGTCGACACGCCGCACACTGCGCAGTGAGTCTCTTCACTGTTTATGGTAGCCTGGTACTTTCAGTCTCTTGTCTCACAGGCTCATTCGGTTTAGCCGACGGATCGGTAGAGGCTGCTGCGGGAGTGGACACACCCACCACCGAGGGCAGCACAGTGAATCTTAAAAGTCCTTGGGTGTTTATGGTAGCCTGGTACTTTTAGTTCTCACAGGCTCATTCGCTTTGACCAACAGATGGGGTAGGGGCCGCTGAGGGCAATACGGTGAGCTTAAGATCTCTTGGGTAGTTCTGATAGCCTGGTACCTGAAGTCCTCGCTTCCTAGATCTCTCAGAGAGTCAGACAATTACCGTCCCGCATAGTTCTGTTTTGTTGCATGTTCAACTAGAACAGCTCAATATAAATTATTTTAAACCTCATTATGTCGGAGTATCTTCTTGACGTGTCGATGACATTGGTACCTTGGCTGTCGCTATATTTGCGACGTCAACATTGATCTTTAGCGATAGAGATAAGATACGGCTGTTAATGATTCTCTAAAATTATAACGAGACTGTTTGTTGCCAACGTTTTATCACTTGTTTGTTTAGTTCGCCGGTAGAAGTATTGGGAGAGATTACCAACGCTCGTATTTGCTTTGAAACACATCGTCGCGTTTCGGTTGGGGAAGTGTGGTTGCCGATCACATGTCCAACATCAACACTATTTCAATACCTGTATAATAATAAACCTGTTATTTGGCAAAGGGAGCGGTCGTCATCGCGGAGTTTTGTGTACACACCGGCGATGTAAAAAACTTCGATAGCGTGTTTCAGGATACACGTGGCGCGATCTCTCGACGAGCGGAGGAAGTAAAGGACAACACCATGATAATGAAGCGAAACCTCTCTTCCAGGGAACAGCCCCTGAGGCTTCTGGTGGCCGGGTCGCTGGCGGGGGTGACGTCACAGAGCGCCACCTACCCCCTGGACCTGGCGCGCGCGCGCATGGCGGTGGCGGACTACCGCACGCTGAAGGCTGTGTTCGTGAGGGTGGCCAGAGAGGAGGGTCTGCGGACGCTATACAGGTCGGTGAACAGTGTACACTGACACACACACACACACACACACACACACAAACAGACAATCGACTCAGTGAAAAAAGTTATGTGCGCTTTATAAAATTAAATATCACCTGCTGTTACGGTGAAGGAAAACATCGCGAGGAAACCTGCATGCCTGAGAGTTCACAAAAAAATGGTCTCAATGGCATGTGAAGACTGTGAAGTCTAATTGTGAAAAAGGACCCGACTCTGAATTAGGTCATTAATTCATTAATGAGTCTTTTTAAGAACACACGCAAGCACACGAACACGAGTAAATGCACGCACACATGCGCATATATAAGCATTTGATATGAAATATGAGCGTCTTAGGGGGAACGACGTTTTATGTGTTTTTTGTGTATTCCAGGGGGTACCCGGCCACGGTGCTGGGCGTGATACCGTACGCGGGCGTCTCCTTCTTCACGTACGACTACCTGAAGCACTGGCACCTTGGTGAGCGCCGTCTTATCTGTCACTTTCTTCTTTGAGAATCGAACCCAGGTTCGATACGATACATATACTGGTCCATTCCTGTAGCGTTTCCGTGAGACTGTTTTATAACGCTTTTATGACGCTGCCAGCTGGAATATTACGTAAATGTAAAGAAGGTTTGTAATACTTAATACGTTTATACTGTTTCTGCGGTTAGTGTATGCAGTAGTATAGAAAACGCGTGGGTGTTTGATTTCATTTTATATTTATATCATGCTTATAGACAAGGGAGTTGGAATGGAACCCTGTGGAACGCCTATTTGTGTTATCGATTTAAGTTGTAGGAAGAGCTGTTAAGACGACTCCGTTCGATCAGGATTAAGTGTTTGACTAAAGTTTTGAGGGATAAAATTAAATTTCGTATTTTTTATTGATCTTTTTTTTAAGAACTTATGAACTACACAATCAAACGCTCAAGGGAAATTAAAGAATTTCTCAGAATAAGGAGAAGTTTCTCTTTTTCACTTCCCTTTTAACTTTTCCTTCCTCACTTTTTCCTTCCCTTCCCTTTGCTCCGTACCGTGCAGGTCCGCTCGTGCGGCGTCCAAAGCGGAAGCTTCGATAAATAATATCATAATATGTTGACCTTCGTCAAGCGCACATGCAATGCCTTATAATGTCACTTCGACTGACTTGTCAATGTAATGTCCATCGCTGCGTACCGCGTACCGCAGATCTATTCGAGGCGCCGGCGCGGGGGTTCACGAACGTGGTGTTCGGCGGCGTGGCGGGCGCGCTGGGGCAGACGGCGTCCTACCCGCTGGACATCGTGCGCCGCCGCATGCAGACCGGCCGGCGGCGCGCCGACGGCTCCTACCCCTACGCCAGGGTGGTGCCCACGCTCGTCTTTATATACAGGTCGGTGCTGGAAAAAACCTCGAATGGCTACCACGAAATAAAATTTGTTACATACTTTAGGCCTACTATTTTTTGAGGTTGGTGTCTTTAGTATCAAGTATTTTGTTTCTGTTGTTAAATTTTGGCACCAACCTCGTCATCAAAGCTCATCTTACAGTGGTCAGGTCACTAGTTCGAAACAAATGGGATATCGCGATTTTGAACTGACCAATCGCGAAGCTTTATTTTTCTTTTCCCCTCCCTCTCACCTCGACGCTCTGACCGAATTGTTTCTTTGTAGACACTATGACATGCGGAGTCTTATAAGTTCTGTGGTCGTTGATTCTTTGCAAACTTTAACATCAATTAACTTTGCTTAGTAACATTATAATAGTCAATTACCGAAGTTGAATAACGTGTAAGTTTTAAAATGTACTTTACATTTAAACCGTACACTTGACCGGTGTCACCAGGTCGGAGGGCTGGCGCGGCTTCTTCAAGGGCATCAGCATGAACTGGGTGAAGGGCCCGCTCGCGGTGGGCATCTCCTTCGCCACCTACGACTCCATCAAGGCCTTCCTGAGGAACGCCGCCCTGTCGCTCACCGCGTGAACCGCCCTTGACGATATTCACACATACGAGTACCTCGCACACATACCAGTACACAATCATGTTTCAATTCGCTTTGAAATATATTGTTACAAAAAATAGTTTCAGCGTCAATTGTGATCTTAACATCTTAGTCCTCATGATCTTATGATCATGACCTCATGATCAATTTACAAATAAAAAATCATAGTCTACTCATGTATTATTTTAACTTCATCATATAACACGACTGATTGCAAAACGACAATAACCTTTGATGTATGGTATATTACTGAGACATTAATCTCGTAGGTGTAATGTATACTTAGCCGTATGTATATGTATTATTAAGTATTTGTACAGTTCCAATATTACATTCTTTCTAGCTGAGCATCTTATCTACACATAATTATAAAGATCATAATTGGCTGACTGACTGACTTACTGATTGACTATCTGATTGATCGATCGATTGACTGATCATTTAACTGTCTGGTTGACTGATCGTGACTGAGTGCATGACAGACAGACTGACCGACTTACTGACGGATTATCTGATAGACATACTAACGCACAGACCAAAGTACTGAGCAAACGCCTTGGATATTAGTATGCATGATTCATACGAGTATAATGCAGATGAATACTGGAAAAGCACTCGTTCCCATGTACCCCGCGGGCAGGGAGGTAGGGGGTGAATGTTTGTATAAAAGCAGTCACATTAAAAATACTAGGGAGTCATATTTGAGAACTTTTTGAAAAATAATTTTATTTTGAAAAAAATGGTTGTAAATTTTAATGAAATTCTGTTATAATTATTTGAAAATTGGTTCCAAGCCATTTTGTTTAAAAATTTTAAGGAATGAATTCCTTATCTAGAACTAGCGCGTCATGTTTGAAAGCTAGGGAACTTTTAAAACTTATTTTTAAAATGCCCACTCCAAAAAAATATGAAAAAAGTAGATTAAAATTTTTATGAAATTTTTTATAGGTACCTAATTATTTGAAAATTGGTATAACGCCATTTTGTTTGCAAATTTCATAGAATTTATTTCCTTTCAAAGGTTAACTTGAAAGCATTACTGTTGAAATGGTCAAATGCAATATTCGTTCTAGTCTAGTTTTAAATGTTACTTTTGTATCTTTTATATCACCAATATCAACAGAGTTGAATGAAATCTGATATATTGTTATTCATTGTTATGTTTATAGCATCGTAGTCTCGCCAGGAACAAACGCTGGCTATATGTCGACTTGTGACGGTTGTGTAGTCAGAATGAATTCATTGTCCGCACAAGGCGTGTAACCCCGCTGCTCGAGTAGATCGAACAAGTGAAGCGAGTATGGGCGCGGTCAGGGCCTGCACGGGTGACCGCGTGCGTCGGAGGACACGTTACGGGTCCCACGTTGTACGCTTTGAATTGCAACCTCTGAGAAACAGACATGATAAAATATAATAATCACAACATGTTTGAATCTAAAACACCAAATTTGTTGTAAAATAGTGTTGTAATATAGTGTTGTAATATAGTTTGTTGTAATATGGTATATTGGTCTCTTTCTTTGTTCTATTTAAGCCTTTTCTGCCTTCTATTGGTTGTGGCTGTGTGAATCTGTATATTGTAAGAAATGTTATTTTAATAATTGACACAAAATAGATAATGTCAAATATTAAAACGAATTGTTCGAATTGTGTTTGATAAATAATCGATTTGGTTAGCATTGAATTATAATGAGATAGATAGCCAAGACCGCGGCCGGTCGACTGCGTGTCGAGTTCTGGTGCCGGCGTGGGCGTGTGTGTCAGTGTCGTCTCGTGCGTGTGTGACGCGACACAGGGCGTCCATCCTACGAGTAGTGTGGAGGACTATTACTGTTATACGACTGAAGTCTAAATTTAATGGTACATGTAGGAGTATTGTCAAAAGTATATGAAAAAATATGTAACTGAAAGGTGGTACCAGGCTGGCACCAGACGTCGAGGAAACTTCGACAGCGTGATTCAGGACGGCCCTCGCCCGGCGCCATCTCGCGGCGAGCGGCGGAGTGTCTGTTCGATGTCACTCAAGCTCCAAGCGGTTCATGTGATTGTTGTGTGAAGGAGTATTAGTGCTGTATATTTTGTTATTTTGTATCGCTCATTACGATGTATTAAATGTTTAACTGTTTACCTGCGTTTTATTGCCCCGTGCTAACTGTTTTCGTCTATCGTAACGATAATAAAAAACCTTTTAATTAATAGTATTTTATTCACAAGATTGCTTCTGTTTCGTCATTATTATAATATATCTACTTATAATATGACACATACACGAGACTCATTACTTACATGCGGAATTTGAAGACTTCATAATACCCGAACTAGAAAAATAAAATGTCCTTAAAAATTGGCGCCTTTCAAATATTTTTGCCATTAAAGGGAGGAGGATGAACTGAAATCTTAAATAAGCCAAAGTTGTCACTGTCGTGAAACGCTACTTGATATTTCTGTAGTTTTTTAAAATGTTGTCTAATGCACACGTTACTTTAGTCTAAACATTTGAATTACATTATTATTTATTGACTAGAATTTCGTTACTTAAATTACTGTAAACATATCACAGAAAAAATAATGAGACTAAAAACTACAATTTACAAACTCAAGAACTCCTTTCGCCCTCTAGTGAGGAATATTAGCAAGTATCAAGTACTAGGGTCTTGCAATCAACGTTCAGCGGAAAAATAGTACATATTTGAATTGACTATTCTGTACCCAAAAATTGCTGAAAAGACCATGTTATTGTGCCTTCGTTGTATGTCGGGATTCGGAACACGATGACCACTCGCTAATTGTCATCGTTTGTTCACTAGCTTTAAAATATCTAACATTTTAGCGCGCATAGCCGCGCTGCTTTAGTACATGAGTACACCGGATGGAATGCTCGAGTCTAAACAGTGAAGCGACGTCGAGCGATGTCAGTACCCACCGGGGTGGGTGACCAACCTCATGGGACATTTGTTTGAAAATACACAGATTCTATGCAACTTTGACAGTACGTTTGAGAATACGTCTTCTGATTGGCCAGTAAAGCGATTCAAACACTGCCCCGCATCACGCAGCGTAGTGCGGTGCGCGTCCATTTGTTCAGACAACGCATCCACGCGCGCACATTGTATGCAGATACGTGTTCTGTGTGTTGGCCTGTGCGTGTTTTCTATACAAATGGAAATAGTTACATACGACGCTACACCACCGCCCGACGCTGCGTGATGCGGGGCACTGTGTCATAATCGCCTAAGAAACAGACTATAAATCTATAGCCATTAACTCAAGCGTCGTAATGCGTGTGCTCGTAGTAGTGCAGGCGGCGCGGGTCCTGGTGCGCGGGCGGGGGGGGCGGCGCGTACAGCGCGGCCAGCACGTCGCAGGGCGCGGCGGCGGCGGCGGGCGAGCGCGCCATGCTGAACAGCGCCTCCGGGTCGCACACGAACTTGTACACGTAGCGCTCGCCTGCGAGAGACAAGTTGGAACGAAAAAAGATAGAAATGAGCAGTGTGCAGTGTAATTATTTGGTCAGAAACATGGTGCATTTATTTTTGTGTATAATCTATTTGAGAAGGCTTCCTAAGATTGTAGATTTTGAAATTAGAAGGCTTCCCTCCACTATTATATTTATTCCATATGAATTACCTTAGTTACTTAGCAAAAATTCGCGCATCTCCGCATATTTACATGATTTCTACAAAAAGCTGAAATGGCTTTAAGTAATGAAGGATCGATAACCTAACGAAGTAACTATGTACATACGTCCGAGGGACGACCGTTCTCCAATTGTGCCCAAATTTTCCATTTCCAGATTGTATAGAATCTTTAATAGGCGCACTATCATGTCAGTAATGCCATTTTTTGGGCGAAAAAATGGGCGAGGTCGTGTCGGTACTGATACAGGTGTTTAGAAAACTTCAATAGCGTGGTTGAGGGTACCCGCGGCGCCATCTCTTGGCGATGACGAGTGTCTGAAGTATGTATGAAGCTACTTACCCGCTACTTTCTGCATGATCCCCTTCTCGTAGTAGTATCGCAGCGAGCGAGACAGCTTGTCGTAGTTCATCGCGGGCCGGTTCTTCTGCGCGCCCCAGCGACGCGCCACCTGCGATATGGCGTTACACTCATTTACTTTTTTTAAAGCGATATACTCGTAGAGAAAGATTTCTTCCCAGGAACTTTAAAAGAAAGAATGAACTGTGAACTGCTTCGAGAAAAGAATGGTACGGCCGTGCCGCGCTTTTGCTCCTTCATGCACCCAAGGACTGACGTATTCCTTGCTAAATTGCCCTCCCCCGCCTCAAGTTTGTCGCCGATGCTACATTACATCCTCAGGCTCACGCAGCTTGAACTTCACCCCCTTGAAGGGCAGTCCTTGCTAAATTCCCCCCCCCCAAATTTGTCATCCTTTACCCCTCACTTTTGAGACGTTACCTCCTCGGGCTCGTGCAGTTTGAACTCCAGGCCGCGGCCGGTCCAGGCGACGCAGCGCGCGCCCTCCGCCAGCAGCGCCACCAGGAACTGCCACAGCTGCAGCGCGCCGCGCCGCCCGCCCCCGCCCGCGCCCCCGCCCCCGCTCACACCTGGCACCGAACACATTGTGCGATTGTAGATAAAAAATGTTTTTCAAAATCAATAAATAAATAACGCTTCACACAAAGCTCCACACTAGGATTCCCTGTGTCGTGGGTGCCATGGACACACACAAGACAACAAACACACACACCTACACCAGAAACAGAAATTTAAACTCATCATTCAAATCTCTGCACCGCTGGGAATCGAACCCAGGACCCTCCACGCAGCCCACTGGCGTCTTCACCAACTGAGCCACTCGGGTCGTCAAATGGGTTCGATGTCTAGCTAGGCATGTTGATTTTTCAAAAATCCAGTGATGCACTTTTAGTTTTCATTAAAATCGGGCGCCAGACTCCTTTCAGCAGTTTGCGCTATTCTTCATAGATTCTGATTTTACCATTCACGCACACTTGAAAAATTCACTCTATACACTACTTCCAAATAACGTAATGGAGCACATACGTCCATGTGGAGCACCATCATGATTGGCATGTTCACCCGCGCCTAGAGGGAGATTTTCCTTTGAAGTATTTCTGCTAACCTCCAACCGAATGACAAAACATAAAAACTATGTAGGTAAATTATTACTATATCAGGATCGCATTAGAAAGTACCTCCCGAACGAGCTCTACCGCTTTAAGACACTACAAACACATTTTTACGATTGAATTGCGCGAACTATCGCTTGGTATTAAATAAAAGATGTTTTCGACAAAGCTTACCAGCATGCGTCGTGGAGACCAGCTGCTGCGGCGAGCACGCGTCGGCGCGGGCCGCGGACGACGCCGAACACAGGGAACTGCTTACTGGACATAGCAAATACCAAAAGGTCATAAGTCAAATATTTTAAAGAACTCAAATGACCATTTGGTTTTAGTACTATGAGAGCCATTAATGCGTATTATTTGCAAAAATATGGGTGAGTAAAAGATATTACAACTCATTTAGATAAATAGACATTCGCCTTTTCAGGTACGCAAATTTAAACAATAAAAAGAAAAATATTACAATCTACATTAAAAATTGTGTAAGTTCATTTTGAAAGTTCTTTGATGGCTCTTCGTGATCTTCGCATGACTCCGACTACTTTTGTAGCCTGAGGTTTGCGAACATCACCGTGTTGCGGAAAACTTAGGAACTAATTTTGTTTAACTGGCAATTATGCGAATAATTAGGTACAATGCTTTTTTGAGCATCTTATAAAAAGCAAATATTGGTGTGGATGAACTGATCTGAGTGTGCCGATGCTGACGCTGCTGTATCAAAGATGTGATGTTTTCTGTTTTTCTATTCGAATCTTTGAATTCAGTACTCAAGTATCGTAACTTTACATCACAGCCTAATAAAATTAATAAGATTTTTTGTGTATTTCGGTTGTTCAAATGTATCCTAAAATGTTAACAGTTACTAGAGTGTACGTTTAATTTGGTTAACGTTAAACGTTTACGTTTGATTTATACGTTTACGTTATGGGTTTGCGTTATATGATTGCGTTTTGGGGTTGCGTTATGGGTTTGCTTTTTACGTTTGCGTTATGGGTTTGCGTTATACGTTTGTGTTATAGGTTTGCGTTATATGTTTGCGTTATACGTTTGCGTTTTGGGTTTGCGTTATGGGTTTGCGTTGTACGTTTGCGTTATACGTTTGTGTTATAGGTTTGCGTTATGGGTTTGCGTTAAGCTTGCGTTGCGTTGCTATACTAACCATGCTTGTCCCCCCACGGAGAATGTTCCACCGAGCTGGAGACAGCCTCCTCCCGCGATTCCGCTTCCGACTGCTCATCCCCACACTTCCCGTACGTTGGACATCTGTAGGCAAAAAGTTAAATTGTATTTAGGCGGTAATAACCGCTAACTGAAATGAAGCAACTAGCTCGTTTTTCCATCAATTCGCATTGGGTCAGTGTGGTGGAGTCAGCGCTTCAGGCCTTCCCCTGTTGTGAGGAATATTGAAACCCGTGCCCAATACCTGGTTTATGGCCCATAAAAGAGTTGCAGCGAGTTGGTAAAGCCACAGTACTCGTAGCTTGTCCATCCAGGTACTGACTGCGCCCGACGTAGCTTTACTTATTCGATCGCTTGCGATCTACTCACCAGCGGGGCTGTGCGCGCTTCACTACCATCTACTCGTATTATTATCTACTCACTAACCTGTGAACGTGGTAGTGCTCTCTGTAGTCTCGTTCCCTGTAGTCGGGCCGATTCTCTGCCTCACTTTCGCCTTTACATCTGGCAATATTAACGGAAAACAAAAGGGTTACACATATCCATGTAGCGATAGCCCTCGGGTAATTAATTATTATAAGCGAAAGAATAATTGCTTTACGAAATAACCTACCACTCCATATTATAAGTTTTTGGCGTAGCAAACTGACATAGGGTGTTCGGTGAAGCCGCAGGTTCTGTGGGTGGTTGGTGATGATGCAGATGATGTGCTGATACTCACGGGATGTGCGTCTGTGGCGTGTCGTGTCGCGAGTAGAGGGCGTGCGGGTGCGGGGGCGGGGGCGGGGGCGGAGGCAGCGCGGTGTACTGCGGCGGCAGCTCGCGCCGGCCGGCCTCCCTGAACATGAAGCTTTAATAGTAACGCAGCTTATGGCTCTGATAAACAATCAAATAAATGAAACGCTACACACTCAAAGCCCCACATAAGATTTCCTGTGTCGTGGGTGCCGTAGACACACACGAGACAAGAACACACACACCCGGAACGGGAGCAGTAATGTCAGCTGACCTGTGCTGGTAGGGCAGCGCCCAGGGCAAGGCGAAGGGCTGCTGCGCCATGGCTCAGCGCATCGTCCACCCTCTATGACGACATCGATGTAACCTGAAAGAGGAGGAGGTATGATTATGCGAGTTTTACGATAATGTTTGTTACTTTTCCATGCAAATCGGCTGAATTTATTGGGATACAGTGCACCTCCGGTAATCCGGCCCCTGGCCATCCGGCGCCTGTAATCCGACATATTGTATATTATAATTGAATATGTTTTTGAAAATCTTCGCTAACGTTTTTAATAATATTTCGCTTATCATTGGATTTGTGACTCGTCGGATTACACAGTACCTACTCTTTAAATTCGGACTACAGGGGGTCTAAGAGAATTCTCTATCCGACAAATTCGATAATTCGACACTGCCCTGCGAAACGTTTGCCGGGTTATCGGGGGTCCATTGTCCTTTAATTTTATTTTATAAGTTATCCGACTATCCTACTACTATTATAAAAGAGACAGTTTTGTGATGATGGATGGATGTTCGTTACTCCTTCACGCAAAAACGGCTGAAGAGATTTAGATGACACTTGGTATTTGGTGCACAGATAGATTTGGTTTAACATATAGGATGACATACAGGATCTTTATCCCTCCCTGGCTCAAACCACGGCCAACGTGGCAGTCGCGGGTAGAGGCTAGTTATTATTGTACTCGTAACTCGGGTAAACTCAAACTCAAACTCAAAAGCTTTTATTCATTATTAGGTACAATTTGTGCACACTTAATGAAAGTCATACAGATAAATTATACATTGTACATTCATCCGCTTTGATCGCCCCTCAGGCAAAACGTAGACTGGGAGAAAAAAGCGGGCGGAAAAAAACTCCCAGCACTCTTTTAAAAGTAAATAAAACTTAGTCTATAATGCAGTATGGCTAGGTCCAATAAAGGAACACACGTGACAGCTATCGTGTGTGTCAATATCGCCCCATTGCCATCCGCTCACAAATAAATATTGTTACATAGTGTATAGAAATAGCCTATAGTGAAGTTATTCAATCCCACGCTTTCTTATCTTCTAAATAGTCCTTAGTTTCATAATAGGCCTTTCGACTGATTTGATAGTTTGTTTAAATTTGTGAAAAGGCAGGGATTGAATTTCTATTGGAATTTTATTATATATTCTCACGGACATTCCCATAAATGACCGGCTTTTTTTATGAAGCCGACATTTTGGAAATACAAGTTTGTGGACATTCCTGGTTACAATACAATTAGTTTTGTGTAAGTCCTTAAATGTTATAAATTTGCTCTTATTTTTATAAACATACATAATGTTTTCATAAATATATTGCGATGCAAGAGTAAGTATATTTATTTCTTTGAATTTGTCTCTAAGAGATTCTCTATTCCCAAGTCTATATATTGCGCGAATAGCCCTCTTCTGCAGTACAAAGACAGTTTGTATATTTGCTGCATTTCCCCACAGTAAGATGCCGTAAGACATAATACTGTGGAAGTAACTAAAGTAAACCAATCTAGCAGTGTTTACATCGGTAAGAGATCTTATTTTCCTAACTGCAAAGACCGCAGAGCTAAGTCTATTCGCCAACTTACAAATATGGGGTCCCCATTGTAATTTCGAATCAACAGTGATTCCAAGAAAACAAGCCGTGTCCACAAAATTCAGTTCTTGACCATTAAGTATTGGTTTAGTATCAACATGCTTTACATTAGGTGGCGAAAATTTAATACAATTAGTCTTTTTACTATTCAATAATAAATTATTAGCATTAAACCAATGAACAACAGTAGAGAGAGCATTGTTCACATCGTCATAACTATTTTCTGATCTGGTAACTTTAAAAATTAAGGAAGTGTCATCTGCAAACAATACTATCTCATGTCTTTTCTCTACCAGGTGAGGTAGATCGTTAATATAGATTAAAAAAAGGAATGGGCCGAGAATCGAGCCCTGAGGAACACCCATTTTGACCATTGACCCAGACGAACGTTTACCATTTACCTCAACCCTCTGAGTCCTATCATTTAGATACGAGATCAGAAGCCTGAGGGCGTTATCGTGAATGCCATAGTGACTAAGTTTGAAGCACTGATATTGGTCTAAAATTGGTGGGGTCGGTAGTGCTGCCAGACTTAAATAAAGGTATAAGGTATTCCCAAGCGTTTGGACTTCAATCAGTAAATGACTAAATGTTGTCCCAATATAATCGATGTCTCGTGATATTGTGTTGACGCCCCGCTGTGCGGCGTGGGGCGCAGCCTTGCTTTGAAAGTATTGGAGCAGTGACTGACGGCAACCACGATATCTTAATATTTTTGTAATCACAGTGACTGGGTCAACCTTTCACTCGTCGTTTTTCAAAAATCCAAAATTAATTAATAGGATGTTATTCAAGGTTTGATTTTCGGCTGGGGAGCTATGGTTGCTGAAGATACTTTATGCTATCAAAAACATAACTTGTAAAAAAACCCAAGTCTCGCAACTCAGTTCTTGCACCGTAAAAAGTTGTGAGATCCATGTATGTATCCATAGATTGACTTGACCATCGCATGAAAGCACAATGTATTCCATTAGACTGTTTACTGCGGTTGCCAATTCAATCTATGGATCTCACAACTTTACGGTGCAAGAAATGAGTTGCGAGTTGCGCCGCCCCGTCCGACAGCGATGCAAACTCGAGGTCTCAGCAGTTAGCTATATACGCTAAATAATGACACTAAATTCATGTTTTACGATTAATCGTTTCGTAGTTATTAAGGTCGGACGATATACCAATTCCTTACGGTTCGACAGGGTACCCTATGTATTTAAACGATTTTAAAGACGTTTCGCGTCAAAATGTCTTAACTTGCCCTTCGACGACAATGGTACCATCTGATTGCTAAGTGTCTACTGTCTCTTAGGCGTGTTCTAAGTTTCTTAAGCTATACATTATTGTTTTGTTACTCAGGAAAATTTATCACATTAATTGTAAATGCTAGAACTCGGAGATAAGTAAGAGTTCCACTTAAACACTCTTAATGTATCAGGATTTTCGGATTTCCGGAACTCAGAAGCCCTCCTCTAGCTACACAAATTCCATTTCTTAGGAAAGTCGATGTCTGATTTTCTATAATAAGACAGTATCGTGATCTCTCCCAGTATTTTCCTCGTAAACTAGTTTATCGTTCGAGAAGCAGCGGCGATGCCGGAACTCTTGTCACCTAACTAAATCATTCACAGATTTCTTGTCGAGAAATCAAGTAAAGTAGATTTTACTATTATTTTTATGAGTGCTATAAATATATTTACCGCCCGATTTTGTGTCTGTTATTATGCTCACTAGTCCTTGGGGCAAAAAATAGACACCCAAATGCTAACTTTGGACCATTTGTATATATATATGCACAGATTCTATGGAACTTTGATAGCGCGTTTGAGGATACGTCTTCCGCTTGGCCAGTCTCGGTATGATGTGATGTGTTCTATTTTTTACTATATTCTCTGCTCGCGTCGTCACGTGGTCAGCGTTTCATGCGAGGCGCGCGCTCATATTACTTACGTAGTACGTAGTACCTACGTACGTAGACCATCGCGCCGCGACACCTTCAAAGGAAGTACTAAATGACTATAGCCCCCAACCACACGGTAACAAGATTACAGCCTCCGACAAAGCGACGCCGCGCCGCCGCCGCCAATATCCGCCGCGGGATGGGGACCGCGCATCGAGCTTTTATTTGTTTGTTTCTTTTGCGACTAGCTATCAGGCTTCGTCATTTCCTATTTAATATTCCAGTTGAACTGTAATTTGGTTGTTGTTGGTTAATAAATGCACAAAAAATTTTAACTAAAAATTTATTGTAACATATTAAATCGGCTTCGAAAAAGACTAAGTATGATTATGTTACATATTTTAGGCTTGCAATTTTTGAGGTTGGTTACTTTTGTATCAAGTATTTTGTTTCTATTGTTAAATTTTGGCACAACCAAAAATATTTAGGATCTTAGTTTCAAAAAAAAATAGCGGGAAGTTAAAATCTGAATTCAAGTTACTGTAACGGTGAAGGAAAATATATTTAGGAGACCTACCATGCCTGAGAGTTCACAAAAACATGTTCTCAAAAGCATGTCCACACACGCACTGGGCCAGCGTGAGGGCTTAAGTTAATATTTATTGAGGTTGAAGTATGTTGGTAACAAATTTTATTTCACACTTTTTTGAAGTCGGTTTAATTTTTTAAAATTATTTTTATTGCAATTTTGTTTAAAATGTTTATTGAATTTTGTGTCACTGGTGACGAGAGAATATGACGAACGAGGGGGTTAATATGCACACAATATTCATTATTACTCTCGTCCGAAGCTCAAGCGCACCCCTCTCGCACGCGTCTCTGCTTACATAATACACGGATTTGTTAAAACTCATTGTGTCAGGGTGTTCGCGGTGTTTTTATGCAAAAGCTTTGATTTAATCTATACAAACAAAGAAAATTTGAGAAAATAACCGCGTTTTACTAGGCTATAGGTCATAGGATATAGGCTACTTTTATTTTAGAATTCCACGCGGACGACGTCGCGGGCACAGCCAGTTTTAAAATAACTTTCGTATTTCAATGTTCGTCATTGCCAGATATTTTTATCGTTGTCGTCATAATCGCCCGAAGGGTTAACAATCCGTCTTCTGAAACCCTCAAACACTGTTACGGTGGCGTTGGGAGGTTTAAGCAATTGTCCGTGGGCTGCAGGGACCACTTAACATCAGGTGTTATGCGTCATTTCCTCTTTTAAAGACCACAAAAAACTTCGCAAATAAAGAAAATCTATCTATCTTTCTGAGCTGGGTGGCTTCTAGCTACTTAGTTCGTACAAAAACAATTGCCTAAATATAACAATTTGTGTTTTTTAGTAAAACCAATCTCTATCTCAAAATCAAACCAAAATGATTTTCAACGTTTCCATTTAATCCGATAAGTCTAAAATTCAAATAACACCCTCCCCTCCCGTCGGCCACAAAGAAGCGTTTGGCTTTTCGATTTTTCAAACAGATTGGATATTGAAGAGATGGAATTATAGCTCGCCCAGTCTTGTCACGTAAAGGAACAAATTGACAGGTATTCAAAGTAAACACCGAATGACGTGACACCCTGACGCGTGTAGCGCGGCGGGAGATGGATAGCGTAAAAAAAGTATTGGTCTCGAGGACGCATGAATGTAGTTTTACATCCTTACCCGTTGAACCTTGAAAGCGGTGATAGCCTAATCACCCTAGTCACCCTAGTGACCCTAGTCACCCTAGTCACCCTAGTCACCCTAGTCACCCTAGTCACCCTAGTCACCCTAGTCACCCTAGTGACCCTAGTGACCCTAGTGACCGTAGTCACCCTAGTCACCCTAGTCACCCTAGTCACCCTAGTCACCCTAGTGGCTAAGAATCCGATCTCGTACTCGAGTTCTAACTTCCTTAAAAAGTTATGTGCGGTTTATAAAATTAAATACGACTTGCTGTAACAGCGAAGGAAAACTTTACGAGGAAACCTGCATGTCTAAGAGTTCACAAAAAAGTTTTCAAAGGCATGTTCGTCCAGCAACGGGCAGTAGTGGTGCGTGGTGGACGGCGGCCTACATCCCTCTCTACGTGAGAGGAGACCCGACCATGTAGTGGGTCATTAATAGGTTAGGTTATGACATGTCCAATTGTTCAGCAGTGCACAAAGGTGGGCTGAAAAGAAGGAAGGAAGGAAGGAAAATACTAATTTCGTCTTTTTGTCCTATACACTATTCCTCTGTACTTAATTCTCTAATACCTTCATATTCCGTGCAGCATACATACAACTTTCTATCTTCTTGCTTTGACTCCTCACCTAGACGGTTGCCTGGGAGAGATCGCTCGTAGCGGTAACACCGCCAATTTTGTTTTTTGCTCATGTTTTATTGTGAACTGGTTTTGTAATGTATGTGCACAATAAAAATTATTGTATTGTATTGTCATCAGTCCACCTGGTTGGAGGGCGGCCTGTGCGCTGTGTACAGAAGGAAATGCAGTTAGTTAATGCAGTATTGAGTTGCAAATAATGATCTTCTACCGCAACACAAATTAATACTAGCAACCTACAGGCAGGTAATCGTGTACAAAACTGTTATTATAACGACCCTGTACAAACATCAAACGGGCGCATCAATTTATACAAACAAATTTTATGAAGCGAACTCAATAACACGTCACATCCGCTTCCGGCCGCCCTTCCCCACCGCGCCCCGCCGCGAACATCCCCGTGTTCGATATTCGAATTATGAACTGAAACGATTTGTGCGACTACCTACAGCGCGGAGGTTTTAATCTGTTTATTTTGAAATTGGAAATTTTGGCATGTTTTAAGTTTATTTACTTCAGAAGCCTTATTTGATGAATCTTCCCCCTACAAAAAGTGTAGTATATTTCTTTTTTGGTTCGCTCTCCTTTAAAAAAGAGATTTTGATTTGTGGTACTTTTGAATTGACGTAGCGACATGTTTCGTACTATGTTCTAGCACATAAAGGATTCATATTTAATTTTGTATTTGTGTTTATAAATCCCTATCGTGGAGTGGCTCGCATTAATTCATGAGTGAAACGGCTCGCTCACTTAGCTGCCGGTCCGCCGGGAGCGAGGCGTCCCTGGGGACGTTGGACTGTTCCAGCGGTACCTACGAGTACCTTGTTAACAGAGTACAACAGTAACTAAACGCTTTGTATTTTGTTTACGTTTATCTAACTACGCTTTTTTTAAAAGTGGTGTTAGAGAACTAGAGCTAATTCTTTATTTCAACACAAAGGCTTTATACATATCAGTTACATACATTGAAAACTTTAAAAACATCATTAAAAATAAATAATAGAAGATAAGCCAGTGTCTGAGAATCCAGCCTCCCGCGGGGTCCGGGTTCGAAACCCAGAGACACGCACCTATAACTTCCTTAAAATGTTATGTGCGCTTTATTAAATCAAATATCAATGCTGTAACGGCGAAGGAAAACATCGTGGGGATGCATCGTTGCAGATGCAATGCAGGTACTGCATGCCTACACAAAGTTCACATCTACCTAAATTCCACCAATGATATTTAATTTTATAAAGCGCACACAATTTTTTTTACAAAGTCTTTGGTGCGTGCCAAGTAATCTGTGACTGGGATTCGAACCCGGACCCCTCGATTCGAGGTCGAATTCTAAGCCACTGGGCAACTACCGCTCTACCGTTGTTTACTTAACTCCAAACGTTAATCTTTAAATATGAGTGTAAACTTAATAATAACCCGCCCTGCGGCGCATCTACAGTATCAATATCGAAGCTTAAACAAACGTCAACAATGATTATGGCCGACTCGAGGGTTGGCTGAACCCGCGCTTCCGCATTGCACACATTGTTCTTTTTTTAAATTTTGATCGAGTAGCTACAGGTCACTGCAGCCCATGGACGCCCACATTACACCTCAAATACAGAAGGAAGCTATCTGAGGTTGTATAGGATGCTTGCTACTCAAGAGGACTAAGATATTCGCCTCAAATAAAGTATCTCTGGCAACTATAGTTTCTTTTTTATATTTTCAGACATTTGATTATTTACACTTGCATAATGCATTTTCCCTTCTGGTGCAATTGAGTAAGAAAGAAATCACATAACGCTATAGAGCTTTTTCTACCCCTGACACAAGTCTTTGCACGCCTTTTTCAATGATTTTTAAAAATTAAATCACTTCAACAAAAAATAATAAAAAAAATTAAACCGACTTCAAAAATGTATAAAATAAAATTGAATAAATACTTTAGGCCCACTATATTTTGAGGTTGGTGTCTTTTGTATCAGCTATTTTATTTCAATTGTTAAAAGTCGGTGAAGTCGGTTAAATCAGCCCTGTCAAAACACGCGGTAAAAAGGAACTTCATTTCAAAAACACCTCAAACTAAAGGGACCAAAGAAAGTTTGCAAAGTTCGTGCAAGTTCCAAAATCCATCAAAAAGATTAAAGCAATCGAAGACGAAGACAGTACAAACACTGGCTCCCTCAGTCATTAGCGCGCACCTGCTGTGACGTCACTCGTCGCCACTGTTCGGCGCACGGTCGCCACACTGACTGCAGGATATATCCCATATTGATTAAAGCTATCGAAGACAGTACAAACACTGGCTAGTGGCTCCCTCAACGGCGGCAGTCATTAGCGCGCACCTGCTGTGACGTCACTCCTCGCCACTGTTCGGCGCACGGTCGCCACACTGACTGCAGGATATATCCCATATTGATTAAAGCTATCGAAGACAGTACAAACACTGGCTAGTGGCTCCCTCAACGGCGGCAGTCATTAGCGCGCACCTGCTGTGACGTCACTCCTCGCCACTGTTCGGCGCACGGTCGCCACACTGACTGCAGGATATATCCCATATTGATTAAAGCTATCGAAGACAGTACAAACACTGGCTAGTGGCTCCCTCAACGGCGGCAGTCATTAGCGCGCACCTGCTGTGACGTCACTCCTCGCCACTGTTCGGCGCACGGTCGCCACACTGACTGCAGGATATATCCCATATTGATTAAAGCTATCGAAGACAGTACAAACACTGGCTAGTGGCTCCCTCAACGGCGGCAGTCATTAGCGCGCACCTGCTGTGACGTCACTCCTCGCCACTGTTCGGCGCACGGTCGCCACACTGACTGCAGGATATATCCCATATTGATTAAAGCTATCGAAGACAGTACAAACACTGGCTAGTGGCTCCCTCAACGGCGGCAGTCATTAGCGCGCACCTGCTGTGACGTCACTCCTCGCCACTGTTCGGTGCACGGTCGCCACACTGACTGCAGGATATATCCCATATTGATTAAAGCTATCGAAGACAGTACAAACACTGGCTAGTGGCTCCCTCAACGGCGGCAGTCATTAGCGCGCACCTGCTGTGACGTCACTCCTCGCCACTGTTCGGTGCACGGTCGCCACACTGACTGCAGGATATATCCCATATTGATTAAAGCTATCGAAGACAGTACAAACACTGGCTAGTGGCTCCCTCAACGGCGGCAGTCATTAGCGCGCACCTGCTGTGACGTCACTCCTCGCCACTGTTCGGCGCACGGTCGCCACACTGACTGCAGGATATATCCCATATTGATTAAAGCTATCGAAGACAGTACAAACACTGGCTAGTGGCTCCCTCAACGGCGGCAGTCATTAGCGCGCACCTGCTGTGACGTCACTCGTCGCCACTGTTCGGTGCACGGTCGCCACACTGACTGCAGGATATATCCCATATTGATTAAAGCTATCGAAGACAGTACAAACACTGGCTAGTGGCTCCCTCAACGGCGGCAGTCATTAGCGCGCACCTGCTGTGACGTCACTCCTCGCCACTGTTCGGTGCACGGTCGCCACACTGACTGCAGGATATGTGCAAGAAATTCAAGGAATAAATAAATAACTAAATAACGCTTCACACTCATGAAACTTTTCAATAATTTAAAAATATTTCATTCCTTGAATTTGTTTATTTAAGGAATTTTTATTTTCTTAAATTTCTTTATTTATGGATGTTTTACATTACGTACTTAAACTTCTTAATTTAAGGAATTGATCAATGGAGTCACCGAATTACTGATTGAGGGTGCAAGTAATTGTTTGAGACTGTTATTTGAGAAGAGAAAAGAATTGTGATTGTTTGACTGACAGATTTGATAATAAACTGTTTATTTGATGAATTTGGTATAGTTGCCGTCACGAGTGGTGAGCAGAACTTTCATTGGTCGGTTTGTCATTACTGCGCACACGATTGGTTCCACAAACGTCAGTTCGTCAGTGTGCGTGGTCTATTGGTCCAGCACGTTTTGTCGGCTGCTGTACATTGGCCGAAAGTATACAATATCCCTACCACTGCTAAAATCTGTGCTCACGACTCATGACGGTTACTATAAGTAACTTATTCCTTTTGGTGGCGAAATAGATAATTAAAAAAAAATGCGATAACCATTTTTATAAAAGAGTCAAAAATTATGTACATACAGTGGTACAAATTAGTACATTGTTTGTAATAGAGTTCCACATTACAAATATTAGGACTATCCTATTGCCAACAAATACATGGAGGTCGCAGGAGCCAATTACTCAGTAGTTCGGCAATGATTACATTACGACGGGTGTCTGTGTGTGCCTGTAGCCCTGTAGCGTAGCAATGGGCTTTTGTATTACTCAAGCAAGCAAGTTGGGGTCTATTGTGTGATTTAGACTAGCTTTGCCCGCGTCTTCGTACGTGGCGATGAAAGTTATGGAATTTTGTACGGAGAGCAATGGAATGAGATTTTTTTGATTTCATGAAAAAGGGTTAGTCTACAGACCGTTTTAGAGTACGTCCTTCCTTCCTTTCAGCCCTTGGTAGTCCACTGCTGGACACGGGCCTCTCTTGAGTATTGTAAAGCTTAAGCCAGTTTTTAAACTATCTACATGTCCAATTGATCTTGACTCGTTCGGCCATTGTTACGAAGGAGTTACAAATATAAGTCTAAATTTGTACGCGGATGAATTGGTTCTTTAGAGGAATAAGACCGTAGCATCAAAATTGGATTCTCTGGCAGCCACATCTCCCGCCGAGACAGGAAATTACTCAAATTGCTTGCTTTTCGACGAGTTGTGGGGGTTGTGTCTATCTTTTAATCAGATTTCGCATCGTCACCAATTTTGGTTTAGTTAAAACACCACAAAACGTTTGTTTACGTCCTATTCTTCATCGTAGGACATGTCAGATAAAACCATATTAATTATTTCATCGTCTATTTCTTAATACAAATGTACAAATTACATGAATAAACTCGTAAATAACAGTTCAAACTCACAATCCTACACTAGAATTCCATGTGTCGTGGGAGCCGACAAAACAACAATACACACACACCCAGACCAGAAACAGAAATTTAAACTCATAATTCGAACCTCTCCGCTTAATGCCTGAATATAAATTTTTGTTTGCTATAACTAGAAGTGAGTGAAAATCAAAAATATTGTTATTTCCGAAAATTGTTATAGATATAAACTGGTGAAGAATATCAAAATTACCCTATCATTTAACGTTTAATCCCTTGAGCGCCGCCGGTCTTCATGACCCCTCCTTCATAATTAATTCATTGTGCGTTTTCAACGCATTAGCCAATTGTCGATGTTTAACTTATGGATACCATTTTATTTGTTCGATACCTACCTGCCATCACTTGTATTACCAACTACTTTCACTAATTTACTTTCTTTCGATACTAATACTCAGAAGGTCAATATAACAACTGAGTAACGGTTCACTTCACACTCCGCACCACACTAGGTTTGCATAATTATGGTCATGGACTCATGGCACACCTTATACTATATATATACCAACTAATGCCCAGGCTAATAACAGCAACATTAAGAATAAGAATCGTTGTTATTTTTTGACAATGACACAACAAACACATGAATATTATTAAAAATTAAAAATTAAATGAAAACTATCAAAATTCCTGCTGTGTTACACGCAGTGCGGTAATATGTATTCGTATTTTATGTTGGTTTGTATTCGTATTTTATGTTGGTTTGTATTTATATCTCGTACTGTCATCTAAGCCGATATTAAAACGTTAACTTCAACCAATATAATCCCAAAATCAATTAAAAATATTAACTCTCACATTATATACATCGCAGAGTTAAAGAAAAAAAATCAAAATTAATAACCCCTATCTTGCCGGGCCGGTCTCAGCGACCCCTCGTCATAATTAATTCACTATGTGTCGAACGCATTAGCGTTATTACTGTCGATGACTGCATTGTTCCGTGTGTCCGTCGCGAGGGGAGCTCTGTGTTGATTGCTCTGTGTCGGGGATTATCTGCTTGTAATGCGTCTGTAAATATTTAGATGCCTCCACTGAATGGTAACAGAGAGTTCCCATGTATTGTTGATTTATTCCACAAGGCAAAAAGTTTAAACTTGAAACTCTTGAAAAAATCTCTAAGGTTTTTCACGTGTTGTAACTTTTTACAGAAAAAGTTTTACAGTATTAATCATAATAATAATCTCAGCAAAACATTGCTTTGCAAATATTTATTTATATTGATAACTTATATTAAATAAATTTGGGGGTCGGATTGTTCGAAAGTATACTTAAATTTCGTGTTCGTTTACCAGCTCCTACTTGAAAGACCTTTATCACAACTTTATCAAAGCGAATGTAATGTAAACGTGATCATAAGTATCATAGTATCTCTCATTATTATAGAACTTTGTAAGAACACATAAAATAAATAGAAAAGAAAAACTATCTCGACACATAAAAGTCAGAAAGAAACCATTGAGTTTAGAGACTCTTTAAATGCTTATGCTTATGGCTTACAACACTAAAATGATTAATTACCAAACTGAACAGTTAATCGTGATTGCTATTAACATTGGTCTAACGGACCCCGACGGGCGTAAAATGAGCGCGCGGTCCGTTTGGAAGGGTTGAAACGTTTAATATATCAGAAGCTATCATAGCTAGCTTACGATTAGTGAAAATTATTATTAACGAATGGCGGCCACGTTTAGGTAAAAAGAGCAGAGGCCGCCCTCCTACCAGGACTGACGACCTGAATAAGACGGCGGGAAACCGTTGCATTCACAGCGCCCAGGACCGGGCGGAGTGGCGTCGATTAGGGGAGGCCCGTGTCCAGCAGTGGACTGCCAAGGGCTGAAAGGAAGGAAGGAAGGACTAATTATCAACGACGACCGGTGTAAAGAAAACCACTAAAAAGCCCCATCTGTTAAATAGACTACTCTGAATCAAAATTGCACGCATCATCTTGATTTAATCCAGGGTGTTGTTGCACGTTTATCAAATGAAGTTTTTTTAAAAAGGATGTAGAAGGGTCAACATAAAACAATTGAATTGATTTTACTCGTAAAATAAGGCTATAAAATAAATTCAGAAAAATATCGTTTAAAACTTAAAACCATAGATTGTCTAATATAGCCAAATATCCGATTATATTAATCGTCAACACAACTAGTTGAGTGAGGGGGTGTGAATCACCCCGTGTCCGATAATTGGAGTGATCGTCACCACATTATGACATTAGCAGGAAAGGGTTGACAGGTAGTGATGTTCATATTTAAGGGTGAAATATTATCGATGTTTACTCATATTAATTTATTTTTTTAAATTATCAAATCAGCTTTGTAGTACCTAAAGTACGAAAACTCATTCGTACCCTAGTTACGTATCTTCATTTTTAATATCTATTTTCTTTTTTGTTTGTAACCAGCTCCAGGCAAAGCCAATGTTTTCCGCCCTAAACTACCTTCCATGTGTGCCACAGTGAAGGCTTCTTTCTTTTTAGCGCTAAGGTATGACAAATAGTAAAAATAGAAATAGTGTGATGCCTATGATTTCATTAAACACTCACACATAAGCTTTTATGCATTATTAGGTCCAATTCGTGCACACTCAATGAACGTCATATTGCCTTGTCCTTCCAGCAAAACGTAGACTTGGAGAAAAAGGCGGGCGGAAAATAATTCCCAAAATGAATTAATATACTACAGTACGTTTAGAAACTGTAAAGGAGCAGAGCTATCATGTGTGTCAATATCTTTCCAATCCATCGATTTAATCGACTAATTTAAATCTGTTTAATGAAGTTATTCCCGTCGGATCCGACTGAACCGTGGGTATCCAAGATGGATTTCCCCACGAATAAAGAATCGTATTTTGTGACTGCTATTCCTACCAAACAAATGAACATCTATCGATATACTTGGGTTGCAATCACTATTAAGCTCGGGAATCGGATTCCCGGGCGGGTCAGTTCGTTTGTACTAACGATATTAATTTCGACAATTTGGGGTAATTGAGTACACTTATTGACTTAGTGGACATACATACATACATACAACGCTTTTTGGCAAGATCCCCTACCAGACTAGGTTTCATTTTTACACTATTCTTAATTCAAATGTATTTTTTATGTTTTCGTTGTTGGCGTGTTTTTTAAACATTTGTTTATTTTTCGTTTTTTTCTTCGTCCTCTGTCCTTGATAAGTATGTAAAGTTTCAATTTGATTCGACATTTTCAATAACGTCAAAATCATGTTCAAAGTTTCCGCTACATACTAACATACGAACTAACCTATTAAAAACATGTTGAAACCGTGGCTACGACTAATAAAGGTGGGAAAACGCAAATTTGCATCAAATATTAAAATGATAGATTAAAAAAACTAACTCTACATTCGTAGACAGCTACGCAGCTACGAGCGTAGCACACGTAGAGCATTCGTAGCTTACTTCGTAGACACTAAAAAATGAATAAAAGCGTGTTAATAAATATCTTTTCTACTCCAACAGTTATAAGGTGTATTAGTTGTAAGGAGTGTAGCGAAGTGATAATTATATTTCTTTCCTCATCGGCCCCGCGGCGCAGTGGGCGCGTTGGACTTCTAATGCAAAGGTCGTGGGTTCGATCCCCAGCAGGGATGCTTTTTTTTACTAAAAATGATAACTAGTAAATAATATTTATAATTATTATACCTTCGTCTTCAAAAATGGCTGTATTACCGCCTTTACTATAAACCCACCCTTGCATGACAGAAGCAGTCGTTATATGTTTATACCAATCATTGTTGAACGACACATTTGTATCGATGTTGCTCTCAAGATTACATTAAATGTCACCTCACCTGTACCCAACAGTCCTGATTCTTGTATCAGAATCAGTTTTAAATTGCACATCAATGCTCCTTTGTGGTGACGTCACGCGCATGCGGTGGCCACGCGGCAGGGAATGCTAGGGACAGGAGTCTGGTAGGGTTACCATACGTCAGAACCTTAGGACAAAGTGTACCCGGGACGATTTTTTAGACATTAGAACAATTCAAATCAATCAAATCAAATCAAAAGTATCTCAGGTACAGTTACGTAGTGTTTTACTATAATATTCTAATTAAATTACTTTACTCACTGATCCTGAGATTATGGAACCGATAGTCACCCTACAACCACCCGCTGAGCGAATCAAAAATGTAATCTTTGACTACCTGTCCTTACATCACGTTTTACTGCCCTCTTAAACATATTAGCATAGGGTTCATAATCGCTTACAAATTTACTTACAACACTTATCTTAAGCTTTCCTAACCCGTATTTCCTGAGACATAAGGTTGAAAATCCGGTAACCAATTGCCTTACTTAGTTCTATTTTACTAAATGACATTATGGTTTAATTTAGCTCGAACACAGGAACATCAATACTTCCGTATAGTGACTCTTATCCTGTACGCATTAAGATTTATTATCGGTTGGCAAAATGTTATAGATTTGCTAGGAGATGAGCTGTCAAGTCTCCTTGTAATGTGTCTTTGTGGGTTTGTCGTCTGATGACGTTTGTGTACGTCTCAAGTGACATGACAGGAAGTATTATCGAGACATCGGGATGGAATATTCTTCAATAGTCAATAGATATAAATAAAATTAGAATTGAATTGAAATTTGAATGGAATAAGATATTTCAGAACTTACTCTTTGTAGGTATAAGGAATAGGTACTTATACTAATAATAGGAGTTGCTAAATCCTTGAATAATTTAATTCTGATGTACTGAAACTCGCTTGCCTTTTTAACAATTTTATAATTAATTACACACGCGCGCCAAGAAAAAATGTCACCTTCTTCGCGACAACACATTTAAAAAAAACTCGCGCAAGATAATTCTTGCGTACAGCCAAAGTGTTAATGTGATATATTCTGCCGACTCGAACACACTTTCTAGGAGAACCACTGTATTTGATTACTTATTCGTATTC
Source organism: Erynnis tages (assembly GCA_905147235.1). Lineage (NCBI taxonomy): Eukaryota > Metazoa > Arthropoda > Insecta > Lepidoptera > Hesperiidae > Erynnis > Erynnis tages. The sequence continues at coordinate 41,447 of LR990101.1, read as the reverse complement.
TTTGGTGGTCATATTTATTATTTTTAATTTCAATAAGAGTTAAACTCGTAAGATAACACAACTCATACAACCGCTAAAGGGTTATTCGAGTCTGATCCCCCAAACTGATCCACTGCCTATTGTAATACCTGTTTGATCCACTGCTAACTTTACGATTACCGTCTGATACCCTCCCTTCTTCAATGCATCAGTTGATTAGACTAACGTCCACAGTCAATCAAACAAAACCAATCATTTCACTAGGTACGATATGTAAAATGACCACGCTAATTAGTACATTATAACAATGATTCATGCTTGGTACTTGAATTTGGACAAAAACAATAGTACCTAAAAGTACAACATCACAGAAAATAACACAAATAATAAAAATAAAACCCAAGTCGCTTTATAAATTGGCACAATCAACACATCATAATTATTGACCTAATTTTAAAAATCCCTAACAATTCACAGTGTTCACTTTTGCAAGCAATGTGCAATTGTATTTTCTGTTAAGCCGTCGTCTTAGATTGAAACTTTTAGATTTATTTGTGAGTTGTCTTATTTGGGTGAGGACAGCATAGTGTGGGTGTGGATAGCAAAATTAATTAATATTCACGCTTTTTATTTAGTTTCACGTCTATTTTTCATGGCGTTCAAAAATTGAAATTCTTGCTATTTGACATATTATGTAAAACAAATTAAACATCATAACCTACTCTATAAATTCATAGAGTTTAAAAAACATAATAATAAGGTTAAACTACAAGCTAAAGAAACATTTTGTTTACTTGCATTAGGACTGATTAGGGCGGTTAGACAGGGCCGTATTTAGCTGATTGAACTTGGGGCACATTTATACTATGGGCCCCTTCGCCCTTTTGACCTCGTGAGACCCCTCTCGCTATAAAATGGGAAAAAAAGTTCTACGTTTAATTTAAATTTTACATTTTCACATTAAATTAATAATAATAATAAATTCCAAAAAAGCAACTTTTAGAGTTCATAGGTTAATGCTTAAGAGCAAATTCTGTAGGCGTTTGAACAGGTCACAATCGTTCGATCGTTTCGAAATGAATTGCTCTGTTTTTTTGGTAATATGGGGCTCCCTATTACTATGAGGGCCCCATCGCGGGGCCCCGGACGGGTGCCTAGAGTGCCCAATGAAAAATGGGGCTGCTGGTAGGTACATCTGTTAATTTTTTATCCAGGATTCCACGGCATTCGCTGTTCGATGGCGTTGATCGTGTGTTCACGCAACTTGCATCGCCGTAGGCCGCACTCGTAGGTACTCACCATCACCAGACCTATAGACTTCTACTTTTGCCACGAGTGTCGTGTAGGAACTGTTTAATAGCACGACCACGAGTGACATTAACCAGCTAACATCAGGGCATGTTAATTATAAAATGTGTTGTCAATGAAAACATTTCATTTCCGCGAGGCACTGGTTACTAGAAGTGACAACAATATGAGTTTACTTACAAAACACAAATACTAATTATGTTATTATTGATTGGGTGAAAAGTTCCTAGATTTATGTTTATTTTGTTGGGTTTGAGTAATAAAAATAATGTTATGTTTGTTTGTTTGTTTTTATTCATAATGGATCTTTTGGCACTCGTTAGTCACAAATCCACTTTTCAAAAATCCATCGATAATAATGGATCAAAGTGGACAAAAAGTCCCAAAAGATCCATAATGGATTTTTTGAATGGATTTTTTGGGACATCGCCCATAAATTCGCGTATATTTGGAAGATTTAACTACGAGTGTGTGCGTGTTAACGGTTCAAAAGAATCTACAGCATCTCCATGAATGACCCAGAATCTACCTGAATATGTACATGAATGACTGGCGGCAAATAAGATACCCACCCACATCCCACATACTAAGTATTCCCAACTTTAACGGTCATGTTAAGCCGTTGCTCGTTGATTGACGATAACAGTCGTTAAACCTCATCGGAAGTCTTATGAGCGGTTTGTAGATATTCTACGGTTGGTCGCTTCGTTTTATCTCCACCAATCAAAATCTGAGCAATGTGGCCGTGTGTGCTCCGGCCTTCGCTTGGAGTGGGAGAGTCCCATGCCCAAAAGTGGGATATAAAAAGGATTGTATAATAACTAAAATTTTCACGAGAAATGCTATCTTACCTTACAACGTCCAAAAAACACCAACACTTTTTTCACTCACCACACAAAAAGTCACAAATTTTCACAAAAAACACATTATAAGCACAAAAGATCGCGATCGACTGACGACTGAGGGGTGGTGGGAACAGCGTCCGGGGCGTGGCTTACGACGACACGCCTCTTTTGGGCGGGGCTTGAGACTCAGGCCTTGTTCTAATTGGCTGACATAGCCAACCGAAGTTTCTATAATTATGTTTTCCTACTACCATGCGACTTGGTCCACGTCCACCGCGCTGGCCGAGGTACTGCCCGGTGGTGGACTTCACATACTTTTGAGAATATTTTTTTTTATTCTATTTTTTTGTGAACTCTCAGGCATGCAGGTTTCCTCACGATGTTTTCCTTCACCGTAACAGCAGGTGATATTTAATTTCATAAAGCGTATCATCTACATCTTTTTTTACAAAGTCATTGGTGCGTACCACTGGGATTCGAACGCGGACCCTTCGATTCGAGGCCGAATTCTAAGCCACTGGGCTATCACCGCTGTAACTTTTGCGTGCGACATGGCAATTCGGACACGGTGTAAGCCCCGCCTACCGCGCCCAGTGGGCGGGGCGTCCCCGGGGGCTTTAAATATTTACCCCGGCGCGCCCTCCGCCGTAATCCAAGCTTTGAATTCATAATAGAATACTATTTGAGTTTTAATTTTCCTATTTCGCTGAAAGGGTTGAATTTTTGTCGTTTTGGATTTGAAATCAAAATGTTGATACCTATAACATTCTCAAACAGCAAACCAGTTGAATAATAATTTGTTTCTAGCTACGGTTAAGAAGGTAGGAATAGGGTTCAGAAACTCTACATGTAGCGAATCATAAGTATCAAATTTAAATAAAATCATCTTACTGAAGTGATTTACGAGTATAAACATTTATTTGTTATCTACTTGCCACTACCTGTATTTGTACAAATAAACGTTTTTGTTTACAGACATATCAAACAAGGCACCAATAATTATAATTAATTAATTAATTATCTTACTTTACCTAATCCGTTCAGTCGCTTTTACATCGGACTAACAAACATCTATGAAGTGTAGGACGCGTATGTTCATAGGTATATTTGTTTACAAGTTATGTTTTTGATGGCATTCGGTAGTCGGTCGAATATTGCGCTGTTCGGGTGTTCGGACTGTTGAAGAGTGGCCGGCTATTCGTCTTACTGTGCCATTCATCGCTGCCTGCCCAAGTCCAAGTCTTTACAAAAACTGCACTGGACTCCAGTCCAAAATATGTTCTTTTTCTAAATTAAATAATGTTTTATTGGCGGCTTCTTTCTTGTTAACTGAAGTATTTTATTATATTAAACTAGCTGACCCCGCAAACGATGTTTTGCGATATAAGTTACCAAGCGTTAAAAATCGACTATTAAAAAATAGGGGTTGGTGATAGAACGGTGAAAATTTAGGGTTGTATGTATTTTTGATGCCACATTATTGAAAAATAAAAAATAAAAAATTGACCAAAAAATAAAATAAAAATGTCAGGTGTGGACCACCCTTATCACTTAGGGGTATGATAAATAGACAGTAGCCGATTCTCAGACCTACTGAATATGCATATAAAATTTCATAAAAGCCGTTTTGGAGGAGTATGGTACCTAACTAAAACTGTGACATGAGAATATTATATAGGTATAAGATTATTCGTGTGTGCTCATGAGTAGGTACCACATGAGGGTCACCGTGGAGTAGAGGAGCGCTGGATATTATTCGTTTGGTAGGTATTGGGTATTCGGTATTCGTCATATTCGGTAAATTATTCACTGTTTGTATTGTATTCGCCCGAATTATTCTTTATTGGTGCATTTCTGAACTACGAGTATGTTCTTTGTACACGACACGGTATAGAACTAAAAGACAACACTTCTTATGTAAGATGTATGTTGTACTACGAGGAGCTGTGGCCGAAACATCGTCCGCGTGGAATCTAAATATCTACTTAACAGTATTATCCTAAAATAAAAGTACCTATTCTTATTTACTCCTTATTACATGCCTGTACAGCGGTGATAGCCCAGTGGCTGAGAATTCGACCTCTTAATCGAGGGGTCCGGGTTCGAATCCCAGTGGCAATGACTTTGTAAAAAAAGTTATGTGCGCTTTATAAAATATCACCTGCTGTTACGGTGAAGGAAAATATCGTGAGGAAACCTGCATGCCTGAGAGTTCAAAAAAAATGTTCTAAAAGGCATGTGAAGTCCACCTACCCGCAGTAGTGGTGCGTGGTGGACGGCGGCCTACATCCCTCATATTGTGAGAGGAGACCTGACCCTGTAGTGGGTCATTAATGGGTTACTGACTGACATGCCTGTAAAAGTCCCGTTAAAATCGGTCAAGCCATTCCAGGGATTAGCCGGAACAAACAAACAAACCAAAATTGTAAAAAAATGTTATTTTGGTTTATCTACCGTGTATACATATGCATTTAGTAAAAAGAGGTTATTTATAATATAACAGACACTCCAATTTCATTTATTTGTAGACTATAAGTCAAAGAAATCCTATTCGTATATCCTAATTTCAGAGGAGAGATGTATCCAGGGGGCGAAGTGCGTGGCGCGCATGTAGCCGGCGGGCGCCGCCGCGCAGCCCCGGCCCGGGCCGAACGACGCCACGCCGATCTGGGAAATTAATCTCATAGCTATTTAACTATAATCTTGTACAACCTAGTTTTTTTGTACGTTTTATTAAAACAAGATTTTTTTCAACATATTCTCCATTAGCGTTTTCCTTCTTCAGGGAATTAACAAAATAAAGATAAATAATGAAAAAAGTTGCTCAAAATATTATTAAAATGTAATGATAGAAGTTGAATGATAGTGTCAGCACTTTTTGGGTTTGACCTTGAGACGATACCAGCTAAGCGGCACAACTGAAGGGTGAGTGGGAGGGTAAACTTACTTTTTCAGTTTTTCTCAAATATCTCAAAACTCCGTGGACCGATATGGACGTGCGATATCTTGTTCGACGCGGGGGAAAAGCCGCTACATTATGAGGTTAAGTTGGATAAAATCGAACCACGGTACGCAGGGAAATTTTGATGATAACTGATTTCTTCATTTAACCTTGTTTTTAAGAAATTAAACTAATGGAGACCGAATTGTTGACTTTAAATTGATTGTGTTCTATATTGTAAAAGCTTAGCTAAAGTCAATTAACCAATTTTAACACGACCAAAAAAAACGAAAGCTCACTTTTATCGACTTAAGCAAGTAAAAACTCCAAACCTAACTATTTTCAAGCTAAATATTTTCAGCTTAATTATTTTCAATATAATTATTTTTAAACTTACCAATCGAAATTTAACTTTTATCAACCTAAGAAATTGAAACCTATCTTTCATCAAACTAACCAATCTAAACCTTTTTTTTTTTTTTTTTTTTTTGGTGACGGGGGGGAAACCTTCAAAAGGTACCCGAGAGCCGTGGGAGCGACTCCGGGTTATGTGGGATTTTTACCCACTAAAACCCCCTCGGTGGCCTTCCTCTGCGCATGTACGGGGGCTCCGGGATCTCCAATGGAACGCACCGGTGCCCCCTGCGCGGCGCCCTTGTCGGGCTCGTCCCGCGAGAGACTGGGCCTCTCGCACACCTTCAAGTGTTTACGACGGTGTGCAGCCACACACACCGCCGTCCTTCCCGGGGTCGCTGGCTGGACGGTTCGAGCTCCCACTCTTGCCGCCCGCAACCCCAGAAGCCCCCTTTTTTGGCAGGGGGGAGTCAAATCCGGGTGGCGTTAATCACGCACAGCCCGGCGACGTCTTCTCCGAGCGGGGTCAGCGCGTTCCCTCGCCCGTTCTGCCTCTTCCTTCTCGTGCATTACGGCATCGCAGAAGGCGAGGACACTCCTCCACGCTTCCCCGCTCCGGATCATAGCCGATATGACGGCCGCCGGGGAAAGGTCCAATCCGATTTTTTGGACGAGAGTTCGGCGCTGTGCTTCCCACGCAGGGCAGAACTCCAGCGTATGCTGGGCCGAGTCCGTGTCGTGCCCGCAGTGATGGCACTGCGCCGTTTCCTCCCGTCCTATCCTGTTCAGATACTCACCGAAACAGCCGTGTCCGGTGAGTATCTGGGTCAGTCTATAGGTGACTCGACCGTCACACCTCAGCCAGGCCCGGAAGCTGGGCAGGACCGCGCCCACCACGCGCTGGCGCAAGCCTCGAGGCTCATGGAGGCGCTCTCGCCAGCGCCGCAGGGCGCGCTCCTTGGCTTCTCGTCGTAGCTCTTCGACCGTCTCCTGGGGATCAGCCCTCTGGCGGAGGATTTTGATCTTCTGAAAGACCTCACTGTCCATCTCCGCCAGAATGTCCAGGGGCGGAAACCGCGCCAGGACAGTAGCCGCCTCATACGATATAGTCCGGTATCCCCGTGCCACTCTGATCGCAATCGTGCGCTGCGCAGCGTTGAGCTTTGCTGCGATGCGCCGGTTGCCCGATAGTCTGTCAGACCAAACGGGCGCACCGTAGAGAGCGATAGAGCGCACTACCCCCGCGTAGAGGCGGCGGACTTCCTCCCTTGGTCCCCCGAGATTTGGCAGCAGTCTGTGCATAGCACCCGCTACCTTCTGAATTCGGGGGACGAGACGGTCGAAGTGCTCGACGAAGCTCCATCGGCCGTCCAGCACCAGCCCCAGGTACTTGAGGTACCGGCCGACTTCCACGTTCGCGTCACCTATGCGCACTTTTGTGCGAGGTGGTTCCTCTCCTGACCGGAGGCCGTGGAACCACAGCGCCTCGGTCTTGTGCGGAGCTACTTGAAGACCTAGCTCTCGGATCCTCGCTATGACGCGAGCCACACCGACCTCCGCGAGCCTCACCGTCCTGGGGAATGAATCCCCCTCGGCCAGCACGAGAGTGTCATCGGCGTAGCAGACTACGCTCACGCCTAGCGGTAGCGCAGTCCGCAGGACCGAGTCGTACGCGAGGTTCCACAGAAGTGGCCCGAGGACTGACCCCTGCGGAACCCCACACACGACGTCCCTCTCCTGGACACTCCCGTAGCGTCCGGGAAAACAAACCCTCCTATCCGAGAGATAGGTCTTCAACACGTTCCTGAGATACGGTGGCACCTCGTGGTATGCGAGCGCCCCCTCAATCGTCCGCCAGGGGAGAGAGTTGAATGCGTTCACAATGTCGAGGCTGATCGCCAAGACAACTCCCTCCCCGGACACGGTCCGCTCCGCGGTCGCCCGCACACGCAGGATGGCGTCCACCGTGGAGTGCCCTCTTCGGAAACCGAATTGGCACTCCGACAGATCCGGGCCCTCACTTCCAAGATGTCTGCTGATACGAGTGGCAATAACACGCTCGAAGAGCTTGCCCACCTCGTCCAGCAGACATATTGGGCGGTATGCCGACGGCGAATCGGCTGGTCTGCCCCACTTGCGCAGGAGCACCAGCTTCGCCCGTCTCCACTCCGATGGGTATTGACCGTGACGAAGGCAGAGCGTAAACAGGCGCCGCAGTCTTTCGCCCAAGATGGGCAGCGCTGTCGCCCAGACCCGGTCCGGGATTCCGTCGGGACCTGGGGCTGTGCTGCGCGACGACATGCGCCTGACCGCCCACTCCAACTCCGCCTCCGTCACGGCCAATTCGTCCGTCCAATCCGTTGAAACCGGTATCGCCGACAGATTGCCGGGGTCCTCCGGACTCCTGGGGAACAGGGTGTCGACCACCGTGGTCACAAACTCGGGATCAAGGGTCTCCGTGAGGGGAGGAACCCATGGGCGTAGCTTGCCCATTACCATCTTGTAGGGGCGCCCCCACGGATCCCTGTCCAATCCCTCCAGGAGCTCGTTCCAGCTCCCCGCCTTGCTGTCGGCGATAGCGGTCTGTAGTGCCACCGTCGCGGCCCGATACTCCCGGTACCTCTCCGCCTTCTCCTCCTCGGTAGAGGACCGCCGTCTTCGGGCACGCGTGTAGCGGCGTCTGGCGATCAGACATGCCGAGCGCAGCTGGGCGATATTCTGCGACCACCAGTAAGCCGGCCCCTTTCTGCCAGGTTTGACCCTTGGCATTGCCGTGTCGCAGATCGCCACCATGTCATCACGGAGTCTGATCGCCTCTTCATCCGGGTCTTCCATGGCCCCGCCGGAGTCTGACCAGTCCACTACATGGGCAGCGGCAACCAGCAGGTCCCTGTCGAGACGCCGGGTTGCCCAGCGCCGCAGTGGCTCTTCTCTACGGCGGGTCTCATGTGTCATGCTCGGGTGTGTAGGGGCTATGTCAACGAGGATATGGCGGTGGTCGGAAAGAGTGACCAGGTCTTCCGCCACCCTCCAACCGGTCACCAGACGCTCAGCAGAGGGAGTCGCCCACGAAAGATCGATGATCGACTCCCCCTGCAAGCGTACACACGTGCTGACATTGCCCCTGTTCAGGAGCCTCAGATCAAGGCCGGCGGCCCACTCGAGTGTTGTGTCACCCCTGGCAGAATCTCGGCCGCTACCCCATGCTTTGGAGTGGGCATTGAAATCGCCCAGCACCAGCACTGGGCGAGGGAGGCAGCTCCGAACGCAGCCATCTATTCCATCCAACACCCCCTCGAATGTCGCTAAGCTGACGTTCGGAGAGATGTAGCAGCCGATCACCGCCAAGGGGCCCCACTCTACTGCAACGTACCCCGGCCCGGAAAGGATCCTCGAGCACGGGGGATCGCCGCTTCCACCACCCCAGAATATGGCCACCGACCCTGTGACATCGCCGAACCAACGAGGGTGTTCCGGGACGTTATAGGGCTCTGCTACCACTGCCAGTGAGACTGAACGCTCTGCGAGAGTTTGCAGGAGCAGGTCCTGTGCTCCCCGGCAGTGGTTCAGATTACCCTGCAACATTTTAAGTAATGGAGCTCTAGGCATTACCGAGCTCCATACTTTCCTCGATCGGGTGACAGGACGAAGCGTCAGCAGTAGCTGTCGCAGGCCCGTCCACCCGTTTCGAGCTGGTACCCGGTACCACCCCGCTTCCGTCACGGCCTCTCCTTTGTTTCGGAGGCGTGCAATGTCTGCTACCAAGGCGGTGGTCAGCTCGTCGACCAGACTCCGCGCACAGCACACACTTAGGCGCCTGCGCTTGGCAGTCGCCGACTCGGTGCCCAGGGTCGCCGCACCTGTAGCAGGCATTGCTCCTGTCCTTCGTGCTCTTGCATTGGTACCTGGTGTGACCGGTCTCCAGGCAGCGGAAGCACTGCAGTGGGCGGGCAGTGAGGACATCCACTTTGGCCCAAAACCAACCTATCCGTACCTTCTTTTCCTGGGCCAATTTGTGGACGGCTGTGAGGGGGCATCGCACCCAGGCCGTACTCAGCCGCGCAGAGGACCTGCGAATTTCGCCCACTTTCACGGTGTCCTCCGGACATCCGCAGGCCTCCACGATCGCTTTGGCGACTTCCTGGCGAGAGATGGAGTCGTCCAGGTCGAACACCCGTATCTCGCCAGTCTTCATGGGCCGCGCCACCCTCACGCCCATCTCCGCCAACGCGCCATGTAGCTTAGCCGCGAGGGCGTCGGCCTTGCTGGCGCATTCCTCACCGGAGACCTCCAGCAGCAAGCCGCCGCTCAGGGACTTCTTCTGCCGGACCCCGTCAATGCCGAGGTCACGCAGGTCGACCTGAGCTTTGGCAGCCGCCATTGCCTGGCCTATGTCCACCGTGGCTTCCTCTGGAACCACGATGGTAACCGCCGCCGACTTCGGGACTTTTGGCAGTCGCGTCTTTCTCCTCCCCTTCCTTTTTCCCCTGCCTTTCTTTTTCTTCCCTTTAGGAGCCTGGGTTTCTTTCACACTCACCGGTGCTCGAGTTTGGGCCCGGGTGCCTTCCACTTCTGCCCCCACCGGAGCTCGGGTATGTGTTCGGCTGCGATCCGCGTCCGCCCTCGCCAAAGCTCGGGCTTTCGCCCTTGCTTTCCGGTTCACCACCAAGCTCCAACTCGCATTGACAGGAGCAGGCGCAGGTACCTCCCTGGTTGGAACTGCCGTTGGGCTGGGTCGTTCCCTGCCTTTCGGCTGCGAGGGCACCGTGGGTGCAGCGGCAGGGGTAGCCCTCTTTCCCAAGGGAGGCCTGATGGTCCTGTCCGGGAACAGTTCAGCTTTGAAAGCCGCGAGCTTCCGGTCTATGTTCTCGCCTACCTTGCGGTCGATCATAGCCACGAGCTTGTCCATAAGGACCTCGTCGGAGCTACGTGGCGTGACCTTTGTGGCAGCTGAGACGTTTTGTCCTGGCCTTTGCCCTCGGTCCTCCCTTTGGTGCAGCAGGCTGACCTCCTGCTTGAGCGCCTCCATCTGCCCTTTAAGGTCGGTGATCTGCGACCGGAGCAGCGCGTTTTCTCGCTCGAGATGCTCAGCAGAACTCCGCTGGATCACCTCGGTGGCCGCTGCCTGGACATGCCGGACCGCCAGTCTCAGGGCCCGCACCATGTTGCCCTTGAGGTTCTTTGACTTATCAGCCACCTTCTCGATGACCTCAAGTTGCTCCATGATGCGAGCCCCCAGATCACCGGTTGGCGCATTCGCCATTTCCCTCCCAAGTTCAGACGCAGTAGGCAGTGTGGTCTTCGCCTTCGTCATCGCGACTGGGACCATAGGATCCAAAAAACAGTCGTCGTCCGTCCGTCCATCTGGGGGCCTTGCGGATTTCCGCTTTGGCCGCTCTCCGTCGCTGTTGCCGCCAGCTGCTGTCTGTGTCCGCTTTCGCGAGGCTACAGACGTGGCCGTGGCAGAGGACAGCCCTGAAACCGCCGACATCAGGGAGGTGTCTGATTCCTCCCCGTCAGTCGACAGCATAGGAGTCCTACTCCCTCCCGCACGTGTCGTGCTGCGCGTTTTGCGCATCTCCGGAACAGGCACTGATGCCGCCGGAACGTCACTGATAACAGTGCCGTTGTTCTCCTCTCTCTCTTTCTCCCTCGTCTCGTCACTTAAACTAGAAATAAAATGGGGGTTTTTAGACATCCTGATTGTTGTTCCCACGAGTATGGGGGAAGTGTGGGTCCATCCGGGCAGTGCCCCCTGTACCCGGATAAGCCTACGCGTAACCCGTCACGGGGTCGGCCGGTGCCGTGACGGGAGTCGCACTAGAGACTGACCTCCCCGTCAGCCACGCATCCCCTCACGGTGCGCTGCCGCTTGGGATTGGGGTAATTTTTTATAGAGGTTTTCTTCCTCGCGGTCCGGCCAATTAAGGCAAGACCCTCGGTCCCACCCGAGGCCGCGAGACATGTCCACGACACCTCATTTGGGTGAGATTACGATGTCGACGGTGGCTAGGTAGATTACCATCGCCTGCTCGCGGCAGTGTGAGTGCACGTCGAGCCCGTCCCTGCTCCTCCACTGCGTCCTCTGCACGTCAGAGGAACGCGCGGAGCAACGCCACCTCGGCCGGTTATTCGCCATCGCTCGATAACTCATCGACTGGTCAATGAGTGATCGAGCGATGCCCAGGGTGCACCACGAGGAGGTTACCCGGCCCAGCACCCCAACCAATCTAAACCTAACTTAAATCAACCTAACCAACCGAAACCTAACTTTCATAAACCTAAGCAATCGAAACCTATCTTTTATCAACCTAACCAATCGAAACCTAACTTTTATCAACCTAACCAATTGAAACCTAACCTAACCTAACCTAACTTAAAAACCTAACCAATCGAAACCTAACCTAACCTAACCTAACCAACAGAAACATACCTTTCATCAACCTAACCAATCGAAACCTAATTTTCATCAACCTAACCAATCGAAAATCAATAGAAAACTAATCAATCTAAACCTCAATTTTATCACTGAAATTTCCCGAAATTTAGAGAAACCTAACCTAACTTCTAAAAACCTAACCAATCGAAACCTAACCTAACCTAACCAATCTAAACCCCACTTTTATCACTGAAATTTCCCGAAATTTAGAGAAACCTAACCTAACCTAACTTTTAAAAACCTAACCAATCGAAACCTAACTTTTATAACCTAACCAATAGAAAACTAACCACTCTAAACCTAACTTTTATCACTAAAATTTCCCGAAATTTAGGGAAAAATTGGTGTTTTTGGAAATTTCGAATAAAACATTAAATAGTCGATGAAAAGTATTTCGTGGTCGGATAGCCCTCGAGGAGTACACAGAAATAACCTTTCGAATTTCTAGAATCTGACTGACTGTTGGCGAGTTATGAACGAAAATGTGTTTTCAAAACTAGTTTTTCCCCCTTTTTTCTAGGACATTTCCCCCCCCTTTTTTCGTGAATAGCTATTTCACGTAGCAGCCACCGAGACGCGGAGAATGAGCCCTCGCATGTCGTCCTCCGAGTGACCAATCCGGATAAATTCGCGAATATTCTCCAAATTTTCGGATTTTTTCAAACTTTATTTGGAGAACATTCTCCAAATTTCTTCAAACTTTCTTCGACGTATAGAGACCAATGAAACACGTCTAAAGATACCTCGAACGTACTCGTAGTGCGTAAGAAACCCGAGATATTGAAAAATAACTGGAAAAAATCTTGTCTCGACTTGTGTGAAAAACGCGGACAACTCGAGCAAAATTTTTTTCTTCTTTTATACGGTTACCCGTATCGCCCAGACTCTAAATATACCCTTATGACCCACCTTAAGTGCCTTAAATGCCTAAATTTAACACAGAAATGGGTCTTGGTTCAAGTTAAGGTTTTTTTTTTTTTTTTTTTTTTTTTTTTTAATCAAAATTTCGGGAATTTTTTTAGTGATAAAAGTGAGGTTTAGATTGATTAGTTTTCTATTGGTTAGGTTAGGTTAGGTTAGGTTAGGTTAGGTTAGGTTAGGTTAGGTTAGGGAGACCGTATAGGGCGGCGCGTAACCGTCTGCGCCCCATCGGTCCCCCGGTGACGGAGACCCTCCAGCCGGATGTACTGGATGGGGTGATCCGGGTTCTGTTCCCGGTTGGAACCAATTTCACCCCACCAGTGATGAATCCGCCTGTGGGCAACAGTCCGCCGGTAGAGGACTTCGTTCCCCTGACGCCGGCGGAGTTTGAGGCTGCGGCAATTTGCCTGAGTGGCAAAAAGACGGCACCAGGCCCAGATGGAGTGCCAGCGCGTGTGCTCGCCATCGCCGCCAAACACATGGAGGAGCGGTTTCGGGACCTCTTCGATCGGTGTTTTGCCACCGGGAGGTTCCCGAAACCCTGGAAGGAGGGACAGCTGTGCCTCCTTCGCAAAGAGGGGCGGCCGGCGGACTCACCGTCGGGCTACCGCCCCATCGTGCTCCTCGATGAGGCGGCGAAGCTGTTTGAACGGGTCATTGCGATCCGTCTCAACGAGCACCTGTCGCGGACCGGCCCGGATCTCTCCGACGCGCAGTTCGGGTTCCGAGTAGGCCGGTCCACGATTGACGCCCTCAAGAGGCTGAAGAGCCTGACAATGGAGGCCGCGGAGCGGGGGCAGGGAGTCCTGGCGGTGTCCTTTGACATCGCCAACGCCTTTAACTCCATCCCCCACTCCACGATTATAGAGGCACTTCGGTTTCACGGGGTGCCTCTGTACTTGAGGGTATTGCTGGCCGATTATCTGGGCCAACGGGAGGTCCTCTTTGTGGGAAAAGACGGCCGTCTTCAAAGGCGTGCCGTCGAATCCGGGGTTCCACAGGGCTCGGTCCTGGGCCCCCTGCTGTGGAACCTCGGATATGACTGGCTGCTCCGGGGTGTTCTCCTGGCGGGCATGAGTGTCATCTGCTATGCGGATGATACACTCGTTACTGCCCGCGGGAGAACATACGGGGAGGCGGCGAGGCTGGCCTCTGCAGGCGGCACTCTTGTCGCTCAGAGGATTCGCCGCCTCGGCCTCAAGGTGGCGCTGGACAAGACCGAGGCCCTATTTTTCCCTGGGCCCCGGCAGCGCCTTCCTCCCGACGCCCACATAATTGTGGACGACGTAAGGGTTGAGGTCAAGGCCCAGCTAAAATACCTGGGCCTTACCCTGGACAGCCGGTGGCAGTTCGGCGCGCACTTCGCCGGGCTGTCATCCCGCCTCATCCGCGCTGCGGACGCGTTCAGCTGGCTCCTCCCGAACCTTGGGGGTCCAAGCTCACGATGCCGGCGACTATATGCCGGCATCCTAAAGAGCATGGCGCTGTATGGCGCGCCTGTGTGGGTGGACTCCCTGCATCGGCGGGAGAACGTAACCCTCCTCCGCAGGCCCCAACGGGCCATTGCACAGCGGGTAGCGAGGGCTTACCGCACAGTCGGCTACGCGTCCGCATGTGCGCTCGCGGCAACCCCTCCGTGGGAACTGGAGGCCAGGGTGCTGGCCACCGTCTATGATTGGACGGCGGCGCAAAAGGCGCATGGTGAGTGTCCAGCCCCTGAAGAGCGCAACGCGGTGAGGCGGGACGCGCGCGAGGCTATGGTCCAACTGTGGAAGGAGGACCTAGCCTTCGCGCAGTATGGACGCCGCACTCTCGACGCCCTCGGTCCTGTGATCGAGGCGTGGGAGGAGCGGCCGCACGGGTTCCTCACCTTCCGTCTGGTGCAGGTTCTTTCCGGACACGGATGTTTCGGCAATTACCTGTACCGAATCGGAAGGGAGGAGTCCCCGTCGTGCCACCATTGCGGTGCGGCGGAAGACTCGGCGCAGCACAGCCTCGAAAGCTGCCGAGCTTGGGAGGAGCAGCGCCGAGTCTTGTGCACTGTTGTCGGCCAGGACCTGTCGCTGCCGAGCATCGTTAGGGCCATGCTCGGAAGCGAAAGAGCCTGGAAGGCTGTTGCCTCCTTCTGCGAGGAAGTTATCTCACAGAAGGAGGCGGCGGAGCGGGAGAGAGAGGACGATCCGTCCCAACCCCCGCTCCGCAAACGGAGAAGGGGAAGGAGAAGACGGCAATACGACCGTTCTCTCCCTCCCCCCGGTGGTGGTCTGCAGGCTGGGGGTACGGGGGTGCCTCCACCTGCATTGCACAGACCATCACCGATGGACAGGAATGACCCGGTGCTCCTGGTCATTCCTGTAGCCTCCCCATAAGGGGAGCATGTAGGGCCTGCCACGAATGGCAGGCAGTCGCCGACGATGTTGTGGACGCTTAAGGCTCAGCCGATTTCCCACAACATCGTCACCTTGGCGATGAAGGAGCACAGTAGGGTTTAGTGGGTATACCCCTGCCTCGTAGCGGTAGGGGGGAGTCCCACACACCTCCCTCTGTCCCCCTGACAGAGGTCGAGACGGTGCGTAACGCATTCCCTACTATAAAAAAAAAAAAAAAAAAAAAAAAAAAAGGTTAGGTTAGGTTAGGTTTTTTTTTTTTTTTTTTTTTTTTAAGACAGTGCGCGTTCGTCTGGCTGGCGGATAGGGTGGGCGTGTATGATTTATAAGCCGCTAAGCTATGGTCTTTAAAATTCCCATCCACCGCGAGACGAACGCGCCTGTCAGAACTGCTGGTATGGCTCTTCCAGCATTCTTTAGACCTATGCTATTCTTATACAATATCGCAATCCCGGGGTTTTTTTTTTTTTTTTTTTTTTTTTTTTTTTTTTTTTTTTTTTTTTTTTTTTGTTGCTCTCTATTGCTAAATTTTACGAAGTACAACTTACATATGGAACTTAGGTAAAGACTAAGACTACACTAGATTGGTTTTTAAGTGTTTTCCTTCACCTTACCCGCTGCAGTGCAAAGAGTCACTAGTAGTGCGAACACCGCGAGTGACCCCGACTGCATGGGGTAGACCTATACTAAGACTTACACTAGGTTGGTTTTCAAGTGTTTTCCTTCACCTTACCCGCTGCAGTGCAAAGAGTCACTAGCGGTGCGAACACCGCGAGTGACCCCGACTGCATGGGGTAGACCTATACTAAGACTAAGAATTACGCTAGGCTGGTTTTTAAGTGTTTTCCTTCACCTTACCCGCTGCAGTGCAAAGAGTCACTAGCGGTGCGAACACCGCGAGTGGCCCCGACTGTATGGGGTAGACCTATGCTAAGACTTACACTAGGCTGGTTTTTAAGTGTTTTCCTTCACCTTACCCGCTGCAGTGCAAAGAGTCACTAGCGGTGCGAACACCGCGAGCGACCCCGACTGCATGGGGTAGCCCTTATACTTAAATATAAAACTAAGTTGGTTTTTTAGTGTTTTCCTTCACCTTACCCGCTGCAGCACAAAGAGTCACCCGCGGTGCGTGCACCCCCGGTGACCCCGGCTGCATGGGGTAGAACTGGGTTGTAGAGTGAGGACAGGGAGATACAATACAGGGAGACAGATTCTTGATTTTTGCAGGAAGGGTGGCGGGTCCTAATACATTGAGAAATGGGGGGGCCTTGCGGCCCCCACCCTGTCTGAGTATAATGCCCCCGACGGGAGCCGACCTTGTCTGTCTTAGTGTCCCTAAATTGTTCACTCGCTGCTCACTTGTTTTAAGTCTACTCACTTGTTTCAAGTCTTTATTCACTATTTTATATTTATGCACTTGAACTAAGTTGCAATACACGGGTTCACTGCACTGCACTTGACACACTACACTTCGCAAATGCACTTAAGTATCACAGATCGGTGCGGGCCCCCCGTGCCCCAGCCGACGCAGCAGTGATTTGCTTCACCGCGCGTACGGCCAGGAGGGGGACCGGGATACTCCGGCGATCAGACAGGCGCCGGCTGCATTTTGCTCGTAGTTTTAGACCCGTTTGCCCTGCCAGTCTCTCTGACGACGTGCAGGGCGAACTCCAAGAAGTGGGGTCTATGCGTGTCGTTATTGAGGGCCTCTCTCAGGGTAGGGATGTCCAGGGGGAATCCAAGCTTCATCTCGCATTCCCATCGCCTGCGACAGAACCTGGGGCACTCCAAGATGACGTGTTGGAGTGTTTCGTCCACTGCGTGACCGCAGATGCATTGAGGATTGTCGTGGAGATGGAACTTATGCAGGTATGCTCTAAATCCTCCGTGCCCTGTCAGCAGTTGTGCCAATTGGTTGTCTAATCGCAGTTTCCTCATTGTATGGTGAGCTTCCTTAACATCCGGGAAAAAGATCTTCGTGACTGAGCCGGAAGTGCTGGCGATGTACCGGCTCTGCCACTTTCCCAGGGTTCTGCTGCGAAGACTTCGCTTGGCGAAGGACAATGGAAATAGGTCGTAGAGCGGCGCCGTTTTGGACTTAAGCGCCGCTTCCTTCGCCAAATGGTCCGCTCTCTCGTTTCCAGGGATGCCGACGTGTGCCTTCACCCAGTATAGGCTTACCTGCCTGCCTCGAGTGGAAAGGCAATGGATTTGCCGCCTGATGTTAGTCACAAGCGGGTGGAGGGAGTGGACGCCGCAGAGGCTCTCCAGAGAAGACCGGGAATCGCTGAGGATGGCAATGTTCCCGGTGTATTTGCTGCGATCGACTACCTCTATACCTTTCGTTATGGCTGCTAATTCCGCCTGATAAACCGTGCAGTAATCCGCAAGGGGGATCTTCTTGGACATGGCCTCCCGACCGTCTATCCAAACAGTGGCGGCGGCTCCGACCTTGCCCTCGATCTTGCTTCCATCCGTATATACCTGTATCTGTTCTCCGATGGCCCCGAGATCTTCTGCTGTGCTTATGCCCCTGAATGCTAGTGTGCATCTACTTGCCGGATGTGGTTGGCAGAAGGGGCTGTCAGGCATTTCAATCTCCCGGTCAGGAAGGAGATCAAAAGGTTTGCCTCGTTTCAGTTCGAAGATCTCCTTGTTTTCCATGGCCCTTAGGTCAAGCGGAAGTACTCCTGCAAGGATACATGCCGAGGTGAGGGAGACCGTCTTGTGTGCCTTTGAAATCATTATGGCAAACATACGCGTGATCTTATCCAAGCGCTTTTGTATCTGGACTTTGTTGCAGTTGGTAGCCCAGACACAGGCGGCATATAACAGTACTGGTTCAATGACGGCCGTATATATCGTCTTGATGACATCCGGGTTAAGTCCCCATTGAGCTCTGGCCATCCTTGAAACAGACTTGTAGATGTTAATCGCCTTTTTGCTAGCCTGGTCGATATGCTGGGTGAAGCCGAGGTTTTTATCTATTGTCAGTCCCAGAACTTTAACAGTCTCACTGTAGCTGATGACAGTTCCTCCCATCTCAAGTCGAGGTTGTGTGTACTTGAGTTTCCTGGTGAAGAGGATGGCTTGTGTTTTGTGAGGAGCAAAGCTGAGCTTGTTGCGCTTGCCCCATTCCAAGACCTTGGCCAAGGTGTTATTTATGAGGGTCTGCAGTGCTCCTTCAGAATTACCGACGGCTATGAGTAGGACGTCATCTGCGAAGGCTTGCACGTGCACTTCGTCGTCCCGCAGGTCTTGTAGTAGTCCGTCAAGTAGAACGTTCCAGAGCAAAGGTCCGCAAGTAGAGCCCTGTATGCATCCTTTGTTAGTTCGCTTACTGACCTGTTCCCCGGCGTAGCGGAGTTGAATCTCTCTATCTGACAGGTAGCTAGAGACTAGCTTAAGCATGGT
The DNA here is from genome assembly GCA_905147235.1 of Erynnis tages. NCBI lineage: Eukaryota > Metazoa > Arthropoda > Insecta > Lepidoptera > Hesperiidae > Erynnis > Erynnis tages. The sequence continues at coordinate 22,859 of LR990101.1, read as the reverse complement.
GTCGTCAACGCCCTTGCTTCGCAGCTGTGCTATTATTGCGGGCCACCAAGCGTTGTCAAAAGCCCCCTCGATGTCCAGGGAGACGGCAATTGCGATTTTCTTGCTAGTTACCGCTCCCCTGATGATATTGATCGCATCGTACAGGGCGTCCTCGGTGGATTTTTGTGGCATAAAACCGTATTGCCTAGGGTCCAGCTTATTTCGTCCAAGTTGCCACAGGATTCTGCTAGCGAAAAGTTTTTCTAGAATCTTCCCCAAAACAGGTATCAGTCCGATTGGTCGGTATGATTTCGGGATCGTGTAATCGTCCCTGCCGGCTTTTGGGATGACCTTAATTACAGCCGACTTCCATGCACGGGGGAAGTACCCTAGGTCTAGGCACTTGTTGTATACGGCGAGAAGAGTTGTCATATTCGTAGAATAAGCTGCCCTGCAGATGTCGACGGTGAAGCCATCGAGCCCAGGTGCTTTCTTGGTGCTCATATTGGAAAAGACCGTCTCTATTTCAGCCGAGGTGAACGGCAATGGGTCGTAATTATGTTCTTGGTTGAGGCTGTTAATGATACGGTACGAAGCGGCCCGGGCCAGGGCTTGCTCGGGGGTGTCTGTGGTCTGGTCGTCAAGAGGGTAGAATGTATCGGCGAGTAGCAGAGCCGACTCCTTTGAGGACAGGATGTTACCGTCCGAGGGCGAACGTAAGAGTTTGTCCTCTTCCTTTTGTGCGCTCCTCTTAATGATTTTGTAGGCGTTCTTCCACAGACCCTCCTTGTCCTGGCCAATGCAGAACTCCTTCCAACTGGAGGTGATGGCTTCGAGGATTGAAGCCTTATAGTCCTGCAGTGCCGCCTTGTACTCGTCAACCACGAGCGGCTGTCTTCTGGGGTTGGCGTGTTTGATTCTTCTCCTGAGCCGAATCGCGTTTTTCTTCTTCGTGGTCAGTTCTTTGTTCCACCATTTGTTTCTTCCCGGTCGGATGACATTCGGTAATAGTGGCATAGATTTAGCGCATGCCTCGTCTATGCAATTGTGGTAGGATTTTACTATGTTATCGAGGTCTTCCGGGTTGTTGGCCTGGGCGATATGGTGTTCCAGGAGGTTCTTCAAGGCCAATTCTCTTGTGAGAATTTTTCTGAATGCGCTCCAGTCAGCTTTTCCAGTATTGTATTTCCGAGTGGAGCGCCTCGGTATCTCTCTGGTATTGGAGTGGCCCAGAAGAAGATTAAAAGTGAGAGCCCTGTGATCGGATAAGGTGCAGTAGTCCGGATCGACTTTCCAGTCACTGACCAATCGTGCTGCAGAATTTGAGGCGATGGTGACATCCACGTGGCTTTGGTACAGATGGTCCCCTCTGTGGATGTGAAAGGTTGGGAGGCTTCCAGTGTTGACCACATCGAGATTTAGTCTGGCGAGCGATTCTACTACCATGCTGCCCCGGTGGTCTTCTTCATCTGCTCCCCACCATGGGCTCTTGGCGTTCAGGTCACCCCCTAGTATTATGTGGTCAACCCCCAGGGCCTCGATAATGACTCTGATGTGGTCCAGATCTCTGTCGATGTCCCGGGTCTTGTCAAAATACGCACTGATAAATCCTACGTGCTTGTTGCCTATAACGGCTATTGCTGCCGCTATGGTTTCCGTGATAAGATCCGGGTTCTCGATAACTCTGATATTCGGGTCGAGAAAGACGACTGCTGCCTTAACCGGATAGTCCTTGCTGTTGGTGTTCTTCTGTACTACTCTGTATGGGAGTACCACTTGTGCGTTGGCTCCCACATATGGTTCCTGTAGTAGTAACAGCGAGGTGTTCCTGTTGACGGCTTCGTTTACACATTCCTTCATAGCTGCGTACCCTCTGCCTAAGTTAATTTGCACGACGCGTATTTGATCTGTGTCGGTGCCGTTGGCCACTTTAGCAATAGGCTACTGATGACCTAGCAATTCTATCCCACTTGATGAACTCGGGGCACTCGGAGCTGTATGCCGGGTGCGGATGTGGCCCTTCGCGCAGGGCTGCGCAGTTGGTACAGTTAGGGGTCGTGTTCGCGCGGTTGCACGATCGCGTGTCGTGCTCCCCGCTACAATAACCGCACCTTGTGGTTTCCCTGCAGTGGGCTGCTCGGTGTCCAAAGGCCATGCATTTGTAGCACTGGATCGCCGGGGACTGGTCGACTGCCATAATTATCTGGTAGCCGATTCGGAGCTTTTGATCTTTGATCAGTTTCCAAGCTGCCGGTGAGGTTTCTAGAATTACGTTCGTGATCTCACGCGTGCGGCCCTTTACCCTCCTGAGGACTTTGAAAGCTTTTTCCTCTGGCTTGAGCTCCGCCAGGAGTTGGCTATTTTGATTCCCAATTGCGTCCTCTATGTTTTTGTTACTTAGGTCTGTAATTACCCCTAAGAGTCGCAACTGGGGATTTCTCGCCTTAGCCTGGGACACCGTCAGTGTAGTTCCCGATGTCTTGATGGCCTCCTGTAATTGCTGCCTGTCCTCCTCGGAGTCGCAGTTGACTATAAGCCTTTGCTTGCTGATTTTGGCAAGTCGATTTACCCTTATCCCCTTCTGTATGACATCCACCTTTGATTTGATTTGCTTCGCCACGTCGTCGCTGGTGTGTCGGGGATCTATGGACTCGAGGATCAGTGCGTGCTTTGGCATTGGTGTGGGGGCTGGCCTGGCTTCCTTGGTTTTCTTGCGGTTATTTTCGGTTGTCTGGGGTGTTCTGGTGCTTAGCTCGGCGACCTTCTTGTGGGCTTCTTCCACGGCTACCCTGATTGGTGCAGAGACCTCGATCGTTGTGTCTTTCAGTTCAGAGACCTCTTTCCTGAGCAATTCCAGTTTGGAGTTGACTGCTCTGGTCTCTTCCTGAAGAGGTTTGTGCAACTTCGTTTCGGCTGCCAGGTGCGCTACAGCCTCTTTCGTCGCTCGAAGTTGTATTCCGATTTCTTCGAGTTGGGGAGCCGCGTTCGCCTGGGGGTGGTCAGTCTTTCCCCGGAGCATTGTCTTCAGCTCCTCTATTTTCTCTTCTAGTCTTGCGTCTGCTGGACTTGTCGCTCTGACTGGGACCATTTCCTGCCTGTGAGATTCGGCGATGACCTCGATTCTGTACCGCAGGTCTTTTAGTTGTCTGGCCGATTCTCTCAATAGCTCCTCGATGGTCCCGAGGCGTTCCGTGCAGTCCATAGAAGGCGCTGGAATACCGGGGGAAATGGGCATTATTGCTGGGTGGGCTTGGTGATGTTTTGACATTTCGCTCACTTCCGACCTGACTGCCGCAATAGCTTTCAGGGGTCCGTCGAGCTCGAAGCTGAGCCAGCTACGGATGCTCTCGGTGGATTTTCGGACGTCCTGGAGCAGATCAAAACTGGCTTGGGACTTCTTGGTGGACTCAGCAAAAAGTTCGGCCAGCTGTTTTGCGTGGGCCCTCTCTATACGCACCAGCTCTCGCGCAGCTCTCGCTCTTTCTTGCTCCAGGTTAAGGCGATGCCTGGATCTCGAGTCTGAAAGTGCCAGGACCACCTCGTACATTTCTTGGAGACATTCGTGCGCGATAGCTTTGTTCTCCCTCTTCATATTGCCGGCCGTTTCTAGTGCTGTTTTGCCGGCTTGTAAAAGTTCGTTGGCGCGGTTTAGGTTAGGTTAGGTTAGGTTAGGTTAGGTTAGGTTAGGTTAGGTTAGGTTAGGTTAGGTTAGGTTAGGTTAGGTTAGGTTAGGTTAGGTTAGGTTAGGTTAGGTTAGGTTAGGTTAGGTTAGGTTAGGTTAGGTTAGGTTAGGTTAGGTTAGGTTAGGTTAGGTTAGGTTAGGTTAGGTTAGGTTAGGTTAGGTTAGGTTAGGTTAGGTTAGGTTAGGTTAGGTTAGGTTAGGTTAGGTTAGGTTAGGTTAGGTTAGGTTAGGTTAGGTTAGGTTAGGTTAGGTTAGGTTAGGTTAGGTTAGGTTAGGTTAGGTTAGGTTAGGTTAGGTTAGGTTAGGTTAGGTTAGGTTAGGTTAGGTTTTTTTTTTTTTTTTTTTAACACGCACGGAGATATAAATCTCGGGCGATTTGGGAGATATATACAAAGATGGGAGAGAGTCCTCGCTATGTGATACGGGCGGCTCTTCCCAAAATTAGAGATTATATACGATGTACATAGAATTTATCTTGTTAAAACTAATTTGTGTATTAATTACTACTATGAACTAGTATTTTTTTTTTTTTTTTTTTTTTTTTTATTTTTTTTTTTATATTTTTTTTTTTTTTTTTTATTTTTTTTTTTTATTTTTTTTTTTTTTTATTTTTTTTTTTTTTTTTAATATGTATTTACAATTTTGGCATTTCGGTTTACGTATTGTTCAATTTTTTAAGGCTGTTTATGATTGATGTAGTATAATCTTTGAATGATTTAAAACAGATTTCTTTACTTAGTAAATTAGGTATGTCGTATGGGTTTATTTTGTGTCTATTACATATAGTTTCGTGATTGTTTCGTTTGTTACCGAATATGGGGCAATGTTTAATAAGATGGTCTATAGTTTGTATATTATGGTTGTCACAGGGACATTTATCATTAGCTATGATCTTGAAACGATTAAGATATTGTAGATGATAACCGTGACCAGTTAAAATTTGGGTTAGCTGAAAAGTGGGTTTTGTTTGTTTATAGATTTCTTTTATTACGTTGATATCAGGACACCAAAGGCGCGTATGCGCTCCTTGTGTGGCAGCCTGATATCGTTCGTTGGATGCTTCATATGTATCAGCTTTTTGGAGGTGTAGGTTAGGTTAGGTTAGGTTAGGTTAGGTTTTTTTTTTTTGACACGCTTGGAGATAACTTATATCGCCAGCGATTTCAAAAGATTGCATGTTTCTAGGGTGAGAGTCCTCGCTATTGTATACGGGCGACTCTTCCCAGAAGTAAAGTTTTTATTTTACAATTGATAAGATTATGCGGATAGAGTACTAGATAGAATAGAATAAGATTTCCAAAATGATAATTTTATGATAATTATATATTAGATGGTTATGGTGATGGATTTTTTTTTTTTTTTTTTTTTTTTTTTTTTTTTTTTTTTCTTATTATTATAATGTTAATGAGTTATTATATGTACAAAAATGGTTATGAATTAATGTTACAAATAAAATTTATTTTCAGACTATGAATGAAATGTCATGTATTGTTTAATTTTTTGAGACTGTTTATTATCGTTGTAACAAATTCTTTGAATGATTTGAAGCAGATTTCTGTTTTTAAAAGACTAACTAAATCATAAGGTTCAGTTTTATGTTGATTGCATATAGATTCATGGTTATGCCTTTTGTTACAGAAAACGGGGCACGTTTTAATAAGGTGTTCTATTGATTGGATGGAGGTACTGTCGCAAGGACATTTATCTGTTTCTGTTATTTTAAAACGGTTCAGGTATTGGAGGTGATAGCCGTGTCCAGTCAAGATTTGCGTAAGATGAAACGTTTGTTTAGTGTGAGTATACAGGTCTTTTATGATATTTATGTCGGAACACCATGACCGAGTAGTGGCGCCTTGCGAAGCGGCCTGATATCTGTCGTTGGATTTTTTATGAGTTTCTAGTTTTAATTGGTATTTAGCATAGCTTATAGGGAATTTGGTAAAGTCTAGAGATTTGTGTTGGATAGCCGCTGCTTTGGCGGCTTCGTCCGCAGCTTCGTTGCCTACCAAACCGGTATGTGATTTGATCCAGAGGAATTTTATAGTGGTGTATTTCTGTATTTCATAAATGTGCTTATGAATATGGACGGTTGTGGTATTTGTGCTATTTCGGTTTTCAATCTCTTGTAGAGCAGATTTAGAATCGGAAAATAGTACAATGTTTTTTAAGTGGTGGTGTAAGCTATGTTCGCATGCTTTTTCGATCGCATACATTTCGGCCTGGTATACTGAAGAACAGTTATGCATTTTTAGTTTGCGTGTGATAGTTTTGCCATCGCATTGGTATATTATAAAGGCGGCACCTACAACATTTTCATATTTACTGCCGTCTGTATAAATAGAAGTGGTAGTAGGGGATATATGCAGGTTTAGATCAGACTGGTTGTATACGCTTTCTATAGAGATGTTGATTCTGTGAGCTGGGTGAAGGAGCAAGGAAGGATGAATCGGCTTATCTAAGGTTATGTCACTTGGTAAGTATTTTGTAATGCCTGTTCTTTTTATGATTTGGATTTCAGCGGTTTCCTGTATTTTTAAATCTAGTGGAGTTAATCCGGCGAGGGCGATGGACGCTGCGGCGGATATTGTTCTGAAACCTCTAGTGATTCTTAGAGCAAAACTCCGCTGAAGAGACCTGAGACTGTTACATACTACCTGGTATTTTGTTGCGGTCCACCAAACCTCAGCAGCATAAGTTATGATTGGTTCTATGACTTGAGTGTAAATTGTAAGTATGTTTTCTGAGTGAACGCCCCAAGTGGGACGAACAAATGTGCAGAGTTTTTGATGTATTTTTTGAGATTTTATGATCGAATTTTGGACGTGCTTTATGAATTTCAAATTTTTATCTATAGTAACGCCGAGGTATTTAAAATCATTTGAAAATGGAATTCTATTGTTGTTTACATAAATTTTAGATTTTAATGCTTTGGGAGTAAAGGCAATTGCATAGGTTTTATTAGCCGCAAACTGTAACTTTACCTTTGCGCCCCAGTCTGTGATGATTTTTAGAGCTTCGTTTGCATCAGTTTCAATTTGTGCTGAGGTTTTTGCAGAGACAATTAAGAGGAGGTCATCGGCGTATGCCTGAAGGTGGCAAGACAAAGGGAGGGTAGTATTTAAGAGTTCATCCAAAATCAGGTTCCAGAATAATGGGCCCAATACGGACCCCTGTACGCATCCGCGAGTTAGGTTTTTAGTTACAGTTGCATCTACATAATTTAATGTAACGGTGCGATCTTTAATGTAGCTAAGAATTATTTTGTAGAGATTTTTAGGGCAATTGATGTGATGTAGTCTGTTCATAATAGCTGGCCACCAAGCGTGATCAAATGCCCCTTTTATATCTAGTGACACAGCTACTACCAGATTTCTTTGTCCTTTTGCTTCAGATATTTTTGCGAGAGCTGTAGCTAAAGCATCATTAGTAGAAGTTTGTTGTTTGAAGCCGAATTGATTAATGTGTGTATTGTTTGTAATATTAAGGTGATGAACTAGTCTGTTTGCAATAAGTTTTTCTAGGATTTTACCCAAGACGTTAATCAACCCAATTGGGCGATAAGATGTTATATCGTTGTAATCAATTTTGCTCGGTTTGGGTACGGTTTTAACAAATGCAGTTTTCCAAAATAAGGGGAAGTAGGACAGCTGAAGGCATCTTTTGTATATACTTATTATAATATTAGGGAACGTCTCCATTAGCTTCAAACATATGTCGGCAGTGAGGTGGTCGAGGCCTGGGGCCTTTTGTGGGTTCATAGATTTAACACAATCCATAACCTCCTCAGGCGTGAAGTCCAGATCGTTTTCTGTGTTGGGGATTGTTTGAGCTTTGTTTCTGATAGTTTTTTGTGTATAATTGTCATTGGATAGGTCGTCATCAGGGTAAAATTTTTGAATTAAGGCTTTTGCGGAATCTTCGCTAGAGTTAGTATACATGTTGTTATCTATTTTTAGTGTAGTGGGGGGAGTCGGTTGTGGTGAGAGCTTAATTAATCTATTTGTTAGGGACCAAACATCCTCTTTCCCTTGTTTGGTGCAGAAGGCACGAAAGTGTTCTATTGAAGCTTTGGACAGGGCGTTAGTGTACTCTTCACGGGCTGTTTTTCTTTCTAATAGAACATTTTCGATAGGCTTTTTACTTCTTTTTAAGTCTTGTATTCGATGGTGTAAATATATGACTTTCTTCTTTAAAACATCCAGCTCTTCGTTCCACCATGGGATATGTTTGAATTTGTTTCCTTTGCTTTTTATAGTTACATCACATATTCTTTGCACTTTTCTGGTTAGTTTTTTAATATATTGATCTAATTCGGAAGTGTTAAAATTTTCTATATCTTGTGTGTCGAGATTAGCATTGGATATTTCCTGACGAAATTTATTTTTAATTTGAGACCAATTAGCTATGGATGTATTATAACGGTATGTGGTTTGTGATTTTTTATTAGTTATGTTATTTTTATTAATATTTAAAATGAAATCTATGGCATGGTGTTCAGAGGTTGGGCACGCATCGTAATTAATTTTCCAGTTAGTTATTTTACGCGATATTAAATCTGACGTAATGGTGAGATCGATGATCGAGTTTCTAGACGACCCTGAGGATATTGATTCAAATGTTGGGTTATTTCCAACATTACATACAGTCAGATTGTGAGATGTCATGACATTTGCGACTTCGCGACCTCTTTTGTTTGCAATGACAGAGCCCCATACTGGGTGCCACCCGTTTAAGTCTCCGCAGATTATTACCGGTGAATCATTAGTATAATGTAAAAAATAGTCGAGGTGTTGAAGAGTATTATATTCGTCTGTTTTAGGTTCAATATATACGGACACAAGGTATAGTTTTTGAAAGTTGTGGGTTAATTGTATAATGCTGAGGTTCGGGGTCGAGAATTTTGCTAAGCCCAAGGCAGCTCCAGTTCCGTTCTTAATGACTATAGCTGCCTTTACTCGTCTATCAATGGAGGGAAACTGAAAAACGTCGTGATCGCGGATGTTCCTCATTGCATTCTGTTTGCCAACGTATGGTTCGGAGATAAATACAATGTCGTATTTATTTGTTGTAAAATATTTAGTGAACTCTTGTTCACTACAATAGCTTCTGCCTAGGTTGGATTGTATAATATGAAGGTTGTTAAGAGGCCGGCGCGAGTTAGTACCCATAATCGATGTTCGATACAATTCGCTCCTTTGCCGCTAATACGCGCGGGCACTCTGGAGAATATGCAGAATGTGAGGTTTTTGTAAGAGGTTTGTGTGTTTTGTTGTAGTCCAGGCAGTTGCAGCATTTCGGTTCGTGTTCAGGGGACTTTTTGGAGGGGCAAGATTTGTAAGTGTGAGAATCAGAGGCGCAATGGGAACATCGCTGCTTGTCAGAGGTGCATCTCTTTTGTGTATGTCCAAACCTGAGGCACTTGCTGCAGTGAAGCAAAGGGATAAATTCTTCAGCGTGTATTTTTTGATGGTCGATATTGACCCTTCCCTTACTTATAATCTTATGGAAGATAGGCGGTGTGACTAATAGTATTGCATTATATAGCGCAGGATTTCTATTTCTGTTAGTGAATTTTACTTGTAGGCAGTTTTCTTCAGATATGGACTGGGCGATGTCGTCATTTTGACCCTTAATGATGTCCACAATGTCTCCCTCGGGCGTCTCTTTCGAGATACCCTTGAGGATCACCATAGGCCGTAGTTTTCGGGTAGGCTCCGCTTTAAGCTTGGTCACACTGTCGAGCTTTCTAAGTGTCTTATCCCGTTGGTCGATGGTGTCGAACTGAACAACAAGACGGTTTTGGCTTATCATCTGTATGTTTTCGGGTGCGTAATTTGTATCCTTAAATGTTACATGTTTTCGCCACAGTTCAAGGGTCTGTTGTTGTGAGGTCACTTCTTCCGTCGGGGTGACTATAATCGCAGGCTTTGTCCGCGCTGCTGGCTGTTTGGTGTTTGAAGGCGCAGGAAAGGGTGTGTGCGCTGCGGCAGCGTGGGCGTACGATTTAGCAGAGGATGCTATGTCTTCAGCTACTTTCGATAATTCTTGCTTAATAGAAGATTTGAGAGAGTCTTGGAATTCGTGAAGCTCCTGTTTCAAGGAAAGCTGCGCATCTGTGACCGAAGAAAGGTTTTGGGCCAGCTTTCTGATCTCTTGAGCTCTATTGACGACCAGCTTCTTGTTGTCGACAGTTACACTTTTTGCAGAATTAATACAATCGATAATGTCCTTAGCTAACAAGAGGATTTGCTCTGTGTACTCAATAGTGGTCCTCGGATGTGCGGGAGAGTGTTCAGAGGTATTTTTACAACCGGGAGGCGTGATAGGAGGCGTAGGAACGCTTTTTCGCGTTTGACCTTGAGATGACATTTTGCCAGTCTAGCTTAGCGGTATAACAGGTGGGTGGGTGGGCGGGCAAATTTTTTCCGTTTTTTCGCGATTACAGAGGACTGCGTGCACCGATTCGGGCGTGCGACGGCTCGATCGACGCGGGGGAGCAGCGGCCACACGATGGAGGTAAGTAGAAGAAGATTGGAACACGACGCGCAGGAAAATTTTTGAGAAAACTGAATTTCGACTTAAAAGGTAAGAAATTTCAACGACGCCGCGCGCTGGAGTGCTGCGGACGTCGAGGGAGGATAGATTCCGATGCAGGCAAAGGTAAGTAGAGCTATTGCAATTAATAAGAATGTTATGAA